>JAUCBN010000055.1:7472500-8672500 GCA_035048815.1 Abelmoschus esculentus
GAGCCGATTCTTAGAGAGCTTACCCTAAGATTCAATGTTTTCTTTCTCTTAAATTATGTTCTAAGCTTTCTTAGGGTTTATGAGAAGGTTGTTTAGTATTTGTGAGAGGAGATTGTACTTTGTCTTTGTTTCAATGCAATAAAACTATCAAGGTTTGCTTATCCTTTGCCATTCTTTGTTCTTGCATTCAAGCTCGGGAGAGAAGTTTGTGAGTAATCCATTTATCTAGACTCGGGAGAGTTAGATTCACGAAAGGGGTAAGTACGGTGTTTCAATCGCGAAATACTAACTCGGCCTAGGGATAGGTTAAGAGTTTCAGCGACTAAAAGAAGTGTGAGACTGGTTGGTGAGTATAATTGATTCACGCCGGGAGGTATCATCAAGGACTAGTCATCAAAAGTACTTCGACTTAGGGATAAGAGGAGTCATTCAAGGACACTTTGTCGAACTTTGGTAAAGTCCACCCACGAGTAAGGGATTACCGCGGCGAACGGTATCGTCGCTGCCAAGGCAGTAATCTGCAGTGCTGCCGAGGCAGTGATATACAATTGCATTGGGCAGAGACAAGTCAATCAAATCCACAATACAACGCAACTGGATCCTGACCTCTCTCTATTAATCAACTCTTATTCTTTTACTTAGTTGTTTTATCTCAATTTATTTAGTTTCATCCAAACCCAAATTACTTGTGTTTTTATTTTATTTCTTTTTACAGAACAAGAAGACGAAGAAGACATATTAAGTATACCAATCCCTGTGGAGACGATAATCCGATAAATACTCATCACTTATTACTTGCAATGTGTCCATTTGCACTAAACGCGCACTTTTGACACGCGACAGTGTGCCAACCTCCAAAACGAACTAGAGAAGCTCCACAGCAAGCTTTTAAACCTTCTCCTTGCCTAAGCACCTTGATGGCTCTCCTTGCACTCCAACTACAAGGGAGAAGACCAAACGATTACCACACTATATAGATGATTTATGGAAGCTAAAAACCTTAAAATCATCCTAAAACCTCCCCAAAACCTATTCCCGTTCTTACCTCAAAACCCCCCATTAAAACCTTACCCCCACCATTTTACACAACACATACCTTGAAAGATAGATCCTCCCAAGCTGAGCAAACTTCCCTTAAGCGAAAAAACATGATTCTCTCAACTAACACATAAAAACTCTACCTTGGTTGATGGATTTGGTAGAGAAAAATGAGAGAAGGAGATGATGAAATCACCCTCTGCACAATGCAGAGAAATGCCTCACTCTCCCCTCCCTTTTCCTCCCCAAAGTCCAATTACCAAAACACACTTGGGTCACCATCCAAAACCAAACCCATCTCTAAACCATTAAGCCCAACAAGGCCCAAGAAGCCCAACCACGAGGCCCACACACTTGGGTTAACCCGACTCTAAGTTTTGAAACTCGAGTTGTGACAACTCTTCACTCCTTAAAGAAAATTTCATCCTCGAAATTTACCTGGGGGAAACAAGTGCGGATAGAGCAACCTCATGTCTGCTTCGACCTCCCATGTAGCCTCTTCGACTCCGTGGTTTCTCTAAAGCATCTTAACCAATGGGATACACTTGTTCTGAAGCTCCTTGACTCCCCTATCAAGCACCCTTACTGGCTCCTCTTCGTAGGTTAAGTCTATATTAACCTCAACATCCTCTGAAGACAACATATAAACTTCCTTTCAAGTACAAGTAACCACCATCTCGTACCTCAAAGTCCGTACTCTCACCCCTCTGAACTGCCTTTATCTGAGCTTCGAGTGGACTTTTGAGTAATCCTTTAGCAACTCTATCCAACGATGGTACTCGATCACGCAGTCATAATCCTTTAGCAGCTCTATCCAATGACGTTGTCTCAAGTTCAACTCCTTTTGAGTAAGTAGATACTTCAGGCTCTTATGATCCATATAGATGTAGCACTTCTCCCCATAGAGATAATGCCTCCATATCTTCAAAGCAAAGATGACTGTGGCAAGCTCTAGATCATGGGTAGGGTAGTTCTGTTCATGCGCCTTGAGTTGCCTTGAAGCATAGGCAACCACCTTCCTATGTTGCATAAGAACACACCCTAAACCATTCAACGATGCATCACTGAAAACAACATAGTCCTTATCTGACTCCGGTTGAGTCAACACTAGTGCCTTGGTAAGATAAGCCTTTAACTACTCGAAACACTGTTGTCTATTCTCATTCCAAACAAAAGGAACTCCTTTTTGTAACAACTTAGTCAACGGTGATGCCAAGATTGAGAAACTCTTTACAAACCGTCGATAATATCCCGCAAGCCCAAGGAAACTACAGACCTCCGAGACATTTCTTGGCGATTTCCACTCCACTATAGCTTGGATCTTTTGAGGATCAACTCGGATCCCATCGACTGCCACGATATGACCAAAAAACGCAACCTCTGAAAGCCAAAACTCACACTTGCTAAACTTAGCAAAAATACGTCTATCCCTCAACGTCTGAAGAACCACTCGAAGATGCTCATCATGCTCTTCTTCTGACTGAGAGTAGACCAAAATGTCATCTATAAACACCAACACAAACTGATCAAGATAAGGCTGAAAGATTCTGTTCATGATATCCATGAACGTTGTCGGAGCATTGGTAAGTCCAAAAGGCATTACCAAGAACTCGTAATGACCATACCGCATCCTAAAAGCGGTTTTCTGAACATCCTCTTCAACTACCTTCAACTGGTAGTAACCAGACCTTAGTTCTATCTTCGAGAACACACGAGCACCTCTCAACTGGTCAAACAGATCGTCGATCCTAGGAAGAGGGTAGCGATTCTTTATCGTTACCTTGTTAAGTTGCCGATAGTCGATGAACATCCTCATTGACCCATCTTTCTTTTTCACAAACAGAACTGGAGCACCCCAAGGTGAAAAACTCGGCGGATAAAACCCTTTTCCAGCAACTCTTGTATCTGACTCTTTAACTTTCTCATCTCTTTCGGTGCCATATGGTAAGGAGTGATGGACATCGATGCCGTACCTGAAAACACCTCTATACGAAACTCAAGCTCTCGATCTGGTGGTAAGCCCGATAACTCTTCGGGAAACACATCAAGAAACTCATAAACTGTCCGAAGACTCTCTAAAGCTGGAACCTCAACCCTTGTATCCACCACGTGAGCTAAGAAAGCCTCACAACCTTGTTGTATCAACTTTTGTGCCGCTAAAGCTAAAGCAACGTTAGGGATACCAGCATTCCTTCCTCTCTTCACTACTAGCTTGGACCCGTCGGCAACTCTCAACTTCAAACTCTTAGCTCTACAACCCAAGCTAACGTCATGCTCAAACAACCAATCCATACCTAGGATTGCGTCAAACTCTTGAAAAGGCAAGACCATAAGGTTCGCTGGAAAGATTGAACATTGCACCTCGATCGAACACCTTCGATACACCTTATCCACTATCACATCTAAACCCAACGGACTTGTCACTCTAACCCCTATCTCTAGATCCTCAGCCGACAAACCCCACTATTCCGATATCCACTACGGATATGGGAATGCGTAGACCCTGAGTCCACTAATGTTACTATAGGTACAAAATACAAAGAGAAAGTACTTGAGATAACATCGGTGGGCTCGCACTCCTCCTGAGCT
Organism: Abelmoschus esculentus; assembly: GCA_035048815.1. NCBI lineage: Eukaryota > Viridiplantae > Streptophyta > Magnoliopsida > Malvales > Malvaceae > Abelmoschus > Abelmoschus esculentus. The sequence goes on from JAUCBN010000055.1 coordinate 7,476,128, forward strand.
CTGACTGCATACTGCCTCGCTGGTTCCCTAGCGGTAAACTGAAATGTGCCTCTACTCTGATGGTCGATAGTTTGACTCGCACCTCCCCTAGAGAATCCTCAACCCCTTTGAGTCAGATAAGAGGTCCTCTGACTCTGAACCGGTACGATAGTATCAGCAGTCTTTCACAAGATGGTCTAGAGATCCACACTCAAAACAAGCCCGGTTCAGTCCCCAACACTCACCACGGTATCTGCATCCACACTGATTACAAACTGGCATACCTACACTCCCCTGAGAACTCTCGGGACTCATCATGGACGATAATGAAGGCCTCCTATGGCCAGCAGACTCTGACCTGCGATAAGACCTCAAACTTTGATTCGAGCCTCCCCTACCCTGATTCCAACGGTTTCGATCCCTCCTAGACTAAGACTGAGAGCTGTTAGAGGACTGATTCCTCCAACTAGCATTTCCTGTACCTCTTGTTGAACCATACGTCAAACCTTGCACCTGTTCCGAAGCCTTAGCACTAACTGTCAACTCAGAAAACACCTGCGATGTGTTAGCCGTCAGATAGGTCTGGATCTCTTTCCTCAAACCCCTCAGAAACCCCTTGCACCTTATCTTCTCGGTAGCTAACAACTCGGGTGCATACCTACTCAGCTCTAGGAACTCCTACTCGTACTCAAAGATTGTACGATTACCTTGCACAAGGTGGGTGAACTGATCTCTCAACCGTTCGATGTGAGTCTCGGCCACATACTTTTTCTCAAACTCATCCAAGAAGTCATCCCATGTCGGATGATCGGGATACCACTCCATCTCAATTGTTTCCCACCATTCCCTCGCGTTCTCCTTGAGTAGAGAAAGAACAAATGATAGCTTATCCTCGGACCTCAACCTCATCTGCCTTATGATCCACCGAGTATCACGAAGCCACTGATCTGCCTTCATAGGATTGTCTTGGCTAGAACCCAAGAAATCCGTAGCACCATGCCTACGAACCCTCTCGATAGGTACCTCACGTGGTGTAGGTGCACGCCTCGGGATAACCCCCACTATCCTATCCAAAGCACGGTGCAGATGGGTGAAATAATTCGCCCCTTGCCTAACCCCTTCTTCCGACTCATCCACCTCGTATGTGTGGTCCTCCTTAAAGCTCCCTTCATGGGATCCCAAACTCTCCTCAACAACTCTGGCCCTCTTAAGCATGATTCACTTCTGTAAAGTCAAACAAAGGATTACACCATCAGAAATCAACTTTTCAAGTACTACTAAGACTCATGGGCATGTATTCGCTAGACACTTGTCACAACTCCCGGCTCTTATCCCTGGTGACATCCTAGAACCAACTAAACCTAGGCTTTGATAACACTAAATGTAACACCCTGGACCCGAGTGTCACATTTAGGCCACAAGCCCAACCCGTATCCATAAATTTTCAAGATCAAACTCAAGTCAAACCATTAAATACGATGTAAAATTTAAAACATCATTAAATATCAAAAGCGGTTTAACAAATCCAAAGTATTAAAAGAGCTCCAAATACAAGTTTACAAAAACATTTGACCTTAACAACTAAATAAAATAGAGTTACAATTACAACAATGGTCCTACGAATACATAGCCCAATAATCTAGTAATTGTACTCTACCAACCGGTCAATGCTGAAGTCTCAAAATGATGGTGCTCTGCCACGTCTGCCCGAACGTTCGTCTACTTACCTACGTACGGAAATAAATTCCAAAATGTTGAGCTACGAAAGCTCAGTGGGTACATAACGTATCGACTGTGCTTTCAAGTGAATCATAACTATAACATGCGAGATAAGATAACATGATGATATGACATGCCAAATGAAACCAAAGCATAAAGTAAACAAATCAAAACTAAGGCTCACTGCCAACCCGACACTGGGGGACTCACCTTGCCCGGAATCCCACATCGGGCTGCTCGGAATCTCACATTGAGCTAATATACTTGGAATCTCGCATCCAGTCTTCACTCAGAATCTTACATTGAGTGGGACTCAGAATCTCACATCGAGCAAAGTCATCACCCGAAATCTCGCATCGGATGACCTTCGATACATCACCCGGAATCTCACATCAGATGGTCTTTATTGTGTTGCAACACTATCACTCACTGGGTATCAGGATCCCACCAAACAAAGACTCAACACATACATACAATTGATCCACCTAGGATCTTCATCACAAGACTTATCACGACCTATCATAACTTAATCTTTCGGGGTAAAATCATCAATGGTTATTTACGATTCATTTCTTTGGTTTAAGATTCATTAGGACCTTTAATTACCCTTATCGAACCTCAATTACTACTTAACTTGGCAAAAGTTCACAGGGGTATCGAAATACCCTGTATCGATACCCACCCAAAGAGGGTATCGAAACACTGGTATCGGTAATGGTACCGATACCCTTTGACCAACTTTAAGGTCAACAAAAAGGGGATTATCTTCTTCGATACGAGTATCGAATCAAAGATGTCACTGGAGGGTTTGGTATGGAAACCTATTTCGATACCCCAACCCCTTTAGCCTATTTTTCCCTCAAGGGTATCGATACACGGGCCACCGGTATCGATACCCCCTTCACGAAATGCAAGTCTAGAACTTTAAATTCCTAAGAACCTTAACCGGAATTAACTCAATTGATCCCAAAATGTTCCTACTCATTTATGAAGTAATTTAAGTGAGTTTCTAACCAATTTCAATCATTTTCATCAACTATAAAACAAAACACCATTAAAGCATGCAAAGGCTCTATCCTAGCCAAACCATCACACAATCAATCAAGCATGCTAAAAATGATGATGCACATGAAAATGCAAGGGATTTAGAAGTGTGCCAACCTCCAAAACGAGCTGAAAAAGCTCCACAGCAAGCTCTCAAACCTTCTCCTTGCCCAAGCACGTTGATGACTCTCCTTGTTCTCCAACTACAAGGGAGAAGACCAAATGATTACTACACTATCTAGATGATTTAAGAAAGCTAAAACAACCTTAAAATCATCCTAAAACCTCCCCAAAACCTATTCCCGTTCTTACCTTAGAACCCCCTATTAAAACCTTACTCCCACTATTTTACACAACACATACCTTGAAAGATAGATCCTCCCAAGCTAAGAAAACTTCCCTTAACTACGAAACGTTATTCTCTCAACTAAAACATAAAAACTCTACCTTGGTTGATGGATTTGGGAGAGAAAGATGAGACGAGGAGATGAAGAAGACAATAAAGGAGGTGATGAAATCACCCTCTGCACAATGTAGAGAAATGCCTCACTCTCCCCTCCCTTTTCCTTCCCAAAGTCCAATTACCAAAACACCCTTGGGCCACCATCCAAAACCAAACCATCTCTAAACCATTAAGCCCAACAAGGCCCAAGAAGCCCAACCACGAGGCCCATACACTCGGGTTAACCCGACTCCAAGTTCCAAAACTCTGGCCGTGACAATGGATCTTGCTTGACTGCACGTCAGAGGAAAGAAAGCATTAGGGTTTCCATAATGGTTACCAGATTTTAGATCGGGACAAAAAAACGGACTTTGTTATTATTAGGGATGTAAAAATAGTTACTCGGATGGGTTTTAGGTCTTGTACTGTCAGGTCGAATAAAATCAGATACAGGTAATTTCAGGTTGATTTGATGTTTTGACTCAATTCGGGTCGAGTGTGGTTCCATTTCAGGTCGGGTCCATTTCATGTCGATTCCTTTTCAGGTCAGGTCCATTTTAGGTCGGTTTCATTTCAAGTCGGGTTTATTTCAGGTCGGGTTCAAACGGTTTAGGTCCAAATCAGATAATTGACAGGTTCATTTCAGGTCGGATAGATTTCAGGTCGGGTTCATTTCAGGTCGGTTGTATTTCAGGTCGAGTTCATTTCAAGTCGGTTGTATTTCAGGTCGAGTTCATTTGTGTTTTAAATTCATATTAATTAAAATTATTTTGTTTGAGTTTGGTACAAATAAGTAATTAAGTAAATAACCGATAAACTTTGGGTTGAATGGTTGATCATTTATTTTGAATTAATTATTTAATATATAACGTCTTTAACTAGCATGAATTCATCAAAAATAAATATTACGCACTAGACTAAAAAATATCATTAAATGATTCATATTTTAAAAATTAAAAATTAATAAGGAATAAACATTGGACTAGAAAGAATAAAGTTTTAAATTAAAAAGGATAAACATTAATAAAATAAAATATCATCTTATTAAAAACACTAAACAAAATTAGAAAAATAAATAATAGTCAATTTAAAATAAAAATAAAGTTGTAAGGATTAGATTGCAAAAATTATAAATTAATAATAGTTAAATTCAATGAAAAATTTAATTTTAATGTACTTTAATATATTATAATTTATACCTATTTAATATAGTTTAATACATTTCAAAAATGTAAATATAAAATTTATATTATATATGAAATATATTATTTATATGGAATTTATACTAAATATAAAATGTATTTTATATATGAAATTTATATTATATATAGAATTTATATTATATATGAAATATATTCTATATATAGAATTTATACTATTATATATGATATGATACTATGTATGTATGTATGTATGTATGTATGTATGTATACTTATATACTATATATTAATATATGTATACTTATTACTTATATATATATATATATATATGCATATATACTAGATGTATATAAGTATATAATATATATATATATATATGTATATAATATACATTATTATATACAATGTATATAATATAGTTTAATATACATATAATATACTTATATATATTATACTTTATGTATTAATGTATTATATGTAATATATAATATACTTAAATGTATACTAATATGTATTTAATTTGTTTATAAATTAATGTATGTATATATATTTAATTAATGTATGTATATTATTAATTCTTTAAGCCTAACATTAATCCCCTAAGCCCAAATCACTAATTTAGTTCTCTAAGACCAATTCTTCGATCAATAAATTAATTTTCTATGATTAAATTGAAACAATTTTAAAATATATAATCTGATTTTAATTAAATGAGGATCAAATCGAATAAAAAATAAAATTTAAAACTTAATTTTTGAGTGATCATAATCAGATTGAAATAATTATAAAAAAAGCTGTAGAGCGGCACGATATTCGATTTTTTAGGCTCGACCTATATAAAAATATGCAGAATTTTTTACCTAACCTAGAGTAGTGTCAAATGAATATTTAAATCTAATCTTCTTTTTTTTAATTGATTATATTTAATTAAATTTTATTATTTGATTATATGTTATAATAATAATAATAATAATTCTCCAAAATTTACTATACATATTAATTCCCTCTAAAATTTACTATGTATATTAATTTCCATCAAAATTTTCCCCTTTTTTATTCCCTCCAAAATTTTTACACTAAAAGAAAATTAATCTCAAACTTAAAATATGATTGGCTTATTTCCCTCCAAAATTTGATCTTTTCACTCTTTGTTTATCAATTGTTTTGGTTTAATTTAATTAAGTCATAATTTAGGTTAATTAAAAAATATATATTTAATTTTAAAATTCTTTTAATTATGTTTATAATTTATGTTTTTATATTTTATTTAATTTAATTAATATATGTTTAATAAATTAATTTATCTTAATTAAATATTGATTTAAAATTATAATTTTTAATGAAATATTTTTTTAAAATTATAATTAAAATTAAATACATTAAAACTAAAATATTAAATAAATTAATTTAATTAAACATGTAATACTAAATTTAAATATTAATCCCTAAATTAATTCTCGTGTCTACTTTTTTTTCAAGATTAATTATATTTATCAATATTTTAGATTCATAAAATTATAGATATACTTAATTATATGTCATGTAAATATTAAGTCTTGGTAATATTAGTTAAAGTCGGGTTCAAAACAAGTTGGGTCATTTATCAGGTCGGGTAAAATCAGGTCTCGGATCGATTCAGTCGGGTAATATCAATTATCTACCAGGTCAGACTTGGGTTTGGGTTTGTTTCAATCAGACGTAGGTCGAGTTTCGGGTCCATAGTAACAGGTTGATATCGGGTTCGGGTAATTCTCGGTCGGATACAGTTTTGGTTCGGTTACTACAGAAACAGGTCCAACTCGGGTTCGGGTCAACAATAGTCGGATACAAATTGGGTTTGAGTCATTACATCCCCGGGTCAAACCAGGTTCTCAATCTAACAAGTTTCAATCGGGTTTTCAGGTCGGGTTAGTTTTTTACATCCCTAGTTATTATGTTTTGGGCTGTTGTAATTTAAAAACGGGCTTTGTAATAAAAAGTTTGGGTTTAAATATTTGTAATGGACTGATTTAAATTAATAAACATTGGGTTGTTATTGTTTATTTAATTTTAAATATTTATTGGATTTTTATTTATGATAATAATAATAATAAAGAAAATAAAATAATATAATATAATAAACATTAAATAAAATAATAATATAATATTTTTTGTATTTTTTAAAAAGTAATAACAACTCAATATCAGAGGCAAAATCGAACAAAAATTAAAATCGAGTTTAATACCCTGGATAAAATTAGTGATTACAACTGCCCTTATTTTCTTATCGTTGTGAAACAATGAAAATGCAAAGAGTATAAACATTAATTTTATCCAACTTCCCTATTCGAAGACTCTAACTTGAAAGTTCTTTCTTCGCAAGTCTGATATCCCTTCTGTTCCTTAAAAACCCTATTTATGATTATCTTGCCCACTTAATGGTATTTCAAACTAAGAACCACGAGAACACCTCATAAAGGAAAACTTTAAGAAGCACATTTCTATTCCTAATTTTGATATCTTGAACAAACTTGAAACCTCCAATGGACACCTCATAACCCTTAATATCTCGATATTTCAAAATAACATACTTTATTTCTTCAAAGAAGAAAACCTCGCTACCTCATAACCTCGAATACATCAATACTTCCTAGAAGGATATTTCACTTCTCTAAATGAAGAAAACCTTGTAACTTCATAACCTTGAATACATCAATATTTCCAAGCAGGATATTTCATTTCTTCCAATGAAGAAAACCTTATAACCTCATAACCTCAAATACGTCAATACTTCCAAGCAGAATGTAACCCCCCTCGACCCAGTCTAGATGCCACCCGACTTGAACGATTTACACGGGAAAAACCGAGGTTAATCCGGAGACTCGCCCTGATAAACGAACCTAATTTTTTTTCTTTTCATCTTATCTATATGCTTTAATTAGAACCTACATATTCATGCAAGGACTGAGTTCAATTATAGCGAAATCTGATAAGAAACGAGTCATAATTTTAATCGAATAAGTTTTTAGGGACCTAATTGTAATTTTGAAGAATTTTTGAACTAACTTTGAAATTAAAGTTACCAATCCTTAAATATGTACATTTCATGCTTACATGTAAATTTTTAGCTAAAAATAGTATCTACAAGTCAACTAATTTTATTCTCAAAGTTTGGTAACTAAAATGTGAAGTTTCAAAACTATATGTGAGCCTATAACGATTTTAATGACCTTGGTATCGATACCCACGGTCCCATTTCTATACCATTTGAAACTGTAAAGGATGGTATCGAAACGTCGACCTCGTGATACTGAGGCCATTACTCTATCGATGCTCTACGAGACAAACTCGTGTTTCGATACAATTTGAAACTGTAAATACTAGTATCAAAACCAAGATATCAATACGCTTGCTTATTTTCATACCACCGTTTTGAAACCAGTTCATGTGCTTTTGATACCCAGGCTATTTTTCCAGAAATCCTTCGTATTTTTGCCTAGGTATCGATACCCTATGAAGAGGTATCGGAACCCTCTGCCCACAAAGTGCAGTTTCCTTAAGTTTCATGCCTTAACGAAAATCAAAGAATTTCTAAATGCATATAAGTACCTAAAGGCATAAACCATATCTCACAACATTTTTTCTAGATGCATGGTCACTTAATTTCACAAGCAAAGAACACAATATATATACATACTTCAGCAATGAACACATGACTTAAAATAACTTCAAATTATTATAAATCAAATCTCAAATACCTCAACAATATAAGAGTTTACCAAAATAATAAGTTCAATAACAAAATGTTCCAAAATACATAGGTTCTCTATCCCATTGCTCTCGACTACCTAAGGTTGATAATTTAGAAAATAGCATACTTGAGCTAAGAAAATATAAAATAGGCAACGTACGGCTCCTTTGCTTTCCGATTTCTTCTAACACTTATTTCTCTGCATTGCAAGGAAAAGAGAGATATTAAGCTCAAAGCTTAGTGAGGGAAAATAAAACATTTAAAATATCTCTTGCAATACAACCCATATTAACTAAACATGCCAAATTAAAAACATGTCATGTTTCCTTTAAAACAATGTCAACATGGCCAACAACGCCAACAATAATTTTCAGCAAGTGTTAACAACCATGGCCTAACGAGCCAACATAAATCTCAATAAAATCTCTTAAAATTGTATCACATGCTTATTAAGAAAAATCCAAGGCTAACATGTTATTCACCTAGCAAAGCCTAATAAAAACATAACACATGCAATTACAAAAGTCAAAACACATACATTGGTGCTAGTGATCCGATTTGTACTACCCCAAATCGTAGGATAAACGGGCAACCACATGATAATACTACCCCTAGAGAATGCACATGTTGGTACTACCCCCAACATAATAAGTCTCACCTTAGTTTTTGCTGAAAGTACTACCCCTATCAACCCGATGTGACAATATTACCCCATCACACAATTAGGCTAAAAGCCAAAATACAACAATCCAGGAATTTTCACACGTACGAATTTTGAATGTTTATAGTTCACTCTAGACTCTATTGATCGATCAACTTATCCCATAAGTTTCAACACTTAACTAGACAATATATTATCAAAAACCAATGCTCATAACATAATTCAAAACAGAATTAAACCACATGCATCCCATTCTTTCTTGCATTAAGTACAATAACCGGTAAAATTACATTTATCTACTTTTGGAAATAAAACCATGGGAGCATCAAACGTATATCAAAACCTTTATAAAACATTAACATGAGCATTAAATATCATGTATAAACAAGTATGCAAAATCAACAACAAGCATGAAAAAATTCATAGTAAAAATATAGTGTAATATGGGAACCTTTGTGAAAGCTAAAACATTTACTTACTTCCGAGTATAGGGAGGTTTATCACACTTTTTCTACATTCCCAAACCTTTGAAAATATAATTTAAAAAACTGCTGAAGCAGCCCACTCTCAAAATCCACTCACCGATAATTGTTTCTTGTTCGACAAGTCACCAACAAGATTCGATCTCCTTCAAACTTCATCTCCTAAATCTTTTCTTGTTTCAAGCATCAAAACCAGGTGATTTAGTGCTTCCAAACGCACACAAGAAACCCTTAAGTCGGATCCCCAAACAACATCCCTTAAAACCCATCAAAACTTTAACCGAAAACTTTTCGAAACCAATCAAACTTCACCTAAGTCTAAAGTAAGGGATTAGATATATTAAATACATGTTATAAACATCCTAATACTTCCAAAAATATGAATTTAGGATCCAAAAATAATGTATTAAAACCCTTGAACGAAATTTGTGAATTTGACCACAAAACCCGATTTTTATTGAAATAAAGAATTAAAACAATTATACCAAGACAATAATTTGGGAATTTCATTAAATAACTTTAAGGTTTCATAGGTTTGATGAGATCTCACATCCAAAACTGATCCAATCACTTTATAAGATTTAAAAACAAGAAAACGATTGAAAAACGACAATTTTGAAGAAGAAAAATTATAAGAATTATTCCGGACGAATTTCAATTGAAAAGATAAAGTTTTTACCTTTAAAATTGATGGAATTATTGCATTGAATGAGGAAAAATGAAAATTAGGAATATATGTTATGTTTTTAATGTGAAAAAGGGTTTTATGATTAAAAATTGGGTTTATGTAATCATTTGATTTAAAATATGGGTTTGGGGATTAATTAAATAATTCTTAGAAAGTTTAGACCATCTAGGATTAAAATTGGATCAAAGCCCCTTAAAGATTCAAAGTTTTGAATTGTTTTATAAATTTGTCCTCAAGTTTTCAATTTTTACAAAATAGTCACTAATTTCAACATCTTAGGAATTCAAGGTTCAATTTTCGAAATTTAGCTGAAATAAGTCAAATATATGTAAAATAATAATTTTAGGATATTTTCCAAGATTTATTTTCATTAAAAATCCATTTTTTTTAAAGAATTTAATCTCGAACTAAGCTAAACCGACAAAATTGGTTCACTAACTTCTAGGCCCAATTTTGGGGCGTTACACAGGATATTTCACTTATTCAAATGAAGAAAACCTTACAACATCATAACCTCGAATACATCAATACTTCCAAGCAAAAATTTCACTTCTTCAAATGAAGAAAACCTTATAACCTCATAACCTCGAATCCGTCAATACTTCTAAGTAGAATATTTCACTTCTTCAAATTAAGAAAACCTTAAAACCTCATAACATTGAATACATTAATACTTCCAATCAGGATATTTCACTTCTTTCAATAAAGAAAACCTTACAACCTCATAACCTCGAATACATCAATTCTTCCAAGAAGGATATTTCACTTCTTCAACTAAAGAAAACCTGAAAACTTCATAAACTCGAATAAACCAATACTTCCAAAGCAAAAAATATTATTTCTTCAAATAATAACATCTCAAAACCTCTACAACTTTATAAACTGATAAACTCAAAGATCGTGATTTTCTCGAGGATCTACTTTTCCACATGCTCAAAACCTCTTTTGTTGTTATCTCTCTTTTTATCATTTGTCAAAATAGATAAGATGTATGAATGCGTGTTAGCATTCCCTCATAATCCTAAGGATGCCTAAAATGATGTGCATGATTGAATGTATATGTTGGTATACCCCTAATCCTAGGGATATCTGACTACAAATGATGCATGAATGCTTTATTTTTCTTCTTCTTTGATCACCCTTGAATTGGGATTTTAACTTCGTTGAATATTCTTCTTTTTTTGACTTTTAGCAGTCAAATTTGAGTTAAAGGATTTTATAGCACCTTCACTTGGCCTAGATTCGAAAGTTAACCTCAGATAAAACTATTCTCGATGATCATTCGTCTATCACGAAACTAGTATAAATACTTATCCCCAAAACATCATGGAACACATTTAGAAAAATCTGAAAATTCATCGCATATTTAAATTAAAAGAAAAATCTGAAAACTCACCATTGATCTTGTCTTGCATAACAATAGACTCTTATCTCTTGGATAACGTTTTTAGCTCAACCAACATATCTCCTTAATTCTTGACTTGGAGAGAACTTATGCTTACTAAATGAAACTTTATCATGCCCAAATGAAATTTTTCCCCAAAAAAATTGTGCTTCTCGAAATTTTGACATCTTTAAGTTGTTTTCACTAAGCAACCTCAAAAGAGAAGATGACCTATTTTTTGGAGGAGACCTCATACCGTAAAATGCCCTCACTCTTTTGGGATTAATCAAAGATGAAAAAATGCATCAATAACCTTGCATTTTGAATAAAAGAAATTTTTTCACAAAAATGGCTTGTTGACGTTTTAATGCACAACACCTTTTTGAAACAAGCTCGAAGATCAAAAACTTAATTTAAAAAAAAAGGAGCAAAATCCTTAAATATCGAATGCAAGAGTTTCTTAGACTCGACACTTGGTGGGTTAATGGTTTGCCATGAAATGTGGTGGCGATATTTGAGGTATTAAAATTCTATTCAAGTTGCTCGATTCATCCTCATGATTACAATACTCATTTGATCCGCTTGAATACTACTCCTTCTAGTTATCATATTTGTCTTTTCTTTTACCTTAGTTTGAGAGTACCAAGTGTAAATGTGTGTTTTTGTTTGAACTTAATCATTAATGTATTACGGTGTTAGTGTCTTCAAAGAGTCATCAATGACTCTAGGGTATCAAATTGGTGGAGTCCTGGATCCTTATTAGATTTGTTCTTCCCCCACATCTCCATCAGGATGCTCCGAGACTTGTTGGATTACTCATTCATTTGAGGAATTTTATTTTATTTTTTCTATTCTTTTTCTTCTTTTTTCATGCTTTTTATTGTTTTTTTATCTCTTGGAATTCTCAAACTTGAGTAGATTCATTTTCCATAGGATATTCTTATCATTGAACATTATTGAAGGAGTATGAGTCTTACTTCTCGCGTTTTCCGACTAAAACAGACTAAAAATGGAATTATATCTCATCATGATCACATCGGTTAATCTTTGTCTAAGTTGACGACACAACAAGCATTAGATATCCTAGAATATTTAAAAAGGGTAAAAAATATACACATAAAAAATACACCTCTTCATTGAATTAAAAAACAAGAAAAACATGATAAGTGCCCTTTTATAGAAAATTTATTGCTACTTTTGGGAAAAAAGATAGCAAGATTGATTGAAACATAAAGCAAAAAAACTGAAAATGCAAGGAAACAAATGCAAACAAACATGTAAGAAAAACTGAGTGAGATGTATGCGAAGCTGTTAGGAACCAGGCTGATTTAGCTTCTTAACCTTTGACCCCTTTGATAACTCCATTCTCTAGGATTTACCATGGATTGACAACGGATTGGTTTTCAAATTCGGATCGTCGAACTGGAGGACCCCGATATTGATCAAGTTTTGAACCATCCTTTTGATGGCCTTGCAATCATTGGTGTGATGCCCGGTGACCCCAGCGTGGTATTCATACTTGGCATTAGGATTTTACCATGTTGATAAGGAGATTGCATTGGGGTAATATGATAGGGATGAACCAAATCCGCCTCGAGAAGCATGGGGTGCAGCTCTCTATAAGTTACAGGCAGAGGGGAAAAAACTTCTTCCTTCCTTGGTTCTCTTTTACCGGGTCCTTGTGCACTTGTAGTTGTAGACTCGAGGGAAATAAAAACATTGATGGAATTGTGGTTACTCACATAGATCACCTCGTTATCTCTCTTCTTTGGGTACTTGTGTGGGTTTTTCCCATATTTTAACTTGCCACTCTTGAAGGAAGACTTGATGGATTCTGTTGTGCTCATAAATTCGGAAAATACAAAAGACACATTAGTAATCTTTTTCTCGTAGAACCTTGGAGGGAGACACATTAGTAATTATTTCCAAAATAGGTGGCTGAACTTAGGCCGCAATGTCTCTCCATCGTTGAGCATATTGTCTAATGATCTCTTCTTGACCTTGAGTTAGTCCTTGGAGCAAGGTTCTATTGGGGACAATGTCCTTCACATGCCTGTATTGCTCGATGAAGATTTTAGACATGTCTTTCCAAGATTTCATATTTGCCTGATTGAGCTACGCATACCAACGGGCAACTGCCCCGGTCAAGCTATCCAGAAAGAAGTGGACAAGAAGCTTTTTATTCCTCAAATGTGCCGCCATCTTGAGACAATACATGGTTAGGTGAGCTGAAGGGCAAGTGGTCCGTCATATTTCTCGAAGTCTGGCACCTTAAACTTAAGCGGTATAACCAAATCTGAAACCAAACTTAAATCGTAGGCATCAATCCCAAAATCTTCGGTCTCTTGCAGTAGGTTGACCTTCTCTTCAACTTGGAGGCGTTGCTCCTTAAATTTCTTCTTGAACTCTTTCTTCAAACTCTTTTAGATTTCATTCATTAAATCCAAATTCGTGACTTCAAAATTTTACCCATTCTCTCAAGCATGACCCACATCAACTAGGTTATTAATAGATAGCCCGAAAATGTGAATACCTTTCAAGACTGATACTTCGGGTTGAGCTTTTTTATGCGAAGTGTTGCCACCTAGGTCATCCATATTAGAATGCTCATCGGACACCTTGGCCTTTCCTTGGTCGGACTTTCCAAACAAAGAGATGATTTGTGTGAGGATTTTGTTTTGAGATATCTTTGCCTCAATGTTATCCAAACGATCTTTAATGTCCTTTTGCAACTTCCCAACATTGACCAATCTGTCATCCATAACTCTTGTCTAAGAACGAGTGATGTAAGAGTGTGGAATGTTTGCGGTTGGAAACGCTTCCATGACATTTACCAATAATTAATCCCCTTGTCTTATTAATGAAACCGAAATCTATGCTATGAAATGCATGAATGAAAAAGTGAATGCAAGTGAAGATGCGATCCCGCTTGGTAATCACCTTTAAGTAAATTCCATTGAAGTTGAATAAGGTCATCGATTTTTATTTTTTTTCATGTTCTTTTTAATCTCTTCTTTTTTCTCATTTTTTAATGCTATTTTTTTCAAGAAACCTCTCGATCAATGGAAATCTCGTATAGAAAAAAACACTTGGATCAACTCCTTCATTTAATGGTGATACAAAAATAAGACATAAATAAATGTGTAAACAAAACAAGAGACAAAGCAATCCTATATATCTCATCTAGAAACTTAGGTTATCTACATGGATCTAACCGGGTAGGTGTACTAAATTCTCTAAATGGAGTTTTGTTTCTAATGAGGTACTCAAATTTTCCTCGTTATCCTCTTCTAAGAGTAGCAAGTCCCCCGATCCTCACCCATTATAGGCTCATATAAATCGAGTTAAATTTAGGGGGACGCTTTCGCTATGCCCGTACGAAGGAACAATATACTTACAAAAACATAGGGTAGTCGAGCCCCAAAGATACTTACTATGACCATACGAAGGAACAATATCCTTACGAAAGCACTAGAATTCCCCAACGGAGTCGTCAATTGTAACGACCCTTTCACTAAAAAAATTCGATAAGTGTAATAAAACGTCGCTTTTTTGAAATTTTGAAAAATGAAAAATTAGGGTCTTTGAAATGATGAATTGATTTGAAAAATGAATTTAATTTTGAAAAGGGGAAATTTAAAATTTTGGGAATTTAAAAATGAAATTAGGGTTTCAAAAAAATAAGGATTTGAAATTTAAATTTTGGTATTTAGGGTTTGAAAAAGACCTAAAATAAAAAGGGTTACTAAATTAGAAAATAATTTTAAGAGTGGTTTGAAAAATGATTTAGAAAATAATTTGAAAATAATTGGTGGAGTCGCCACCGATCACTTAGGTAGATCGGATACTATAAAATCAGAGATTCGAATAAAAACAGGTTTGAGAGTCGATTACGATTAAAACAATGTTAGTGTTTTAAAATCGCCCAAAATTGATACCTTTACAATATTAACGCAAATAATTTCGAATTTTCCAAATTAAAGTGACATTAAATTAAAATTTATTTATGAATTCGAATATATTTTAAAACTCTCTTTATTCGAAGGTAAACACATAAACCGACACCATTATGCCTGATACCGGGCCTTTTACGACCGAATAAAGAGACATCAAATTTAAAAAAAAAAGGTCCCAAACGGAGTCTTCAAGAGCAGGGACACACATCGGACCCTTAAAGTACAAGAATCCACCATTTTGTACCTCAAAGTCCGACACCTTACCTCTCTCACAAGCCTCAAGCTGAGCTACAACTCCTCATCTAACGCTCGTTCTCTCTTTCTCTCCTGAACTAGCATGGGCTCCATAAGTAACTCTGCCAACAAACATCATCCTTGGTCATCCTCAACCGAGCAAACATGGCTCTCAAGTCCGACATGGACTTTCTACTCAAAGCATCGGCGACCGCATTCGCTTTACCAGGGTGATACTCTATGACACAGTCATAGTACTTTAGCAACTCTATCCATCGTTGTTGTCTTAGATTCAACTCTTTTTGGGTACGCAAATACTTCAAACTCTTGTGACCGGTGTAGACATAGCATTTCTACCCGTAGAGATAATGCCTCCATATCTTCAACGTGAAGATAACTGTTGCTGCGAAGATAATGCCTAGAGGCGTAAGCAACCACCTTACCCTCTTGCATGAGCAAACAACCTAACCCATTCAAGGAAACATCGCTAAATACCACATAATCCTTCCCCGGTTCCGGTTGCGTCAAGACCGATACCTCCATAAGATAAGCCTTAAGCTTCTCAAAACTCTAATTTCTCCTTTCATTCCATACAAACTGAAGCCCTTTTTGAAGCAACTTTTTCAACGGTGCTGCTATGATCGAGAAGCTTTTTACAAACCTCATATAGTATCCAGCAAGCCCAAGAAAGCTATGGACCTCCGATATATTCCTTGGTGGTTTCTATTCCACCAAAGCTTGGATTTTTTGAGGACCCACATGGATGTCATCCGCTGTAACGATATGGCCAAGAAACACTACCTCTAACAACTAGAACTCACATTACTAAACTTGGCGTACAAACGCCTATCCCTCAAAACCTGGATAACAACCCTTAGGTGGTAGTCATGCTCCTCCTCTGAGCGTGAATACACCAAGATTTCGTCGATGAACACAACCAAAAACTGATCTAGATAAGGCTGAAAGATACGGTTCATCAATTTCATAAAAGTTGTTGGTGCATTCGTGAGCCCAAACGGCATCACTAAGAACTCATAATGCCCATATCGCATCCTAAAAGCAGTCTTTTAGATATCTTATTCCACCACCATCAGCTGATAGTACCCTGATCTCAGATCGATCTTGGAAAAACACGGGCACCTCTCAACTGATCAAACAAGTCATCGATCCTAGGCAACGGATAACGGTTCTTGATCATGACTTTGTTGAGTAGACGGTAGTCGATGCACATCATCATCGATCCATCCTTCTTATTTACAAACAATATCGGTGTTCCCCACGGTGATACACTTGGTCTGATAAAACCTCTCTCGAGCAACTCCTGGATCTGTTGTTTCAACTCTTTCATCTCTGTCGGTTTCATATGATAAGGTGTTATGGACACCGATGTCGTGCCTAGCAACACCTCTATACAGAACTCTAACTCATGATCCGGATGTAAATAGGGAAACTCTTCCGGAAACACATCAGGATACTCACAAACTGTCCTCAAACTCCCTAAATGAAGGCTCTTAACAATCACATCCACTACGTGAGCTAAGAAATCCTCACAACCTTGTTGGATCAACCGTTGTGCTGACAAAGCCGATACAACATTCGGTAAACAAGGGTTTCTCTTGCCCCTCACAACAAGCTTAGACCTATCCGCAACACGGAGCTTCAAACTTTTTGACCTACACCCAAGACTCGCATCGTTTTCGAACAATCAATCCATCCTTAGGATTGCATCGAACTCTTGGAAGGGTAAAACCATAAGGTCTAATGGAAAGATCGAACCTTGCACCTCGATCGGACATCTCCGATAAACCTTATCCTAAAAAAAATCTAGGCCTAACAGACTGGTCACACGAACTCCTATCTCTAGATCCTTAGTTGGCAACCCCCAACACTATGATATCCCACTACGGATGTAGGATTTGGTAGACCCTGAGTCTACAAGAGCAACTATGGAAACTCAAAACGAGGTAAACGTACCTGAGATAACATCGGTAGCTGCACAATCCTCTTGTGACCTCATAGCGTACTGCCTAGCCGGTGCTCTCGCCATGGACTGAAAGGTACCACCCGAACCATGACTAGCCCCTTCATTGCTAAAGCCTAGGCCTCTCTGGACCGGATAACTGGTCCTCTGAACCTGATCTGCTGGCTCTCTAGCCTTCTCGGGACGGTCCTTCACTAGGTGCTCTGATAACCCACAATGATAACAAGCTCTGACCGTGCTCCAAAACTCTCCCCTATGGTTCCGCCTGATAAGTGCTCAACTCACTATCACTTTTTACACCTTTTATGGGCATTAATCACAGAATTTACACCCACTCGGACCAATGCATGTACTTAATGTGATATATTTAGAAGTTATGCTTATGAAGATAATATTTACAAAAAAGGCAAGTTTTACTGCATTTTTATATCTGTGCAGGAGAAACAAGTGCCGCGGCAGCAACATGGCCGAGGCAGGACCTGATGCCGAGGCAGCAGCTGAGAGCCAGAGAGCAATACTGTAGGCGATTGGAAGAGAAAAATCTAAGGAACGTTTCTGGACATAAAGCATATGGATCGGAGCTTGTTAGCACGAGGAAAAGCCCAAGACAAGGCCACGCAGGAAAGCCTCTTAGTTGAATTAAACTTGGAAATATTTTATTTATGTACATGACTTGCTCCCTAATCCAGGTTATATTCTACTTAGGAAAGGTTTGCCCTAGGCCAAGCCTATATAAGACCTAGCCGTCCAATGTATAGAGAGATACCTAGAGAGAGCCGATTCTTAGAGAGCTTACCCTAAAATTATGTTCTTAGAGAGAGCCGTACAATGTTTTCTTTCTCTTAAATTATGTTCTAAGCTTTCTTAGGGTTTAGGAGAAGGTTGTTTAGTATTTGTGAGAGGAGATTGTACTTTGTCTTTGTTTCAATGCAATAAAACTATCAAGGTTTGCTTATCCTTTGCCATTCTTTGTTCTTGCATTCAAGCTCGGGAGAGAAGTTTGTGAGTAATCCATTTATCTAGACTCGGGAGAGTTAGATTCACGAAAGGGGTAAGTACGGTGTTTCAATCGCGAAATACTAACTCGACCTAGGGCTAGGTTAAGAGTTTCAGCGGCTAAAAGAAGTGTGAGATTGGTTGGTGAGTATAATTGATTCACGCCGGGAGGTATCATTAAGGACTAGTCATCAACAGTACTTCGACTTAGGGATAAGAGGAGTCATTCAAGGACACTTTGCCGAACTTTGGTAAAGTCCACCCACGAGTAAGGGATTACCACGGCGGACGGTATCGTCGCTGCCAAGGCAGTAATCTGCAGTGCTGCCGAGGCAGTGATATACAATTGCATTGGGCAGAGACAAGTCAATCAAATCCACAATACAACGCAACTGGATCCTGACCTCTCTCTATTAATCAACTCTCATTCTTTTACTTAGCTGTTTTATCTCAATTTATTTAGTTTCATCCAAACCCAAATTACTTGTGTTTTTATTTTATTTCTTTTTACAGAACAAGAAGACAAAGAAGACATATTAAGTATATCAATCCCTGTGGAGACGATACACGATAATACTTATCACTTTATTACTTGCGATGTGTCCACTTGCACTAATTACGCTATTTTGACACACGACACCGCCCAAACTGATGGCAAGTCAGTACACCTAAACTCCTCTGAGAACTTTGCGGGCACATCATCGGAGATGACATAGATTGCCTCCTCCTACCGGCCGACTCAGACCTATGGTTTGATCTTGCACTCTGACTAGAAGCCCTTCTATTTTGATTCCATCGGTCTCTATTCCTCCCCGAATAGTAATGAGAGTTGTTAGAGTAGCTCTGATTACCTCCAATAGCACCACCTTGACTGGAAAACGAACCACACGTCAAACCTTGAACCTAATCTAAAGACTTTACACTAGCGGTCAACTCTGAAAACACTCTGGGTGGGGTAGTAGTGAGATATGTCTGGATATCTTTCCTTAGACCTTTAAATAACCTCTTGAATCTCATCTTCTCTTTGGCCACCAACTTTGGGGCATACCTACTCACCTGTAGGAACTCCTGCTCGTAAGCGAACACCGAACGGTTACCTTGTACAAGATGGGTGAACCGCTCCCTCAAGGTGTCAATGTGGGCTTCACCCACATACTTCTTCTCGAACTCATCGAGGAAGTCGTTACAAGTTGGTCGTTCAGGATCCCAACCAAGCTCCACTATTTTCCACCATTCATGAGCATTACCCTTTAACAACGACAGAACACACGACTGCTTATCTTCATATCTCAGTCTCATATGTCTCTTGATCCAATGTGTATCATGTAACCATTGGTCAGTCTGCACGGGATTCTCCTGTCCTGTCCCATGAAATTCGAAAGCTCCTTGCCTACGCACCCTCTCGAATGGTGCCTCTCGAGGCGTACTAGACAGCCTCGATATAGCTCTCACAATCCGGTCCAACGCCCGGTTCAACTGCAGGAAGTAGTTGGCCCCTTGACCAACTGCGTCATCAGACGGTGCCTCCACCACGGGCACATACTCCTCATCGGAGTCCTCTCAGGAACCCTAACTCTCCTCCATAACTCTGTTCCTAATTGGCATTCTTACTACAAACAACAAATAAATGAGGTTACATCATCGAATTTTCATATTTAAGCAAGTATAACTTCGACTAATGTGCATGTATTTATCTGACACCTATATACTACACTAGATTCCCCCGGGGACTTCCTAGAACCGACTCAACCTAGGCTCTGATACAACTAAATGTAACACCCTCAACCCGGTATCACATTGGGCCTCTAGCCCAAAACCCGTATTTTAAAATTTCTTTCAAAAGTCCAACAAGATAAGACCAAATCCATTTCCATCATGAGATAATAAAATACAATCCATTTAAAAACATAAATCTGAGTAAGTTAAAGTAGCAGAGCTCCAAAATATTACAACTCGTTTTAAAAGCATTCGACAAATAAATAAATAGAGTTACAAATTACACATATAGGGTCCTAAAAGTATAAAGCCCACTATGCCTAATACAGTACTTTGATAACAGATATCGATGTTGAACCCACCACGATGATGCTCCTCCGAACAAGATTTCTTTAACCTACGACGAAAATACATTTCGAAACACTAAGCTACACAAGCTCAGTGGATACTTAACCAACCGACTCACATCAAACATATAAAAAATAAGCCTAGGAAAATGAATGATGACATGGCATGAGTACAATGGCGCTATCATAACCGCCTAAACACATGATATCAAGATGACATATATCGGCATATAGCATTTACATGACAAGAGAAGACCACACAGCATCCCAAGTTCTCCTCTCATATATATATATATATATATATATATATATATATATATATATATATATATATATCGGTGTCCATATCACCTCATAGTAGTAGAGAAGTAGGGGACCCATCAGCACTAAGCAAGGTCTTAGTTGGTCTTTTGCATAATATAATATCGATAACCCATCAACACTAAGCAAGGTTCCTAGTAAGCCACATGACTCAAATATGTCACACCGAACCCTTAATGGTTTCAAATACGGGTTTATATTATTATTTTCCAACTATTATTCGATTACGTCTATAACGGGGTTAGGAGCTTGTCTCTCAGTTTAATATTCATTTTATAATTTAAACAACTCTTAGGAACCCCTAGGGTTGCATTATGAGACTTTCCAACTTTATCCTTAAGAACTTGGACTAATTTGCCCTAGGGTATCGATACCCCTACTTGGAGTATCGAAACGCACTATAACGATACCCTCACCAAAGGGGGGATCGAAACGACCTGTATCAATACCCTCACAAAGGGTTTATCGAAACACTTTGACCAAACCTCAAAGTCAACTAATGAAGACCTACCCGCTTCGATACGGGTATCGAATCGGAAATACCACTGGATAACTCGGTATCAAAACACAGGCAGGGCGTATGGATACGCCTGCCTTCCTCGCCTAAGTTTTCTCTCTAGGTTATCGAAACACACCTCAAGTGTATCGATACCCTTGTACGAAAGGTGCAGTTTTGAGACTTCTAACACTTTCACTCATTTAATACTAAATTGATCCTAGACTTTAAGGGAACCTTCCTATACATGTTTAAACCATAATAACAGAAGTTCATCAACAATTGCATGATCCACCATTAAAGACCACCTTAAGCTTAGCAACATACCAAACCAATCAAAAAACATGCTAATAAGCTTAAAACATGATATCCATGATGATTAAGAGTTGGAAGGGTACCAACCTTAGCAAAGAACACAGAAAACCCGAGCTCCCAACACAACCTTAAGATTTCTCCTTTCTAAAGCTTGAAGATGGCTCTCCCACTTGTTTCACTACAAAGGGAAAGATAAGTAGTGAATTAGACACCAAGGAGATGATTCTTAGAGTTTAAAAAACTGGAAAAACCAAGATTTACACACTCTAAAACCTATTCCCGTACTCAAGCTTAAAACCCCACTTAAACCCTTCTCTCCACCAAACTAACACTTCCTTAGCTTGTGTTATAGATCCACTACAGCTCAACAACATCTTCTCTAACATAAAAACGAGATTCCAACCAAAAATCTTAAAGTTCCAACCTTTTACCTTTCTTTTCTTGCTTCCAAAAGATGGAGAAGTGAAGAGGAAAAAAAAAGAAAAGATGAGCTCAATCTACAGTGGGAATTAAAACCCCAAACCCCTCTTTCTCCTATTTTGACATTTACTAAAATGCTCTTTTGAACAAAGCCTAACTTAAAACCCAACTAAACCCAACAACTTAAGGCCCAACAAGGTCAAAACTACACAAACTCGTGGCCCAAAACCAAAGCCCACTCTTCGGGTTAACCCGACACTCTGATCCGAATCTGGGTCGTGACACGTTGAGGGATATACTTATTTTTGCCCAGTTCATTAATTATGATTTTTGGCTTTCAGAGGTAGTTTTTTTATCATATCCTACGGGATCCTATTTGATCCCTAAAAGATTCAATCTATAATAGAATGGAAACCGCCTCAAAATATCTCGGAGGTCCGTAGTTTCCTTGGGCTTGCAGGATATTATCAACGATTTGTGAAGGGTTTCTCAAACTTAGTGTAACGCCCCAAGTTTGGGCTTAGGAGTTAGTGGGCCGGTTTAGCCTGGTTTGGGATAAAATACTTAAAAATGTTTTTAATCAAAATAAATTGAGGAAAAATATTCAAAAATCCTTAAATAACATATATTTGACTTTGGTCAAATCAATTTTGAAAATCGACTCTTGAAACCCTAAGATTTTGAAATTAGTGACCGTTTTGTAAAAATTGAAACTTTGAGGACAATTTTATAAAACAAGTCACAACTTTCAATCTTTAAGGGGCTTTGATCCAATTATAATCCTAGCTGGTCTAGGCTTTCCAATTTTTAATTAATTAAGCCCCAAATCTATTTTAACTTAAATAACTTAATTAAACCCAATTTTAAAGTCTTAAAACCCTTTTTAATTAACCTAAATATTACATATTTTTCTAATTTTCGTTTTCCCTCAATGGAGGCAACCGTTCATCAAGCTTTCAAGGTAAAAACTCATTCTTTTTCAAATAATTTCGTTCCCAATAATTATTAAAACTTTTCTTCTTCAAATTTTCTTATTTTCTCATTGTTTTCTCGTTTTAAAACTCGTAAAGCAATTGGATCAGTTTTGGAGGTGAGATTTCATCAACCCTCTAGAACAATAGAGTTCTTTACAGAAATTCCCAAGTTCTTGGCTTGGAACAATAGTTTTAATCCTTTAATTTCATAAAAATCGATTTTTCTGCTAAAAATCTCAATTTTCGTTCAAGGGTTTTTACCCACTGTTTTTGGATCCTAAATGAATTATTTTTAATGTGTTAGGATTTTTATAAAGTTTTTTTAATATCCTTAATCTCGGACTTTAGGCTTAGGTGAAGTTTGGTGTGTTTCGAAAAGTTTTTTGTTTAGGTTTTCATAGGTTTTAAGGGTTGCTGTGTAGGGATCCGACTTGAGGGTTTCTTTTGTGTGTTAAGAAGCACTAAACCCCTTGATTTTGATGCTTGAAACAGGACAAGTGATAGGAGATCGCATTTGAAGGTGTTTCGGTTCGTTCTGGTGGCTTGGCGGGCAAGTAACGATTATCGGTGAGTGGTTTATGAGAGTGGATGCTTCGGCAGTGTTTTAAATTTGTTTTATAGAGGTTTGGTAGTCTAGGGAAGGTTTGAAAACCTCCCTATATTCGAAAGTAAGTAAATTTTAAGTTTTCGCAAAAGGGTTCCCATATTACTCTATGTTTTTACTATAAACTTTGTCATGCTTAATGTTGATTTTGCATAGATGTTTATGCATGATGATTTAATGCTCATGTTGCTTATTTATAATGGTTTTGATATACAATTGATGCTTCCATGATTTTTACTTTGAAAATTGAGTTAAAGATGATTTTATCGGTTTATGTTTCGAAACTTGTAATATTGGGAAACATGTGTTTAATTCAGTTTTGAATTACGTTTGAGCATTGGTTTTTGAGAATATATTGGCTAGTAAGTGATGAACCTTATGGGATAAGTTGATCGATCAATAGGGTCTAGAGTGCACTATAAATATTCAAAAGGCGTACGTGTTTAAATTCCTTGTGTGTTGCATTTTGGCTTTTAGTCTTATGCTATGTGATGGGAGTAGTACTTTCACATCCGGGTTGATGGGAGTAGTACTTTCACCGGACACCAAGGTTAGATAATTCATGTTGAGAGTAGTATCAACATGCGCATGCTCTGAGAGTAGTATTAACATGCAGTTGCCCGTTTATCCTAACGATTTGGATTAGTACAAATCGGATCACTGGCCTCAATATAATTTATGTTTTCTATTTGAAAATTGAAAATGTTATGTCGAATTAGGCTTTGCTAGGTGAATAGCATGATAGCCTTGTTTTGCTTTGAAAGCGTGAGATATCTTTTAAAAGGGATTTTGCTATTACTTTATGTTGGCTTGTGAGCCATGATTTTTTTAACACTTGTTGGATTTTCTATTGACATTGATAACATGATTATGTTGCTTTAAAGAAAACATGACATATTTTACCTTTGTTGTAATTGAGTAATTATGGACTGCATTGCAGGTGTTGTTTTAAAGAAAGCATGACATCTCAGAGTTTGTAACAAGTTGCTTGACTTTTCAACAAGTAAAGGCGGAACATCAGGTTCCTTCGAGTTTGCTTCAGTCTATCCAGATTCCATAATGGAAGTGGGATCAAGTCACCATGAAATTTGTTACGGGGTTACCTTGGACTCAAAGGAAGTGGTGCTCGACTTGTGTTACTATTAATTATGCGAACACATATATGCAAGTATACATAATCAGACAAGTAATAAAGGGTGAGTGAGTATCGTTCCCACGAGGATCGAGGTAAAGTATAAGTCAAATTTGTCAAGGCTAAAAGGTGTCACTAAAAGGAAAATAAGATAATGGTATAAACAGATAGAAATGAGTATGTAAGGTGAAGGTGTAATGGTGAAATGCTATAACAATTTTAGAATGCAAGCAACCAAAATATGTCAAGGCAAAATAGAATGGATGACGATGGCACGATGGATGTATGGAAGCATTGTGTGAAAAGTATGGTGATGTGATTGCAAGAAAACAGTTAAAACAAAGGAAACACTTTATAAATGTCAAGGCAAAAACAAAATGCAAGAACACGAGTAAGCAATATGTTGTACTAACCCTCGATTGATGATCTCTCCTGGAATGATTGGTGGGGGTTCCTATGGACTTCTTAACCTCACTCCTGCGAACATTTAGATACTATATGGTGTATTTACTCGACAGAGGTTTCTAAAGTGTTTCCGCTCTCTCGAGTCAAAGGAACATGACAGTCCAAAATGCCACGACATCTCTCGGTCTCAGAAGTGTCATCTAGCTTATTGACAAAGCACACTCCTTTTAGTCGTTGAAACCCTCACTTAAGTCTCTCTTGAGCACCTAAGGTCAGATTAGGCTCTATTTGCAGTCTAGAGCCCATTTCTTACGTAGATCCTCCCTTAGTTCCTCTCGGACACTAAGAATCTATAGCTAGGTTTCTCTCGAACACCTAGCATGCAGCTAAATACGAGACACTCTCATGCCTCTTACAATGATTAAATGATTAAAAAAATGAACAAAGCAAATACACAAACACATAGTATGCTAAACATTCATAAAAATAAATAGTTAATCATCCACAAAAACAACCACTGAAATAAAGCTAATACATGGTGGTGTGGAAGTTAAAGATAAGTATCATCCACAAACATCATCCTTAAACATCCACATAACCTCTCAAAGATATAAAAATAAAACAAAGGAAAAGGATAGAAGACACCCTAGGTGTGCACTGCCGCCGGCCTCTTCGACCACCATAGGACGCCTTAATGTGCTAGCCTCTCTCGGGTACCTAGCACATCACTCCCTTCAAGCTCTATCAATGGAGGACCCTTCGGACGGTAGTTTGGGAAGAAAGGTGAAAGCTTTCCTCTGCCACTTTTTTCTCCTCTTGTGCCTCGAAAACAACTCTCAAGGTCTCCAAAAAAGTATCTATTTTCTTAGGTTACTATGCCTTATAAAAACGGGGTGAAAACCCTAAGGTTTGGTAGAAATTCCATTTGCACCTCTGTTCACGTGATGACATTTCTGACATGGTGACAGTGGTCCCCTCCAAGGTGGTTACAGCGAGCCTGTATGGCACCAGCTGGCACTCCTCTCAAAATATCTTCTTGTCTTTTAGTGCAGCACAAGAGGTCTCCAGATTTGCCATGGCATTTTTCCATCGCTATCCTTTTGCGAATGCCATGAAAAATTTCCTTTGCTCCCTCTTTGCTTTACCTGTACTTAAAGACACTCAACAACTTAAGTAAAATGGCTTCAAATATAGCCTTTTTGCAGAGTTATCAAGAAGCGTGACATCCACATCCAGATCCACATCCAATCATATTCGAATATCAATATTGCATTTCTACGATACCAAGTAACTTGTAAAAAGAATTTTAACTGGTATGGTAATTCCAGATATAAGCAGATAATAACCATCCATGAGATCAAAATTCTATAAACCTGATGATCTAATGGATCTCAGCTTCATTTTCTCTGTGTTGTCTAACATCATCCATTGAAGAACCAAAAAACCATTAAAAAAACAATACCTACAGTTACAACATAACAGAAAATCATCCAATACAAAATCAGAATATATTGTTCCAATAACATTCGACGAAGCTGTTTAGGAATATCAACTACGAACCGATTCCAAACGACGATCAAAACAAGATATAATATCCAATCACACCATGCTCGTAAACCCTCCACAATGAGACATTACTTCCCCTTAATTCTGTTCCTAGTACGACCGGAAAAATGCATCAACCTAAATGAAGAATGGTAATACAAACAAAAGAGTCATCAAACCTTCTAGTCCACCATTTTAGCCAAGCGATGGACTGTACTTCTTGCGATTCTATTACCGGGGTCAATCTTCAGAACAGTTCTTAGATCTTCAGCCCCGAGCTTGTATTTCTCCATGCTTTCGTACAAGAGTGCACGTTGTACAAGGACAGACACATTGGTTTCATCATGTTCTAGCACCTGCATTGAAAAATGGACAACGTAAGTTCATCAGTAAAACCAGTGGATTATCAATATATATTGATTTCAATTGATGTGATCAATACGAATGCCTGCTCTCGAGCCGACAACGGATCAAGCCTCAACTCTTATCCTAGTTACATTATCAATTAGGGAGGAGGTTTGCACAAGCTTAAGTAAATTCACAAATTCATTTGCAAACTATGTGCATGTAATAAATTTTCGATATAAATATTTAATAAGGAACTATAATATCTAACAGTTTGAAGAGTCTTTGTACCTTTGAACAATCAGCTACAGCCTTCTTATACTCGCCGACCTCTTTGTAGCATGAAGCTCTACACGATAAAACCTCCGCGGTAGCAGCCTTATCATTTGTCTTTTCAAGCAGAACCACTGCCCAAGACAGCCACTTAATGGCATCAGCATACTGGCCTTGCTTCTGGTTGTCGATACCCTTGCTCTTTGCAGAAGATGCAGTGACACCAGTTGGGGGAGGAGGAAGACCTTCAAGCTCCGTTGTTGAGCTGCCATCATTTCTTCCTCCAGCTCCTCCAAACTCAGAGTCCAACCCCCAATCATCAGCTCCTGAAAAATGCTGCTCTCCACCACCAGATTCTTGAGCAGCAACTCCGGTCGAAGCTGAAGACTATGAAAAGAACATGTCAAGAGGATCACCACCAGAACTTTTAACGGATTGATGACTTTGGGATCCAACATTCTTTGCAGGCATCCCAAAATCGTCCATATTCAAACCAGAAGCCATATTCGACCCCATAAAATCATTATTACTTGAACTAAAACCACTATATGGAAATGCAGTCGTGCTCGGTTTTGAAGCACTCTGAAAATCCCCAAATGCATCATCTGCAAACTTTGCCTTATTTCCTTTATTACTTCCCGAATTAAGGCTACCGGCTGGTTTCGATTTAAAATCGCCCAAAGAACAAAAAGGGTCCCTCGAACCGATCCCACTTTTAACTCCAATTCCACCTGCTCCTCCGGCCATACTTTTCATCGGAGCTCCACCGAGATTCCGAGTCTTACTATTATTAATATTGACATCAACATTACTATTTCGAATACCACTGTTATTATTATATCCGCTAGAATTTCCCCAATTCCCAGTACTTTTAGGCAACGAATCAGCCAAATTCCCCATCGAATATGTGCATTTACTCGAAGAATTTGAAGTTGGATTTGAATTTTTCAAAGGAACATTAGAATTACTATAACTCTTCCCCTGTCCCAAAGCAGAGCTAACCAAATCACCAAACAAATTAGGGTTCTTGTTACCGATTCCATCCCCAGAGTTTTTACCTCCCGAAGAGCCCCAGCTCTTCCCAAAAATGTCACCCGCCATGGAAGTGGGACCCGATAAGCCAGGTTGGGTGGCCTGATTCGGGGCGGGTTGGTGGGTCCACGATGGCTTGTTGGGTTGCCAGCCGGACTTCGATTGTGCAGATGTTGTTGATGAATAAGCTGGATATGATGTGTATGAAGAAGTGGTCTTATTCTTTTGGTCATTGAGGAATTTGGGTCGGCCAGATCCGAGGCCGAGATCAAAATCAAAGCTTTTTAGCGAACCAGATGAGCCTTTCCCGTAATTGTAGTTCATGTTCTTTTGTTTCTCGCAAAATATGAGGATCTAAACAGATATTAATTGATGGGATCGAATTCGATCAAAGAACGTATCTTTTTAAATATGAGATCTTGGGTCTAGGTGCGCTAGGGTGGCAGTGTCGGCGGCGAAGAGCGGTGGTTGGATAGCGAGAGAGTTGAGTTCCGGTGTGAATTGGAGGAGTTGAATTTGATTTCGGACAAGAAAGCAGAGCAGAACAGGCTTCGGATATGAAATTTAATTTTAGCACCCAACATAGGGAGTAATTACATGAAAAGCAATTGCTTTTTCTGTTTTTCAAGTGACGGCTTGTCAATATTTAGTTTTTAACCAGTTGCCATTAATAATTATGAATTTAGAATTTAAAACGATTTAAATCAAATCAATACATTTTAATAAATAAGAATTTTGATAAAAAGAAACAATATTAAGGATCATATAGATTATAAGTATATCTTTTGAATGGTCGATATGATAATATTTAGTTTTAGTTTTTAAAAAATATATTATATAGACGCGTTATTTAAATTCGAGTTTTCAAGAGATAATAATATTTTTTTATCCTTATCACTCGATGAGTTTTATTATAATTAAGGATAAACTTTATCGTATGTTACTTATGTTTAAAGTATATTCTATTTTGATCATGTAATTAAAAAAAATTGATCCCTTATATTAAGAGTTTCCATGTTATGTTTTGAAAGTTTATGAATTAAAAATTAAAATTTTTATTAACATGTTACGTCATCGAGTTCGAATGACGAAAACAATAATGGTCAAAAACATAAATGACCAAAATAGTGTTTGTTTTTTTTAATTAGGTAACCAACATAGAACAAGCGCTAAACATAAGGGACCTGCAATGGATTCATTTTATTAGAACATTCCTTATAAGACCTAAAACCTAGAATTAATCACTTGTAAGCTATTAAGAAATCCCTTAATGTTAAAGCGAGCTTGGCGAGGGGTATGGGGCACTAAATAGTTGAGACTTATGTTAACAAGCCGAATGTTTTCGCAAGGGGCATCCGAGCTGCAGACCAAAGTTACAGCAGATTTGGTGTTGTAGGTCCCACTGATGTTCCTTATCAGTATGTCCTTGAGCTTCACTAGGGAAGGCTGCAATGATACAAACCAAAACGACCGATTAGAAACTGGTTCTAACAAGGTAAAAGTTCCCTAAACAAAAATTGTTTCAGTTTATGTAAGATAAGATGGATGTTTACTTCTGTAGTTTTGCATCTATGGGAAGACAGTATTCTTGATCTATGACTATGGGGTTGGAGACATTGATCATAAGAATGTCTTCAAATGTTATGTTGTAAGCATTGCTAGGGAGGCCTCCGGGCCATGACTTCATCCGAATACCGTTTTCCGTGCTGTTTATTGTGCAGTTCCGGACGCTGATACCGACCACATCCTGCTCGTTATTGTACTTGCCAAGGCTGCCCACACTGTGCCATTCTTGCACAAGTTTAGTGTAAATGCATTTTTTTTTCCTGAACCAAACTTGTGAGAGTGTACCTTATTCCGTGGCCTGGACCACATCGGATGTCGTAAATGGAGATGTTGTTGCTGCCGGCTCCCATAGAGACACAATCATCACCGACTCCGATTGTCGAAGAGAAAATGCTTATGTTAGAGGACTTACTGACATGGATGCCATCAGTATTTGGGCTATCTTCAGGTGCAATAATGTTGACATCGTAGATTTTGATGTCATTGCTTTGATGGAGACCTAAATGGAATCCTTTGCTGTTTAACAATGTGATATTTCTGATTGTTGCATGTGAAATATTTATGAAAAACATCGACTGCAAAACAAAAGTACTGAAACATGTTTTTGAAATTGCCTTGTTGCAGGAACAATGTAGTAATTTCAGTGAACTTGTAATGGAACTTACTGTGACTAATTTCTTACATCTTGCTGCTTTCTCGCAGCTAGACTGTTTCCAGGCTTCTGCTTCTCCTTGCCCGTCGAGTTTTCCAGTTTCGTTTCCCCCAGTGACAGTGAACCCTTTCAGGTTCTTGAATGCAATCCAGTGAAGGGAAATAAATGCAGTAAGGTGAATCGGAGCCAATAACGTTCCCTTGATCTCAACGTTAGGCGATCGATTGTTATAGCAAGGGCCATGAAATGTGATCGGACCGAGCATGAATGTTCCTTCTGGTATGTAGAAGGTAGAGTTCCCTGGATGATCACAGGCTGCCTTCCATGCTGCTGAGAATGCCTTCATGCCAAACAAGAAAAAATAAATTAAACATCACACAACTAAGATCCAAATGCTGCAAAATTTTTACATAATAGATATGTGCTCGTCGAAATGGATCGAAATTCGGACATTAATATTTAATAAAACTAAAAAAATCAGATCAGAGTAAAGTATGATGAGCCAGAAGCACCAACCCATCTACTTTCGGTCACGCCATCAGCCACTGCACCGTACTCGATGACATCAAAAACTCCGTCATCGCTCGGTGCCTCACTTGGTTCCGGAGAGAGATCGGGTGGTGGAATTGGAGCTAGTTCGGGTGGATAAACGAAGGGTGCTTCCGGTTCAGGTGGTGAAGCACCTGCTTCAGGTGCCGGAGGAGATTCGTTAGGTGAGCCAGAGGTTTGGCCAGGAGGCAATGCTGCCACCACACTAGTTGCATGCACCAAGGCTATAAAAACTAGTAGATTTCTGAAACTAAATGCCATGAGTTGCTATAGGTTAAGTTAAATTAAGAGATCTTTCACATCACTTGTGTTTAGTACTTATAATGTGAGTGTGATTTAGAAGTTTACCAAATTAGTACTTAAATTTTGGATGCTGTTCGTGACCGTTTAACTATAAATGCTCAAAAGGAGTTTTTTTTTTTCTTTGGATTTATTACTTCTGTGAGGAGTTTTTTTTCTTTCTTTGGATTTATAACTTCTGAGGTAAAATTTCAAGTCTAATTTAACTGTTCTCTTAAATTAAATTTATTTCTGACATGTTTAAATGAAATTAAATTCACTTGTTTCAATCCAACACTCACCCTAACCTAAGCTGAGACTTAACTTGATTACTGTAGTAGTTGATTCTTGGTACAGATTTCACGGTGAAGGGGCAAGCAACGAGAAAGGTAATATATCTTCATATATATTTTTAATTTTTTAATAAAATAATTGAATTTAAAGTTTTTAGATAAATATCTTATGGGTTCACTATAGAAAGGATAGTTATTACTAATATTTATGATATTTGTAATATTAATATCTTTAGAGTTAGTATTTATGGACAACACACCAAAATATATTGTTCTACTGAGGCCACTTTAGTATTTTTATTACTAAAGTATTTTTATCAAAATATGCATTTAATATATATTTTTAGTCTAAATAGATATTAATTAAAGTATTTTTGGTATAAATTTTGGTATTTTGGCTATTTAAAATCATTTGAAAGGATGTCAAAACCCTTTAAAATCATTTTAAACACATTTTCGAATTGTTTGAAATGAATAATTTTTGTAATATTTTTTAATTAGTCTAAAAATATTTTTTAATTATTATATCAAAATAAATCATAATAATTATTTTATTATTTTTAAAATAAGATCATTATTAAAGATTTCAAACATTGGACATCTGATTTAAAATTTTGATATTTGATTTTTAGATCAGATACAAATCATAATTTTGTCGATCTGAAAAAGAATTGAGTCTAGTCTGAGTAGTAATGAGCTCGACTCGGGTTTTTAATAACTCGAATCGAGTCTAATTGAGTCAATTGTTGATCGAGCTTTAACCGAGTTGGACTCGAGTAGCTCACATCTATCTTGTCTCATTTACAATCCTAATAAGGTTCACAATCAAATGGGGAATAACCGAAAATCGCTAGGATCTAAACTAACGAGTATAAAGAATAACCGAAATCATCACTTACGGGGACGAGGAAAGTTTTATTACCAAAGCTCAAATGGGATGAAGGAGATTGTTATATTATTATGGGGATAACCAAATCATACCCGTATAAATCACTATGAGTATCCCAAAAATATATGCAAGGAACCCCAATATTTTATAAATTTGAATGCTCATAAGGGTGTTGAAAAAAAATAATAAAAAATGAGCAACTTTGAGACATATTTCAAAAGAGTAAAGATGGAGATTCAAATAAAAAATTTGTTGAACCTTTTTATACTCTATGAGATCTTTACAATGATATCTCATATGCTCAAAATGATTAAGTGATTAATGAGAAATTGATGCTCAAAGTAAGGAAGTTATTATAATTATTGAATGACTTAATTAGATATTATGCCTCGCGTATAAAGATGTGTGAATGGGGTCATTAAATTTTTTGAAATGATTTTAAAAATGGAGGATTTTCTTTATTCCTTTTGGAAAATAAAATTTAAAAAATGGTTGAAAAACAATTGAAAAATTGATTGGAGTCGTCATTGACCATTAAGGTAGGTCGAACACTATAAAACCAGAGATTCAGAAAAAAATAGTTTCGTGAATTGATTACGGTTGAAAATGATTTTAGCGTTCCCATACTGTCCAAAAATTAACATCTTAAAAATTATCGCTTCATTAATATTAAAATTTCCAAATTAAACATTTATTTTGAATAACAAGACACCATATTAAAATTATATATTCTTGATGCAAGCTCAAACAAATAATCGAATAAAAAAAAGACAAAAATTGTTGGTTGCGAGTGTAATGCTATAAAATGATTCGCTTTCGTACAAGTATACACATCACGCAAGTAATAAAGTGAATGAGTGAGATCGTTCTCACGAGGATTGGAAAGAAAATTCAAAAGTATCTAACACACATAAAAGTTGATAATTTCTTTTGCATGAAAGTTTGCTAAAGAAAAATTGTAAGTTTCACTAAAATGTTATAGCAAAAAAAGAAGTTGAGATAAGAGTAACCAAGATAAAGCTACATGAGCACAAACACAAAGGAATATTCAAGGTAAAGACTTACTAGACTTATTATGAAAAGACTTATGCTTTTATCCTGAATATTCACTATTTCCTAGGTTTAATTACATTAGACAGAGTTTACTAAAAATGTCTCCACTATCCCCAATCAAAGACCTAACACTAAAAAATGCTAAGGCATTACCTCTCGGTCTCAACTTTAACACTCCTAATGTTGATAAAGTTCTACCCTTTTTAATCGTTAAAACCTTTCCTTATCACTAAGGTGAGTTAGGATTCTGCTTCCCAACAATAACCCTATTGTTCATGGTGATCTAAGTTTGCCTCTCCCTAAGTCTAAGCTGATCTAACATCTTAGATATGTTAATCTACCGAGAGCTCTTACAAACTAAGGATGAAAAAAAAGGTTGAAACTTTCATGAACAAAACATAATATAAACCCAAAAAACAGTGAGTATTAATTCAAAATAACATAACATCCAAAATAAGCCTATGACATACTAAAATCAGTTCATGGTTAGGGTAAAATAAACATCCAAATTTCTGTTTTTGAGATATATTTTTCAAACAAAAAAATATGTAAAACAAAGCTAGGAAGGAAGGAAAACCCAAACGCTAACATCGTGATGTCATCTAGCTTGCCGCTTCTCATAAAGTCGTGCAAAATCTTTGCTTGAAGTTCCAACAATGGAGGCTTGGTTGAATGAAGAAGATGAGAAAGTGATCGTCTTTCTTTTCTTTCTTCTCTCACTTTTGCTAACTTTTAGCTCTGAATTTTAGGTTTGCTTTCACTCTCCTTTTCAACTCTCTAAAATGAGGGTAGTGCCCTTGTATTTATATGAGAGGCCTAGGGTTTTATGCCCTAAATGTAAAAGGAATATTCTTCTGATTCTATAGAGAAGAGCAGTTGGTCAGACAATCACGTGAAGGGTTAAGGGTTGCACTTTTTTCTTTTCTGTATTTTTTTCCTTTGCGCCCAAAATGCTATAGTATTTGTTGTTGTTCGATCCAACACTAAATATGCTATAGTATTTATTGTAGTTCGATCCAGCACTAAATATGTTATAGCATCTCTTCCTTTATCTAACGTTGACCTAACAAACATGCATAACGCCACCAGACACATACCTTCCTCAATCAACATCTTTAAAAATAAAATAAAAATATAAAAACCTAATCGAATACAAATACAAATGAAATGGTTCTAAATGCAATGTAAATGAACTTGAAATCAAACTAAATCTTAAGTAAAATGATATAAAATATATGTTTTTTTTAAACGTTAATAAATATATACATAAAAAAGCATGTAACAAGACTAGATATTCCTAATATGCAAAATTAAATAAAAAACGAGATTAGATGCAACCACATAAGGAACACATATATTTACATGTCACAAAGAAAACAAACAAACATGCAATGATGCTAAATAAAAAAACGTGACAAACATATGTAAGCTGATGCATGCAACCACATAGAGATCATAATGCATGAGACAAAACTAAATGAATAGGAGCTGAAAAAACTAACACTCACTGTAGCAACACTCACTATAGCAAAACATGTTTGTTATAACGTTTTTTAGTTCTATAGCAATGTTTTTAGCGCCGCTAAAAAATTTTATAGCGCTTAAAAAAGCGCCACAAATAGTGCTGCTAAAACAATGGTCACAATAGTTTGCGGCTTTTGTGGATAAAAAGCGTCGCACAAAGTCAAGATCTATAGCAGCGTTTGTGCTTAAAAAAACCCAAATACATACTCTATAGTGGCGTTTGCTTTCACAAACACCGCTAAAATTTGTTCTGTAGTAGCGTTCTCTTTCACAAACGTCACTAGTAACTTGTTTTTTAGTGACGTTTTCTTTCACGAGCGTCACTATTGACTTGTTTTTTAGTGACGTTTCTTTCACAAACGTCACTACTAACATGTTCTTTAGTGGCGTTTTCCTTTAGAAACGCTAATATAAAGCTATTCTTTAGTGGCGTTTGTCTTCATAAACGCTGCTAATAATACCATGATTCTAAGAAAAAGCTATATTTTATAATAATTGATCAACCAAAGAATAATTTCAAGAAAATTCAATAAAAAGGATCACGTAATTTAAAACAAAATGCATTGAATATTCAATTGTATCTTGTTATATTTTAAGAATCTTTGTACAAGCAAAAAATTTAACAGATACGAAATAACTATAAACTAGTGTTAGCAAAAGTTACTCCAAACATCCATTGGAGTTAAATAACCCAAAACCTTTGACAACTATAAACTCAACATCTTCAACATTAATATAACAAGATACAATTGAATATAATAAAAAAATCACCTTCATTTGGATCTCCAGCTAAAAATGATATAATGCCTAATATAAGACTAACAATTATTCTGCAAGTGGTTTTGATCGAATTGGATACCTTATATTGAAGATGAATACAAAGTTTCTTAGTGGTATTAACTGACCAAATAAAATATTAAGTGAAATGCAATATCAAAATTTTAAGAATAAGCTCTTACAGGGGGTCCTGAGAAACTCCAACAATGTAGTAACACTTGTTAAGTTCACTCATTTTTTTTCATCCGTAAGTTGGAATGAAAATTCATTCAAAAACAGAAGTTCAAACTTCATACGTTATAGTACAAAGTGTTACCAAATGGTTTCAGTATCTGCTCACAAACAATTGTTGTCTTCAAGAAAAAGTAACATAGGTCAAAGTTATATGATTATTAAAGGATTACAAGTGAAAAGAAATCTCAATTCTCAAGCTCAATCAAAATATAACCTTTTCAGAGAGGGACATTGTTCATGAATCCCAAGATCCATCTCTAATTTCTCTATTTTCAAGGAAAGCATGTCAGGTTAGTAGGATAATAAAATTTTTTTGCTCAAGTGTTACACACATACTGCAAAATGCATGCATAGGTAACTCAAATAGCTGCATGAGTTTGCTAACATAATCAAAAATGGTAGTCGAGTCTGAGAATAAGCTTAAGTATATTTAATTTCTTCTTCTTAATGCCTTCCTCTAAGTTTAATATAAATTATATATAATAAAGATCATTTCATTGAATAAAAAAATCTACAGAGTAACTAGTAAAAACAAGCCTTTATAACTAATAAAAAAGTCTTTATGACTAAAGAATAACTTTTACACTTTCAAGTTTCAGCCATAGAAAAATAAAAATAAAAAGTGAATGATAAAAGAAAGTTTATCATACACACAGTAGTCTTGAGAATTAGACCACCGACTTAAAACCTCAGTGAATTCGAAGATTCCCCGATGAGTGCATTTATCACCAATGTCTGCCATAAAATGTATTAATAATAAATAACATAGTTTGTTCAAGAAGCAAGTAGAGACCACAGACTTGTAGAGAGTACATTATCCTAGGTTTTTATGAATATCATAATGCATACTTAAGATAAAATGTTGGATCACAAGTAAATCATGTTGGTCTATTTTTTTTCATCATATTCGACCATTATTAATGGAGCTCTATAACAAATCATAAATTTCAAGAATTCCATCAATCAACTACATAAGAAATATATAACTTTCTTTTGGATTTCTTTTTACTATTCTCAACAAAACAAGGTCCCAATTTTTAGGAGATTAACAATTGACCCTCCATAGTAAACAATAATTTGTATATTGATGATAAGAAAAAACCAAGCACCTTCAGACTAACTTTATGATAGATTTCATGAGGAAGATAAGTGAAAGATGTGCCACTATCCACAGGTACTAAGAATTTTGATTTATTAAGACGAAAATTCTCAATACATAAAAGCTCTACTTGTATAAAATACAGACTAAGCTAATTCATATAAAAACTATCCACTAGAGAAACAACCAAAAAGAAAACTAGGGTCAACAAGAGAAATAGAACATTTCAGCCTAACTCAACCATAATAGAAGTCAACCAGAGAAATAGAAGTCAAAATTAGGTCAAAATTTTAGTCTAACTCAACGAAAATAAGTAATAGAAAAAATCCAGAAACAAACTATGAAACAAAACGTTCAGATATTGAATCATATCGCTAAAATACAGAGAAATTTATGAAGATAAATTCAAAATACCTCACTATTATTCAATGCACTACGTTCAATTACAGTGCAAAAATCAGTGTTATCCCTGCTCGTTCTTCAGATCTACTCCAATTTATCAAAAAAAAGTGTTTTCTCCTACTCTGGTAACCGTTGGGATCTCACAGTGCAAAATATAGAATTTGCGGTGTTTTTAATAAAACGACACAATAAGAATGTGCCTTTAGTGGCGTTTTTTTAATAAACGCCATAAATAATGCCACTCAAACATGGTGTAGTGACTTGTGCTACAAACATGATATATGATTTATACACAACCAAAACATATACGTACAAATATGCATGGAAACAAATCACATGATAACAAAAAGAAACTACATACAATAACACATATCACATAATATCTCATATTACTAACATATTAATATTAAAACTATATGATATATAAACACATGTACACATAGATATATGCAAAATCAAATAAATAAACTAAATAAATAAATGAAAGAAATTAAATATGTAAAGGATTAAATTAATCAAAACAAAATTTAAAGGATCCAAAATAAGGATTCTGCCACTGGATCTGGGAACTAAATTGAAACAAAAACGAAAACTAAAAGTGTCAAATTGGGGGTTAAACCCCTCATAAATCGGGTATAATAAAAATGGAGATTAAATTAAAAGTCATTTAAAAAACAAAAGACTGTGGAAGAAAGTTTTGAAAAGAAAAAGGACCAAAAAGATATAACGAAAACAAAGAATGATTTATGAACTAAAATAACCCATTTTTTATTTTTAAATCACTATATAACTAAAAGAATTTATAACAGAGACTCATTTGTTTCATTTTTAACTATCCTTAAAAGATAAACCACCAAAAATCCTATATATTATTCAAACAAAACCCCCAAACTCTCCCGTGTTCTTCATAACCCTAGAAAACCGATGAACTTCTGTCATATCGGCTATTGCGAACCAAAAACCACCAAAAAACTTTTTTTAACCCAGAAATTGAAATTTTTTTGTTTTAAAAAATCTTTATTTAAAAAGAAAACAAGAAGGAAACCTTTGATTTTAAGGTCAAAACTT
Organism: Abelmoschus esculentus; assembly: GCA_035048815.1. Classification (NCBI taxonomy): domain Eukaryota; kingdom Viridiplantae; phylum Streptophyta; class Magnoliopsida; order Malvales; family Malvaceae; genus Abelmoschus; species Abelmoschus esculentus. Next base: position 7,514,895 of record JAUCBN010000055.1, read on the forward strand.
ATATCTTCTCATCGATCACGGTTCACCGTTGATAGTCCAAAGGTGGATGGATTATTTCTAGAGTAAGGATTCGAACAGACGTGGCCATATTTCGAAGGTAAAAGAAAACAAACCCTAAATTTCTTTTGTTACATGAAAATGATAAATTGAAAAAGGAACTCGATACTTTAAAAGCCTTTTTCGTATTGATAATATCCAAAAATCCTCCCTTACATTTTGATTTCGGCTTTCATTTTATAGTTGCTAATTACATCAAAATTTTCTTAAAAAAAACATAAATCCTAATATTATTGTTGGTTATTTTTTTTATTTGGCTAGAATTATACTCTATTATGAATATATTGGTTTATACCCTAGGTATATTCCTTTGGTATTTCTGCGATTTTGGTATAATAGTATGCATCTAACATTTGTTTTTTGTGGTATGAGGGCCGTCCGCGAGGAAAAGTAGAGTAGGAGGTTGTCGAGGTGTCCGTATGAAAAGGCAAGGGGACAAGAGAGAGCCGGATGATCGTGCGTATGGAGGATGTGACAGTCAAAGAATCTAGAGAGTCGGGTGTAAGGCACAAACACATGTAAAGAAATCAAACGAGAGAGTGTGTGCGCATGATGGCATTTGAAGGGTTTCTCTTCCTTTAATCTCAATCGTTTGATCATGAATCAGATCCAATAATGAAGATTTGACGGCTGCAAAAACACATATAAAGTAGAGTTTCTAATGGGCTAGGGTAGATCAAGGCCTAGATTTGGTCTTAAACGGACCATTTGTAAATAAACTTTTAAAGCTTGCGTATACTTGTAAATGCATTATATTTAAAAGAGGCTATTTTATGTATTAAATTTTATTTATTTATTTATTCTTTAGAAATATTAATTAATAATAGCATAGAATAGAATAGATATAATATTAGTGAAAACTTAAACAAAATAATAAAAAATAATAATGATATTAATAATATAGATAATAATGATAATAATATAGCTATAATATTTTCTGGTTTTCGATTAATAAATAATAATACAAATAACCATATATAATAATATAATAAATCAAAAGTAAAAGTAATATTAGTAGTTAATAGTTTTTTTTTCAATTATTAATAATAATACTCGAAAAACAAAAAGGGATAAATAATTAATTATAAAAACAAAACGATGATAAATAATACTAAATAAAAATATACATAAAAGTAATAAAACTAGTATTTTAATATAATAATAATAGTCTAATACTCTGAATAAAATTAATGATTATAAAAAGAAAAATATTAATAATAATTAATTTAGAATATTCATCTCACTCATTTTTTACCTAATTTTTCCTTATAAATATGAATCAAATTTTCAGTTTTCAACACACTCAAAAAAAAAAAAAATTCCTCTCTCGTTTTTTGTTCATAGTGATAGGCTAAGATAAGAGTTTAAGTTCATGATATCTTCAGTTCTTGCTTCTGTCGAAGATCTTCTTATTGTTGTATCTTGCGAGACGAACAATCAAACAAATGGAATGATAAAAATTTCTCTTAAAAAATTGTTTTTGTAGGCCTCAATACAGTCTCATCTCAACTTTAATCTTGTTTGGTGTTCTTTAATTTTGTTTTAAAATTTTCCAATTAAGTGGCTATTATTTATTTTGTATCGTCTTTCTTCTGACCCGAGATGATTCAATCGTGTAAGAGATAAAAAAAATAAATTTATTTCAGGATTTATAATGTCGTCTTAATGGGTTTGTTAAAAATCTCAAAATTGAAAAATATATTTTTAGAAATTATCGGTAGTAAACAAGAAATTTGATTTATATTTATTGGAATGTATTGTAATTCTTATTTCTTTCTTTTGAATAGAAACAATGCCGATTGGAGATTTTGTTGATTCAACTCTTAAGGTATCCATATAAACTTCCAAACAATAAATTCTGAATTTGAATGAAACGACGGTGGTAATAATAATAAGTTATTGAAATTTTGTCTGTAAAATTTCAAGACATGACAATAGAAAATGTTATTCTATCTGATCATGTTGAACGTGATAAAATATTTGAAATAAGATCCCTCAGTTTTTGTCGTAAGGAATGGACAAAGAGAAGTTGAAAATCTCATCCCTTTTAGCAACACTGAAGCTTGAAACAACAACGATTTTTTGTGTTGGAACTATATCTTCAACGGAGTACAAAACTCGTTGTATCTGGTATATGATGTGTATAAAACTGTAAAACTGTTATGGACAGCTTTGAAAAATAAATACAAAACAAAGGATATTGGGGATAAAAATTTTTAGTAGTGAAGTTTTTTAACATTACTATGATTAATTCAAAATCAGTAGTAAGTCAAGTAGAAGAATTTGAACTAATCATTCATGGAATTATTGTAGAAGGGATTCTTATTAGTGAATCCTTTCAAGTAGCTTTCATCACGGAAAACTACCTCTCGGATAGAATGACTTTAAAAATTACAAGAAGCATAAAAGGAAGAAAATGTCAGTAGAGAAACTCATTGTCAAAATCAAAATTAAAGAGAACAATAGAGGTAATGCTAAAAAACTCATTTTCAAGGACAAGGCAAATATTTTCGAAGTCAAGAAGGTCAAACTACCTCAATATTACCAGGTCAAGCCAAAGTTGGGGCCTAGTGGTAGAGTTTCTAAGAAAGAGAAATTCAAAATATCGTATTTCAAATATTGCAAGGTAGGAGCACAAGCCCTTTGATTTAGACATCCCAAAAGAGATAAAGACAAGTAGGCTAATATTGTAGAGGATAAAGATCTATGCGCTTTGTCTACTTGAATCATTTAATTTATGACATGGTAGATATAGATACATTAATTATCATACTTTACATATGTTAATTAACTTGGAGTAAATCCTTCATTTTATATTAATTATAACCATAAACGAGAAATATTTGTTGAAACAAAATTATCAAGATTTTTATTTTAAACAATTGAAAGAAGTAAAAAAGTGCTTTATTTAATTCATAACGATGTTTGTGACTTAAAATTCATCCAAACAAGAGGAAATAACTTTTTTTATTATCTTCATCTATGATAGAATAAAATAATGTTATGTTTATTTTCTTAAGAGCAAAGATGATGTTATAGAGAAATTTATATTCTATAAGAAAGTTGTTGAAAACCAATTTAATAAGAAGATTAAGATGGTAAGAAATGATCATGGTGTTTTGGTGAGTATTGCTCACAATATGGTATTATTCATGAAGTAACACCAATATACTCTCCTCAATCTAATGGAGTAGCTAAACAAAAAAATCAAAATTTAAAAGAAATGATGAACGCTTTGTTAGAAAACTCTGAGTTACCACAAAACATATGGGGGAAGTTATTCTTTTGGATAATTACCTTTTATACAAGGTTCCCTAAAAGGAAAAAGATATGACACCATATGAGTTGTAGAAAGGTTAAAAATCTTCCTACAAACACTTAAAAATATGGAGGGTGTCCTGCAAAGGAAACAGCTTCATTGCTAAAACAAATAAAAATATGTCCAAAAACTGTAGATTATATTTTTATTGGCTATGATGAATATAATAATGCTTATCAATTTCTTGTGTATGAATCAAAGAATCCTAAGATTTATAGAAACATGATAATGGAATCAAAGAATACATTCTTCTTTGAAAACATATTTCCTTACAAGTTTAGGAAAGCTGATCAAAGTTCAATAAAATAAAATTTAGATAAAAAAATAATCTAAATGATCAATAAGACGTTGAAACAAAAATAGAGCCGAGAAAAAGAAAAAGGGCAAGAGTATAATAATCCTTTAACATTTATGTTAGAGGTTGAACCTAAAACATATAACGATGCTATACGTTCCTTTGGAGGCACCTTATTGAAGGAAACCAATGTAGGGACCACCAGCACACCTCATGGCGCAGCGGAATAAAATTACGATAGACTTTCCAGCAATCCAGGTACGTTTAATCCGAAATTAGGAGGAAGAGATGCGATGACTTACATTGGGTTCCTTGATAAGCAGCAAAAAAAGCAACTGGATCTGCTACAATCACGATCGTTCGACAATTCGAATCTTTAGCCTCCACGAATATCGTCTCGGCCTCTACTCAGTTCACCCGGTTGAGAGCAAATCTCGAAAAACTATTTTTCGTGATTTTAGGTTTTTGGGAATTCAGGATTCTCTGATGTGGCTGCTAGACCCAAAGATCCCTTATATATATGTGCAACCCTGGGTATAAGAGTTTTATTCCGAATTTGTTTGGGATATAATTACTTTAATTATTTCCTTAAACTTCGGGATCTATATTTAATCTGAATTTGAAAAGGAATACAATTACTTTAATTATATCCTTTTTATTAAATTTGAGATTAAATATAATCTACTTATACATCTATATTTGTTGCTCCTTTTCAACCATTGGTTGTGACCCTGTAGGCTCATTGTAACGTTAGCAATAATATTTGAACAATTCCAATATTACAAACAATTCCAGCATTTCCTAGAGCGACAAAACCTTCTGGTTGTGTCATATACACATCCTCTTCAAGTTTTCCATTAAGGAAAGCGGCTTTGACGTCCATTTGCCAAATTTCATAATCATGGAATGCAGCTATAGCAAGCAAGATCCGGATGGATTTAAACATAGCTACAGGGGAGAAAGTTTCGTCATAGTCAATATCATGAGATTGTCGAAAACCTTTAGCGACTAGTCACCCCTTGTATGTTTGTACGTTTCCATCCATGTCGGTTTTCTTCTTGAAAACCCATTTACACCCTATAGGTTTTACCCCTTCAAGTGATTCAACCAAAGTCCATACTTGGTTGACTAACATGGATTCCATCTCAGATTTCATGGCCTCAAGCCATTTCTCAGAGTCTGGGCTCAAGACTGCCTCTTGAAAAGTTCTTGGCTCATCTTGATCCACAATAAGAACATCTCCATGCGTGGTAATGAGAAATCCATATCTCTCAGGTGCATGACGTTCTCTTGGGGACCTGCGTAGTGATTGTGTTTCTAAATTTGTTGACTGTTCCTCAACAATTTATGGAACATGTTCAATCTCAGGCTCAGTGAATTGTTGTTCTTGAACTTCTCCAAGTTCAATGTCTCTACCCTTTTCTTTCTTATTGAGAAATTCTCTTTCGAGAAAAACTCCTGTTCGAGCAACAAACACTTTGTTCTCTTTAGGGTTAAAGAAATAATATCCCTTAGTTTTTTTGGGATATCCAACAAAATTACACTTATGAGATTTGGGTTCGAGCTTTGTAGACATCTGATGTTTGACATATGCTTCGCAAACCCAAATCTTCATAAAAGACATACTAGGATGTTTTATAGCCCATATCTCATATGGTGTCTTTTGAACAAATTTAGACGGAACACGATTTAAAGTGAAAACAACTATTTCTAGTGCATGTTCCCAGAAAGAAATCGGAAGATCACTATGACTCATCATTGATCGAACCATGTCTAACAAAGTTCGATTTCTTCTCTCAGAAACTCTATTCCAATAGGGTGTACCTGGTGGAGTAAGTTGTGAGACAATCCCACATTCTTTAAAGAGATCATCAAATTCTATGCTTAAGTATTCTCCACCTCAATCTGATCGAAGTGCTTTAATACTCTTGCCTAGTTGATTTTGTACTTTATTTTTGAATACTTTAAACTTTTCGATAGCCTCAGATTTATGGCGCATAAGGTAAATGTAACCGTATCGACTGAAGTCATCAGTGAAAGTGATGAAGTACTAAAATCCACCTCTAGCTTGTGTGTTCATTGGTCCACATACATTACTATGTATTAATCCCAATAAATCACTTGCTCGCTCACTTTTTCCATTAAAAGGAGCCTCAGTCATTTTTCCTAATAAGCAAGATTTATATATATCTAGTTGTTCGAAAACAAATGAATCTAAGAATTCATCTTTATGGAGTTTTGATATGCGTTTCTCACTTATATGGCCTAAACGACAATGCCAGAGATAAGTTTGATTTGAGTCATTTGTTTTTGATCTTTTGGTATTTATGTTATAAATGACATTTTCTAGATTTAAAATATATGTCATTAACCAATTGTGCCGAACCATAAAAACATTATCGAGATAAAAAGAACAAAAATTATTCTTAATAATAATCTCAAAGCCAATCTTGTCCAAACAAGAAATAAAAATAATGTTTTTAGTCAAACTAGGCACAAAATAACAATCTTCTAAATGTAAATCAAGTCCATTAGGTAAAGATAAAACGTATGTTCCTATAGCTAATGCAGCAACTCTTGCTCCATTTCCCACTCGTAGGTCTACGTCTCCCTTAGCTAGATTCTTTCTCTTTTGTAGTCCCTGTAAAGAAGTACAAATATGAGAACCACAACCGGTATCTAATACCCAAGAAGAAGATGTTGACAAATTCGCATCAATAATATAAATACCTGAAGTAGATGCACCATCTACATTTGCCTTCTTAACCTCTTCAAGGTAGATGGGGCAGTTTATTTTCTAGTGTCCAGTCTTATTACAGTGGAAATATTTTCCTTGCTTGCTAACTCCCCTTTGGGTTTCAGTGCATCATGTCCTTTGGGCATAGGCTTACCTTTACCCTTATACTTTGCCACTGCTTTTCCCTTTCCTTTGTCCTTGCGGACCATCAGAATGGGCTTAGGTCCAACCTTAGTCATATTTTTCTCAATAGTTCGTAACATGCCAAGTAACCGTGGTAAAGTTTTGTTAATTTCATTCATGTTGAAATTAAGGACAAATTGATTGAAGCTATCCGGCAACGATTGCAGAATAACATCAGTAGCCAGTTCATCTTTGAGAGGAAATCCTAGCTTTTCCAATGTTTGGATATAGCCCATCATCTCGATGAAATGAGCTCCTACAGGAGATCCCTTTACCATTTTGCATTGAAATAGAGCTTTAGAGGTCTCATACCTCTCTTGTCGTGTTTGCCCCTCATGTATTTTCTTGAGGTTTTGAATCATATCATATGCAACCATGTCCTCATGTTGCTTCTGAAGATCAAGAGTCATGGTAGAAAGCATAAGACATCCGACATCTAACATGTCATCCATATGTTTCTTAAACTTTTTTTTGTCAGCTCTAGAAACATTAACTGCCAATTCATCTGGAACATGTTCTTCAATGACATATTCCTTTCTTTCCTGTTTGAGAACAATTCTCAAATTGCGGAACCAATCAAGGAAGTTTATGTCATTGAATTTCCCCTTCTCAAGGAGTGATCACAGTGATATAGTGTTGTTTGCCATTTAGATCTACAACAATGAAAATACATAATATAAATTTACCAATTTGAAATAGTATAAATAGGTCTTTGTTTATAAAATACTCCCACTATTTTTTTTTTAAATTAAAAATCCCTCTCGTTTTTAATTTGGAAAAATTCAACGAAAATTTTTCTAGTGAGCGAGGATCCATAATTCACCAATTTCCTAAATCAGCTTTGGCTTTTCTTTTAGGATATAGGTTATTTAGGTAAGTAACCCTTTACTAATTACATCTCATGTAACTCCTCCATTTGGTGAACAACTCTTGTTCAGTCATCTTATGAATTAACCAAATACTTAGCCTTTAGGTTTCTAATCCTATTAGAATAACCTAAGTTATTACCAATATTTCGACCGAAGAATATCATTTGCTTATTCTTCACGTTTAACCAAGATGGACTTATATGTCAATGCTTTGGCAAAACCCACATAAGATCGATCAAGGCATTAACGAGGGCAAATATTGGACAACTAATTTTAACTTAGATTAATTTGAGGGAAATCTTTAACTATCTCATGTTATTTCTTTTAATTTGGCCCTTATTGATCTCATCAATATATACATGTAGAAGATATATATCATATATTGCATCACATAAATGATAGATATAAAACAATAAGATTGCAATGGTTATAACCCAAAATAAAGAGCTAAGGTGGCCCATCCCAAGCCAATGGGAGAACCTTAAAACCCTAATTCTACACTAAAACTGCTTCTCAAGCATCTTCTCGCCTTTGGTCCAAACGTCTCAATTGCTTCTTGGAATAATATTACAATTATAGAAACTCTTTTTACATACGAGGGAGTAAGATGAGAAGAGAAATACAACAGAGACAGAGAAAGGCACGACACGTAGGCCGTATTTAAGATTTACAACTATTGTAAAAACAAGGGCTATAACCATGCATGTCAAACACTTTGCAAAGCAAACATATCACATATATGCAATCACGAAATCGTTAATATTACCAATATGGGCCTACAATCTATGTTCAGAAATTTTGAAAAATAACGACTATTTTTCTATGGAAAAACATCACGATTTGATAAAATTTATCAATAGAATCGTGTTTTCGAGATTTTTAAATCCCTTAGATTTTTCTGTATCGGAATAACAATTATTCCTTTTCTTTGATGCGATCTGCCATCGCACTTCTGCCGACCATTATGTCAACGATTGACATATGATTACCGTAAAACCCTCGCAGCAACATGTCGATTGTAATTAAAAAATTAACATATTAATCGTATCCCTAATCGACTACCAATATCAATATATATATATTATCGACAAAGTTAAATAAAGCTTGTATCTCATACATATCGCATCACCCAAGTATTTAACCCGATTACAGATCGTACAAGTGGCTCTAATACCACTATAGGGACTGCCGACACCCCATGGCGCAGCGGAACAAAATTACGATGGTCTTTCCAGTGATCCAGGTACGTTTAATCCAAAATTAGGAGGAAGAGATGCGATGACTTACATTGGGTTCCTTGATAAGCAGCAAAAAAAGCAACTGGATCTGCTACAATCACGATCGTTCGACAATTCGAATCTTTAGCCTCCACGAATATCGTCTCGGCCTCTACTCAGTTCACCCGGTTGAGAGCAAATCTCGAAAAACTATTTTTCGTGATTTTAGGTTTTTGGGAATTCAGGATTCTCTGATGTGGCTGCTAGACCCAAAGATCCCTTATATATATGTGCAACCCTAGGTATAAGAGTTTTATTCCGAATTTGTTTGGGAAATGATTACTTTAATTATTTCCTTAAACTTCGGGATCTATATTTAATCTGAATTTGAAAAGGAATACAATTACTTTAATTATATCCTTTTTATTAAATTTGAGATTAAATATAATCTACTTATACATCTATATTTGTTGCTCCTTTTCAACCATTGGTTGTGACCCTGTAGGCTCATTGTAACGTTAGTAATAATATTAGAACAATTCCAATATTACAAAAAATGAGTGATATCTAGCAATATATCATTGTTATCTAAGTTACAAGAGATCATGATTCGATGTACCATGTCCATGACCAACTCTCTTAATGTATTGTATGCTTTTGTCCTTTTATATCTTTAACGACACAAGTCTTGGAATAGTCACACTTGTATAGCCTATTTTAATGTTTCTTGATATCTAGAGTAGACTAATTTTAATGAATAATTTATGATATCTCATATCAACGTATTCAAGAATGGCCATGCATTTCTAGTATCACTCAATCAAGTGGCCTTTGATATATTTTCCTATTATGTAGGAAGGACAAATCCTATCTCGATCATTCACATCTCAGTACATACATTGTAATATGTCCAATGTCAGTTTTTATAGTGTAACTAATTACGAGACACGTTTAACTGCATCAAAACATAAAACAACATATGTTGAGATAGTAATAATCTCAAGTCTAAGGATTATACATATAGTTGTCACTATGAGCAATATCGTGATCGTCACATAATAATCCAAGACATATGCTCATAGCGGGTCAATCCAATATATTATTCTCTATTAATATATTCATGTATTAATTCTGACATCTCTATGTCAATGACAACTCATTGTCATCAATTAATCAGATGTTAGTCTTAGCGTATTATTATTGTCTATACCTATAATAATACTTGACTAAGGATCTTTTAATAAAAATACATATATTATTATATGGACCTTATTGTTTCTCAGTTTATGTTATACATTGACACATATATCTGAAAACAACAATGGTAATGCCTTTATTCAATAAAATTGGTAAATAAAAGTATCCTTACAATCTTTATATGATTGGTCTTTGGGCATACTCTAACAACCATCAAAAATAAAATCTATTCCATCATGTAAAATCATACATGGGAATTAATAGACTTTTCTCCTAGAATTAAACTACTAAATTCGAAATGGATTTTTAAACATAAAATGAAGGCGGAAGGAAAAATTGATAAGTACAAGACATAATTGATAATAAAAGTCTATTGAAAAAAGAAAGACTTGACTATTTTAATACATTCTCTCATTATCAAGAATAACATCCATTAGGATGATACTCACGATTGTTGCATTAAGAAATATTGAAGTAATATACATTGAAAACCCTAAATGGATAACTTGAAGTAAAAATATAGATGAAAAAACCTAAGAGTCATGTAGTTTCAATTCAAGAATGAAAAACATATAAATTGGTGAAGTCTTTATACAAACTTAAACAAGCACCAAAAATGATATAAGAAATTAGATAGTGTCATGATGAAAAATAACTTTAAAATAAATGAGTTTAAAAAATGTTTATATATCAAAATTGCGCACATTGAATAGATTATTCTATGATGATACTCATTGCTGGAAGCAACAATGAAATGGTAAAATGTAAAAAAAAATGTTAAGTTCTAGATTTGACATGAAATATATAAGATACGTTGATATGATTTTGATTATCCAAATCAAATATTCAAAAGAAGGTCTCATAATTACTTAGTCATAATACGTAGAAAAGATTTTAAAAAAATTGGTAAAGATGACTGTTGCACAGACATAACTCCTTTAGACCTTGTTCACATCTTTCTAGGAATAAAGGAGAAAGTATTCATCAAATGAAAAATACAAGAATCATAGGCAACCTAATGTATCCCATGAGTTGCACTAGACTAAATATCACTTTTATTGTGAGCAGTTTAAACAAGCTCATAAGTAATCCAGGAAAAGATCATTGAAAACAATTATAAAGGTAATGAGGTATCTTAAATATACTCAGGACTACGTATTGTATTATTTCAAAGATCCTGTTAATTTAGAGGATATTTTGATACAAGTAGAATATCTGACATACAAGATACCAAAGACACAAGTGAATATGTATTCACTTTGGGAGGAGGAACAACATCATGGAAATCCTCAAGATAAATGATTTTAACCAAATTTACTATGGAATCTAAGTTTTTTTATTCTAGATAAATCAATTGAGGAAGTTGTATGGTTAAGACAATTTCTTGAGGATATTCCTTAATAGAAAAAACTTGTACCCACAGTATGTATATACTGTGATAATCAAGCAATATTTGCTAGAGCACAGAATTTTATGTATAGTGATAAGTCGAGACATATATTGATGACATAATATCATTAAAAAACTAATCTCAAATTGTGTTTATCTTTATTTATTTTGTAAAATTAAAGGATAACATTGCAGATTCGTTAACCAAAGGGTTAAATAGAGATCAATTTGAGAAAATATATAAAGGATTAAGATTAAAGTACATGAAAAATAAAGTCTCTATGTGAAAGAAAACTCTATCTAGCTGATTGGAGATTCCAAGATCTAGATTCAAAGGGACAACCTAATTGTATAGACTTGGTCGATCACTGTAGGGACATTTTACCCCAAGTTTGTTCCTAGGATGTAAACAATGATAAAAGAATGGTATAGGATAAGCAAAGTTTTTAATGACCATTTTGTGCTTCTGTGAGACAAGCAACATAAGTCACCTATGTAAGAGTGAAGTGGGGTCGTTCTAGGTGATATCCATGACCATATATGTAACCCCTTAGCCCGGACTAGAAGAAACCGGCTCTAATGGGTCACACGGGGAATATCGAACCAAACCCGTTAAGGTCTAATTCGATAAACAACCTTGAAAACCATTATATTTTTTTCTTTTCTAGATGCATAATTAAGTTCCTACGCGTGTCGGTTTCATGCATATCAGATATAGAAGCGATCAAACCACGTATGAACATTCGATTAGCACATGTGCAACTTAAGGACTGAGCAAGAGTATTCCTAGTTCTATAACAGGCTAAGAGTTCATTTCGTCAAAGTTCAATTAATTGTGCATAGAACACTCGCATTAAAATTCAGATCGATCGGAGCATTTCAACTTTGTCAATTTCATGCTTCATTAGTTAAGGACCAAAACACGAAACTCCTATTTCCTAATTACTATAATCAACATAATTTAGCCAGCCGATTGTTAAGTTATTTTCATGCATCATAGTACAATTTCAACCCAAAATAACATTCGTAGCATTCACATTCGAACACGTAAAGATATATAGGACTAAAACGATATTCCGACTCCAATAACTCATTGTTTATCCAAGGGTATCGATACAGCGGAGCCCTGTATCGATACCATGACATGGCTCTAACCATAATAACGACCCAACGACCAGTGGTATCAATACTGCCATTGGCAGTATCGATGCTCGGGCTACCAAAGGGGTTGGTTTTTCCTGGGGTATCGATACCAGCCCTAGGTGTTTCGATACCCCTGTTCCCAGAAGCCATATTTGAGCAATTTGAGTTGGCTAATCCGATCCTAAACATGACCAAAGATCATCAACAACTAAATGCATGATTCCTAAACACAAAAGGCAATTTAAACACCCAATTATAACAATCAAAGATTCCATAATACCTATAGGCATGCTCCCTAAGTTTTGACTCAACACCATAGAATCATTCATGCTTAAACATACTTCAACCAAGTCCAACAACTTACCACTCCATCAAATCAACAAGCAATGCAAATTTAGAAGTTCTATTACAATCCTTTAACTAACTCAAAACACACTCTTTAAGGAATTGGTTTACACATTGTCAAGCCCTATTTATTTGCCAAAGCATACCAATTGTGAGAAAACTTTCCCCATGGACCACTTGCTCCAAATGTAGCCCCAAACGCCTTTATTTCTCTGCAAAGATGAAAAGAGAGCTTAAGCAAAACATGCTTAGTGAGGTAGCTCTAAACAAGATCATAAATGCAACACTTAAAAACCAGTTTAATACCATAGTTGCACTATTTGTGCTAAATCCATGAATGCATTTCCAAATCATGCTCATGTACGTAATGTCAAATCATTTCATGTTTTTGCATAGCAATAACAAATCATTCCATATGTAATGCATATTGGCTTTCTAGTGATCACTTATTTTGAACCTTAAGCTCACCGAATACACGGATTCCTTATTCCACAATTAGAGACTCTTGGTCTCAACATGTATCGATTGGACACATAATCACCCTTGTATACATGTTACCCCCACTACGCACGGTCGGACACAAAGTCACCTTTGTTTACGTATGGGTCAACTATATGCATGGTCGGACACAAAGTCACCCTTGTTTACATATAGGCAAGCTCTACACGCACGGTCGGACACAAAATCACCCTTGTTTACGTGTAGGCAACATCATCATTCTCATAATTTTTATAGTGCACTTTAATCCTAATGAGATGTCATTTGTATTCGTATCTAAATTTAGTGTCACTAAGCCAATACCAATTCCAATCATGCATGTAAACTTTCTGCTCATAATGCTTCCATATTATGTTCATCAAATGAACCGAAATCATGCTCAATGGCTTAATCAAGTGTAAGGCAAATAACCACATATTGATCCAAATCTTTTTCATGCTTTCATAAGTCATGAATTTCATTCTAAACCATGCATTTTTTTTCATCACTAACACATGCATGCATCAATTTAAAATCCAAGTAATGCATTTTCAAAATCTCTATAAAAACTTCTTCCATAATGCCATTGCAAATGTAATAAAAAATTAAGGAATACATTCAAGAATATTGTAATCACTTACTCTTGAACAATGAAAAGCTTTTACACTATTCCATAGTCCCCAAAACAGAACCAAATACTTGAGGTTCACTTTTAATCAAGAATCACTCACCGACAAGCCAAACAAGCCTTCGCCGACGCTCCAACGGCAACGCCAACGTATCAGGCACTCAAGAGACTTCTTTTACTTCCTCTACATCATCAAAACAGAGCATATACACATCAAAATATGCTCAACACAACAGCCACCTAGAACCTCCACAAAACTACCGAAAACTAAGCCGAAAAGGCCGAAAACTAAGCCGAAAACATCCAGAACTACACCAGCCCCTAACCTATCGAATCTAACATCTAATCAACCTCAAAAATAAACCAAAAACACCTTCAAACCATCCTTATACCTCCAGCAAAAACAGAGCACTCAAAACAGCCCATAAAACCATCCGAAAACTACTTCTAACAACACCGATTCAATTATTCCGGGATTAAAACTATGTGTTACCATTACAAGACTCAATTAATCATTAAATTAGGTATAATTATCTATAAAAAAACATCCTAATTATAGCCTTAATCAAGATCTAATTAGATTCCATGAAATTTCCATAAAAACTCAAGAATCTTGAATTAAAACACAAAATCAAGTTAGGATTAGTGATTAACAAGTCAAATGCTTGGAAATATCAAATAAAGAACTTTAGAATTGAAGCGGAAACAAAATATTACCTTTGAGATGCATCCACCAAAATTTGACGTGAATTCTTCTCTTGATTTTCCTTGAAATTGGATGATGATTTTGTAAAACAAATGGATAGGTTTTGAAGAAGAAGAAAGGCTGAATAAAATGAGATAAATCTTGATGAAAATGGAGAAGAATTCAGCAAAAAGTTTAAGAAATCATGGAGAGAAAATTTTGAGAGAAAATGGTGAGAAAATTGAAATAGAAAGGAAAATGTAATTAATCGTCAACTAAAAATAAATTTTGGTGAATAATATCTATTTAAAGAAATTTGGATTAATGAAACTCTAAGGATTCTAAGATTTGACTTACTTTTCAATTTAGTCACAAAAACCAATTTTTTCCAAAAATTACAATTTGGCCACTAACTTTTCAAATTTCACAATTTGGTCACTAAAATAAAAATTAAGCTTAATCAAACCAAATTAAGATTCAATTATCATCCCATTAGCTTTAAAATATTATTTTAACATTTTTAAGACTTTTCTTAAAAATTACTTTTCACCTGATTAAAATATTAATATTTTAATTACCCAGAATTAATGAACCGTAAAATCCGATTCGACACAAATCGAACCTCCCTAACCAACACTCAAAATTCTAGACCCAAATTCGGGATGTTAAAATATAGACATAATCATGAGAACTAAAAATCTTACCCGAGATATAATTGTGTAAATTATATCATCGTTTAAACAAACAACTGAATAGTTAAAGGATATCACGTCCATTGGTTAACTAGTAAAGTAAATATACTTTAACATTAGAAGGTTCAAAGGAGGAAATCTGATAGGCGCATAAAATTCCTAATTTTTATATCATTTTCCCACTCGATTATTACTAATAATGGATAGATTTAATAGCAATTAAAGATAATTCTGTATATTCTCTATAATCCAACATCCATGCACTTATTTTATTATTTTATCTATTATTTGGTATAAAAAAGATACATTTAATGGTTTTCTTTCTTAGACATGAAATAACCATATAGGTGATACCAGACAGTAGAATGAATGACTGGAAACTGAAGCTGAAATGTAGATAAGCACCCGCCACAACAACACATTGATTGTCGTGGCAGTAGAAGAAAGACGACAACTAGTGCTCGATAGATAGAGAATAAAGTTTTGATTTCATAAAAGAGACGAAAATGAGAAAAGAAAGAGTAAAGCCATGGTCAAAGTCAACGCGGAATTAAAGCAAGTCCAAAATGAGTTAAATTAGGAAATAAAATAAAGAGTTTTAATTTAATTTGGACATGTATAGTTTTCCTTTTAGAACTCCTACCTTTATAAAAGAATTTAACCTAGTCTTAGCCTATATAAAGCAAGCTCTTAGGGTTAGAAAGACAAGTCGATTCTCTTAGAAAAAAACCTAGTCGCCGACAAGTTTACTATGTTCGAAATTCCCTCTAAGGCTTAGGTGATTTGTGGAGTAGTTGGGAAAGAAAGTTTTACTTTATTTGATAGTTATTAATGCAATTCTTATTTTCATAGTTTATTTTCTCTTGGCTTTTACTCTTCTTTGCATACGAGCTCGAAAGATAAGTTTGTGAAGAAAATATATTTGTCTAATATCGGGAGAGTTAGACTCACAAAACGAGAGAGTACGATCTTTTCTCATGGGCATCGACTAATCCACAAGGGTTTCAGTGACTAAAAGAAAGCATACAATCGATTGTTATTCATCCTTGATTCACGCCGGGAAGTATTATCAAGACCTGGATTTCAATAGTTCTCCGAGCTTAGGGATAAGGAGGATACAATTAAGGATGCTCTGTCGAACTATAAAAAGTTGAGTTGTCGACAAGGCATAACCCTGCCAAGACAACTGAGGCGACCCTTTATTCTACCCGCCGAGGCGACAATTTAACCCTATGCATTAATAATTGGATAACATGTGCAATTGGATTCCCCTCTACAAAGCAAACTACTTGGACTTACCTATTTCATTGTTATTTCTATTAATTACTTAGTTTTATTTTCCTTTTATTTAATTCAATCATCAACCAAAATTATTTGTCTTTATTTTCCAAATTGCAGAATTATTGTGCAGCGTAGGTAATCCAGTCCCTGTGGGTTCGATATCTTAAATTCTACAACTTGGAAAAAGGTGGAAGCTTAATTCAAGACTCCAAAGCCTTCACCAAAATCTACCCATCTTGTGCATCTATTGATCGTAGAAGTTGCCATCATATTGAGTCAAAATGTTTTGATAAAATCATCAATTTCATACATGTGAGGGATTATTAAAAAAACAGTGAGAAATAAGCAACTTTGAGCTATATTTTGAAAGAGTAAAGATGGAGATTCGAATAAAGCATTTGTTGGGTATTATTCTACTTCATGAGATCTTTACAATGACATCTCATATGCTCAAAATGGTTGAGTGATAAATAAGAAATTGATGCTCAAAGTAAGGAGATTGTGTATAGAGTAAGGAATAAAAACTCCTTATCCCACATGAATGGGATAAATGAAGTAGAAAGTGTTTATATGCAATTACCCACATTATAATAATTGAATTACTTGAGTAGACACTATGCTTGTGCACAGGCAGGTGGTGCGAATCCAATCTTATTCGGGTTGGGGTGCATCCATACGATGTGGGCGACACGAATGTCTAAATTGGTCGAGCCCTTTGTGAGCCTATAGATATTTTACCCGATGTAATTAAATATTAATGGGATTTTCAATTTTCAACACACTAAAAAAAACATTTCCTTCTCTCATTTTTTTATTCATGTTGATATGTTAAGATGAGAGTTCAAGTTTGAGATCTCTTCAATTCGTGAATAACTTTCATAGGCTTCAACACAGTCTCATCTCAACTTTAATCTAGTTTGGTGTTCTTTAATTTTATTTTAAAATCTTCTGATTAAAGTGGCTATTATTTTTTGTATCGTCTTGGATTGATTACTTTGTAACAAATGGTTGTTTACTCATTTCGAACAAAATCTAATCTTTCATAATTTGAGTATGTCCGAATGAAGTAAATTTGAAAATTCTTCATAAATTTTATAAAAATAATTAGAAAGTGGTCTTCGTATCATTGTAAATGTGATTTAGTCTATTTTTTTAAAATATACCATGATTAATTTTGATATGTATTTTAAAAAAAATAAGAATATTTGAATATTTAAATATCATAAAAATTTGATAGAAGAATTTTTAAAAGACAATTTTAAAAATAATTTTAAAATCAACAAAATTCTAAAAGATAAATTAAGAAGTGAACATTATGTTTCTATAACCATATGAAATTCTAAATTCATTTAAAAATAATTTTTGATTTCGAGTTATATGCTAGGAGTTTCTACTTTTTGAGTGAAAAAAGATTAAAAAAAATTGTTTATAAAAACAATAATGGCAATGGTTTCAAAAATTTGTCATAAATTGTATGAGTTAAATTAGAAGATATAATTTATATAATTAAAAGATTATTGAATTTAGTTTCTTTTATAACAAACATATGATGCTTTGACACTATAGATTAATATTTATTTATTTTCATTTAAAGATAATGCATATTGTAATATTTCAATAATTAATATTTTAATCATATTTTATAATATTAAAATGATCTGTTTATTTTTGTTAAAGCTAAATTTATAATTTATGTTTATAATTTTAGAAATTTAATCTGAGCATTTGTTTTAATATTTTAATATTTTTTATTTTTTAGATTTAATATTTTGATCCTTATAAATATTCAATCTTAATTTTATCCCTTGATCAAAAGAAAACACGAATTACCACCATGAGATGAAGACGTTAATGGCTTTGGAACAATTGGAAGACGGAGAGGAAGAGAAAAGTTGTTTAGCTTACGACACAGCTTGGGTTGCTCTCATTGAAGATGCTAAAGGCAACTAGGGGTGCATATTCGTTAATTCAATCGGTAGTCGAACTAAATTAGTTATAATTGTATTTATCAAAATTTTGAAATTTGAATCATTAATCAAATCGAATTAATCATAATTGAATTAACCGAATCGAAATTATTTTGGTTAATTCAGTCAGTTTTAAATTAATTAAAATTTGTTATACAATTTTGGATAAATTACACAATAGATTATTAAATTGTGTTAAAATAATCTTTTTAGTCACTAAATTTTCATTGTATGCAAAGATAAAACTTTAATGCCTATTTTATAATATATCAAAAAATATAATGCTTATTTTATAATTTTTAAAAATTCAATGACCAAAAATAAATATATGAAACATACATAATATTTAATATATAATAATTTTGTCTAATTCGACTTATTTGGTTAATTAATTGATTTTGAACCAAATTAACCGATAACCAAATTTTCTAAAAAATTAACCGTTAACCGAACCTACCTAAAATTAACCGACCGAATTAACCAAAAAATTTGACTTGATCGATTAATTCAATTAAAACCGAATAATGCATACCTTAATTATAATGTCATGACCCAGATTTGGATCAAAGTATCGGGTTAACCCGAGGTGTTGGGCTCTGGTCTTTGGGCCCCGAGTTTGAGTTTTGGGCCTTGTTGGGCCTTTGTGTGGTTTTGGCCCTTAGGATTTTAGGTTGAGGGCATTTTGGTAAATGCCTAAATGTGAGGACAAGAGAGGTTAGGGGGTGTTATTTCTCTGCAGAAGAATGATCTCATCTTTCTTTGTTTTTTTCACTTCTTCATCTTTGTAGCAAGAGAAAGAAAGATTTAAAGGTTGAATCTTTGAGGTTTCGTGTTGGAATCTCGTGCTAGTGATAGAAAAAAGGTTGTAGAGCTCAAGAGGATCTACAAGTCAAGGTGAAAGTTGCTAGGTTTGGAGAAGAAAAGGAGTTTAAGAGAGGGTTAAAGGTTGAGTTCGGGAATGGGTTTTTGAGAGCTTAAATTTAGGTCTTTTAGTGTTTTTAAACTCTGTAGATCGTTCCCAAATTGTTTTTAATCCGTTGTTTATCTTTCTCTTGTAGAGAAAGAGGTTGGTGAGCCCTCAAACTCCTCAGCATCATACATTTCATAGTCTTAGGCATGTTTCCATGTTTGATGATTGGTTATTATGCTTAATAGCTTAAAATGCCCTTTAATTTTAGATTATTGATTTGTTGATGAACCTTTGATTTTAGGATGTAAACATGCTTAGGATTATCCCCTTAGAGTGTAGGAACGATTTGGGATTGGGATTTTGGATAGAGTTTTAAGTAATTAGAAGCTTCAAACTTGCATTTTTTTGCAGGGGTATCGATATCCTTGGTAGGTGTATTGATACCATAGAGAGTAAACCAAGGCGAGAAAGGCAGGCGTATCGGAATGCCTAGCCCGAGTTTCGATACCAAAAATTCAGTGGCAAATCGTTTCGATACTGCCTTAAGGGCGTATCGAAATAGGATAGTGTATCGATACCCCACATAGGTTTATCAATACGGATAGGTTCCTTGGTCTTAATTCAATGCCAGGGCGTATCGATACGCATGAGAAGCGTATTGATACTTGGGGTGTTTCGATACCACCTTTATAGGCGTTTTGATACGCCTGAGTAATATGCCCAATTTTTTAAGGGTCAAGTTTAGGGGTTCCATATTTTATTCTAGGGTTTCCTATGGGTTGAATAAACTATAAATGAATATTGAAACCGATAAATAGACTCCTAACCCCGTTTACGAGATAATCGGATAATAATTGGAAATCTAATGGTATAACCGGTATTTGAAACCATTAAGGGTTCAATGTGATACACGTGAGTTATGTGACTTACTAGGGACCTTGCTTAGTGATGACGGGTTGCCTAGAGTATAATATTATTATTATGAGATATGATAACCTAGCAACCTTGCTTAGTATTGATGGATTACTAGAGTAAATATTATATGTAAAGTAAGCTGGTAAGCTTGCTTAGTGCTGATGGTTACCTGTATTATACTATGCGAAAGACCAACTAGGACCTTGATATATATATATATGAGATCAAAAGGACTTGAGATGCTGTGTGGACTTCTCTTGCAATGCATATGCTTTGTGCCGATAATATGAAAGCATGATATCATGTGTTTAGGCGGATATATTAGCGTCATCGTACTCATGTCATGTCATCATTCATGTTATTTATGTTATATATGTGAACCGATTGGTAGAGTACCCATCAAACTTTTGTAGCTTAGCGTTTCGAAATGTGTTTTCGTGCGCAGGTTAAAGAAAGCTTGTTTGGAGGAGCATCATCATGGTGGGTTTCAGCATCAACGTTGTTGTCAGAGTACTGTTACTAGATGTAGTGGGCTATGTACTTGTAGGACCCTATATATAATTTTAACTCTGTTTTATTTATTTGAATCGAATGCTTTAAATCGGATTGTAATATTTTGGGAATTCTAATTACTTTAAGATACTCGGATTTCATGTTTTAAATTGGATTGGATTTTATGGATTTATAATGAAAATGGATTTGGACTTATTTTTTGTTGAGCTTTTAAAACGAAATTTTGAAATATGGATTTTGGGCCGAAGACCCAATCTGACACCTGATCGAGGGTTTTACATATAACTTTTCTACTCTATTCGCTTTTATCCTACCCAATTTTTTTCTGAATACATTAAATAAATAAGATTATAATACATAATAAATAAATAATGAATAAATAGTTAAATTAATCCATAAATAAAAATATTATGTTCATTTACGTATTTAAAAGCCTAAATACAAGAACAAATTCATTTTATATCCATTTCCTTTCAAAATTCAGTTACAACCAAAAGAAACGAGAAATTATATCATAGGCCAGTCTCATCACGTCATCTATGGGATCAACCAATAGAAACTGTCCACCTCATTATTTTTAATTTTCCAAGTGAAGATTCACTTGGAAAAAAATTATGATATGGAAAAATTGATGAAGTGGGCAGTTTTTATTGGTTGGTCCCATGGACAGGTGGTGAGACTGAACCATGATATAATTTTTCCAAAAGAAACACAAATTTGATATTTTCTCGCTCATCTTTTATCACGTGGCAGCCTTTCATTGACTCGGAAACTAATAATCGGATTATGGTCTTGCTGGCGTCAACAATAAGTTCAATGACCTGACACCTATATAAAGAAAGAGAAAATTATGAGTCTATAATTATAACATTAATTAGCCATAAAAAATAATAGGGTAAATTATTGTGCTAGTCACTTTCGTTTATTCTTAGTATACTTTTAGTCACTGATTTTGAAAAACGATTAATAAAATCACTATCGTTTTCGGGGTGTAAAGTTTTGGTCACTCCAACGTTAAGTTTCGTTAAATATTGAAAAAAGATATTCTAGCACAATAAAAAATGATAAATTATTTAAATAATCCTTAGATTATTATTATATTTTGTTTCATCTTTAATTTGACTTTAAAAAATTTAAAACTTTATTTTTTTTATCATCTTTCAAAAATAATCTAACCCTAACCTTTATCTTAAAAGATGAATCGAGCATAACGCAAACATTCAAAACAAAAATAAACGCCTAATCGCAAACATTCGGAGGTGAATTTCGTTTCTGTTGATTATTTTATCTACATGTTGAGACATTGTCTGTATTTTATTTGGTATAATGTGTTGGTATTTCCTATTGAGGTGTTATTGGGTTATGTCTAACATTTCAGTGCGGCAATCACATTTTGAACCAGTGAACGATGCCATTATGAATCATCATGTTGTATGGGATGCCGATATTACTAATTAATCATTACTCTAGTGTTCATCGTTGAGCTAAGCTTTTGCTCATTCAATTCATGATTACAAACAAAATCAACATTACTTTAACAGTTGGCCTTTTTGCATTTTGTTGTAGGCAGTAGCAGGTGGTCTGCTTTTGAAGCTATCCTTTACATCCATATTTGAATATCTTCAAGTTGACTTCGATAAGCTTTCATGGACTCCTTGAGGTTCATCATATTAATGACCTATTGCCAATATTGATTTCTACCTTTGGAAACTCTCATAATGTGTATGTTTGAAATTTTGCATTGTTATATCTTTTTTCATGGATGAACTACTATTTTGGTTAAAATAGCTTTAAATCAATTCTCTTTATCTTTACTTTTGGCAAAACATAACGATAGCTTTAGCCTTATGATGTGCTTTTAGTTCCTTTTGTGCCTAGGGTTAGATTTTTTTGGCAAGATGATAAAAATATAAAATTTAAAATTTTTGAGAGTCAAATTAAAAATAAAAAAAGTATAATAATAGTTTAAGGATCATTTAAGTAATTTATCATTTTTATTGTGTCATATCATCTTTTCGTCAATATTTAACGACACCTAACGTTGGAATGACTAAAATTTTACACCCCGAAAACGATAGTGATCTTACTGGTCGTTTTCCAAAATCGGTGACTATAAGTTTATTGGGTATAAACAAAAGTGACTAACACAATAGTTTACCCAAAATAATAATAACTGGATGATAACAACAACAACAACAACAACAATAATAATATTCCCTCTGTCCCATTTAAGAAATCCAGTATTGACTTTTTAAAGTCAAAATTTTAAAACTTTTACCATAGTTATTTTAAATATTTTAATTTATTAAATTTTATAAAATATATATTTTTAAATTACTTGATTAGATTTTTCTAAAATATATTTTTATATTTTTATCAATAATAGATTTAAAGTTATAATAAGTTAAAGTTGAAAAATTTGACAAAAAAAATTCAATACTAGACAAATAAAATGGAACGTACGGAGTAATAATAATAAGGTTACATGGTAATTTTGTTGGAAAAACAGTGAGAAATAACCATCTTTGAGGCATATTTTGTAAGTGTAAAGATGAGGATTTGAATGAGGAATTTATTGATTCCTATTCTACTCCGCGAGATCTTTGCAACGGTAGCTTATATGCTCAAAATTGTTGAGTGATGAATGAGAAATTGATGTTCGAAGTAAGAAGGTTGGAATAAAGTAAGGAATGAGAAATTCCATTATCCCATATTAATGGGATACATGAAGTGGGAAGTGTTTATATACACTTACCCACATAATTATTATTGAATGACTTAACTCTTGGGTTCGGGTACATGATGTGGGCGATGTAAATGTTCGAACCAGTCGGGTCCTTTATGGACTTGTGGATATTTTACCCGTTGTGAATATTTTCCTTAATTTATTTTTTAATATCCAAGAAGATTTTGTATTCTGTTGAAATACGAATTAAAGAGAAGTTGAACTTTCCTTGAACTCCGGATACTAATTAGATAATGGGAAGAAAATGTTAATTATCCTTTTAATATTCGAATTTAATTGGATTTAAATTATCAGATAATGCACATTATCTCCTGAATATTCGAATTTTAATTCGTTTAAACTTCTCACTTGTTGCCCTAATTTTCCCTATAAATATGAATTGAATTCTCAGTTTCTAAACACATATCAAAAACGATTTCACTCTCTCGTTTTCTTCCGGTGTTTGGCAATGACAAATAAGGCTCGGGATCTCTATCCCCCACATGAATGAAATTGATGATTTTATCAAAACATTTTGGCTCTATATGGTGATAGACTCTACTATTGATAGATGCGTAGGATAGGTAGTTTTCCTCCTTTAAACCTTTCCTTGTGAAAGTATATTTACTTTACTAGCTAATCAGTAGACGCGATGTCCTTGAACTGTCAACCGTTAGTGTAAACGATGACATACTTCACACACCTATCTCTCTGAAAAGAGTTTCAGCTCTTATGGTTATGCTCATATGGCCGTGGACATCCCTTGGTTCTGCAAGAGTTTGAAAAAACTATGCTCAATAGTCTCCTTGAAGCAGCCCCACTTCACTCTCACATAGGTGACTCATGTTGCTTGGCTCACCGAAGCACACAATGGTCATTAAAAGCTTTTGCTTAACCTTTACCGAATTCTTATCATTGTTCGCATCATACGAATGGACTTGGTAGAGGATCCCCATAGTGACCGCACAAGTCTATGCAACTAGGTAGGGTTTTTCCTTCACATAGCGTCTTTATTTTTCATGGGCTTTAGTCTCATTCTTTTAGATGTTTTCTCAACTTGATCTCAATTTAACACTTAGGTTAATGGATTCACAATGTTATCCTTTGATTTTATCAAATCAGTAAAGCGATAACTCTATTTGAGATCAGTTGTTATCCTTTAAATTGATGACCCATATGTCTCAAATTATCTTTGCTCATAAAATTATGTGCTCTACCAATAAATATTGTTGGCACATGCCCATGCCATTCATGAGTATCCTCCAAGACATTTTTAAGTCATTTAAATTTTTTCAGAATTGTCTGGATCTCAAACTTAGATTCTATTGCGAATCTGGTTGTACATGTTTGTCTTGAGAAACACATGATATAACTTATTCATTCGATTTGAACATATTCACTTATATCGAAGAATTTTTATGGAATAATGCTTTACAATCTTGAGTATCTCTAAGATATCTCAAAATTTTCACAATTATTATCCGGAGTTTGACTTTGGATTATTTTGTGAATCTGCTTAAATTGCTCACAGTAAAAGTACTACTTTGTCTAATACAATTCACTTAGATTGTATATGACATTTGCATATTCCATTTCAACAAGTGTTGGTTCGTATTTATTTAAAGTTCTGGCCGTACCGGAAACATCCTGACCAAACTTCTTTTTCCATGTAGTGTGACTTTGTCAATATGAGATCTTCAAGTGATTATTTGATTTGGATACCCAAAATCAAATCTACCAATATCATATTTTCCATATCAATCTTGAATTGACAGGTCTTTGGTATATTTACCATTTCATTGTACGTCATCAGCATAGGATCATGTATCCTAGTCTGTTTGAAATACCATCATTTGTCACACTTGTCATCATGACAATATCTTTATTTCAACCGTTTGTTAAACATGTGGACTACTTTCCATAGTTCGTTTTATGAAACTTGGATCAACATCTCTAGAAAATACATTTAAAGAATGAGTCATTCTTTTTTATTATCATATTTTTCTACAAAAATTGATATTTGTTGCTATGTTTCGCATAGCCAATGAAAATACAGTCCACTTATTTTCATTTTCTTTTATAATGAAATATTACCTTGGTTTGCCACCCCACATTTCTATGTAGTTGTAGGAAGGTTTCATTTCCTTCCATAACTCATATGGTGTCTTGCACTTAGTTGATATAACAACTCCCCACATGTTAGGCACATTCTGAAGATTTAATTCTTTTAGAAGTTATCTTCAAAATCATTGTACCTTTGGATGTTGCAACGTTATTCACATAGATTTTCTCCTCAAATTAAATTTGGGTTTCAACATCCTTCTTATAAGAAATAATTTTCCTATATTAGTTTTGCTTTTTTAAGTAAAACAAAATTGTTCTATCATGAAGGTAATAAAAATTCCTTCAAATAATTGTTCTTCATATCAATTATTATGATAAAATTTTATCATAATATTGATCTCATTTGGAAGTATATAATCCAAATACTTATTCCATTTCTCATAACAATTGAAGCAGTTTCTCATGAAATTTAGCTTCTTGAGATACACCGTCTAATTTGCGGTTTGAAGTCATTTTTGACTTTCAATATATTTGCTCTAGCAATATTTTTATAATAATATTTGCTTAGCAAAAGATGGTAACATTATTTACCGCATCCTCTCTAGCACTATGAGGATCTTCTTTTGATTAAGTCCATCATGATCAGATATACAATATCATTGTTTTCACATTTTGAAATTGTTTCTCATGAATTTCACTTATTGTGTCACATAGTCACAATCAAAATATTATAAATTTGTTAAACACCATAAATTTAGTCAAAGAAAAAATCAGAAACAAAATTATAATTATCAACTTTTGTTAGACGATAGGGTTTTAGTAAACTATAAACCTAAAACAAAAGTTCACGCGATTTTAATAGAAAGAATAATATTAAACAGTGCACCAGGTAGGTAAAGAGAAGTGGTGCACTGGGCACACTTAAGAACCAAGTCTTTTCCAAGAACCAATCTTAGACATGCACTTTCAAATTTTCTTTCAATCAATCGTTTATGGAAGTTTTTGAAATCTTTCAAGTATGAGTGATCAATTAAGTCACTACCTTTGATTCACCATAATATGGAATCAAACACTAAGAATTTCTTAGCACCAACATCTTCCATTTACGATCCAATGACCTCATAATTCTTAAGCCAGTTTTAAACATTTTAAACATTGTGTATTTCATAACATACATCATAATAGATTTTAAGAATTTTAGCATAGAGAAAAACTTTCTTCTATGCTTTGATTCAAGACCTTGGTCGAATCAACATTATAGAATTAGTAACCAATGTTGTAAATTCTGTTAAAACAAATTTGTTCACACTGTTTGAAACAGCGATCAAGTAAATCCGTTATAACGGTAGAAATTAAATTCCTAAAACAAATTTATTTACTATATCTCGAATTTTAAACTTCACATGAAATAAATTCATTGATTTATTTCTAAGTTAGAATCATCCTTGATTCCCACTAAATAATAAATCTGATCTATTTTCCTTTAAAATAAATTTCAAACGATTTATTTCCAAACAATAAATCTTATTTATTTCCAAAATAAATTTAATGATTTATTATTGTCTTTAAGAAAATAAACTCAAGATTCTCAAGAAAATAAATCTGATAATTTATTTTCATTCAAAAAATTAGAATCAACACAAGATTCTATGAAAGAAATAAATTCACTGATTTATTTATCTTAAATACTAGGATTAGTGGAACTAAAACCCAAACATAAATATGTAACACCTCTAAGTAAACCAGAATTAAATCAAGAGTAAGGAAGGAAGAATCAAATAAGATAAAGGAGAGAAAATGAGGAAGACAAGAAATTCATTCAGCCGAATAATGAGTATCCAACAAGCCTAAACACCATTTAATCATAAAGGGCAAAACGACAATGTTTCTCACCTGAGCACATCTTCTATACGCTGCGTTTCATTAAACAAGAAAACAAGATTAATTAAACAAGAAAAATAACCAAAATTTAAAAGTTCCCCTCCAACGGTCCAATTTTAGAAACGACTCTCTTACAGTGCTCCTTCCTTCAAAATATTCTTGTCCTCAAGAATCAAATTGAGGAAATTGTTGCTTTAACAGATGAAGCACTTCCCAAGTAGAATTTTTCCAAAACGAGTTGGACCACTCAACCAACACCTCGGTCACTGCCTTATTCCCTCTCTTCCCAATCCGACGATCCAAGATCTTCACCGGCTCCTTCACAATACATCCACCAGGATCCACTATAGGCAACTCAGCTTGAACTAGCTCATCTCCTATTTGTTTCTTCAGTTGAGAAACATGAAAAACTGTGTGGACTCAAAAATTATTAGGGAGTTTCAACTTGTAGGCAACCTTCCCCAATTTAGCAATAATCATAAATGGGCCAAACCATTTCGGTGCTAGCTTCTGACAATTTCGATGCACCACACTTTGTTGCCTATATGGCTGCAACTTAAGGAACACCCAATTTTCTATGTTCATTTCACATTCACTTCTTCCCTTATCGGCTTGATTTTTCATTCGATCTTGGGCCCTCTTCAAGTAGAATTTGAGCATCTTGATCGCATCCTCTTTGTTACAAGTCCCTATTCACAGCAGACACAATTGATTCCCCAGCTATGTATGGTATATGAGTAAGAGGTGTCTGTTCGTATAATGCTTGAAAATGAGTGATATTAATTGATAAATGAAATATGGTATTGTATCACCATTCCGCTAAATGAAGCCAATTCTTCCATTCTCTCGGTCTCTCTCCAGTCATACATCTCAAGTATGTCTCGAGGCAATGGTTTAACCTTTCGGTTTGCCCATCCGATTGAGGGTGAGAGGCCGTAGATGAATTAATTGTCACCCTCAACTTCCCCAACAACTCCTTTTAAAAGACACCCATGAAAATCTTTTCTCTATCACACACCACATCATTTGGCAAGCCATGTAACTTAAATATGTTCTCCAAGAATATTTGTGCTACCTCCCGAGTTATAAAAGGATGGGATAAAACAATAAAATGGGTATATTTTGTCAACCGATCTACCACCACTAGCACGCAATCCTTCTTCCTTGAGACTGACAAGCCTTCAATGAAATCCATACTAATGGATAACGATATTGTATCTGGAATTGATAAAGGTTGCAACAGAACTTTTGGATGTTGCAATTCACTCTTATTCCTCTGGCAGGTCATGCATTCTCTAACCAAATTTTTTACCTCCTTCCTGAGACCCTTCAAGTTGAACACATCAGTTTGTACTGTGGCTCCAGCTCCCGAATGTCCTCCCACATAGCTTCCATGGAAATATTGTATCAGTTCTTTCCTTAACACAGGATCATTATCAACCAGTATCTTGCCCTTCCTCTTCAAAATATTTCCCAACCATGTATATTTAGCATGTCTGCGACTACCAGCTTCCATATCCTTGATTATTTCTTTCAGTTTCTCATCATTAAACAAAGAAGCTGTGATTCTCTTCATCATGTCAGTACTCACTGAACTTACTGCCATGTTATATAAATTTCCCACAGTCGGTCTCCTTGACAAAGCATCTGTAACAACATTGTTAATTCCTTTCTTATATTGCACTTCGTAATCGTAACCCATCATTTTAATTATCCATTTTTTTGAAATGGTGTAATTGCTTGATTCCCTGCTAGGAATTTAAAGCTCTGATGATCGGTTTTTATAATGAAGTGTCTTCCTATCAAGTAAGTGTTCCATTTGTTAACAGTCATGATTACAACAAGCATTTCTTTTTCATAAACCAAAAAGCTCCTATACCTGATTTCCAATCCTCGACTAAAGGCTAGTTAGTGGCTTCCCTTGTTGCAGCAAAACAACTCCAACTCCTTGTTCGGATGCATCTGTTTCTATCACAAAAGGTAGCTCAAAATTGGGTAAAATCAAAAATGGTGCTGAACTCACTGCTTGTTTTATTTTCCAAAATGCTGCCTCTTCTACTTCTCCCTACTTCCAACCTCTCTTATTTAACAAATCTGTTAAGGGCTTGGCCAACACCCCCATATCCTTTAACAAATCTTCAATAGTAACCAGTCAGTCCCAAAAAGCCTCTAAATTCTCGGATAGTTTTTAGAATATTCCACTATAAAATGCATTGTACTTTAGCATTATCCATAGAAATTTTCCCTAGAGATTATATATCCCAAATAGTCTAGTTCTTGAGCTCCAAAGCAACATTTTGACCTTTCTGCATACAACTTGTGCTCCCTCAACCTCTCCAGAACCTCCTTCACATGCTTTAAATGATAATTCAAATCAGGAGAGTATACAAATATTCATCGAAGAACACTAACACTGACTTCCTCAATTGTGATTTGAACACCTTGTTCATCAATCCCTAAAAGGTTGTAGGGGCATTTGTGAGCTCGAAGGACATCACCAAAAACTCATAATGTCCTTCGTGAGTCTTGAATGTTTTTTTATGGATATCTTCCTCTCTCATTCTTATTTAATGGTAACCCGACTTCAGATCAAGCTTGAAAAAATAATTTGCATACCCCAATTTATCCAACAACTCTTCTATCACTGGCATGGAGAAGTTGTCCTTGATTATCATCTGATTCAATCTTCGGTAGTCCACACACATATGCCATGTATTTTTCTTCTTCTTGACCATAAATATAGGATAAGAAAAGGCACTACAATTTTCTCAGATAATTCCAGTTGCTAACATCTCCCTAATGAGCATTTCAATTTCATTTTTCTGATGGATGGGATGTCGATATGGTTTAACCTTCACTGTCATACTCTCATCCTTCAATTGTATCCTATGTGTATGACCTCGATCTAGTGGTAACCGATGTGGTTCCTCAAATACCATCCCAAACTGGTCCATCAATTTCTTCATATCTTCAGCAATACTATCATCACTAATCTTCTCTTCCCATTGAGGTGTCATCATCCAAATAGAAGCAGTACAAGGATTCTTCTTGCCTCTCAACATTCTCTACTAATCCTGACTACTCATCCATTGTAATTCTCCAGCCTGCACTTCCTTGAATTCCACCTCCTAACCTCCTTGATTGAAACACATTTTAGCTTTAGCAAAATTTCATTGAATATCACCAAGTTGGTTTAGCCACTGTATTCCCAAAACCATGTCATAATTCTTCATGGGAACTATCAGAAAATCAGTAGAGAAACTGAATCCTTTCACTTCCCATGTTACTCCTTTACACATTCCTGCAGCGTTCATACAATTCCCATCAGTAACTGTCACTCTCATCTTCTCCCTCTTATCGACTTGTAAGTTCAGCTGCTTAGTCCAACTCAAACTGAGAAAATTATACAAACTTCCTGAATCAACTAGAGCTATACAACTCCTTCCTTCCATCAGTACCCTCAATTTCATAGTCTCCCAATTCACTATAAATTAGGTTCATCTGGAGATTGTTCGCCTATAGGTACTTTCACTCTTTCCTCGCAGTCCATGAAAACTTCATTTTCATTCTCTTCTTCAACTCCATCCACCATTGTTGGATACAGATGAGTTTTTGTGCATCTATGGCTAGGAGTATATTTCTATGCACACCAAAAATATAGTCCTCTTTTCCTCCTCTTTTCAATTTCCTTAGCCGACAACACCTTCCCATTCCCCTTAGCTCCATTTTGATTCTCATTCCTATAACCATTTGGACTTACTGTATTCGACCCTTCCATATTCAAATGGTTTTTCCCCATGTATTGCCATAATTCACTTGGCCTCGAAATGCATTTTTAATTTGTATTGGTGGTATTGAAATCTGTAATGGAGTGAACCCCCGAGCTGAAGTTCCAAAACTCTTCTTCTGTCTACCTCCCACCATAGCTTCCACATGCTTGGAAAGATGGAAAGCCTATAGTAAAGTCTTAGGCTGCAATAATTTCACCATAGGAATTACTTCAATTCATAAATGCTTCTTGAACATACTTAATACATACTCGTCTGGCAACTGCACCTGATTTAATAATTGGATGAAATCTTCATAGTATTGTTCAACACTATCAACTTTTCGAAGGACAATTAATTCTGCAAAAGGATCTCCGAACCCCTCAGGAGCAAACCTATCCTTCATCCATTTTAAATATTCTCCCCAACAGATTTGGTTCAAATTCCCTACACTACGAGTTGCAAATTGATGCCATTGTAAAGCTTTTCCTTCAAGATGTAACATCACTAACCTGACCTTTATTTGTATCTGAAACTGATTCGGCTTCAAAGTATTGTTCCAACTTTGCTAACCACCCTCTGAAATCAGTGCCATCGAATCGAGGGCATAAAAGCTTATAAGCAAAGTTTTGGGTCTGAGTCATCACACTTTGAACCACTGAGTTTTCTTCCGGATCTCCTACCACCATCGGTCCTTGCCTTTCTCGCTGAGGTTCCTCTTCCACAATTATAGCTGTTGCAGGAATAGTTGGCCTCCCAGTAGTCAGACTTCCCAAAACCCCTGAGTGTTGGGCTAATATTTCCCCTGCATCAATCTTCTTCCCCAATGTTATTTCTAACATTTTGTGTAAGTTGGCTAACATCCCCGACTGCATATCTTGGAACCGAGTGTCTTTGGTAGTCTCCAGTCGCTGGACATCTTGGAGTTTGTTAGTGACCGTCTGCCAATCTGTGTTTGTTGTTGTATTTTGAGCTTCGACCAAGGCCGTCTGAGCTGTGACTGTCAACTGTTGACAAGTTTCATCCATGATGTCAGGAATCAGAAGCTCTGATATCTCTGTAACACCTCTAAGTAAACCAGAATTAAATCAAGAGTAAGGAAGAAAGAATTAGATAAGAGAAAGGAGAGAAAATAGGGAAGACAAGAAATTCATTCAGCCGAATAATAAGTATTCAACAAGCCTAAACATCATTTAACCCTAAAGGGCAAAACGACAACGTTTCTCACCTGAGCACAGCTTATATACGCTATGTTTCATTAAACAAGAAAACAAGATTAATTAAACAAGAAAAGTAACCAAAATTTAAAAGTTTCATTCTAACTGTCCAATTTTAGAAACGTCTCTTTTACAAAATATCAAAGCAACTTAATTCTTCAAAATGAATTAATCTTTGATTTAAATCTATTTGAATGTTGTTTGGAAGATCAAGTAAATCTATTAAAATAGTAAGAAATAATTCCCAAAATGAATTATTTACAAGATCTTTGTTTCCAAATCAATCAAGACATTTTTTGTGTTTACACTTTCTCAAGGAAAATTATTAATTAAAAATAATAATTTAAAGTGTTTCCAAACATAAATAATAATTATCTCAATAGTTATTATTTCACATAAAAGGATATTCCTTTTCATGCCATATTCAACAATAAGGTCAATATTATTTTTCAAATAAATAAAATTACCTTAAACATAATAATATCAAAATATTGTTATCAAATTAATATCATAATTTATGATACCATAATACATGAACACATGTATTCATTATATCATTAAGGAATATTACCTTAATGAAATATTCACATATATGGTATTATCACAAAGATACCATAAAACTTATTTAAGGAATCCACGATTACCTTAAATTTACATACATGGTTTTAATATTACCATATTTCATATCAAATAAGCAATTTAATCATATATTGAATAAATCCTTTATTTGATCAATAGACAATATTATCTAAAGCCAAACCTTTATTCCCATGAATAAGGTTTTATCAATACATGCAATCATGTATTCACACAAGGCAAAAATTAAATTTGCCATATCCATTATTTCTCTTTTAATAAAGGAAACAAACTCGGAATTAGTTATAATTTCAATATATCAAAAATTAAAATTTTTGTTTACTTTGATTTTGATATTTCACAAAATCCACAATATGAGTTACTTTTCACGACAATTTCTATTGAACAGATTTGTCCTAATTTGAGATTTTAACAAACCCGTTTAAAGACAGTAGGATAATTCCTGAAACAAATTGTTTACTTTCTCATTTTTATTCCAAAATATAATTTCACCAAAATAATATCATACTTCGTGATCTTCTTCAAATTATTAAGGAATAATTAAAATTACCTTAATGTTACAATGCTTAACCGTTTCTCTCAAGAAACCTGCTTCCAACGTTTAGTGATATGCCTTGCCTTTGATCATTCAATGGCATGAGAATCATCCTCAAATTCCATGATCAGCATCTCCAATAACTTGAGTAATTTCCTCCCTCAAACGATTTTGCCAAATGCAGCAACATCTACGTGGGTGCCATAAAACATTAATTCATCCAACGTGATTCCATTTCAAATGGAAAAAGTAAGGTTTGATTTTGAAACGTACAACCGAGTAAAAAAGATTTGCTTTTCGATTGTCTTAAGCAATTATCTGTTGGTTTTGAATTTAACCAGAAAATCTGTCTTAAGAAATTGTGTTCGTATAGGTCTCAACACCATTCCTATTTATCTTTTTCAAAATGAGTTTGATCTAAAATATTTATTTATTTTATTTTATATTTTATATTTTTCATTCTGTTCATTAAATAATAGTATTTATTTTATATTATTATTAATATTTATTTATTCTTGGATTAACCACTATTTTCTAACAAATTTGAACCACCATTGAAAACTAGAGCACTATTAGACACCGAAAAGTTATCGGAAAGTCATTAGAGTATCTATCAGATGATCACTACTGATTAACGATCGAATAGGTAAGTCTCAGCCATCTTTCAATTACCTGTAAAATATGGTTACAATAATAATAATAATAATAATAATAATAATAATAATAATAAGTCAAGTGGTTGTGGTTTTTATCCCTGATGTCGATCGGATTTAAAAAATTGTCGGAATTAAAGACGAAAGATCGATATGTGTAGGTATATTAAGTGGTCAGTGATGGACCGATTCTACCGAATTCAGGCTTAAAAATATGTTTAGGTTTCAAAATGGAAATTTCTGGATTTGTCTATGTATTTTAGGTTTTCAGCTACTGCATCGCAACGACCAACGACAACGTTATGGTAGTTGGAGGCCATAAATGGTATGTCCAGATAATATGTTGGAGTGGCTGGTGTGATGCAGAAAGAGATCAAACAGTGGCGTATATGTAGGAGTTCAACCGAGATCTGGGTTGTTCATTCGTGTTTTTGAAGAACACTGTAATCATTGGAATTGATCCGAGGAGTCGTCACCAATCATTTTTACGCTGCGATTGGAACACCAAATATTGTGTTTGTGAACCAGAACTGGATCCGGGAGTCTATTACGCATGAGGAAGGGTGAGCACCCCCACAACGCCCGAAATCGGCACCTATCGATTACAAAATATTTTATACGAAAGAAAATATAAATTCGATGTTAAAATTACCGTTGCAATCCTATTAATTTTAAAATATAATCTGTAAAATAAAAATATTAGATAACAAAAATATTAAAGTGGAAATAAAATAATAATAAGAAAGATATAATAGTAAAAATAATAAAAATAGTTATATGGGTCAATCTGAAGAAGAAAAACAAAGTTATATGGTCAAAATAGTGAAACCAGGGACTGAAATTGGATAAAATAAAATTGTGTGACCAAAATATTAAAAATCATAAGTTATAGAACAAAATAACATAAAACAGTGATCAAATCGAAGAAAAACAAAACTGGATAACCAAGGCTAAAAGGATACTAAAGCGTGAGGACCTCAGGTGTAAATATCCCCTTATCGTGGGTTACAGGCGGATTCGAGTCGGTTTCTGGTTTGGGGATCCAAAGGCTAAACGACACCGTTTTGGGCCAAGGATATCGGCGCCAAAACGGTGTCGTTTTTTTCGTGCTTTAAATACTCATTTATTTGCTCAACAAAGCCCTATTTCATTCATATTTCAGAATCCAAATCTGAAATAAGGATTCTCTCTCAACTCTCCTGGTGGCCGGTCGACATCCGCCCGCAGTGGTCGGAAGGGGCAAAGGTGGACCTTTTCCGAAGCATTTCGTCGCGAGGATCACTAATCCGAAGTCGGATTTCTGAAAATATCAACACACGCGAGTATATCTGAAAGATAAGTGGACTTGATTCGAATTTTTTTACCTTTTCGTTTTGATTTTTTTTCTTGATTTGCACTCTATTTCTCTTTATTTTCGTTCGACTATTGATGATATTGGATCTCCTTTTTTGGTTCGAATCTTACATCTTTTTTTGATTCAAATCTCTTCCTTTTTTATTAATTCGTCCGTAACCATTACATGGTGGTTTCTTGGTTTTTATAACCGAGATTTACAACAATTTTTTAATAGAAAATATCTCTGTGTTTCAAATCTAAAATCTCATATATAATCCTCTATTTTTTTTTTGCAGATCTCTGAAGGCGGTGGGGCAATGGAGACATGACTTGGGCGGTGGCCGTTTGGAGATCGAATAGGAGAGTGCGTGACCACCACTCGCGGTTCGAACCGCCGTGCGTGGCGGCCACGCGCGCTGATCTGGAAGGTCAACAATCAGAGACGACAGGTAGGGTTTGGGCATGGTGGCGGCCGATTTAGGGTTAGGTTAGAATATTAGGGTTATTATTTTTTTATTGGATTGGGTTTAACTACTTAGGTTTGTATCTAGACTACCGGGTTTAATACTTGGGCTAGGGTCATCTTTAATGGGTTTTATAACCCAGATAAAATAGGTTAATACAGTTGTCCCTCTTTGCTCATTGTTGTGTAACCGCAATAGAGCAAAGATAAAGAATAACACATTTTATTTGGTATGGTTTTAGTATTCTTCTTTGGTAAGGTAAGGGTTCTTTTTGGTAAGGTTGACGTTCTTTTGGTAAGGTTGAGGTACTTTTTGGTAAGGTTTGGGTTCCATTGATAAGGTTGAGGTTCTTCTGACCACCGATTCTTCTGCTGGAGCTTTGATTTGATCTGCACCATCGCCATTCTCAGAAAAATCTTCAAAATTAGGAGATCCTTTGAGGAGAACAAAAGTTGCGGTTGATTCATTGGAGGAGACAAAATAAGCTTGGCTTGCTACGACACTGCACTACCTAAAGTGTAAGGTTGGATCTATCAACATCATCAACGGAGGGGTAAGATCGAATTTCATCAATTTGAATCCTACTACACCATCAATAGAGAAATAGGATTGAATTTTAATGATTTGGATCTGGCTATACCATCAACGGGTACAAGATCAAATTTCAGCAATTTGGATCCTACTACGCCATCAACGGAGAAATAGGATTGAACTTCAGTGATTTAGATCTAGCAACACCATCAAAGGGGACAAGATCAAATTTTAGCAATTTGGATCCTATTATGCTATCAACGAAGAAAAAGGATTGAACTTAGGTGATTTGAACCTAGTTCGTGATTAAGTACTTAAAAATTTAAATTTTAATCGAAATAAATTATGAAAAAATATTCTAAAATCCCTATTAAATATAAAATTAAATTTGGTAAACTAAATTTTGAAAATTGACCCTTAAATCCCTAGAATTTTGAAACTAGTGACTATTTTGTAAAATTGAAAACTTAAGGATAATTTTATAAACTAAGTCAAAAATTTGAATCTCTAAGGGGCTTTGATCCAATCCAAATTCTAATTGAATTAAACTTCCATGGGCTTATTTAATTAACACTTAACCCAAAATTTTAATTAATAACCTAAATTACTTTATTTAATTCCTAAAAATCTATTTTATATCAAAACCTAAACTCTTATTTTATTATTTTCGTTTTCCCTCTTCCCAAGGCGGAGAACGGCCGTCTTTTCAAGGTAAAATCGATTTCTTTTCATTAATTTTCGTTCTAATAGTTATTTATAATTTTTCCTTCTTCAAAAACATTGTTTCTCACTCGTTTTCCTTCTCAAAATCCATGGAAGTTGATTGGGTCAGAATTCGAGGTGAAAAACATTCAATACTCTAATTTTAAATGGTTATTTATTGAAATTCCCAAGTTATTTATAATTCACTCGTTTTTACTCTTTTGGTTTAAGAAAAATCGGTTTTTGATCAAAACCTATAATTTTCGTTCAAGGGTTTTACTCGCTGTTTTAGGGTCTTAAATTGTTGATTTTAATCATGTTAGTGTGTTTATAATGTGTTTATAAAGTCCATAATCCCGGACTATAGGTTTAGGAGAAGTTTAGTGGTTTTCGGAAAGTTTTCGGTTAAGGTTTTGATAGGTTTTAAGGGTTGTTGTGTGAGGGTCCGACTTGGGTTTTGTTTTGTGAGATTAGTAGCACTAAATCCTTAGTTTTGATGGTTGAAACAGGATAAGAAGTTGGTGATTACATTTGAAGAAGTTTTTGATCGAATCGGTGACTTGTCGAGCAAGTTTCGGTTATCGGTGAGTGGATTTGAGAGTAGGCTGCTTCGACAGTGTTTTACTTGATTTTTTTCAAAGGTTTGGGGGTGTAGGAAAGGTGTGAGAAACCTCCCTATACTCCGAATTAAGTTAAACGTTTTGCTTTCTTAAAGGTTCCCATATTACGCCATATTTTTATTATGTTATTTGTCATGCTCTTATTGTGTTGTGCATATGTGATTATGTATGTATATAAATTCTCATGAAACTGTTTTTAAAAAAAGATTTTATAAGCATTCGATTTTCCCACAGTTTTGTTTTGAAAAATAAGATAAAAGTGGTTTTATCGGTTTTTATAAGTAATGCATGAAAAGTGGGATACATGTGATTTGAATTCTGTTTTGAATTAAGTTTTGAGCATTGATTTTGAGAATATATTGGCTAGTTAAGTGATGAACCTTATGGGATAAGTTGATCGATCAATAGGGTATAGAACGCACTATAAATATTCAAAAGTCGTACGTGTGTAAATTCCTTGTGTGTTGCATTTAGACTTTTAGTCTAATGCTATGTGATGGGAGTGGTACTGTCACATCCGGACTGATAGGAGTGGTATTTTCACCGGACACCAAGGTGAGATAATTCATGTTGAGAGTGGTATCAACATGCGCATGCTCTGGGAGTGGTACTAACATGCGGTTGCCCGTTTATTTTAACGATTTGGAGTGGTAAAAATCGGATCACTAGCACAAATATATGTTTTTATTTTTCACAGGTAAGTGTCATGGTAATTACATGTTTGCATATGGGATTATGCATGTGTTTTAATATGGTTTTATGTATTGGTATGCATGTGATTTAAGCATTGCTATGTTGTTAGCATGCAAGACTTGAGATTTGTGCATTGAGATGCATGAGTAAGCATTGCTATGTGAGTAGCATGTAAGACTTGTGTTTTTATTTACAAAGCAAGTGATTTCAAAGAGGTACTTTTACTAGATTTTAATGATGGCATTGTAAGCCATGGTTTGATGACACTTACTGAGTTTTAAAAGTGACATTGTTAGCCATGGGCGTTTTCTTTTATAAAGAGCATTGTTACGGTGCAGGACTTCCCTAAAATGTGATTGATTTACTTGAAAGTATACACATCGAACAAGTAATAAAGTGTGTGAGTGAGATCGTTCCCACGAGGATTGGGTAGGTTATTTCAAAAATATTTAACATACACAAAAGATAAAATAATCCTTTGTATGGACATATGCTAAAGCAATTCTGCAATTATCACCAAAATGTTGTAGCAAAATAAAAGTGTCACTGATGATACTGGAGCAAAGTAAAGAGTGTCACCAAAATGCGGTAGTATCAAACTGATAATGGAGTAATAGATAAGGTGAGTTAAGATTCTGCTTCCGCAGTAACCCCATTTTTCAAGTTGGTCTAGCTTTTTCTATCCTCAGATCTAAGCTTCCTGAACCCCTTTGGCTATGGCTACCTCCCGGTGCTCTTACAAACCAAGGTTTGGATAAAAAGGTGTTAGCTTTCTTGAACAAAACACAAGATTAAACACTGAAATAGTAAAAATTCATTAAAACAAAGTAAAAATCATCCAAAACAAGCTTTAGCCATACTAGATTAGTTCATGGCTAGGTAAGAAAATTTATTCAACTTTCGTCCATTGCAATACATTTTCAACAACTTAGAAAAGAGGTAAAACAAAGTGAAGAGGAAGAAAGCCTCAAACGCATGTGCCGTGAAGCTTTTCCTAGCTTGCCGCTCCTCCCGAAGTCGCGCAAATCCCTTGCTCGAAGCTCTCCTACAATGGCGGTTTGGCTTGAGGTTGAAGACGAAGGAAAGTGGCCTCCTTTCTTCTTTCTTCTCCCTCGTTCTCTCTTAAAGTTCGCTCTTTTTTGTGGCTCCTTAAGCTACTGATTTTGCTCTTTTCTTGCTCTTTTTTCAGCACCTTTGTTGAAGGAGGCTCACCCTTGTATTTATAGGAGGCTTCTAGGTTTTGGTGCAAGGGAATATTCCCTGACATTTGTTGCAGCAGATGGCAGCACAATGCAGGTCATCAGGTGCGGTGCGACGCCTGCACAATTGTAGAGGAGGTGTTGCTAGCCTGGAAAACGCGTGAGGATAGTGGGCTGCTGGTGTGTCCTTTCTTCCGTCCTATTTTGTCCGCCCACAATGCTATAGCAACTTTGAAGTCCGATCCAACACTTTAAATATATGCTATAGCATCTCTTCCATTCTTTCAACTTTGCTACAGTATCTGCACATCACCACCAAGAAAATACCCTTCTAAGCAGCATCTTTAAAAATAAAAAGAAAATAAAATAAAATCATAATCTAAATGCAAATGCACATGAAATGCAACTAAATGCAATGCAAATGAGCTTGAAATCAAACAAAACCTTAAGTAAAAGGGTATAAAATATACATTTTTTAGAGCGTTAACACACCCCCAAACTTAAGATATTGCATGTTCTCAAGCAATGACATATAAAAATGCTATGGCATTACTTTCAATCCTTGAAAGCAATTTAAGCAGAACATCAATCCTCAGAATAAAAATGTTGTAGCAATCTACATGATATTGAGAATTCCTAGAACTTGAATTCGGACAAGATACTTTGCTTGTGTGTGCTGGATTGTATCTATCCTATGCTTCACAGTGTTAGAAAAGTTCTAGTTTTCCTTATTCACTATACCCTAGTTCTTAAAATTACTCCCATGCTACTTTTTTTTAAACATTGGCTCGAAGGGTGTCAGCTCATCACAACTACCGTCCTTAACTCTATGTGAGTATGGAGCAAACATCTCACCCCCCAATCTAGTAGGTATAGTCATCCCGTGACAACTTTCATTCGCTCATATGCTGTAGCATTATTTATTTTTGTTCAAACTATAAGGTAACCTTTGCATAGAGGAGCGTCCTTCTACAGTTTTATGCTAAAGCATTTATTCATATTTTTTTAAAACTTATTTATATACTATAGAAAAAAGGAGTTCTTTCTCTTTTTGAACTAACTAAGGCATAGATTCTAAGTTCTCTAGAAAGTTCCTACCACTCAAGCATAGGAAACATACAATCGTGTCAATTAAAATCCAAAACATCAAGTTCTAATTCAATTTATTCTCAATATTTTCTATAATTCAGTTCAAAAGCAATAAAATTCTCTTCATCGGAAATCATTTATTCTAACCTAAAGGCTGTCTCGAATTGAATCTAATGCTATAGCAAATTTACATGTATGCAAAATAAAATAAAAATGCTAAAGCGAAGACTTTGCTACCCCCAAACTTGAGGTTAGCATTGTCCTCAATGCTATGAATGTAAACCCCTAAACCCGACTTAGTAGAAATAGGTCAAATCTTGGAAGTCACGTTTAAAAACTTTTCCCTCAAGTAATAAATTCTAGGTTTAAAATTAAATTAATTATAAAAATATACTAATTATTCATACAACAAAAATATTAAATCATTTTCTGATTTTTGTATAAATCACATATTAAAATTTGACAATGCATATGAAAATAAAATCCAAAATATAACGTCCCAAAGTCCGATTACATACGTATTCTAAATCATAAAATAAAAATAATCTGAAAACCTAAAATAAAGTTCATACTGATAATAATGTTTGAATAAAATACGAGATGCTCCATGTACCAAATCGCTTAAAGAGTAAGAGTCTGAATATCTGAAAGAAAAACTATAGGGGAGTGAGCTATGAAACTCAGTGTGTTTCTAAGGTGCAACATATCAGAATAAATAAATAAGTAAAAAAATATTCTTCTTGTAAATAGTTTCTCAGATATCATATATCAAATAAATGCGGGTCATGATGCATGTAATATTGTCATGAGCAATGCACAAATCCCAACTACATCGTCACCAGTCCGAAAGGAGGAGTTCCCCAGAACCCTCACCTACATCGTCACCAAAATCCGAAAGTGGTCTTAGGGCTTCCGAAATGGAAGGCTGCCACAACTTCCTCCGTACACAAATACCACCCCATGCACACATGATAATGCATCATGATTTGAAAATCCGAAAATAATTCCGACATGATCCGATATCAAAATATCCGAAATTATAATATATCTGAAATCTCATTTTCACAGGATACTAAAATCAAAAAAGCGCATAATTTGAATATCTGAAAGTTTACATATTTTTCTCAAATCATAATGGCATGTATGCATGGTAACACAAGTGCACAATCAGAGTCACAATACCGAAATCAGGCATGCTATCAACCACAAATATTCTCAAAACAAAATGTCAAGCATGTCACAAAAAAATATATATATATACTTAATTTCAAAGAAACACATATAGCACCAAATAAGAGAACACACCTTTAAAGATCACAACTCTAACGTTGATGGTAACGTTTTCTTCGATCCGAATTATCTCTAGCTCTAACAGGATTTGTTCCTACGAATACTCTAAAATTAAAAACATTAACTCAAAAACTTAACCACAACGAAACATCAATCTAATAGAACTCACGTGTATCTCGTGGAGGATTTCTTAAGCGTTCTGAGTAGGCGATGGAGACGGTGGTACAATCTCATCTTCCGTATAAACGTCGTCTAAAAAGATACATATTCGTATTAGAATCTTAATTCTAATATTTACTTTAAATACATAGTATATACGATTAAATAATAAAACAAATTATGAAACTTAAAATTGCTTCCTACAAGGACATATTCATATAAAACTAATTAATTTGATTCGAGAACCACGATCTAACCCATCAATACCCAAACCAAATAAAACAAAGAGAAGGATGCACCTCAACGGGTGCTACACTGGATCCCACCCCTAACCAATCTTCACGTGGAAACATTCAAATTGTTTTTCAATAATTGCTTTGATAAATATCCACGTGGGTAATAACCCACCTCTTTCACCAGTTCCATCTTCTTCTTTCGGAAACAATTGACCATCTAGAAATGGTACTATTTAAGGGTTGTATTGGTGGAAGTTGTTATGTGTTGCTGTGGTGAGCGAGACTCGGTGGAATGTTTTGATTGTTTCCTTATATGTTGGAATATGTTTGAGAGAGTTAATTTTGTTAGTGAAAGTAGGCAGTTGTTTTAGTTTTCGAGAGTTGGTTGTCAACTTGGAGTAAGAAAAGGATAGGTCACCTGAAAAGAAAAAGGTTTTGCTTTTGGCTTGAAAATGCAATGAGCGTAGAGACGAAACATGGTGTTTTTGGTGTACCGTTGTTTTGTGTAGCACTTCAAGTTGTGATGATGGGTGGTGTTAGGATAAGACTGAATCTTGTCAGTATGAGATGTTTGTTGGGATCTGGTTTTGGTAGAAAAGGTCGTTTGTGGTAAGATCCTTGTGTTGATCAGAGTGTTTTAGTGGAGTAATGATGTTTGGAAAGTCATGTGGGAGTGAAAGGAAATTGTGAAGGAGCAATTTCCTTAACTCTTTTCATGGTGAAAATTTTGAGGAAGAAATTTCCTAAGTGAGGGAGAGTTGTAACGCCCCAAAATTGGGCTTAGAAGTTAGTGGGTCGGTTTAGCCTAGTTCGGGATTAAGTACTTAAAATTTTGAATTTTAATCGAAATAAATTATGGAAAAAAATTCAAAAATCCCTATTCATTATAAAATTAACTTTGGAAAACTCAATTTTGAAAATTGACCCTTGAATCCCTAGAATTTTGAAACTAGTGACTATTTTGTAAAAATTGAAAACTTAAGGACAATTTTATAAACTAAGTCAAAACTTTGAATTTATAAGGGGCTTTTATCCAATCCAAATTCTAATTGAATTAAACTTCCATGGGCTTATTTAATTAACACTTAACTCAAAATTTTAATTAATAACCTAAATTACTTTATTTAATTCCTAAAAATCTATTTTATATCAAAACCTAAACCATTATTTTATTATTTTCGTTTTCCCTCTTCCCAAGGAAGAGAAAGACAGTCTTTTCAAGGTAAACTCGATTTCTTTTCATTAATTTTCGTTCTAATGGTTCTTTATAATTTTCCCTTCTTCAAAAACATTGTTTTTCACTCGTTTTCCTTCTCAAAAACCATGAAAGTTGATTGGGTCAGAATTGGAGGTGAGAAACATTCAATCCTCTAATTTTAAAAGGTTATTTATTGAAATTCTCAAGTTATTGGCTTGGTA
Source organism: Abelmoschus esculentus (assembly GCA_035048815.1). Classification (NCBI taxonomy): domain Eukaryota; kingdom Viridiplantae; phylum Streptophyta; class Magnoliopsida; order Malvales; family Malvaceae; genus Abelmoschus; species Abelmoschus esculentus. Next base: position 7,558,890 of record JAUCBN010000055.1, read on the forward strand.
AAAACGTTTTTACTCTTTTGGTTTAAGAAAAATCGATTTTTGATCAAAACCTATAATTTTTTGTTCAAGGGTTTTACTCGCTATTTTGGGTCTTAAATTGTTGATTTTAATCATTTTAGTATGTTTATAATTTGTTTATAAAGTCCATAATCCCGAACTATAGGTTTAGGAGAAGTTTGGTGGTTTTCGGTTAAGGTTTTGATAGGTTTTAAGGGTTGTTGTGTGAGGGTCCGACTTGGGGTTTGTTTTGTGCGATTAAGAGCACTAAATCCTTAGTTTTTGATGGTTGAAACAGGATAAGAAGTTGGTGATTACGTTTGAAGAAGTTTTGGATCGAATCGGTGACTTGTCGAGCAAGTTTCGGTTATCGATGAGTGGATTTGAGAGTGGGCTGCTTCGGCAGTGTTTTACTTGATTTTTTTCAAAGGTTTGGGGGTTTGGGGAAGGTGTGAGAAACCTCCTTATACTCCGAAGTAAGTTAAACGTTTTGCTTTCTTAAAGGTTCCCATATTACGCCGTGTTTTTATTATGTTATTTGTCATGCTCTTATTGTGTTGTGCATATGTGATTATGCATGTATATAAATGCTCATGAAATTGTGCATTGGTATGCATGTGTTTTAAGCATTGCTTTGTTGTTAGCATGTAAGACTTGAGATTTGTGCATTGAGACGCATGAGTAAGCATTGCTGTGTGAGTAACATGTAAGACTTGTGTTTTTATTTACAAAGCAAGTGATTTCAAAGAGGTACTTTTACTAGATTTTAATGATGGCATTGTAAGCCATGGTTTGATGACACTTACTGAGTTTTAAAAGTGACATTGTTAGCCATGAACGTTTTCTTCTATAAAGAGCTGACATGTGTTTTGAATTGATGAAATAGGTTTTTATGGGCTGCATTGCAAGGCGTTTTCAAATGAGTTTTACATGTGTTTTATTCCCTCACTAAGCTTTATGTTTAACCCTCTCTTTTACCTTGCAATGCAGGATATAGATGTTGAGGTAGCAAGGGCAATTAAGTATTTCGTGTAATCGTCAAGTATGAGCTCAAGTACGTCTTTTTGTAATATTAGTAGTAGTGAGAGAGCAATGGGGATGGGTTACCATGTTAAGATTATTAATATGATGATAAGACTTGTTGTAGTCGTAAGCTTATACATATTTGACGTTTACCAACATTGTTATTGCTTAAGATATGGCTTAGTGAACCTATGTGTTTTGGGTTATTTTGGCTAGAATACTATAATTAATATACTTTTATATTAATGAGGTATTTTGAGATCCATTATTGGTTAATTTTTAAGTATGATATACCATGCTTGTTATTGTTGAAGTACGCTTATGATACATACGCATTGCCTTTGTAATTAGGATACTTTGCATTTTTCGGGTATGACATGTAACATGTAAATTCTGCACTTTTCTGGGCAGAGGTTTCGATACCAGTTCATAGGGTATCGATACCTAAGCAAAAATACGATGGTTTTCTGAAAAATTACAATTAGGTCCCCAAACCTTGTTCGATTAAATTAGGAAACGTTTCTCTTTAGTTTCCGCTGCAAATGAACTCAGTCCAAGCATGAACATGTAGGATCTAATTAACGCATTTATTGAAGATAAAAGAAAAAATTTTAGGGTTGAATATCGGGGTGAGTCTTTGGATTAACTTCGGTATTCCCCGTGTAGCTCGTTCGAGTTAGGTTTTGTCTAGACCAGGTCGAGGAGGTTACAAGATTAAATTTCAGCAATTTGGATCCTACTACACCATCAACGGAGAAATAGGATTGAACTTCGGTGATTCAGATCTGGCCACACCATCAACGGGGACAAGATCGAATTTCAGTAATTTGGATCCTGCTACGCCTTCAACGGAGAGGCAGGATTGAACTTCGGCGATTTAGATCTGGATACACCATCAATGGGGACAATATCAAATTCTAGAAATTTGGATTCTACTATGCCATCAACGAAGAAGCAGGATTGAACTTCAGCGATCGGATCTGGCCATACCATCAACGGGGACAAGATCAAATTTCAACAATTTGGACCTTACTACGCCATCAACAGAGAAGCAAGATTGTACTTTAGTGATTTAGATCCAGCCACACCATCAACAGGGACAAGATCAAATTTCAGCAATTTGGATCCTACTACGTCATCAACAGAGAAGCAAGATTGAACTTCAGCGATTCAGATCTAGCCACACCATCAACGGGGACAAGATCAAATTTCAGCAATTTGGTCCTACTAGGCTATCAACGGAGAAACAGGCTTGAGTTGGATTTGGTCACAACATCATAGGGGACAAGATCAAATTTCAGCAATTTGGATCCTACTACGCCATCAACGGAGAAATAGGATTGAACTTCGGTGATTCAGATCTGGCCACACCATCAACGGGGACAAGATCAAATTTCAGCAATTTAGATCCTACTACTCCATCAACGGAGAAGCATGATTGAACTTCGGCAATTCAGATCTAGCCACACCATCAATGGGGGCAAGATCAAATTTCAACAATTTGGATTCTAATACGCCATCAACGGAGAAACAGGACTGAGTTAGATCTTGTCAAACCATCAAAGGGGATAAGATCGAATTTCAGCAGTTTGGATCCTACTACGCCATTAACGGAGGAGCAGGACCGAGTTGGATCTAGACACACCATCAACGGGGACGAGATCAAATTTCATCAATTTGGATCCTACTATGCCATCAATGGAGGAGCATGACCGAGTTGGATCTAGACACACCATTAACAGGGACGAGATCAAATTTCATCAATTTGGACCCTACTATGCCATCAATGAAGAAGCAGGACTGATTTGGATCTATCCACACCATCAACGGAGGGGTAAGATCGAATTTCATCAATTTGGATCCTACTACGCCATCAACGGAGAAACAGGACTGAGTTGGATTTGGCCACACCATCAATAGGGACAAGATTAGAGCATGAAATATTTTATTGTCTGATTCAAAAGGTCTTCAATTGACATCATGTATCTTTTTTGTATTTTTCCCAAATGCATAGGGATCAACGAATTTGATTTGCCTTTACCGGTAGTCGTTCGCTCTGAGCTAGTTGTACCATTACTCTGGGTACAATTAGTTGGTACCAAGGATTTAGTTCCCTAACCATTCATAAAAATGAATTTCAATGGACGTTTGAATGGTCCTTATCAAAGCATTTTTCTCAAATGCATAGGGATTAATGAATTTGTTTTGCCTTTACTAGTAGCCGTTTGCTCCATGCTAGTTGTACCATTCCCCTAGGTACAATCAATTTGCACCAATCATGAGATTGGATTTTTTTGAAAGGATTTATTTTCTTTCGGCCATTCGCGAAAATAGATTTTTGAAGGACACTTGAATTGTCCATTATCTTGTTTTTGTATATCTTTGCCGTTTTTCAATTTATTTCATCATTTTTTTTGTTTTTTTTTTGTTTTTCATCCATCATTCATTCATTTTTTTCATTTTTTCTTTTATTTTTTCTATTGAAATAGTTTTGATTCACGTGTACCATCAGTACAAATATGGAAAAATGAGATCTGCATGAAGATTTAATCCTCCACATAACTGTTGGAAAAGCAAGGTTCTAACAAAATTGTCCCACCACCATTGGCGTAGGCAACATTGGAAAAAAATTATTTCTACTACTCCATAATGGGTAGTTAAGGTTGAAAGAAAAATAAAACCTTCATTAGTTACTCTTCAAAAATTTTGGAGGTCATTACCTAAATGTTTGCGATTTTTTTGTATATTTAGCCTTCTCGGGGTCAAAGGTTGGTCATCGCATTGGTGTCCCATAATTGAGGTCATTCAGTCTCTTCCTCAAACCTGCTTTTATGTACAAGCAAAAATATATGCATCATGAATGTCCTTAGCTTGATGCCCAATGCATGCAAAATCTAAATGCATGGTGTCTAAATGCAAAATGCTTGAATGCATGAATGACATGATTTTTTCAAGGGACGTCCCTGATTCCACTAGTGATAATAGATTCTGCTTAAACTTTTTTGATTTGACCTCCTTTCTCGGAATCTTTTCTCAAAATGGATGCCCCAAATCACTGCAACGGACATGCCCCTTTTGATGTTAGAATCATGGTGTAAATGATGCAATATGACATGCTTGATGCGACTAGAATGATGTCATGTATGTGCAAAGTGCTACAAAATATTTTATAAAAAGGTGTTGAATTAGTACAACTTTAAAAAGGAAGCTCGCGTTAAAACTAAGCTTTCTCTACATAAAGTAGGTCTTTTTTGGCATTCATGTAGCGTTTGGTCTTCATATTCGAAATCTTGATTATCTAGAGGAGCAATATTAGCTTCTTGCCCCAAATAAAACTTCAGCTCGAATCATCTATAGTCCATAGATGTTCAACTAGTTTCTTGAGCTTACTTTAGGGCTTCGATCAATGTGTAAATTTAATCCCGAGTCCGTTCAAAGTGATCCTTCCATCATTGTTGACACGAACTAACTCGACTTTTATTGTCTTGACATCACCAGGGGAACCCCTTCAGGTGCCCTCACCTTATCGAGAAAACGGTTCTATATGAATGATCTTTTCTAACGATTGTACTTATATCAACACCCTTTTTAAAATTAAAAAGGAAGTGCGAATGCAAAACACGAGAAACAATGCAATACAAGGATGCAAAACGTTAGTATCGAATTAGACAATAATAGACGTACATGCTTTATGATGCATGAATATGGATATGGCAGTTATAATGCGAAAAATAAATAACAGAAAATAAAGTGCGTAAATAAACGAACCCCCCACTCTCTCTATCTAAAAAGAAAAAAACCTTATAGGGTGACCCTCTAATCGGGCAAAGGTCCGACATGACGACTCTAAGGGTAGGCTTCTAGGGCTCACTAAATGTGGTTCGGTTCTAAAAGGTACTCGAACGATAATTATTATCCTATTAAGGATAATAAGCACGATTCAGGGGATACATTTCTCTGAGTCTATGCGGAGACGTAAGTCTCACAAAGACAAAGGTAAAAATATCCCGAAAGCAATTCACCATCCTACACGGAGGCGAAACCTCACGAAGGAGTGGTTTCATGCTCCCACTTAAACGGACGGAGCCCAGGTTGAGAGCTCATGAAATGGGGAGGCCTGAAAAACATTTAAATCCATTAGTAAATATTTTAAAATAAATAAAATAAAGGATCCAAAAATAAAAAGAAAAAATAAACCGAATTTATATTTTCGATTCATTAAATAAAATGTAACCGATTTTAGGCTCGACTCTCGAAAAAAAAGTCCCCAGCGGAGTCGCTAGATGCAATCACCGGAATTGGTCCGGGAAGTCGCAACCAATCATTTTTATGATGCGATTAGAACATCAAATATTACGTCTGCGAACCAGAACTGGATCCGAGAGTCTATTACGCGTGGGGAAGGGTGAGCACCTCACAACTCTCGAAATCGGCACCTATCGGTTATAAAATATTTTATACGAAAAAAAATATAAATTCGATGTTAAAATTACCATTGCGATCCCATTAATTTTAAAATATAATCTGCAAAATAAAAATATTAGATAACAAAAATATTAAAGTGGAAATTAATTAATAATAATAAAAAGATATAATAGTAATAATAATAAAAACAATTATAGGGGTCAATCTGCAAAAAAACAAAGTTATATGGTCAAAATAGTGAAATTGGATAAAATAAAAATTTTGTGACCAAAATATTAAAAATCATATGCTATAGAACAAAATAACAAAAATAGTGATCAAATCGAAGGAAAAACAAAACTGGAGAGCCAAGGCTAAAAAGGATACTAAAGCGCGAGGACCTTAGGTGTAAATATCCTCTTATTACGGGTTACAAGCGGATTTGGGTCGGTTTCTGGGTCAGGTCTCCAAAGGCTAAACTGCGTCGTTTAGGGCCAAGGATATCGGCGCCAAAACGGTGTCATTTTGTTCGTGCTTTAAGTACTCATTTATTTGCTCAAAAAAACCTTATTTCATTCATATTTCAGAATCCAAGTCTAAAATAAGGATTCTCTCTCAACTCTCCTGGTGGCAGGTCGACATGTGCGGTAATCCGTCGCTCACCGGCGGCGGCGACTGCCGCCCGCGGTGGTCGGAGGGGGCAAAGGTGGACCTTTTTCGAAGTGTTTCATCACGAGGATCACCGATCCGAAATGGGATTTCTGAAAATATCAACACACACAATTAGATCTGAGAGATAAGTAGACTCAATTCGAATTTTTTTACCTTTTATTTTCGATTTTTTTCTGATTTGCACTCTTTTTCTCTTTATTTTCGTTCGACTATTGATGATATTGGATCTCCTTTTCTGGATCGAATCTTACTTCTTTTTTCGATTCAAATCTCTTCCTTTTTTATTGATTCGTCCGTAACCATTGCATGGTGGTTTCTCGGTTTTTATAATCGAGATTTACAACATTTTTTAATAGAAAATATCTATGTGTTTCAGATCTGAAATCTCAGATCTAATCATCTTTTTTTTGTAGATCTCTGAAGGCGGTGAGGCGGTGGAGACATGACTTGGGCGGTAGCTGTTTAGAGATCGAATAGGAGAGCGTGTGACCACCACGTACGATTCAAATCGCCGCGCGTGACGGCCACACGCGCTGATCTGGAAGGTCAACAGTTAAAGACGACGGCTAGGGTTTAGGCATGATGGTTGCCGGTTTAGGGTTATGTCAGAATATTTGGGTTATTATTTTTTATTGGATTAAGTTTAATTACTTGGGTTTGTATCTGGGCTATCGGGTTTAATACTTGGGCTAGAGTCATCTGTAATGGGTTTTATAACCCAGATGAAATGGGTTAATACAAACACGATGAACACCCAACAGAAAAGTGAGAGTTTGATCTACTCTCAGATAACTTCTAGATTTGTGTATGTATATTTGAGAGAGAAAAAATAAAAAATTATGAGAAAAGAGAGAGAAGAGTTGTATAAAATGAGGGACTGAGGCTATTTTTCAAGGTTTTATAAGGGTTTATTTTGAAACCGAGGATTTGAGCTCATCTGTGTCTTTTGGAGTGGGTCGGGCATGACCCGTTTTATTTTAAATAGTTAATTTTAATTACATATTTGGTCATTGTTAGTTTGAAGTGTATCACAATTTAGTGCTCAATTACCTCAATTGAACTCAATATTATGTAATCCATGAAATTTGATCCCTATATCTTCCAAAATTGATACCTAAATTTGTAATTGACTCAATTTTGTCACCATTCCCATTAAATTACCTATCGTTAATCTTTATTTATCCTTCATTTCTATTTCAATTTTATTCTTATTAGCTATCGTGAGTTGGAGAACTTACCAAGCCAATTATTTAACAAGGACATGGTTTATGAGTTATTTTGAACATTTCATATTTCGAATATTTTATATTTTAGGGATTAATTGGTAATTTTACTATTTAGGGATTCGATCTAAATCTCGAACCCCTATGTGATGTAATTTCGATGTTTGTTATCTAATCTAGTTTCCTACTATTAATCATTAGTGGCTCGGGATTTTTAACTTCCAATTCCCATATCTAGTAGTTTAACAAACCATTAACATGTACCTGTACCGATACGCAATAGAGGTGTTTGAAAGCATGAGGAAGATGGTGGCTATGGTGGTTTGTGCTTAGGGAGAAAGGAAGATGAAGGAGAGTTTAATTCTTTTAACTCCCCAGTTAACTCCCCTTTCAAGGTAATTCTAAAAACAGCTCCTTAAAAAGAGCCTAAAAACAGCCCCACTAATAAGGGGCAATTGGTAATCGGTTGGTAACCGGTTCCAATGTTACCTTTTTTTTTAAATAATGGTTACTCAATTCATTCTTATATATTCGAATAAAAAAATATACGAATAAAAATATTCTTACAATAAACATTCGAATAAAAAATATACGAATAAAAATATTCGTATAATAAATATTCGAATAAAAATATTCGTATAATAAAAATTTGAATAAAAATATTCATATAATACATATTCGAATAAAAAATATACGAATAAAAATATTCATATAATAAATATTCGAATAAAAATATTCATATAATAAATATTAGAATAAAAAATATACGAATAAAAATATTCGTATAATAAATATTTGAATAAAAATATTCATATAATAAATATTGAAATAAAAATATTTGAATAAAATATATACGAATAAAAATATTCGTATAATAAATATTAAAATAAAAATATTCTAATAAAATATATAAGAATAAAAATATTCATATAATGAATATTTGAATAAAAATATTTGAATAAAAATATTCATGTAATAAATATTCGAAAAAATATACGAATAAAAATATTCGTATAATAAAATTCGAATAAAAATATTCGAATAAAAAAATACGAATAAAAATATTCGTATAATAAATATTCGAATAAAAATATTCATATAATAAATATTTGAATAAAATATCTAGGAATAAAAATATTCATATAATAAATATTATAATAAAAATATTCATATAATAAATATTTGAATAAAAATATTCGAATAAAATATATACGAATAAAAGTATACGTATAATAAATATTCGAATAAAAATATTGTACACAAATCCTTACAAAGTATACGGCTTACGAAAACCGTAAGGAAAAAGATAAGTACACAAATCCTTACAACTTCTCACCAAGAGCTAAAGGAGACCATCCAAAGGTAAGGATTTGTGTACATACATAATTTACTACGAGAATACATAAATTGGTACAAGAAATGTAAGGATTTATGTATGTACACAAATCCCTACAAAATATACACAAATGCTTACGAAAACTATAATGAAAAATGTATGTACACAAATCCTTACCCTTGGATGGCCTCCTTTAGCTAATGGTTTTGAAGTCGTAAGTATTTGTGTACATACCTTTTTCCTTACGGTTTTCGTAAGCCATTGTGTATACTTTGTAAGGAATTGTGTACATACACAAATCCTTACCATTTTTGTGGCAATTTAAGTATACTCGTAGTCAATTGTGTATGTACACAAATCCTTACCCTTGGATGACATCCTTTAGCTCATGGTGAGAAGTCGTAAAGATTTATTTACATACCTTTTTCTTGCGTTTTTCGTAAGCCATTATGTATACTTTGTAAGGAATTGTGTACATACACAAATCCTTACCATTTTTTTTGTGCCAATTTATGTATACTCGTAGCCAATTGTGTATGTACACAAATCCTTACCCTTCGATAGCCTCCTTTAGCTCATGGTTTTGAAGTCGTAAGGATTTGTGTACATACCTTTTCCCTTACGGTTTTCGTAAGCCATTGTGTATACTTTGTAAGAAATTGTGTACATACACAAATTCTTACCATTTTTGTGGCAATTTATGTATACTCTAGCCAATTGTGTATGTACACAAATCCTTACCCTTGGATGGCCTGGCCTCCTTTAGCTTATGGTTTCGAAGTCGTAAGGATTTGTGTACATACCTTTTTCCTTACGATTTTCGTAAGCCATTGTGTATACTTTGTAAGGAATTGTGTACATACACAAATCTTTACCATTTTTGTGGCAATTTATGTATTCTTGTAGTGATTTATGTATGTTCTCAAATCCTTACGTTTGTAACAATTTATGTATGTACCGTTTTTCTTACAGTTTTTGTAAGGATTTATGTAAGTACACAAATCCTTACATTTGTAACAATTTATGTATGTACCGTTTTTCTTACAGTTTTTGTAAGAGATTGTGTATATAGTTCGTAACCATTATGTACACAAAATGACCGGGTAAACCGGTTAAGGCTTTTTTTAGGCCCCTTTTAAGGGACTTCTCCTAGAACTTCTGATATAAAATACAGCGGGATAGATGGTGGTGGTATGATGTTAGTTAGATTTGTCCTTGGCACCCTCCTAATCGCAATTGAATAGGCAAACACCTACAAACGAAACGAATCTCTCTGGTTAATTAATGATATGTTGTTGTCATAGGCACCCTCCTATCAATAATTAGATAGGCAAACACCATAATCGACTCTCACTCACCCTTCTAAACGCGATTGCATAGGCAAGCGAGAGTATGAAGATAATCTCCCTCATAAAAACTTAAAGTACTTATGTTAAAGAAGACTTCTGATAAGAAAAATAGCAAGGTGAATCTATCATCCTTGCAAATAAAATGGCCCAAGACCATGAGTTTTATAACTCAATAATTCATATTCTTCATGTGTTTACAAGAGAAGAGGTTGTCCCCTTTTACAGTCTAAAGGAGACCTTAGAATTGCCTAATAGATAGTTGGTCAATCCCTAAATATCAACATATTGATAGCTTAATAGGATAAATCCCCTAAAATCAGCTTATGGATAGCTAATTAAAAGGAATCCTAAAGAATAAAATAAAATACTAATAATAATAGTCAAAGCTTTATAATCCAGCTTTGGATTAATTTATTTTAATGTCTGATTCATCCAAAAGCTTTATATATTAGTTTTTGGACTGAATTTTACAAAATCTCATAACAATCCCGTATCTAGTTTTCTGCATGTGTAGTCTTCAAAAAACGAACATATCTTAATCTCCCAATGTACGATTGATGCGTTTCAAGGTGCGTTGAAAAGGTAACTGAATGACGGACAATTTGTTAGAAGACAACTTTGCCCAAAAATGCACAAATCTAATCCGAAAAATCCTCTCAAATTGGCTGATTTTCCAGACTTTACCAAAATATTCAACTTTCTGCTCGATGTGCATTACTTTAGCCCACTCATGCATGTACCAACTTCCCTCCCCTTTCACTTATTTACTATTTTTCTTAATTATAAAACACCCCTTAATTGTGATTGGTTGGCATAAAGGGTGACCTCTTCCTTGACCAATCAAAACATTTTCTTCTATATAAGAAACCTTATAAAAATCTAAGTTTTCATCATTTATTTCAGTCTATTTGTGGGCTATATCACGTGGGGAGGTAAGAAAGGATGTGAGTCCAGGGATGTAAAAACAGTTAATTGGATGGGTTTTAGGTCGGGTATTGTCAGGTCGGGTAAAATTAGATACATGTCATCTTAGATTGATTTGATATTTTGACTTAATTCGGGTCGGTACGGGTTCATTTTAGGTCGGGTCCATTTCAGGTCGGGTTCAAACGGTTCGAGTCTAAATTAGATAATTGGCAGGTTCATTTTAGGTCGGGTAGATTTCAAGTCGGGTTCATTTCAGGTCGAGATCATTTTTAGTCGGTTTTATTTCAGGTTGAACAAATTCGGGTTTTGAATTCATATTAATTAAAATTATTAAGTTTGAGTTTGGTAAAAACAAGTAAATAGTCGATAGACTTTGGGTTGAATCGTTGATAAATTCATTTCGAATTAATTATTTAATATCTAACGTCTTTTGCCAAACATGAATCTCATTAAAAAGAAATATTATGCACTATATTAAACAAAAATATCATCAAAATGATTCATATCTTAAAAATTGAGCTAAATTACAAAAATTAAAAATTAATAAAAAATAAACATTGGATTAGAAAGAATAAAGTTTTAAATTAAAAAGGATAAACATTAATTAAATAAAATATCATCTTATTAAAAATATTGGACTAAATTAGAAAAATAAATAATAGTCATTTTAGAATAAAAATAAAGTTGTAAGGACTAAATTACAAAAATTATAAATTAATAATAGTTAAATTCAGTGAAATTCTAACTTTAATGTATTTTAATACATTATAATTTATACCTATACAATATAGTTTACTACATTTTAAAAATGGAAATTTGAAATTTATATTATATATGGAATATATTCTATATATAAAATTTATACTATATATGAAAATATGGAATATATATATTATATATTGAAATATGGAATGTATAATATTATATTATATATTATGTATGTATGTATCTATATATTTATAATATATAAGTATGCATATGTATACTTATATACTATATAGTATACATTAATATATGTATATAATATATATTAATATATAAACCTAAAATCTAAGAAAAATAAATTTAAATTGACAATAAAATTAATCAAATTAAAACTATAAAAATAAAGATTTAAGAGTAAAATTCTTAAATTAGTACTGACTTAAAGTGATAATAACCCTTAAAAATAAGCGAACAAATTTCCTCCATATTTTATTTAATGCGAAAAGAAAAGATTTTAAGATTTGAATTTTTTTAACTTTTGATTTGTTTACTAATATTTTTAATACACGCTATTTTTATATTTTACTTTTAAATTGTTAGATTCACTAACAATTTTTTTCCCAACAATTTTGATCTCCACCGCTAAAATCAAAAAAATTTCCTCAAATTTCGGTCTGATTTCCCACCTCCACCATCACCCGCTAAAATCAAAAAAAAAAAACTCTTCAAATTTCGATTTCATTTCCCCCCACCCACCCCCGCTAAAATCAAAACATTTCCCTCGAATTTCTAATTTTAGATTTACTTCAAATATTTAATTTTAGATTTACTTCAAAAGTCAAATCAAGTACTATTTTTTTTACTTGGAATACTTAATAAAAATATATGTATACTTATTATGATATTTATATGTATATATATATTATATATTATATATTAATATATGTATACTTATATATGCAGGGACGGAGCCATCAACATGGTGGGAGGGGCTCTTGTCCCTCCCAAATTTTTTTGGTATAATTACATTTAAGTTCCTTCTTATTTTAAATAATAATAAAATAAGGTTTTTTCCTCTTCCAAATTTTAGATTTAAAGACTTAATAGATCTTTGTCCCTCCCAATGTTCAATCATGGCTTTGTCCCTGTATATATGTATGTATGTGTATATATATATATATATATATATATTAGATGTATACATTAATATATGTATATTTATTATATATATATATATTAGATGCATATATTAATATATGTTTATAATATACATTAATATATATTATGTAGATAATATAATTTAATACATATATAATGTACTTTAATATATATAATTTACTTATATATATTATATTTTATGTATTTAATTTGTTTATGAATTAATGTATGTACATTAAAATATAAATATAAATATGTTTATAATAAGATCATTATAAATATAAGGCTTAACTCAGTAGTAGGTGCCCAAAGTATACATCTTTTCTGAAATACGTGCCTAATGTTTTTTTTTTGGCTGAAATAAATGACTAAACTATATATTTTATCTGAGATAGGTGCCTAATGTATTTTTTGGCTGAAATAGGTGCCTAAAGTTTTATTCCCTTAGTGTTTTAAGGTATAAGTGTTAAAAGAAAATTGTTTAATTTATAAATAAGTACCTAAACCATATATTTTTTAAATAATAGATGCCTAATGTAATTTTTATTAAAATAAATACCTAATTTTTTTCTTATAAGTAATTTATATTTCTTATAAGATATAAAATTAGTTATATCTTAAATTAATCATTTAACCTTTTAAATTATGAGAAAAAAATTATTTTTTAACAACACTAAAATAAAAAATAATTAAAATTTATATAATTTTATATTAATATTTTTTATATTTTCCACAACAATCATCAATGGGACAAATCGATTCACTTGCAAGGACATGCCGCCGATTCACATGGGGAATATATACAAAAATTATTATATTCCTATTACATTTATAATTGTATCGAAAAAGAATTGAAAATATTAATATAAAATTATATAAATTTTAATTATTTTTTATTTTAGTGTTGTTAAAAAATATTTTTTCTCATAATTTCAGCTACTAATCAAATTTAAATAAATTATTAATCAATTATAATAAATAATTTAATAGATTAAAACGATGATATATAAATAATTTTACATCTTATAAGAAATATAAATTACTTATAAGAAAAAAATTAGGCATTTATTTCAATAAAAATGACATTAGGAACCTATTTTAAAATATATATATAATTTAGGTACTTATTTATAAATTAAACAATTTTTTTTAACAATGTTACCTTAAAATACTAAGGGAATAAAACTTTAGGCACCTATTTCAGCCAAAAAATATATTAGGCACTTATCTCAGAAAAAATATATAATTTAGGCACTTATTTCAGCCAAAAAAAAAACATTAGGCACCTTTTTCAAAAAAAGTGTATACTTTAGGCACTTATTACTGAGTTAAGCCTAAATATAATATAAATATGTTATATGTACAACATAAATATTTGTAATACATTAATATATATTATGTATATATTATGTATATAAAATAATTTAATATAAATATGTATATAATATAATTTAATACATATATAATGTACTTTAATATATATAATATACTTATATATATTATATTTTATGTATTAATGTATTATATGTAATATATAATATATTTATAATATATATAATATACTTTAATATATAATATTATATATATATACTTAAATGTATATTAATATATGTATTTAATTTGTTTATGAGTTAATGTATATATATTAAAATATAAATATAAATATGTTTATAATAAGATCATTATAAATATAATATTATAATATAAATATGTTATATGTACAACATAAATATTTGTAATACAATTTAACTATAAATTATTAATTAAAAATTAATAAGTACAAATTATATAAATATTATGTTGATATTAAAAATATAATATAAGTATGTTATATAAATTATTTATATAAATATTAATATGTATAATATAAATATTTGTATTAAAAAGTATATTATAAGTATGTTATATAAATTATTTATATAAATATTACTCCCTCTGTCCCAAAACTAGTGTTTCTTATTGACTTTTTAGGGGTCAGACTTTTTGAACTTTGACTAATGATTATTTAAAATTATTATTGATAAAAATATGAAAAAAATATATTTTAGAAACCTCTAATAGAATAGATTTCAAATATATATATATATATATATTTTATAAAATCTAATTATTTAAAATATTTAATATAATTGTAGTAAAAGTTTAAAAAATTTGACTTTCAAAAAGTCAATAAGGGACATTATTTGTGGGACGGAGGGAGTATATTTTTATCAGTTCAGGTTAATAACAGGTCGGGTCATTCATCAGGTCAGGTTTAAAACAGGTTGGGTAAAATCAGGTCTCGGGTTAATTCAGTCGGGTAATATCGATTATCTACCAGGTCAGACTCGGGTTCGGGTTTGTTTCAATCAGATACAAGTCGGGTTTCAGGTCCGTAGTAATAGGTTGAAATCGGGTTCGGGTCATTCTCGGTCGGATACAGTTCGGGTTTGGTTACTACAGTAACAGGTTCAACTCAGGTTCGGGTCAACAACAGTCGGATACAGATCAAGTTCGGGTCAATATATCCCCAGGTCAAACCAAGTTCTGACTCGAACAGGTTTTAGGCGAGTTTTCAGGTCGGGTCAACTTTTTACATCCCTGTGTGAGTCAGCAACTTGTTTGACCCTCCTTTGAATTTGATTTTTATTATATTAAAAAAAGGGCCGCGTACCGCACATGGTTTATTCGTATCGGTACGCGTTAGCAGAAAAATAAGAGACAGTTATGACCGTTGGGGGTCGTCGTTACTAGCTTAAGTCGTACTCAGTAACAAACTTGAAATCTATTATTAGAATTTGAGCAAGGGATATTCGATTGTAATTACTTTCAATTTCATTATAAAATGAGTACCAAAGAGTCACACGTTACATCTGATTCAACATTTAAAAATACCAGATTATTTTTCGGTTAGGCCGATTTTTGAGATGTGACAATCACATTAGAATTAATTAAATGACTTAGACAATAAATAATTAGAGCCTAATTAGGGTTAAAACTTAAGATAATTAAATTAGATAATCGTATATTATACTTTGGGTTCAATATGGACGAATGCCCCAATGTAACCAGGTGTTGTCACTTAAAATTGACAAGATCATAATTAATTATGTCTGATTCCTTTTATATAGGTTATATGTTGGAAAAAATTGTGAGAAGTGATCAAGTTTGGGACATATTTTGGAATTGTAAAGATGGGGAATCGAATACGGAATTTATTGATCCTTTTTCTACTTCGTGAGATCTTTACAACGGTATCTCACATGCTCAAAATCGATGAGTGATGAATGAGAAATTGATGCTCAAAATAAGAAGCTCAAGAATAAAATAAGGAATGAGAAACCTTATTATCACATATTGATGGGATAAATGAAGTAGGATATATACACTTACCCACATTGTTGTCATTGAATGACTTAAATCTTGGGTTGTGGTGCATGACATAGATGATGTGAATGTTTGAATCAGTTGGACCTTATGTGGTCTTGTTGATATTCTTTCCATTGTAAATATTTTCCTTAATTTATTTTTTAATATCCAAGAAGAGTTTGTATTCTGTTGAAATACAAATTAAGGAGAAGTTAAAATTTGCTTAAATTATAAATATTAATCAGATAATGGGGATATAATAATGCTAATTATCCTTTCAATATTTGAATTTAATTCAATTTAAAATAATACGCATTATCTCCTGAGTATTCGAATTTTAATTTGTTTAAACTTCTCTCAAAACAATTTTTTCTCTCTTGTTTTTTATTCCGATGATTGACGAAAGCAAGAACAGTTTAAAATTTCTACAGCTGTGTTACTGTTGTTAGATCCTCTTGTTGTTGTATCTTGGGAGACAAACTACCAACAAACTCAAGCACCTCAGCAGTGGCAGAAAATTTATTTTAAGAAAATTGTGTTCGTGCAGGCCTCAACATGATTCCTACTTATCGTTTTAAATCGGTTTGATCTAAAAATATTTAGATTGATTTATTTTCTTTTGTTCATTAAATAATAATATTTTATTTAATTTTCTTATTATTAATTTTTCTTGGATTAATCTCTATTTTCTAACATTATATTCTTTTAGAATGTAAATAGATATACCCTAATAAAACTGAATATTTTTATTTTATATTCAAAAATATTTTTTACGTGAAAAGAATATTTATATTTTCAATATAAACTCGATTAATAATTAAGTATAAAAGTATATTCGAATTGTTGTTATTAAAATTGACAAATATGCCACACAAAATATGAGGCACTGATATCGGGTGCTAATTTTTCCCCCCGCTTAATCAACTCCTGAATCTCTAATTTATTTTTATGGCGTCTAACCTTCCAAAGAGATCAATGGACTCCAAATATTTTTTAAATCGAATAAAAATAAAATTAGATTTTTCTTAATAAATACAAATTTAAAATAAATTTTATTTTTTCTAATTAATCAAAGAAAAACCCGATTTGACCCTAAAATTCTGATTCTCAAGATTAAACGGTAAAAACGATAAAATCCTAATTTTCAATAATCAATCATCAAACTAGTTTTCACATCCAGTAAAAAATATCATTACACTTTCTACCCTCGAACAAATTGTGAACAAGCAACTTCCGTATGGATCATGGGGAGATGGACACATATGGGTTGTGTTCGCGGAGGTTACTCTTAATGTTGCTTTGCTCGGGCAACAGAACAGTGTTTATACACATGGTTTTGTTTCCTTTGTGAATTGAATTCATGTAATCTTTGGGAGTATTTTCATGTAATGTAATAGGATGTGTAAAATGTCTATAATTGTAATTTGGAAAATGTATTTCTTATTAGTATAATATATGGGGATTTTTTTATTTCAATATACAAAAAGTTTTGACTTTTATTGTATTTTAGATAATATTTTGGCATTATCATAATTTATAAAAAGTTTAAACCTTTTTTTATAATTTATAAAAAATTAGACATTCATCGTATTTTTATTTTTAAGAAATAGTTTTAAAATTTCAGATAAGGGAATTAGGATGATCTTATTTTCTTCATTTATAAAATAATAAAAAAAAAACTATATTATTTGTGATGTTACGAATGATTAATGATCAAATTTTATATTATTTTATGATTAGTTATTATTTATTATAAATTATGAGGTGATATTATAAATTAATAATACTTTATGCTTAAAAATACATGATTAAAAAGATATATCGTCAAATTAAATATTTAGTGATACACTTAATATAATAATCGTCTTAAAATCAAATTTATTTTATAAAACTATCTTATAATCACATCTAACTATTTAAAAAACATATAATTTAATATATATATATATATATATCATTAAATAACTACTTGAATTAATAAACTAACAAACAAGAATATATTATGAATTATATTCTTAGAATCACTATTTCTTGTCGGCAAACCCCAAGCAATTTGGACGCTTCAAGTGGATTGTCTTGGACATATAGAAGATTTAGAACTAATGATTTCTTATACAATGTTTAGATTATTGGATTTCCTCTACTTATTTGAATTAGACAGTATTAAATATTTAAATATGTTTAGTTTTATGTTTTTATGTATATTATAATAATAGTATTAATTGGATTAAACTCAATTGATTTACGCTAATGGTTTTTAATGGGATAAAACCATGAGATTTTTGAATTAAACCCAACAAAATTTTAAAAGGGTGTTTTCACTAATATAATTCGTATATTTTATTGCTGTGTCCTTATATATGTCTCAACTATGAATTTATGTAATATATATAATCAATAAAATAAAAATAAATAATAAAATAATAAAAATAATTATTAATATACATGGCATATAAAAGATCATTAATGTCTCCTTTTTCTCAATTTCTAGTATTACAGCTCTGCCTAACCTACATGTAGATAAGCCAGAATATTTCTACCTCAACGACCATCAACATTCATGACCCTTTCATCCAACAATTAGAATATTTTAGTAATATTTATTAATTTGTCTTTTTTCTTGTCTTTATATATATCCATCAATAATTTTATATTTTATCAATTATTTTAATTTTATTGAAAATATATGTAACATAAAATTATTAGTAAAGTATAAATAAAGATGTAGAAAAAAGATAGACGATTTCTATTCCAATATATTTCTATTCTAAATAAATAAATAAATGAAGTAGATATATTCTCAATATAAAATGATATTATCTAAAAGATATGTAAACAAAATTTAATTAAGAATTTATTGCATAAATTTTCCCATGTATGATATATATGATTTTCAATTTCGTATGGAACAATATAAAGGACGTCCAAGGATTCCATTTAAAATTTCCCTTCTTCCTTGATGGGTAAAACAACAAAGGTCTTGGGGATAAATTGATAATTTACTTAAAACGAATTTAAATCTATATTCTTTTGAAAGTTATAATAATAATAATAATAATAATAATAATAATAATAATAATAATAATAATAAATAAATAAATAAAAGTAACTATTTTTAATGTGCCATGTTGATCTAAGGACGGAGCTCCCTTAAGGTTTAAGGGGTCTCAACTCACGTTCTAAAATTTAATTAATTTTTTTCTTACAAAAATATAATTTGATCGAATAACAATTTGACCATTGTAAAATTAAATATTTAAACTTAAAAATATAAGAATTTATTTAATATATAATCAATTAGGGATCAAACAAAAAATAATAATGAGCATGTATCTTCAATTTTTTTGATCTAATAACAAGTTAGGTTCTTACAAATTAAAATATTAGACAAAATAGATTTTATTTTATAAATTTTAAATTTAAATACTTAATAAACACATATATTTTTTAAATCCAATATTTTGACCCCTGTCAATGTTCAATCTTGATTCCGTCCCTGTATTGGTTTATCCAAAATATAGGCAATATCAATTATTTTTTAATAGTCCTAAAATAATTATAAGGTAATATTTATTTATACATATTACTAGCTTTTTAAAAATAATATACTATACAAATAATACGATTTAAACTTAAGTCCTGAAATAAATATCATTAGCTTTTCTGTTAAAACCATCGTTAAATTCTATATAATATTAATTAAAGGAACTATATTGCCTCCTTTGATTTTTGTATTATTATTACATAATATTTAATCGTCATTTATAAGAATTATCCTGAAATATTTATTAGTGTATCATACATTTGGATGATTAAGGTATTATAAAATAATAAATGAAAATATATTGGATAAGGTCTATTCAATTATATTTTGTTAATAATTTTTACTTAGGATAAAAAAGAAAATCCATTCCTAATAAGTGAATTCATAACCTAGAGAATATGAGAAGATATCAACAAAGAACTTTTAACTACCTACTTTAAAGATCATTAATCACACAAATTATTATTATTTTTTAAAAAAGTGCAATTTTAGACAACGGCATTATCTTTTATTGATTTAAAGTAAAATTAAAAAGTATTATTTACAATTAATTTTCTCATTTATTAGAAAAAAAGAATGGTACTATAAGATAAATAAAATATATAATAAAGTCGAACAAAATAATCATAACAAGATAGTGCAAAAAAATCTAAAATAAATTTTTTATTAGAAATTAAAAATAAAAATAAGAAAAAAAAAATATCATCACAACCAGCCCAAGTCTTGTACCGTTGGCAACGATGAAAAAATTTAGGAAATGACGATAAATATGGAAGAAAAGAGAGTGGCTATACTGTTGTTAACATCTCTTGTTTTTATCCATTCACTAAGGCACACAAAAATCTTTAAATTCGAATTTTTTAGAATAAATGTCATTTTTTTATTGGAATTATTTGATAAATTTTAATTAAAATTGTCTTTCGAATGATATGTTTGTGTGCAAGAAATTGAATTTAAAACAAAAGTTACTCAAACATGGGAGAGAAACATAAACATGTTACAAAAGCAACTAATAACACAAGTACTTGTTTCAAAGGCAAAAGATAATATACAAATTAAACCTAGACCTACCATAATTTTACACAAAGACAAAGCATAGCTTATTTTCAAGCTCCCGTGAAACACTAATGAAAAATACATGTGTGTTACTAACCAGGCTAAAGACTTCTACAATATCTTCATGACGTATAGGGCCTTGGGAAACCTGACAAACACACCACCTCTCATGATTTTGGGTGGTCTGGATTTGCTGATAGCTGCCGGTAACTGGCTGTTGAACGACGGTGACAGCTTGAGGTCCATGATAAACGTATTGGTTGCTTCTGACGATGATAGTAATCTAGATTTCTCGGACTAGGAGCTTTCCGGTGCGCTTTCTCGGCCAGTTTCCGACCGTAGAGCTGGTCTATAAAGGGAAAACCTTCCGAGACAACATTCTTAACGTGATCTATAGCACATGCCATTGTTTTTTTAGTATACAAGAACAAGTAAACTTGCTTTGTGTTTTTTTAGGCCTATAGAGAGCGCTATAGATAATATAAAAAGTGAAGAGACAGTGAGACCCTCTAACCTCAAATTTTCGAAACAAAAATTCATCTTTTTACTGTGCCTTTTTTTTATACTCTATTCTAAAAATATTTAAAGATTAAATTTTAAATCTTAGTCTTGATTTTCATATCTTAAATTCTACATTTTAAAAATACATTATATATCTTTAATTTTTTAAACTCTAATTATAATTTTTAACTTTAAATCTTAAACCTTAAACTTAATTTTAAAGTGAAAACGTTAAATAAAATACAACATTACGCCCAAATTTCAATGGTTCATTTCATATTAAAAAAGAGAGATTTGAAGGAATTTCTTGGGGATAAAAACAAAGGGAAGAGGGAGAAGTGGGGTTCCCCATTTATTGCTCCAACTTTCTATGATTCCAATTCTTGATTAATATGAATTATAGTGAATTGAAATGCTTAGCCACTTGGAAATTATGTTCCCGAGCCAAAAAGTGTCATACTGTCATTAGCCAAGTGGCAAAAATAAGTATATTTATGGGATTTCCCCTGTATATACTTATCTATGGGAAATGGAGAACAAAGAGAAAAACATAAACTTTATGTAACTTTCAAATTATTAGTATTAATCAACTTGCAATGGGATTTTGGGTAAATTATATAGAATGTCATTAAACTTTTAAGATGTTTTTTATATTGTTATCAAATAAAACTTTCATCAAAATCACCAACATAATAAAAAAAAAAACTTTTATTTTGTCATTAGAACGTTAAATGAATAACGATAGTAAAAATAATAATTTAACTCGAAATCGACAGGTCTAACCTGATTAGGGTAAATTTTGTTTAAAAAAAATTCAAAATAATATGTAACTTATTCAGGTTTAGAGTGAATATTTTCTGAACCAATTTATTTTTGGGTAAACTGCACAGATAGTCACCATACTATGGCGTTAGAATCGATCTGGCCACAATGCTTTAAAAAGAATCAAATACACCGGTAAATTATTAATTTAGTATTAAAAATAGCCATCTGCCGTTAAGGGGGTAACAGACTGATGACGTGGCAGTTAAATATAAAATGGAATAATTACACATTAAGTCTCTGTTATTCATACATTTTTATAATTTAGCCATAATTTTATTATAATAAAATAATATAATTATTTAATTAGGTGGTGACACGTGTCACCACCTTATTGGAGGGTTATATTTATATATATTTAATTTATTAAATTTATTTTTATCTTTGAATCAAGTAGTGACACATGTCATCACCTGATCAAAGGAGAAAAGAAAAAATCTCATACATGCTTTTAAGAGGGTTTGAACCCAAGTAAAAAAGCATGAAATTTAAATAACTTAACTATTGAGCTAAGCATATTATATTAATATGAAACACTATTATTTGTATATATTTATTATTTCTAATATTTATTCCTTTATATTTAATTGTTTTTAATTTAATTAAAAATAATAATTAAATTACTATATAATAAATTAAAAGATTCAAATTAATAAAAATTTATTTATAAACTCTAAACCCAAAATCCTAAATCTTAAATCCTTAAAACTTAAACCCTAAAAATATTCGAATAAAATATTTAGCTTTTAAATATCCGAATAAAATTATTTGGATATTCAAATAAAAATATTCGTAGAATAAATATTCGAATAAAATAATAAATATTTTAATATTTTGATTTAAAAATATTTGAATAAAATATTTGAATAAAAAATTCGTATATTCAAATAAAAATATTCGAATAATAAATATACGAATAAAAATATTTGTATAATAAATATTCGAATAAAAATCATAAATATTCAAATAAAAATCATATATATTTGAATATTTGGATTTATAAATGATTTTATTCAAATATTTATTATACAAATATTTATATTTGCATATTTATTACTCGAATATTTTTATTTAAATATCCAAATAATTTTATTTAGATATTTAAAAGCTAAATATTTTATTCGAATATTTTTATATTCAAATATTTATGATTTTTATTCGAATTTAAGATTTAAAAATATATTTTTATGAGTTTAGAGTTTAAGGTTTTAGATTTAAAAATTCATTTTAATGAATATAGGATTTAGAGTTTATAAATAAATTTTTATTAATTTGAATCTTTTAATAATTTAATTATTATTTTTAATTAAATTAAAAATAATTAAATATAAAGGAACAAATATTAGAAATAATAAATAGATATAAATAATAGTATTTTATATTAGTATAATATTCCTAGCTTAATGGTTAAGCCATTTGAATTTTATGCTCTTTTACCCGAGTTCAACCCCCCTTAGAAGCATGTTTGGTGTTTTTTTTCTCCTTTGATCAGGTGGTGACACGTGTCATCACTTGATTGGAGGACAAAAATAAATTTAATTTCATGCTCTTTTACCCAGGTTCAAACCCCCTTTAGAAGCATGTTTGGTGTTTTTTCTTTTCTCCTTTGATCAGGTGGTGACACGTGTCACCACTTGATTGGAGGATAAAAATAAATTTAATAAATTAAATATATATAAATATAACCCTCCAACAAGGTGGTGACACGTCACCACCTAATTAAATAATTATATTATTTTATTATAATAAAATTATGACTAAATTATAAAAATGTATGAATAACAATGTGTAATTATTCCATTTTATATTTAACTGCCACGTCATCAGTCCGTTACTCCCTTGACGGCAGATGGCTATTTTAATACCAAATTAATAGTTTACCGGTGTATTTGATTCTTTTTAAAGCATTGTGATCAGATCGATACCAACCCCATAATATGGTGACTATTCGTATAGTTTACCCTTTATTTTTTAATTATTTAAATATATTTTAATCGTATTTTTAAAATTCCTATTGCCTATATAAACACTTTTAGTTTTTTCTTCATTTGTCATTTTCTTCCTGCCCCACTCGTCGTTCTTCATTTCTTCTCATTCCTATACTCTATTTTCTTAATTTTCTTTATCAATTTTGTTCACCTAAAATTATTCTTAAATTCTTTTAGTGCATTCTTTCCTTCATCTCTTCTCCCTCATCATTTTTCCCTTTCAGTTCTTTCCTTTTTTAATTTACTAAATCGAAATTAAAATTATATTTTAATTTTTAGTTCTTAATATATTTTGATATTTCAGTATAAGTATTAATTAAAATATCTTTGAAACACCTATTATTAAGGTGAGCTTTTAGATCGTATTGAAGGATGAGTCAAGATCCTTATCCATCCTTCATAACTGAACGTTCAACCTGCCTTCAGTTTGTTTTCTTTCTCGCCCAAATTTGGTATAACTGACTGAGTTTCTCATATCAGTTGGTTAGCTTCTAGGGTTATAAAAAAGAATAGAGTATCATTGAAATCAGGCCAAGCTTTTGAGTTTTCAATTTTTTGCCAATATTTTCTTTCTACATGGTATTAGAGCTTTTGAACTTTAGATCGATTTGTGTTAAAAAAATTGAAGTTATTCGAGTTGACATATCATATAAGAATGCATCTATATGTCTTCATATTTTTTATATGAGATATGATTAAATTACACAATATAAAACTCATTAAATTTTACACATTTTCGGATTATTGGATGATTGAATTGAATGACTCAGATTAACAATTGATTATGCGAAGATTATCACCTAGAAAAAAGTAAGGAGTCAATCCAAGTCATCTATTTTAGACACATAATGAACCAAAAAAATGTAAAACATAAAGAGTTTTACACTATGCAACTTGATTACCTCTTTTATATTGGTATAAATATATATTAGAATAAAATGAAGGACCTAACTCTAACTTAAAAATTAATTATCTAATTATTAAAAATTTGAATTATTTGAATTTTTATTTTACAACTTAAAATTTATTTGAATTTTTTTGAGTTAAATCAAGTATATGAAATTTTGAGTCGAGTCAATACAAGTTGAGTTTTTTCCTAGAGTCGAGTTGATAAATTCGGTTTCTTCGAGTCGAGTTTTACAAAACCCTACCAATTATAATAAAGGGTAAATTACACGGATAATCACAATACTATGGGGTTGGTATCGAAATGGCCACAATACTTTAAAACGCGTCAAATACACTAGTGAACTATTAAAATGGTATCGAAATAGCCACCGACTATTAAAAACTAATAGACTTGATGATGTGACAGTTAAAAATAAAATGAAATAATTACGCATTTACTTCCAATCATTCATATATTTAAAAAAAAACAAATTTAAGAATACATGCTAATTGGGGGATTCGAATTTGGGTGTGGCTATAAACATGATACTGCATATGGTTTAACCTTCCGAGACAAAGCCATCAAATTGACATAAAATGCTAACACTATATATATATATATATATATATATATATTATGATATTTGTTCCTTTACAAATTAAAATTTATTATATATAATAATTAATTTATTATATAATAAATTAAAATTTTAAAATTAATAAAATTTTATTTACAAAACCTAAACTTTATTTGAATATTTTTAAATCTAAATATTTGAATAAAAAATATTTTGATTTTAAATATTCGAATAAAAAATATTCGGATATTTAAATAAAAATCATAAATATTTTTATTTAAACATACGAATAAAAATCATAAGTATTCGAATATTTTTGTTCAAATATTTATTATATGAATATTTTTATTCATATATTTATTATTCGAATATCTTTATTTGAAAATCCGAATTTTTTTATTTGAATATTTAAAATCCAAATATTTTATTCAAATATTTTTAAATCCAAATATTTAAATATTTATGATTTTTATTCGAATATTTATTGTATGAATATTTTTATTCATATGTTTATTATTCAAATATTTTTATTTGAATATACAAAAGATTTTATTCGAATATTTAAAATTTAAATATTTTATTCAAATATTTTTAAATTCAAATATTCAAATATTTATGATTTTTATTCAAATACTTTATTTCAATTTGATGGCCTTGTCTTGGTGGTTAAACTACATGCATTTTCATATTTGCAGCCACATCCAGGTTCAAATCCCCTAGTTAGAATGTCTTCTTAAATTTATTTAATATAATGCGGAGTTTGTCGGAATGGACTTTCCTCGTTAGTTTCGGATATATATATGTTAAACGGTCGAATAGTTCTAAAAAAAATCGAAAAGAGAAAGAATATTCAAATAAAATTTTATTGATCAAAGTATGTAACCTGGTGGCGGATCCAGAAATTCATTTGAGGGTAGGCACATATGAAATTTAGAAATCTCAGGGTGGGCACAAAGCTTAAATATTACAAAAACTTAAGGGCCATTCATAAAAATTAAAAAAATTAAGAGTAAATATATAAACTTTGAAAAGTCTAGGATGGGCACGGGCCCACCTTATTTAAAGGGTGCATCCGCCGGTGTGTAACCATGTTACATTGTTTTAATATATATATATAAAAGTAAATCCATGCATTGGCCGGTTCGAAATTGTGGCCAGAAATCAAACAAATTCAAAAATTGAATTTGAATCCATTTTGGGAAGAATTCTGTCCAAGTATTCAAAATGGTCGGTTGAGTTTCACATTTAACATGTGATGGAATTGGAGTCAAAATTCAAAGATGGACATTGTCCATCATGTGGGCAATTGGAAGCCTTCTCCATGCATCGGCAGCAGATCCATCACGTGGCAATTGCAATTGGAAGCTCTCCATTCATTCGACAACAGACCCTACAAAACAAAATGAGAGAATTATATTAGTGTAACATTTATATATTATAATAGAAACATTATATTAGTGTAATATATATATATATATATATTATAATGGAAACATTATATTAGTGTAATATATATATATATATATAAACACCTAATAAATAGTATAATCTAATATGTCACATTATAACATGTAACACATTAAAATTCCTATGTTCTAAAGCATAAATATTATCTAATAAATTTGGAATTGAAGCACAAAAAGTGCTTCCCTGAAATATTTTGCCTTAGATCGAGTAATTGGTCCTAAAGGTAAGACCTCCGGATCAACATCAAGGGCTGGTGAAGATGTGCTCACATCATCCCCTTCTTGAAAAGGATTTGTCCTCAAATCTGCAGAATTGTCATAAAGGGGTTAAATCGGAAACATCAAATGTGGCACTTACATTGTATTCACCCGGTAGATCCAGCTTGTAGGCGTTGTCATTCACTTTCACCACCTGTCCTAGTTTTAGGTAATCCCAATACAAAATCCATAGAAATATCTGTCCAAGGGGAATCAAGAATAGGTAAAGGTAAGTATATACCATGTGGTGAAACCTTCGATTTTGCTTTCTTACAAGTCACACAACGTTCACAATACCTTTCAACGTCTCTGGGCATCTTATTCCAAAATAGATGCTCCTTCAATGTTTGTAACGTCTTGGTGACTCAAAAATGTCCCATCAATCCACCTTTGTGTGCCTCACGAATCAAAATATCACGCATAGAACCATGTGGAATGCATATCCTATTTTCTTTGAAAAGATAACCATCATGCCTGGAAAACTTTCCAACAACACCTTTCTCACAAGCATTATAATTATCTCGAAAATCAGGATCATCAAAGTACAACTCACGAATATATGCAAATCCAATCAAATGGGAATCAAGATAACTCAATAGTGCATATCGACGTGATAAAGCATCAGCTAAGACATTGTCTTTACCCTTTTTGTAACGAATGACATAAGGAAAAGACTCTAAAAATTCAACCCATTTAGCATTTTGTTTGTTCAATTTATGTTGACCTATAATATATCGCAAGGCCTCATGATCAGTTTGGATCACAAACTCCTTAGGCAACAAATAATGCTCCTAAGTCTCCAAAGCCCGAATTAGTGCATACATCTCCTTGTCATAGACAGGATAGTTCAATGTCGCTCCACTAAGCTTTTCACTAAAATAAGCAACAGGCCTCTTTTCTTGTGTTTGGTTGAAATCGAATGGAAAGTTTGAAAAGCGAGAGGGAATCCCTCTTTCTTGTTCGACTTTATAGCCTAGGAACCCCCTTTCTTTGTTGGCTGACCACTGAAAACTCAAAGACCTCTGTGTTTTTTGTCGTTGGTCGGAAAGAAGGAAGGGAGAAGAGGAGTCAACCGACGACCTAATCTTCGAAGATAAAAATGTGAAACTCTAAATCTATTTTGTTTTCGTGCATGAAAGAAAAAGCAAGAGAAATTATGACTAAAAATTTTCTTTTTCAATTTCAATGGTGGTTCCGAATGGAATTACAAAGTCAAGGTTCTGCTTTTTTATAGCCCCGTTTTTATTACATTGATTAGAATTAAAAATCGTTCTCTCTGCTTGGTTAATGCTTGAAACCCTTAATATTGGTTCTGATATTTTCTTTGTTTGTATTCATGTGAGCCTCTGAAATTTTGTTGGTTCCATGTCGTTTATTGCTCTAAAATCTGCTAAAGAAAACTGATTTTCGTCATAATTCCTTGTACGATTCTGATATTTTGTTTGTTTCTGCGCATGTGGCTGGTACGGAGCAAGAGGGAACCATAGGACGTGGATGTCGTCGTGGCCGGAAAGGGAGACGAGGGATCTGCTGGATAGCTGAAGAGGCGTGCATGGGCTACACGCGCGCGTAAGGGAGCTGAAGAGCCAGCGCGTGGGCGCGTTGGGATTCTAAAAGCCTCTTCTCGTTTCAACCTCAACAGTTGGATCATAGATCTGATCCAACGGTTGAGATGTGGTTGCGCATGGGAATAGATGAGATGGTTAGGGTTTTGTTATAACCGGTTGGGCTCAAATAAATGGGCTTGATATAATTTATTTTGGGTTAAAAGTTTGTATATTGGACTGTTGTAAATAAATTGGGATGTTTATTAATTAAAGTTTGGGCTATATATTTTAATTCTTTTATGGGTTTTGTTTATTTAATCTAATATATATTAATAATAAATAATAGTAATAATAATAATAATGAATATAATAATAATATATTTATAATAAAATTAATTACAATGAAAGAATAATAAAGTAGAATAAAAAAAACTATAAAAAGAGTAAATAATATCCACATATAGTATTTTGGATTTTTTATATAAAGTGTGATAATAATAAATAGTAACTAAATTGAAACCAAAAGCTAAATAAAATTAAAATAATAAATAGTAACCATAATAATATGTTATAAAAATAAACATAATACTACTAATAAGCATATTAAATGAAAACAAAATTAAAATAAGGTAAATTAAATAAGTAATAATTTATAATATTTTTGGTGGAATTTTTTTTAGTTTAATATATATGTAAATAATATTCTTTGATTTTTAACAGAACTAAATGAATATTGAAAAATAAACCCACTATTATATTTTTTGCTTTTTAATATTTGTTATGGATGATAAATTTACCTAAAGCCCATTATTCAGGATAAATATAAAAAATAAAATAAATAAAAAAACGGGTTTACCTCGGAGAAAATTAGTGATTACATTGTGGATGATTTTATTTTCTTGAATGAATGCTTTATTGTTTCTAGTTTTATTTAGTGTTTTGTTCATGAAATCCAACACCTTTTGCATTTAAACCTTGGTTTGTAAGAGCTATCGGGAGATTGC
Source organism: Abelmoschus esculentus (assembly GCA_035048815.1). Taxonomy (NCBI): domain Eukaryota; kingdom Viridiplantae; phylum Streptophyta; class Magnoliopsida; order Malvales; family Malvaceae; genus Abelmoschus; species Abelmoschus esculentus. The sequence goes on from JAUCBN010000055.1 coordinate 7,588,684, forward strand.
CATAGCTAAGGGGTTCGGGTAACGTAGATCTAGGGATAGACAAGCTAGACCAACATGAATAATGTGGTTAATATGAGAGCAGAATCCTAACTCACTTTAGGAATAATAGAGAGTTTCAATGACTAAAAGGGGTAGAACTTAATCAACATTAGAAGTGTTAGGTTTGAGACCGGGAGGTAATGCCTTAGCATTTTCGAGTGTTAGACCTTTGACTAGGGATAGTGGAGGCATATTTAGTAAACTATATGTTGAGTTTGTGCATCTTTATCTATTACTCCGTTTTCAATTTTATTTTGCTACAACATTTTGATGACAATTGCATAATTGCTTTAGCATATGTTTGTATAGAAGACTTTATTAACTTTTGTGTATGTTAACTATTTTTGAAATTTCCTACCCAATCCTCGTGGGAACGATCTCACTCACACACTTTATTACTTATTCGATGTGTATACTTGCACAAGAATCACATATTTTATAAGCACACACACGACCTCAACAAGTTTTTGGCGTCGTTGCCGGGGATTGAGGTAATAGGTAAATTTCAATCATAGTTTTCATACTTTTTATTTTTGTTTGTTTTATTTTTTTTGTTTGGTTTATTCTTTGTTTTCTTTGTAGGTTTTTGGTTAGTGGATGCCTAGAGTTAATCCTCGAAAATCTCTCGAACCATTTATCCCGGAAATCGTAAGATATTTTAGACTAAGGAGGTGAGAGAAAAGAAGAAGAAAAAGAATGTATAATGCCTAGGATCCATAGAATCAAAATGCTATAGCAAATTCTAGAGTTGTAGAAAGACCAAGGGCAATTTGAGATCTCTTGAAACTGATCTTGGATAACCTCAATTCTGGGATAGTGACACCTGAGATACAAGCAACAAATTTTGAGCTCAATTTATTTTGAGCAAATTTTAACCTCAATATGCTTAATTCGATCGGACAATTTGGAGGATATCCTAATGAATATGCTCGACAGCATATCTGAGCTTTCTTGGAGATTTGCGATTCGTTCCGCCAACAAAGAGTGAATGAGGATATGTTGAAGCTCAAGTTATTTCCATACTCTTTGAGAGACCAAACTATAGAATGGTTCAATGGTATTCCAGCCGATTCTATGGAGTTGTGGACAGCTTTGTGTAAAAGCTTCTTGGCAAGATACAACCCACACAACATGAATACTCAGTTTCGAAATGAGATAGCATCTTTCAGAAAAGTAGATGATAAGTCGATGCATGAGGGTTGGTATCGGTACAAAAGTTTGCTAAGAAGAAGTATCAATCACGATTTTCAAGATTGGACTCAAATCGTGACGTTCTACAATGGAGTCAATGCACCTACAAGGATGATGTTAGATGCTTCAGCAAATGTGACACTGCTGGAAAAATCACTTGAAGAAGCATTTGGTATTTTGGATAAATAACCAACAATGATTATCAGTTTCCAATTACAAGACTTGGAACAGGAAGAAGAACTTAAGGAAAGCTAGAGCTAGACACGAATGATTCTGTTTCAGCATAACTTTGTGCTATCACAAATATGTTGAAAAATCCTCAACAGCCCAGTGAAGTGCGAGATGCTAAAGCATTAAGCTATGTTCATTGTAGTGGAAACCACTTTGATAAAGACTGCCGAACTCTTCACGAGTTTCCTCATTATGTTGGAAACTTTAACAACCCCTATTCTAACACATACAACCCAGGGTGGAGACAACATCCTAATTTTTCATGGGGTAATCAAGGATCAAATCAAGCTAGCAGCTCGAATAGGCAGCAACCCATAGCAGCACAACAAGGATTCCAAGGTTTTCAAGGTAATATGTCATGGGAAAATGAGAACAAGGGAACAGTCCACCAAAACAAAAATTCTTTGGAAGCTTATTTGTAAGAATTCATGGCTTATACCAAGGAGTTCATGACATCAACAAAAGCATTATTGCATGAGTATTCCACAACAATATCTAATCAAGGAAATCTATTGTATACCCAAGAAGCATTACTGCAAAGTCACAGCTCTTCGCTTAGATCGCTAGAGACTCAAGTGGGTCAAATTGCTCAAGCATTACAAGCGAGACTGAGAGGTAACCTACCTAGTGATACTAAAGTCACTAAAAATCATGGCAAAGAGCAATGTAGTTCACTTACCTTGAGGAGTGGAAGACAAATCAATACGGGAGAGCATTTTAAAAGAAAAGAGAAGGAAGAAATCCCCATTCAAGAGAAAAAAAAGCTGAGCAACAAGAAGAAAAATCGTCTCAAGAAAAAACTGTGGAAAATTTAAATAATGAGGCATTTGGTGAGAAGCGTGTGGATGCTGCAGCAAAAGAAGTACCAGTACAACCTTCGGAGGATGTAAGACCCCCCACCATTCCCTCAACGATTGAAGCAATACAAGGAAGAACTCCAATTTCAAAAATTTGTAAGTATTTTGGACCAAATTCATATCAATATTTCATTTTTAGATGCTATTGATCAATTGCCCTCATATGCAAAGTTTCTGAAATATATTGTTACAAAGAAAAGAAAAGTTAAGAATTATGAAACATTTGCTATAACATCTAAGTTCTATTCTGGGAAGACTGATCTACCCATGAAGAGACAAGATCCTAGAAACTTCATCATTCCATGCTCTAAAGGAGATAATTTTGTGGGTAAGTCACTATGTGACCTCAGTTCGAGTGTCAATTTGATGCCTAAGGCAATATTCAAGAAGCTTGGTGTAGAGAGTACACGGAAAACCACTGTCATCTTATAATTGGCGGACCATTCTCATGTCCAGCCCAAAGGAAAAATGGAAGATGTGATAGTGAAGGTAGGCAAATTCATGTTCCCCGGGGACTTTCTAATTTTAGATTGTGAAGTAGATTACAAGGCACCCCGTAACACCTTAATTTCTCCCTTAATTTCTTAAACCCTAATCGGTTTTAAATCCTTAAAAATTAGGGATTTCTGTTTCAAACCTAAATCAAATTTCAGTGGCTATTTCGTAAAGTTCTAATAGATGAGGATTCTATTGAATGGTTTTGAAAATTTAGACCTTTATCGTGTAATTTTACCATTTCTTATTTGGTAATAGTATTTCCTGATCTTTCCGTTCGATTTTAATTATTCTGGATTTAATTTCTCCTTCAATTTGATAGTCCTCTTTTCCTTTATTCCTGATAAAACTTGTCTCAGTTTTGAAACTAACCGAGTGTTATTCTCTTGTTCATTCAATTTGCTTTCGAATCAATCATGGGTGTATTTTCAGGTAAGTTTCTTTTTTATTATTCCATTTCTGTTTTCAATGGTTGAGAGTGAGTTTTTGTTTCATTTTTGTTTAGATTTAAGGGGGAGAATAAGTTTTAAACCGTTTTTCGGTCTTAGGGTGTTTTTATTTCAGTTTTTGAGTCAAATATAGAGGGGTTTCGAAAATATGGAAACCAATTTTCCAAGAGAATTTTGTATTTTCTAGATTTTCTAGGAAAATTCTAAAAACCGACCTAATAGACTAGCCTGACCGACCGACCCACCGACCCAACCCGATCTACTGACGTCATATGCTGATGTCACTATTAACGTCAGCATTGACATGCTGACGTCAGCGTTAATCAGTGCTGACGTCAGCGTTAACCAATGCTGACGTTAGTGTTGACTTTTTACAACCCGATCCCACTTTATTTTTTTCAACATCCTGAGTTCGATGATGTGGTTCGTTTTTCGAAATTCAAACCCGAAGTGTCGTTTTTAAGGTTTTTAAGTTCTAATACTTAGTTAGAAGTTATCTTTTTCAGAATCTGAAACTGGTTTAGCGTTTGGTTCAAGTGAAGTGGATTCAGACCCCGAGTTTCTTTCTCCTCCTCCTCTTGGACGACCTCATGTTCATCATACTTCGGGACACACTCGTGAGTTATCTGATTGTTCTGTTTCTTATGTTGTTGTTGTTTAGTGGCATAGTAGTGTATCTTACATTGTTGTTACTTGTAGGTTCTACTCCTGCTAGACCTAGTACTAGGACTGAGCCAGTAGACTTCATTATCGATGTTAAGTGATCTGCTTTAGGTGTGTCTCTCCCTGTATTTTACATTATTTCTGTGCGTAGATTCTGTGATCTCTCTGTGTGTGTGTGTGTATATATATATATATATGCTAAATGTATTGCTACTGTGACTTCTGAATTTAATTGAAAAGTATTTTGCTCTGTGTTATATATGAATTCAGAAATTATGAAAACTATGATTCTATTATTTATGAAATTATCATGCATGCCTCCTGTTAGTTCTAAGGCAAGCATTCAGACTCTGTTATTTGTTCATGCCATTGCATCGGTTGGATAATGTGTATGTGGAAGTTCAGTGATATCATCTATTGTTGAGTATCACTTCTGATCAGTGGCTCCATCTTTGGGTCGAGTAATCACTTATGTTTAGTGGCTCCACTTTTGGGTCGAGTATTCACTTCTGTTTAGTGGCTCCACCTTCTGGTTGAGTTTCACTTCTGATGGTGTGATAGAGTTAGAGTGGTTTAGGGGAACCTTCTCTTCTGATGGTGTTCGATGTTGGGTGCATATCATATCATACATACATTATGTTTATCTGCTCACTAGAGACACATTAAACTCCCAAGCTTACACCCCCATAGTTTTCTATTGCAATTTCTCGGTCTTAGGCTATGGTACTTGGAGGACTGTTGATTTTGAACTTCTTATTCTGAATTTCTGTATTGGACTTTGAAAAATTATTTGGATTTGGAACTGTTATTTATAATTTGGGGTTGAACTATTAAATTATGTTTTTATGTATTATTCAGTATTTCGAATATATTCAATTTAAATAATTTATCAGATTTTAGCAATTTCGTGAATGAAAACCTAACTTGAGTCACAAGTTTCTTTAATGTAAACTTTAAATTTAATCTAAGAAATTAGGTTAAATTTAGGGGTTACACACCTATCATCTTGGGACAAACATTTTTTGCTATAGGTTGAAATCTCATCGATTGTGAAAAGTGAGACTTCACAACGCGAGTGGCGGACCAGTCCATGACTATCAATGTTTTCAACACTCTCAAGTACATGGATGATAATTAGGAATGTCACTGTATAGCTGGAATAAATGCTACAACAACTGAAGATGAGATTATAGAATTTTGCTGTAACAATTCTCCACAAATGAAGGACTTTGCAAAACTACTGGAGGAGCATGATCAGGAAGAAGAAGAAGCTCATCTGGAGCTACAAAAAAATGGCTATTTCAAGCCAAGACCAGGTATAAAATTTGAATCAATTGATTTCTCTGAATTTATTCCTCCTAAACCATCACTTTCACATGCACCTTCTCTAGACCTGAAACCACTGCCACCACATTTAAAATATGTTTATTTGGGATCCCATAATACTTTGCCAGTGATTATTTCTTCTAGGTTAGATCCTAACCATGAGTTTAGTCTTGTGAATTTATTATCTCAATATAAGAAAGCTCTAGGGTGGACTATGGCCGATTTGAGGGGAATTAGTCCAACAATTTGCATGCATAAGATTCTGTTAGAAGAATGACACAATAATTCCATTGAACCCCAAAGAATACTGAAACCAGCGATGAAGAAGGTAGTGATGACATAGATTATCAAGTGGTTGGATGCTGGAATCATATACCCAATTTTTCAAAGTTCATGGGTTAGTCTTGTGCATTGTGTACCTAAGAAGGGAGGCACGATAGTAATTACCAATGAGGACAACGAGTTGCTCCCGAAAAGTAAATTTACAGGCTGGTGCATCTGCGTGGACTACAGGAAGCTGAACAAGGCAACAAAGAAGGACAATTTCCCCTTCCTTTTATCGATCAAATGCTAGATCGATTGGCCGAAAAAACTTATTATTGCTTCCTCGATGGCTACTCTAGGTACAACCAAATTGTTATAGCACTAGAGGATCAGGAGAACACAACCTTCACCTGACCGTACGGAACTTATGCTTTTCGAAGAATTTCATTTGGGTTATGTAATGCTCCAACAACTTTTCAAGGTTGCATGTTGGCAATTTTTTCAGACATGGTTGAAGAATTTTTGGAGGTATTTATAGACGATTTTTCTGTGTCTAGAGAAACTTTTGAAAAATGCTTAAGCAACTTGGCCAAGGTACTTAAACGCTTTGAAGAAGCCGACCTTGTACTCAATTGAGAAAAATGCAATTTTATGGTTACCGAAGGTATGGTTTTGGGCCAAAAAATCTCAAGCAAGGGAATTGAAGTTGATAAAGCAAAGGTTGAGTTGATAGATAAACTACCACCTTCAACAACTATGAAAGGAATTAGAAGCTCTTTAGGAAATGTTGGGTTCTACAGGAGGTTCATCAAAGACTTCTCGAAGATTTCTAGGCCGCTTTGCACTTTGCTACAGCAAAATCAATCCTTTTTCTTCGATGATAAATGCCACAAAGCCTTTACTGAACTGAAAAAGAAACTTACCTCAACTCTAATAGTTATACCACCCGATTAGACTGAGCATTCGAGTTGATGTTTGACGCAAGTGACTACGCAGTGGGGGCAACACTAGGTCAATGACAAGGTAAACTTTTTCATGTTATTTATTATGCAATTCGTACTCTTAATGATGCTCAAATTAATTACACTACGATTGAGAAAGAGTTACTTGTTGTAGTATTTTTCTTTGATAAATTTAGGGCATATATGATAGGAACTAGGATAATAGTGCATACTGATCATTCTGCCATAAAATACCTAGTTAGTAAGAAAAATGCTAAGCCTAGACTTATTAGGTGGATACTTTTGCTACAAGAATTTGATATTGAAATAAATGATAGGAAAGGAACTGAAAACCAATTTGCAGACCATTTATATAGGCTAGAAAATCTAGATAATTTAGGAGATAATTTTGAGATTAAAGAAAATTTTCCTGATGGGAAAATTTTATATGCTACAGCATTACCTTGGTATGTAGATATAGTTAATTTTCTTGTCAGTGGTATTTTGCCTTATGATTTATCTATCCAGGGTCGAAAGAAATTCAAACATGATGCAAAATTTTTCTATTGGCATGAGCCATACCTATTCAAGCAATGTGCTGAACAATTGCTTCGACGATGTGTATCGGAAGAAGGACAAAAGGAGATTTTATTCCATTGCCATGCAACATCGTATGGAGGGCATTTTGGTAAATCAAGGACTGTTGCAAAGGTCCTTCAATATGGATTCTACTGGGCCTCACTCTTCAAATATGCTCAAGCATTTTACAAGGCTTGTGATACATGTCAAAGAACCAATAACATCTCAAGGAGGAATGAAATTCCATTGCAAAACATTATGAAGATTAAGCTTTTCAATGTTTGTGGAATTGACTTTATGGGACCTTTCTATGATCGTATGGTGATCCATATATCTTGCAAGCAGTGGACTATGTAAGCAAATGGGTTGAAGTAGTGGCTACACCCAGAAATGATTCGAAGACAATCCTGAATTTCATGCACAAGAATATTTTCACCAGATTTGAAGTCCCTAGAGCCATAATCAGTGATGAAGGAACCCACTTTGATAACAAGCTCATTGCTAAAGCATTGAAATGCTAAGGAGTCAGGCACAAAATTACTACATCATATCACCCGCAAACAAATGGTCAAGTTGAAATCTCCAATAAAGAAATTAATTAGATTTTAGAAAAGACAATCAACACAAAAAGAAAAGACTGATCTTCAAAGCTAGACGAAGTTTTATGGGCTTATAGGACAACTTACAAAACTCCTTTGGGAATGTCCCCATTCAAACTGGTTTATGGGATGGCTTTTCATTTGCCCGTGGAGCTCGAACATAAAACTTATTGGGCTATCAAAAAGCTAAATATGGACTTCAAATCAGATAGAGAATACAAACATTTGGAGCTGAACGAGATGGATGAGTTTCGATCCCAAGCCTGTGAGAATGCTATGATTTACAAAGAGAAATCAAAGAGGTGACATCATAAATATCTTTTGCTACGATATTTCTCAGAAGGTCAGCAAGTGTTACTCTACAAATCAAGACTTAAACTTTTTCTAGGAAAGTTGAAATCCAGATGGTCAGGACCTTTCTTGATACATAAGGTTTACCCTTATGAAGTTGTAGAGATCAAGACACTTAGTGGAGATCGAATATTCAAAGTCAATGGTCAAAGGTTGAAAATTTATAACGGAGCTCTATTGTGCATGACAAGGAAGACCACTATCTGCAATTATCTAAGCATTTCTATCCCTATCTTTTATTTGCTATAGCATTTTAGTTTTAGTTTGAATAAAAAATAGATATCTTTATTTTTATATTATTTTTAATCTATCTCTTTTGTTTCTTCCCACCTATTATTTTACAAGGTACAATTTTAACCTCAGTGTATTGTACATCTCAGGAGAACAGTGCGACAGAAGTAGAATGGAAGGCTACTAATTTGGAGGGAAAAATTTTGGACTTATTCAAATGGGCCAAGGAAAAATAGGATAGGAAAAACCTTAGGTGAAGTATCCAGTTGGAAGGAGAAGAGCTTGGTTACAATTCAACCTCCTTATTACTTTTAATCCTTTATTTAATAATAAAAACCCTTTTCTCTCCCACTCACCATCAAATTAACTATCCTTATACCTTTTACCCTTCCCAATACCCTAGCCGCATAATTACCCCCTACTAAACTACAAAACTTCTCCACTGCATAACCCGTTTCAGTTCTCCAAATGTCATCTTCTTGCTCAAAAATTTCCAAGAAATTCCTCTAAAAATCAATGGCACGTTGCTAAAACACTGTTTAGTCCTCTAGAGCCTCTGCACACACGAGACCCATAGAGATCCGAAAGTTCAAAAATGATGCAGCAAAAGAAAGGTTCTAGAAAATTAAAGGTCGTCAAATACAATAAGAAAAGGGATTTTCCTTTAATGAAGCCAAGAACCTACCTGAACCAATCTCTTCTATTGTCAAAGCACATAAATGGGATCTTTTTGCTCTCTACTTCGCCAAAAACCAGAAGGCCATCAACATCACTCTTATGAAAGATTTCTATGTCCACTTTACTCGACCTGGCCAACAAACTGTTTATGTGCGAGGTGATGCTATAGCCTTCACTGCCAAATACATAAACTAGTTCTACGGTGTTGACAATGAAGACCGACACTCAATATTTGTGGCATCAATTATGGGAAAAAGACCATTTTTTCTCTTATAAGACCTTTGTTTCTCCAATACTGAATGGGATGAGGTGAATACAATAGTGGAGTGTACCCGTTTGAAGCAAGAAGGGAAGCTCTGGATGCACTTCCTCAAACAAAATTTGATGCCAACATCCCATACGACCACAAAAAACCTTACCAGGTTACAACTTCTTAATTCAATCCTCAACAAAAGACCGATTAATTTTATTTTGGAAGAAGCTTTTGTTGCATTAAAAAAGAAGCAGAGTCCACAGATTTTTCTTTACTTAATCACTGCCTTATTTCGGAAGCAAGGAGTTTTTGAAGATAATGAGGATTACCAAGTAAAAGGAAGGCAAGGAATTGTCTGAAAAAGATTATAGAATTAATGGGAATAGAGGAGGATGCTCTAGCAACCAGCCAACCAATTGCTCAAAGGAAAAATGTTGTAGCAGATATGGTTGCTTTAACGACTATTTTGGAGAGTATGCAAGCTCAAGTCTCAGATCTCCAGGGAAAGTTCATGAATTTTTTCAAAATACGTACAAGCTTCTTTTGATTCATGGTAACTTCATGGAGTTGAAACCTAATGATGTTGTCCCATTTCCTCACTTTCCAGAATATCTGTTTCAACAAGACGAGCCTGAACCAGTTCACCAGAACCATCAACAGCCTGAGAACAACCCTATTCCACCACAAAAATAACAAAGTAATACACCAACAACTGCATCATCCCTTGCTCCCATAGAATCTGCTACAACATCGCATAATGTCTCAGCTGGTCCATCAGCACCACCTACCCAATCTAAGGGTAAGGGACTGGCCACTGATACCATATCCTATGAGGACCGAACAATCCCAGTGAGCAGCGAGGACATAAACCTCAACTCACCAGAATTTGAGGCACTACCTTCTCAAACATTTTAATCCCCCATCCCTCGCCGAAGAGTAAAAAGAAGAACTAGAAGGAATATTTCTCTCGGTGTGGAGGATAAAAGAGTTGCATATGTTGTAGTATCACAGGAGGATGTAGAGCAAGACCAACCAGAAGCTGAAATCACACATACAGATCAATCACCACCAGCAAGACTTGAGAAAAGAGTCAAGCGCATGGTCACAAGGAAAACCAGATCATCAAAGAAGTAAGCATCTTTTGTTTTTACTTTTACTTTTATTTTTATTTTACATTTTTCATATAGTTTCATTTTATTCGCATTGAGGACAATGCTAACCTCAAGTTTGGGGGTAGCAAAGTCTTTGCAAGAGCATTTTCATTTTTTCATATGTATAAAATTGCTACAACATCAGATTAAGTTTAAGACAACCACTAGGTTAGAATAAGTGATTTCCTATGATGTGAATCTATTATGCTTTTGTACTGAATAATTTAGAACATTGAGAATGAATTGAATTGAATTAGGACTTTATGCTTTGGAATTTTAAATTGACACAATTGTATGTTTTCTATGCTTGAGTGTTAGGAAATTTCTAGAAAAATTAGAATCTATGCCTTAGTTAGTTCGAAAAAAAAGAAAATCATTTTTGCTATAGTATATATATTTAAAAAATACATATGAATAAATTCTTTAGCATAAAACTGTAGAAAGACGCTCCTCTATGCAAAAGTTAGCTTAACTTTGAACATAAATAAATAATGCTACAACATATGAGCGAATGAAAGTTGTCACGAGATTACTCTACCAACTAGAATGGGAGTAATTTTAGGAACTAGGGTGTATTGAATGAGGGAACTTAGAATTTTTTTAACATTGTTAAGCACATGCTAGATACAATTCGCACATATATGCAAAGTATCTCCTCTAAGTTTAAGTTATTGGAATTTTGAATATCATGTAGAATGCTACAACATTTATAATTTGAGGATTGATGTTCTGCCTAGATTGTTGTCGAGAATTGAAAGTTTTGCTATATCATTTTTGTATGTCATTGCTTGAGGACAAGCAATATCTTATGTTCGGGGGGGGTGTTAACATTCTAAAAAGTGTATATTTTCTACCTTTTTACTTAAGATTTTGTTTGATTTCAAGTTCATTTGCATTAAATTTAGTTGCATTTCATTTTCATTTGCATTATATTAGGTTTTAATTTTATTTTCTCTTTTATTTTAAAAGATGTTGCTTAGAAGAGTATTTCTTTGGTGGTGGTGTGCAGATTGCTAGGGCAAAAGTTGAAGCAAGGAAGAGATGCTATAGCATATTTAGTGTTAGATCGGACTTCAAAATACTATAGCATTTTAGGTGCACCAAGCAAAATTGCAGAAAAGAAAAACCTGTAGCCCACTTTCCTTGCTCGTGAAATTCAGGCCAACTGCAACTCTCCTACACGTCGCTGCAATTCTCTGCAGAAATGTCAGAGAATATTCCTTGCAACATTAGGGCACAAAACCCTAGAAGAATCCTATAAATACAATGTCAAGCCGTTTTTAACCGAGGGAGAGTGAACAAGTGTGGTGAAATACAGAGGAGAACCGAAGAAGAAAATGAGTGAACTTTAAAGAGAGCAAAAAAGGTGAGAAGAAAGAAGAAAGACGGAAACTTTCCTTCATCTTCTACCTCAGTCGAACCATCACTGTTGCAGAGCTTCAAGCAAGAGATCATTACTAGATTTTGGGAAAAGCAACAAGCTGAAATACCTCAAGGCAGAAATGTTTGGGACTTCCTTCCTCTTCGCTTTGTTTTAATTCTTTTCTTGTTTGTTGAAAATGTATTTCAAAGACGGAAAGTTGAATAGTTTGCTAAACCTATCCATGAACTAAACTAGTATGGCTTAGGCTTGTTGTGGATGATTTTATTTTCTTGAGTGAATGTTTTATTGTTTCTGGTTTTATTTAGTGTTTTGTTCATGAAAGCTAACACCTTTTGAATTTAAACCTTGATTTGTAAGAGCTCTCGGGAGATTGTTATAACTAATGGGTTCGGTTAGCTTAGATCTAGGGATAGGCAAAGCTAGACCAAAATGAAAAATGTGGTTACTGTGGGAGCAGAATCCTAACTCACCTTTAGGGATAACAGAGAGTTTCAATGACTAAAAAGGGTAGAACTTCATCAACATTAGAAGTGTTAGGGTTGAGACCGAGAGGTAATGCCTTATCATTTCTGAGTGTTAGGCCTTTGACTAAGGATAGTGGAGGCATATTTAGTAAACTCTGTGTTGAGTTTGTGCAACTTTATCTATTACTTCGTTCTCAATTTTATTTTGCTACAGCGTTTTAGCGACAATTGCAGAATTGCTTTAGCATATGTTTGTACAAAAGACTTTATTATCTTTTGTGTATGTTAACAATTTTTGAAATTTTCTACCCAATCCTCGTGGGAACGATCTCACTCACACACTTTATTACTTGTTCGATGTGTATACTTGTACGAGAATCACATATTTTATAAGCATACACATTACCTCAACAAAATCTAACCGCGATGGTGCTCCTTCAATCCTTATCGTCACCAAACCTACGCACGAAAATATATTCTGAAATGCTGAGCTACAGAAGCTTAGTGAGTACACCGTCACTCGACCCTAATCGCACATATCATGAATAAAGCAATGTAGCACATGTGATATCATGCGTGGTATAATTGCGCTACCGTAATAGCCTAAACACGTGGTAACATGAATGTATACTATCGCACACAACATATACATATCAAACACAATCACAAAGTAGTGAGACCCGTGTCTACACAGCATCAGGACCCTATACTCAGGGATTGAAGCCTGTGTTCACACAACATCGAAATCCTTAAAATCCCATGCTCGGAATGTTACATCGATCATCTTCGAATAAGGTCAGTGTCTACACAGCATCGTGATCCACCTTTCGGAATAGTATTCAATACATCACCTAGAATCTCATATCAAATGGTCTTCATCATGTTGCAACACTAATTCTTGGGTATCCGGATTCCCATCACAAAAGGGTTCTTCCAAAGCTAAGCATCCTATTAGCACAACAATAGGGTCCTAGCTAACACCTAGCATCAAATTCCATTAAGGATCTCTATGGTTTCTATCACCCAATTAAACCCATTTCAAGTTTACCAAGCCTTTAGTCCATTTATTCACATAGTGATTTAATTTATCAGTTTCTCAATTTTAGTATTTGTTTTTTTACCATAAGAGATCCTTAAAACCCATTATCAAGAATTACAGAACCCTAGAACTCAAACACTAATTTTTGGACAAATTGCCTAACGAGTACTAATACGCCTATATGGGTATTGGTACGCTACCGAGTATTGATACACCACATGATATGAACACATCTAGGCCACCAACATGATGATGCATTCTAAGGCAAAGAAACTCAGGGAAGTTCTTTTCCTTACTTGTGCTACAATTCTAAATTCATTTGAACATGTTCATGCCTTAGAACATAGGTTTTATAATTTGTTGCATGTTGATATGTGACATATTAGACTATACTACTTATTATATATGTTTAAGTATGTATATATGCTATTCTGTTTTAAGGATTGGTTTGATAGTATTTATTATGTTTCTAACTTATTTATAAGTTCATGTATGTTATTGAATAAGTTTGCTAGTGTTTACACCTTGTATTTATGTTTCCATTGAGTTTACAATACTTTGATGGATTCTTGTGTTGTTTACATGTAGGAACATAAGATGACACCAGCTCTAGAGAGTGTATGTAGCTCAACTCCAACTCAAGAGAGTGGATGCAGTTCAACTCTAGCTCAAGCGAGTGTATGCAGCTAAACACCAGCTCTAGTGAATTATATTCATCTTAGAAAAAGCTTAACAGAGTGCACGCAACTCACCTTAGCTCGACGCAGCTTAGTGGCTTAGCTCCTAGCTCAAGTCCGCTCCTAAAACTCTCAACTAGCTCATTTCAGTTCAACTCAATTTCCAGCTAGTTCAACTCAAGATGAAGTGACCTACGACAGCTGAAACCTATCCTACATGAAGGGAAGGTGTCCTAGTCATGTGCCATGCATGTGGGACACATATGGCAGCCTTGTGCATATGTGTGGGTGTGTAAATGCAAGCAAGCCAAACAAGTCCCTTGTTTTTTAAGACCAAAACGCCCAAGGAATAATAATGAGTGGTTATTGTTCAAAATTCAAACATTAAACACATGTTTAATGTGTTTTCAGTATCATTTTCATTCAAAACATGTGGCTAACAAAGCATGGCTTCTGAAAGGAGTTATTTTCATTCAAATTTAATTTTTAAACTCCTTTAATATTAGCCACACATGTAATTTCGGTTTTGCTCTCTTCTTTATATATGTACTACAAACTTTGTAAAAAGGTTAGACTCTTTGAAATAAAATTATACTTGAGATATTTTCTCTTATTTGGTTCTTTTTAGAACTTTTCTGACTCTCAAATTTGTTTTGATTGTCATTTTGATACTTCGAGTTCCTAGATCGCTATCTAGAGGGTCCAAGTTCTTTAACGTTAAACAAATTTGATTTGGGTTTGCTCAGTAGATTGTGCAGGTTCTTTCGAGTTTAGCGTTGCATTTTGATTCTAGCAACAAAATTGACCATTTTTGAATGTTCAAGTTGCTACCATGGATGTTTCTTGAAGCATTCATCTTCCTCGTTTTTAAATTAATCAAAACATCTCTTTCTTATTTTTCTTTTAATTTTCGTTTTCCCTTTTATTCCTAATTTCATCATGAATATAAATTTGATTCCTTTTTGCTTTTATGTTGTTCTTGTTGCAGGAACGTGCTTACAACAATCCTAGATTTGTAACATATGAAAAAAGTCTGTTTCGATAGGCTACATCGTATCATATGGTAATCAGAGCTTTGGTTCGGATTTGTTGTACTTTTTCTGCAATATAGTACAAAAGAAAGAATAAAAAATCGAAAAAAATAAAAAAAAATTTAAAAAGTCAAAATTTGACCAAAAAGTCAAAGTAAAAAAATTCGAAAATAAAAAAATAACAAAAAATCAGATTTGAATATTGCAATGAAATTGAAAAAAAAAAGTGTATTTCAATTGTGAAATCATGATGAATGTACAAGTTCTTGTACTATGTGATTCGAAGTGCTTGAAAATCAATCGAAACGAATTGTTCTTGTTTGTTCGGTGATAGGAGCGTTGTAAAGCACTTCTTTGCAGTAAGAACTAAATTTCCTTCGTTTCATTGTCACATTCTTCAATTTCCAGCCTTTTGTTCTTTTGTTTTCATTTTCTTCGTTCAAATCTTTATTTTTCCTTAATTGTGTTTCTTGTTAGTAACACATTTGTAACAGGTTTGAAAACGTTGGATTAGTCCTTTAAAGAACTAAAAATAGAGAAATTGTGAGGAAGGCACTAAGTGTTGTGAGAACAGATGGGGAGACAAAAAGAGCCATTCAAGCATTCTGCCGAGTGAAACACGAGCGTTGAGTGTTACATTTTGAATGCACAATTTTTTTTGGAGTGAAACTGAGAGGTTTTTATGTATGTGCTGTGAGGACTTTTACTTTCGTTTTACTTAACTCTTTATTTGCGCTTCTTTGTGTTTTCTTTTGTTTAAATATGACAGGATCGGAAGATCATAATCACGATGGAGATCAACCACCGAATCAGCATATAGAGACCTTTATCCGTGAAATTTGGAGGATATTAAATGGTGAATTTGAGCCATTTCAATCCCGATTGGACAGAATTGTTGGTGGTTCCCAAAACAACACAAATGGTGAACAAAATGATGAAAACGATGTGGATCAATCACCACGATTGAAAATTCCAAGGCAACAAGCGTGTTTGCAACAAGTTGACGATAATTTGACTAACATTAAAGATTTTATTCCTTCTTTTCAGAGACGAACAGATTCTTATGCGTATTTTTCAAGGGAAAACAAATTCAAGATGTATGCAATGGGTGAAGCACTTGATGTCAAGAGAAGCTTGAATGCACAACCAATTCATGATGAACAATAGCGAGAGAACATCTTTCAAACAAGATGTTGTGTAAATGATAAGTTATGTGTTGTGATTATTGATAGTGGTTGTTGCACTCATATTGCTAGTTCTTTTATGGTTTTCAAGCTAGTTTTGAAGACGACAAAACATCTCAAACCGTAAAAATTGCAAGGGTTGAATGACAGTGGAGAACTTAAAGTGACAAAACAAGTTATTATACCATTTTCCACTGGTAAGTACAAGGATGAGGTTTTATGTGATGTTTTTCCTATGTATACTTGTTATTTATTGCTAGGGAGACCATGGCAATATGATAAAAGATTTTACACAATTGTTACACCAATCGATACTCTTTTACTCATAAGGGTAAGAAAATTACTTTGGCTCCTTTGACACCGAGTCAAGTGATTGAAGATCAAGCGAGCTTAAAAAAGAGTAAGAAAGCTGCAAAGGAGAAGAAAAAGATTAAAGGAAAGATTATGGATAAAAACGACTTGAAGTTGAAAATGCACAATCTAAGAAGGAAAAGAATGATCATGATGATAAGGAGGAAAAAGCACATATATTATATAATCCTACTTTTTCTCCTATTCCTAATTTTGTTTTGCAAGATAAATCAAGGGACGTAACTTTCCAAGATGATGAGAATGAATGTGGAAAAGAGGAAGAGAATTCAAAGGTATTATCTGATTGTACATTTTTTTCTACTTCTTCTAAATTGCAAGCTAATAAAGTGATGCCATGTGAAGTTCCCACGGTTGCTAACGTTGATATGTTTAGAGCATTTATGTACTTTTCAGATATTCAGCAACCTTCTTTACCACGGTTTGATGTTCCTTTTCATTGTGCTATTGGATTTTCATTTATATATGATGATTTCTATGGATGCACATCGGATTGTGTACCATCTTGTGTTGTGATTCCGATTGAATGTCGAGGAGACAATGATTTTTCTTTGGAATTTTCTTCGTATATGAGTGCTTGCAGGATTATGGATGTATGTCACGCATTATCTATTTATATGTTGTGCATTATTCGAAAAGGTACAAGAATGAAGACACATCTTGCACTTTCAATTTTTTTTGTGTTTGAAACAAACAAACTTGTACCGAGCGGATGGCATTTGTGTCGATTAAGAAGAATGAGGAAGTTCCCCGCCAAGTGGAAGTCAAAATTGTTTCCCTTTGTAGTGATCGTCGATTTGGGGACAAATCGCTTTAAAGAATGGGGGTGATGTGAACACATCTAGGCCACCAACCATGATGATGCGTTTAAGGCAAAGAAACTCAGGGAAGTTCTTTTCCTTGTGCTACAATTCTAAATTCATTTGAACATGTTTATGCCTTAGAACATAGGTTTTATAATGTGTTGCATGCTAATATGTGACATGTTAGACTATACTACTTAGTATATATGTTTAAGTATGTATATATGCTATTAAGTATGTTTTAAGGATTAGTTTGATAGTATTTATTATGTTTCTAACTTATTTATAAGTTCATATATGTTATTGAATAAGTTTGCTAGTGTTTACACCTTGTATTTATGTTTCCATTGAGTTTACAATACTTTGATGGATTCTTGTGATGTTTACATGTAGGAACATAGGATAACACCTGCTCAAGAGATTGTATGTAGCTCAACTCCAACTCAAGAGAGTGGATGCAGTCCAACTCCAGCTCAAGCGAGTGTATGCAGCTAAATACCAGCTCAAGTGAATTATATTCATCTTAGAAGAAGCTCAACAGAGTGCACGCAGCTCACCTTAGCTCGAAGTAGCTCAGTGTCTTAGCTCCTAGCTCTAGTCTGCTCCTAACACTCTCAGCTAGATCGTTTCAGCTCAACTCAATTTCCAACTAGCTCAACTCAAGATGAAGTGACCTACGACAGCTGAAACCTATCCTACACGAAGGGAAAGTGTCCTGGCATGTGCCATGCATGTGGGACACATATGGCAGCCTTGTGCACATGTGTGGGTGTGTAAATGCAAGCAAGCCAAACAAGGCCCTTGTTCTTGAAGACCAAAACGCCCAAGGGATAATAATGAGTGGTTATTGTTCAAAATTCAAACATTAAACACATGTTTAATGTGTTTTAAGTGTCATTTTCGTTCAAAACATATGGATAAGAAAGCATGGCTTCCAAAAGGAGTTATTTTCATTCAAATTTAATTTTTAAACTCCTTTAATATTAGCCACACATGTAATTTTGGTTTTGCTCTCTTCTTTCTATATATTTGTAATACAAACTTTGTGAAAAGGTTAGACTCTTTAAAATAAAATTATACTTGAGATATTTTCTCTTATTTGGTTCTTTTTAGAACTTTTCTGACTCTCAAATTTGTTTTGATTGTCATTTTGATACTTCGGGTTCCTAGATCGTTATCTAGAGGGTCCAAGTCCTTTGACGTTAAATAGATTCGATTTGGGTTTGCTTAGTAGATTGTGCGGGTTCTTTTGAGTTTAGAGTTGCATTTTGATTCTAGCAAGAAAATTCACCTTTTTTGAATGTTCAAGTTGCTGCCATGGATGTTTCTTGAAGCATTCATCTTCCTCGTTTTGAAATTAATCAAAATGCCATCTCTTTCTTATTTTTCTTTTAATTTTCGTTTTCTCTTTTATTCCTAATTTCATCATGAATATAACTTTGATTCTTGTTGTTCTCATGTTCTTCTTGTTGCAGGAAAGTGCTTACAACAATCCTAGATCCGTAACATACGAAGAAAGTTTGTTTCGATAGGCTACATCGTATCATCCCAAGGTTTCTGTGATTGTATTGAACCGGTGTTTTTTTTATCAAATTATCGATTAATTTTATCAAAAAAAATTTAGACATTTAGCACAATTTATTCTTCCATATTGGTAATGGTTGTCGTGATTGTATTGGATTGATGTATTTGTAATATTTTTTATCATAATCTATTTAATTTTTTATATACTTGTATTTTGTAAATTCTTAACGTTAACATACGATGCATATTGGTGCTTCACATTCCATATAATAATAAAAACTAGGAGCTTCGCATATGAACATATCAGGTTAAGGTTCATAGCTTTTGATTTTCCCTGAGCAAATCGTTTGACAGAACCCGCCGTAGATTTGAGTTGCCTCAATGCTAGTGATAACAAAAGAATCTCTGGGATAATAAATTACCCGGTTTTTGGACCCCATCCATAGCTGCTCATAATAAAGTTCATAGGGAAATGGAGGAGCATGTGACAAAGGAGGAGGAGCCCTTTCGTTCCCACCCGCTCTTTCCATCAGAGGTCGACGATATAATTCATACAGCATGCGAAAGTCGTCAGCGAAATCTTTAGAGAGAAGATCGTTTTTGTTGAGTACTCGATAATGAAATGTCATTGGTTTTTAAACAAAGAGTGAAATATGAAATCTTGTTGTCTTGATGATAAGTAGTATTGAAGATTGCATCTATTTATAAGACTGCACTTGGCTTTTTCTTCATCCTTGACATCTTGTTTTATGATAGACTATCCGTTTCCGTTCTATTTCAAAAGTGTTTTTTTAGATTTAATTTTTTTAAAAAAAAATAATATATATATATATATAATACATAAATTTTAGTCAAAAGTGATTTTAGTTTAAATTTTTAGTTTTTAACTTTTAAAAGAACACTTTTTAGTGTAATTATTTATTTATCATTATTTATATAATTATTTTTTTTTATATTTTTTAAATAATGCATAAAATAAATAAAAATATCTATTGCTTTTAATTCTTTATTTATGCCTTACACTAAAAGTAGGGTTTAAGGTTTTTTTAGGATTTAGGGTTTATACTTTAAGATTTAGAATTTAAAAGTGTAGGGTTTAGGTTTTATGTGTTAAGTATAAAAAGTAAAAAAAAAAAAAGAGTTAAAAAATTTTACTCGTCCAAAATAAATATTTTATTTATCTAAACACAATTTTTTACAATAAATCAATCGCTCATACTTTTAAGCAAACAATACATAATCATTTTTTAAAGCACTTATAAAAGATTTTCCAGTGTACTTTTCTAAACCAATGGTGTCTCCCCTCAAAACCCAAGTGAACTCGACAAGGGTTGAGAATTTTGTTCTTCAATTTTTGAGTTAAACAAATTAAATTATTCGATTTTTAAATTCAAATTAAATTAAACTTTTACAATTAAAATATAAATAAATTGATTAAAAAATTGATTTAAACACCCTTTAGTCCCTCTCAATTTTAAAATGAATAAATTGATCACTCTCAACAAATTTTTTAAAATAATCTTTAAATTTTCAGAAAATATATAAAATATTTTCTATGAATTTATGAAAAATATAATTTTTTATCATAAATATTTAAAAGTATAAAAATTATATACTATCCATACAATCTTAAAAATTCTAAAATATTCTAACAAAATAAGGTGCATAATTGTTAATTCTTGAATTAATTAAAGTTTTATTTGGTTTAAACATAAAATAGTTAAATTATTAAACTCAATTCATCATGATGAACTCTATTTTTTCTCTTTTTACATTTGAAATATGCTTTTTATAATATTGAAGTCTAATTTATGTGCCTTGTATTTTTAACAAGATTTAAATATGACCTATTTATTTTTTAATTTAATTTGAACAAATATATTGAATTTGATTTAATTTAAAAATATATTTGAGTTGATTTGATTATAAAATTAAATAAAATTTAAATAATAAAGTATAACTCATCAAATTAACTAATTCAATTTTTCACTAGACTAAATTGAATTGAATATTCACTTAGAGGTGATAATGAGTTTGACCGACTCGAGAGTTACTCGGGTTCAATTCTGTCAAAGTTCGATTTTAGTGAGGTCGATTCGAGTTAAGCTCGAGACCTTAATGAGCTAAACCTATTCAAATTTGGTTCGAAAAGCTCATGAACAGTCTAAGAATAATTATATATATATATATACACTAAAAGTAATCTCTTTAATAAAAAACTCCAAAAAATAAAATAAGATAAATCCACTAAAAATAAATTGATTAAAATAAAGTGAGAACTTTTTTCCTTTTTCGATATTAAATTTCGTTTCGGTTTTGGTTATGAAAGAGTTTAGCCGAGACTTTATCTTTTATAGAAAAAATTATAAAAAAATCATCAATTTTTAGTCGAGTCAAACCGAGCCGATAACATTGTTTCCGAGCCAAGTTAGAGCCTAGCTCGACTCGTTATCACACTATACTCGCCTATAATTATTCTTAAGCTTATTTAACATTAATTTAACCAGTGTTGAAGTGAAAAAGTATTAGATGAGTTGGGTTCACCATGTCATTTTTAAGGGTGAGCAAAACTCGACTCGACTCGAAAAAATCGAATTTCTCGACTCGAATCGAGGTGAAAAAACTCGACTCGTTTTAACTCGATTCGAAATTTCATAAACTCTAATCGACTCGAAAAAAATTCAAATTAAGTTCAAGTTATAAAAATGAAAATCGAATAACTCGAAATTTTTAGTAATTATAATGGTTAATTGCACATTTACCCATGTAGTTTTATTTCCAATTCCTTTTTTTTTACATTTTAATTTTCTTTTTTATAATCTGGTCACATTTTAGATTCATTTTTTATTTTATTTAATAAAATTTTTATTTGTATCTTTTATATTATGTTATTTGTTTTTTAATTTTTATATTTAATTTATCATTATTTTTTGTCTAATCTTAGTCTTACCTAGAGAAGAAGGAAGTTATTAATAAAATCTGTAATTTAATAAAATGACATATTCATACCTAAGATATTTGATTGATGATAATAATAATTTAAAATCTTTTTTTACACATATAAAAAATAATATGAAGAAATATGTATGTAAATTTAAAGAGAAAACCATTTAAATTACAATCAAACTATATTATAGCATTATAAATAGTATAATTAAAATTTATACATAAATCGAAAAATCGAATCGACTCGAACTCGCTAAAATTGACTCGAATCAAAAAAATTTCAAAAAAATTTCAAATTGTAAAATATGATGACTCAACTCGAATAACTCGAAATCTTTTGGCTCGAACGCTCACCCCTAGTCATTTTGGTCTCATCCAATAATAATTTTTAATCTTAATTTTTTAAAGTGAATTTTTACCTTTTTTTTCTTTTTAAGGTGAATCTTCACCTCTTTCTTATATGTTATTAAATATAAATATTATTAGATAAAACTACGAATGATATGATAAATTAGTATCATATAATAATTTCTCGTTGATCGTAACAAAATTTTCTTTTTGTCACTTTTGTAATTCAAATGAAAGTATAAAGTATTTTCTACCAAAATAATTGAGATGCAAAGCGCATATATACACACTCAAGTTTATGAAAAAGAAATTCCTATCTTATCTTCTAGTGCTTCTCTTTTTGAATGGATGTGATTTTTCATCTAATATTCTTGTAGAGGAAGTATTTTTTTTAAGATAATGTAAAAGTACTTTGGTATATGCTTCCGCTTTTCCATGTTCCGTCTTAATTTGATTTTCAATACAAATTTTTTATTTGTTTATTATTATTACTTAGATTAATTTAATAAGTATTACGAAGGGTTATTATGAGATAATATTTTAAATTTAATATGTTTTATTCACAACGTCAAAAGTCGAACCCTAACATCATTTAAGAAATTTAATGTTTCATTCAACTAATTGATATTATATTTTATTGAGACAAATATGATAAATAAATAATCCATTAAAACTCAAACGCTCAACAAATATCAACTAACCAAACACCAACACTACTCAATTCCAAAAGATTATAATAGCATATCTCTAGCACCTTGCGTCACGTTCGCATCCTCCAACAGCACATCCTTCACATGTTGTGGCGAGTCCAATATATTATCTCATCAGTATGATGTTCTCTTGTTGCACTAATAAAATGATCCGTAAATGAATTTTTAAATTTATATATGTGATTCACAATCACCATCCAATCTCAATTTAATAACTCATTAATCACAATAACTAAAACATTACGATCTTGCCTATAATTACCATTACGAAAGCTTCTACAACCTCCTTACAATCAGATTTCAAAATCACTCGTTATGTCCTTATATCATAAACATGATGTAGACCATCCACAATCGCTCATAAATCTGCACTTAACACTAAACAACAACCGATACTTGAAACTTGACACATTAAAATTGATTGTTGAAATTCTTGACACATTAAAAGCCAAATTTTATATATTTTATATTAATCGATAAAATAAAAGATTATTATAGAGTCATAAAATGTTTGTTTTTAAAATTTGTTTGTTGTTCTTGAATATGAAACAATATATTTTAATTTTTTAATTAATTTATAGAAATATGAAAAATGCAAAAATATCAATAGAATAACAGATACTAGACTTCAAAATAAAAGAACGATTGATTAACCTGTACCATTAAACTAAGAGACAAATTAAATGATATTCTAGATACAGGATGAAGTGGTGTTTCATAATAATTAAATTATAAAATTATCTACCAACAGAATATCTACTTATTTATTTACTTATACAAAAAAAGAATATCTACTTATTTGCTTACTAGAAAAGAAAAAGAACGGGAAGGGAGACGGTACATTGCTTTTTTTAATAGTACGAATCAAAATTCTAAGGAGGGAGGGTTGGTTGGTACCCTATTTATGCCTAAGGACGGGTCTATACACGATATAGAAATTATATTATGAGTCATTTTATCACGTTATTCATAAGATCAATTAATTAAAAAGTATTTATTTAATTATTTTTTCTGATTTATTATTTTTATCAAGTGAATATTCACTATTATTTATGGTAAATTAAGTTTTAAAATAATTTTATAAAATAAAGATTCACTTGATAAAAATGATAAGATAAAAAAATAATTAAATAGATATTTTTGATTGATTGGTCTCATGAATGACGTAACATGAATCACACATAATATAATTTCTCATATATGGTGAAAGAGGTAATTGTTTTTAAATTTTATGTATTAATCATATTTTTGGTTCTAATAATTTAAAATCATTGAAATATTTAGCTCCAGTCCCTTTTATACATCTCTTAAAATTTTATGGTTTATTAATTTTTAGGATAGTATAATCTAAAATTAAAAAAATAAACATTGACCTATATTTTTTAGCTTAATTACCATTTAAGATCTTTTAATTTTAAAATTTAAAAAATTAAACCTAAAATCTCTTAATTTTATGATTTAATTAATTATTATGACCGTATTCATTTTAAAATTAATCGATTTGTACTCTCGTAGTTCAATATTGGTTTCGTCACTGCTAACATTAAAAGAATTAAGTTTAAGTTTTATGGTTAAGATTTAAAAAATTTGAAGTAAGATGTATTTCTAGAGTTATGGTTTCAGAGAAGAAGCCGAGAATTGAAATTGAGGATAAAATATAAATGATTGAAAGTGAGAAATTTAAATAAGGGACCAAAGTGAAAATAAATTTCTTTAGGGATTAAGGGTGATTACTCCTCTTCACCCCCAAAGACTTTCTTGTATGATTCAAAATTTAAGATTTAAAATTTAAAATTTATGACGGTGACATAAAATTTATTTATTTATATTAAAATATAGAAAGTGATACTTAAAAGATATATGTTAGATATTTTTCCTCGCTGTACCAGCCAAGTGGCTAACAAACCACCCTTTGCCTTGGGGGATATATACTTGGAGTGTGTGTTATGCATGAAGGGATATATCTGTTTCTATTAGTAGTTAATTACTGTTTACTTTAACTAATACGTTGCATTTTGAGTGTCAGGTTAGGATAGAATACGACACCGTTTAAAGGAGACCTAGGTTAAAACATGTTCAATGAGAGAGTTGTTGGTGACTATGTGAATGCAAAACCTGTCTATTCCTTTTTCTTTTCTCTTCTTCATCTACTGCTTCTAATCTTTTATGCTCTTTTCTTTTCTTGTTCTCCATTTCAGTTATTTACATCTTACCTTCATGATTGATCCAACTTTCTTCCAAGATTTAAAAACAAATAAAACTAAAGAAAAATAAAAAGATTTTAAAGAAGAAAATTATAAGAAATTAAACCAAAAATTTTTAATTAAAAAGAATGGATATTTACCTTTAAAAGATTATGAAGATTCTGTCTTGGGAAGGAAGAAACCAAAATCTTAGAGAAAGGTTTAAAACTTGATGCAAAAATAGTTTTTTTTGTGTGTGTGTTTAGGGTTCAAATTTAGAGAATTTTGATTACTTTGATTAAAACAAAGGGTTAAGGGTTATTTAAATAGACTCTTGGAAGGTTTATATGAACTAGTATTAGGATTGGATCAAAGACCCTTAAAGATTCAAAGTTTTTGCCCAATTACAATTTTGTCACTAAGTTTTCAATTTTTACAAAATAGTCACTAATCTCAACCCAAACTCAAACTTTAAATCATAAATATTAGGTTTTAGTGTTTTTTAAAAATATAAATATATTATTTTTTAATATTTTGGTTTTCAAATAATATAATTATTTTAATAATTTATTTTTATTTAAATACTAAAAACTTAAACATTTGGATTATTCAAATTATTTTATTAAAAACTATAAATAATATTAGTATAAAAATAAAAATATATTGTTTTTATATTATTTATAATATAAATATATTATTTTAAAAAATACCTATTAATAATATATAAAAATCTTTAAACTCAATCTTAATCTAAAATTTTAAGATTTAGGGTTTGAATTTTAGAATTTGAGATTTAAAATTTATGGTTTATGATTTTTTATATATTATTTATAATATAAATACGTTATTTTCACGAATATTGTGTGCTTTTCTAAAATAATATATTTATATTAGGAATAATGTACAAAAAAATATTTAAATAATATTTTTATTTATATAGGGTAATTTACATTGAAGGTCACTTTTGTTTTTACCTTGTTTTGTTTTGGTTACTCCATTTAAAAAATAAAATAAAATGATTACTTATATTTTTTATTGTTATCGTTTGATCACCCAACTATTAACCTCTATTAATAAAAAATATTAATTTTAACCCCTATTTTTTTTTAAAGTCATTTTTCACCATGTCCAAACAAAAAAAATATAATAATTGTAACCCTTCATTCATAGATGTTGCCACCTTCAACCGCCGACAGCCGTCAACCTGCTAAAGCATGATCTAATTTGGCGGAGTTTGTTTCGTATTGGAATTTGTTTTGTTTGTTTGTTTCAGAAAATTATGGCTGAAGGCAAAGATTATTTCAAGCCGAAGATCAACTTACTGAAATCAAATTTTGAATAACTTATCCAGATACCCTTACCTACATTAAAGATTTTATTTATTTTTTTTCTCATAAATATTATGTTACTTTTATGGTATAATAAGAGTTTAAAAGTAACTTATTATATTATCATAGAATACAATTACTAAAATGTTGTTTTGATTTAATAGACGCACTTGATTTGATAATATCACAAAAATTAATTAAATTGATATAATTTTTAAATATGAATGGTTAAATTTATTAGATTGTTTTAAATTAAAATTGATAGTATATATTATATAAGTTTTGAAGACTAAAATTATTAATAAAAGTATCAACATAATAGATGACATTAACAAACTTGAAAATAATTTTTTTTAAAAAAATTAATTTAAAAGATATTATAAAATATAAATACTAATAGTATATTTAAGTAAAAAACGTTGATAGAGGTAGAATATTTTTTTTGTTCAGAGGAATATATATTTTATTTATTTAAATTAATTATTATTTACTCGGGAATTAAAGATAGATGCTTATAGTAACGTCTTGAAAGCATACGTCATTGCTCTTACGTATAATTTTAGGGTTTCAAAGGCAACTTGGGAGCAAACCGATAACCTACACAACAATGCCACATTTCCTGAGTCATGGAGCTGGCCCCTCATGGCTTTCATTTTCATGAACGAATTCACTCTTTATTCTCTCGTTGAGCTGTGGGAAATTTAATTCCTAAAGGCACTCGATCGGGATAAGGTTTCCCTTTTCATGAGCTGTGGGAAATATAAATACTAATAGTATATTTAAGTAAAAAAATTATTTTTTTTGTTTTTAATTATTAATTATGAAAATTAGGGTCTTATTAAAAATATGTATTATTTTAATTTTAAAATGAATTGAAGTCACCACCGATCATTTAGGTAGTCCAGACACCATAAAATAAACCAGATATTCATTTAAAAACATTTGGGTTCTGAGTCGGTTATGCGTAAGGAGTAAGGACGACCTTTACAAACGCCCGAGATTGGTACCTTATTAATTACACGTGGCATTTTGACATTTCAAATAACAATATTAATTTAGTTCATCATTTTTAGATGAATATCGTTCGAATAAAGGTATTTTCTTAGATAAGAAAGTACATTTCTTGTAAATACGAGCTTGAATAAAATATTCAGTTGTGTTAGGACACCTTAACTCGTATTTTGAGATGTAATTTCTACTCCAAAAGGTTTAAATGCATGACCGGTTATTATCTTGTCAATTTTAAGTTCTACCTCTATTAGGCTCCGTTGATTAAATAATTAGAGTCTTATTAAATTATTAATTTTTCAAGTTTATTACGGTAACATCCAAACAATTGGACACTATCATCTAGACACTTAGAGAAATTAATAATATTACTACTTGTTTGCTAATTATTTGTCTAATTAATTTTATTTATGCTAACCTTAAGTTTTTATCATTTTCTAAGTTAAGATGACACATCGAATATGATACTGAAGTACATCCTTAATCAACATCTCAGTACGTCGAAACACCGGCCAACTTAATGTATCCAAGGTATATAATTAAATACACCATTCATTATTACAATTTTCTTCCTATTTAAAATTTATTTAATTAATTAAAGAGACTAGTCCTAAGAAGGCTATAAATTATTTAACTAAGTATGGATTAAGTTCACCTAAACATGAATACTATATGGTTTAAAAAAACATTTAATTAAAGCCTACAAATAAATTAAATAATTAAAATATTAATTAAATGTACAAGGATTAAATTAAATTTTATTAAACTAGAAGCTCAATTACAAGCATAATTCCATTTGATTTGTTCCAAGACTCTTACCATTATTTTTTTTCTTCCTTTCCATTTTTTAAATAGACCTTCCTTCTTTTTATAAGCATTTGGGGAGGGGAAGTTGAGGTTTCCTACCAATGTGGAATTTATTTCTTAAACTAAAATGAGTACGTATATATAATGAACATTTCCAAACAATGTGGGAATTGTTCCTCCACTAAAATGAATGATTGTAAGTAATGTACATTCCCATCAACGTGGGATTTTATTTCCTAAACTAATTATTTTTATCAACTATTTATTATGGTCTTATTATACGTATTAATACCCGAATAAAATACGGGTATGACATAACCAAATTAATTGATTGAATTGTTTTTTTATTAATCAACCAGTTAATTTAGCAATTAATGATTTTTTTTAAAATTTTGATTATCGGTTAATTCAATTCGAAATTAGTTAATTAATTGAGTTAATCAAATTAATCAAAAATTTTATAATATATATATATATTCACTAAACTTTTAAAAATTATAAAATAATTTAAAAAATTATATTATAGAATAATCATAAAACTTTATCAAATTAGATCAAAATGATAATTAAATTCATTGAATTATTAAAATTAAGCATTAAAATTTTTAATATTTATCAATAATTTATAATATGCAATGAATCAATGATCATTTTATAATAATTTGATAAGTTTAATGGTTATTTTATAACTCTCAAAAGATTAGTGTTTAAAATATCATGTTAATATAGTTTACTGACCAATTCTGTAATTTATTCAAAATTTTATAATAAATTTCGGTTAATTCAAAAACCGACCGAATTAACTTATTTTTTCCCGTTTTTGTTAACGATTATAAAAAATAAATTAATGAAATTTCGATAATTCAATTTGATGGATTAACTGAATCGATCGATTAAACACCCTAAATATGAGAATTTTCAAAGCCATTAATTAGGAATTAAATGAGTCATTTAGTTTGGGAAATTATTTTTGGGACCCTAAACTATAAGACTATTTACAATATATGTCGTTAGAGCTTAATTATATGTAGGCCTATTTTAAATCATCTCAATCTCAAATTATCTCTTGAGAATTTTCAATAAATTTAATTTGTTTATATCATTTTGACAATAATAAAGTTATTATATGATGGTGGTACTTAAAGTGTAGATGATATTCTATCAAATCTTATAAATCTTGTGTAGTCTCTCTATTATTTATTTTGTTTGTTCAAGTTAGGTTTTTCAATTGGATTACAATATTTAATTGTTTGATAGGTTTGTTTGCTTGACATTTCAGCTTAATTTTGAAGTTATATTTGTGCGAAAAATAACTTGATTTTCCTATAATTAATATCAGAGTTTTGGTCAAAGTTATCCTAGTTGTTCTACTGTTGTAATGTAGTATGGTATTATGACATTACACACCTAAGAAAACTTTGGCTAAAAAATACTTTGTATTTAAGCGGTTTTTGTGACTCACCTATCTCTCATGAAATCTTATAAGTTGTATTGTTCTTAGTATCCTATTCATGCTGTAGGTTATTTTTTGTTATCGTGATAAAATATGGCTTAGATAGCACATCAAATTCTTTCTTACATCGGTTAGGAGGATAATATCAAATATAAACTTTTTTTAATATTTTTTATTTTAAACATAAAAAATATTATTATAAAAATCTCATAAAATAAAATATAAAACTATTGTACTATTTCAATTTCAACTTTTATCTATAAATAAAAATATACCTCAAAATTTTCAAATAATTATACTTTCCCCAACAATTTTGATGCGCCAAGTCCCATGATTCAACACAAAAGTTGGACCGGGTGGATGAGAGAGAGACTAACTATAAATAAATCAAACTTGTATTAATATATATTTATATGTATAATTTATTAATAAGTGTAGCAATATAAAAAAAATTTCACTAAAATTTTCTTTTTATTGTTCAGAAAATATCTTTTATGTCGCTTTTGAATAAATATCTTTCAAATAGAGGTTTTCGATTTAAAATATATATTTTAGAAAATTAGAATTGTCACTACCGTTTAGGTAGATCGGACACCGTAAAAAAATAGAGACTTTAAAAATTAGGGTTCGAGAATCGATTACAGGTGGGGAATGATTGGCACCCCTATACCGCCCAAAATTGATACTTTTATAATTAATTATCACTTTATTAATATTAAATTTTTTGGACCAAAGTGTTATCGAATTAAAGTTTAATTGAATGTGTAAGATTATTTTAAGCGTATTTAAATCTAAAAGTGGACGTCCGAACCACCATCACTACATTAGAATTGACCTCACAATTAAATTTAGAGCACCGCATAAATTAGTTAACTAATGTCGTTATGCATTCCTCAGCAAAAAAATCGATTGCACATTCATAAATTGTGTGATGGAAAAAAATGAAATCATAAAATAAAAGCGATGATTACCATTACAAATAAACGAGAAAAGAAGATATAATGATTTACACTACCATCCACATGATTAAAGACAGAAAGACACTTTTTCTTTGTTTACTAATTATAAGTTTAAATTAATGTCGTTACCTTAGCAACATGTTTAAATGAAATCAGATTGATAAAAACTGAGTTAACAAACAAAAAGAAAAGAAGACAATGAAAATAATGTACTAGAAATTGCAATGAAATAAAAGTGCAAGGAAGAAAACTTCGAATAAAAAGATTGCTAGCATATGAACCGAAAATTTTTAAATAAATAGAGAATAAAATAAACAAAAGACAGATTCGAATAAAAGAAAAGGTCTGGTGACCCAATGTGAAAACAAAAACAAACATTGTAGGACTTAAAGCATAAATTTCCAGAGAATGAGCGTGATCATTTGAATTTAGGGACTAGATTGAACAACTTTGAAAAAGGAAAGGGAGTGAGGACGTTATTTGACCATGCAGAGGTCAATAGTGGAGGCGGAGGGTCTAAATGACAATAAAACCATTTTTATTGAGATATGCTTATAAAACACTATTTTTTTTGAATCGGACTCCCTTTTTAGTTTTTAAAAAAGGGTTAATTATTGTGGAGGTCACCTTTGTTTGCTTTCAATATAAATTTATTCGTCGATTTTGAAAATCAATCAATGCAGTCATGTACGTTTTCGTGTTGTAAACTTATGATCACTAAAACGTTAAATGTCGTTAAGGGTTAACAGAAAGATGAATTGACACAATAAAAAAAAGAATAAATTACTTAAATAGTCCCTAAACTATTATTTTACTTTTGTTTCAATTTTTATTTGACCCTAAAAAATAAAATTTTATATTTTTACCATCTTTCTAAAAACATATTTATTTCTCTAAAAATTCCTTAATGCAAACCAATTATGATCTATATAACCCAAACCTATTATCTATTTTTTTTTTCAAATTTATAAAAATACAAACATTTTTTCTGTATTTTTCATTATATATTGAATTTTTATTTTTATTTTCGTTACAGTTAATAATTTTATTCCTTTTTTGTTTGTGTTCATCATCATACAAACAACTGAAAAAATAGAGGCACAAAAATTCAATTCTCCATCGTCGTCAATATCACCTAACTTGTCGTTATCAGACAAAAAAAGCAAGAAGCCACTACCAAATTTTCTTCGAGATTTAAAGCTTCAAGATTTGAACTTTTCACCTCCAACCCGTTCAACGAAATGACGACCTCCCTCGACTTAAAGCTTTAATCTTGTTTAGCTCCAATTCAGTACCAAAGTGTTTGCACACTCGACAAGATCAAACACGCTCAAAAAAATTAAAAAATAGAACCATAGAAAAACGTCCCTCATCACTATTACCGTCACCACCTCTAACAAAGACAACAAGGTCTTGTTCTTCATCATCACCATCTTCAACGCCGAAAATGTTTGCAGCTACATGCCCTGGTTGTTTGTTCTATGTCATGTCTTCCAGTACAAATTCAAGGGGGCCTCGCTGTGATTTTTTTGTTCCATCTTCTCTGCATATAAAAAAAATCTAGGCTTGACTTAAATGTACCATTTTAACTTTATTTTTATTCTCTGAAAATTGATTGAAGATTCTTTTTTTAAATTATTCAAATCTAGGTTGTATATTCGGTATTTGATTTTTATGATTATTTCTTAAGTTGTTTTTTTTTTCCTGTTTTTCAACAGAATAAAATACTTAAAAAGCTTCAATATATGAAACTTCATATAGCTCACACTCCTATATGAAGCGAAAAAGGTTGACACCTATGAATGAAGCTTAATACAAATTAACGAACAAGTGATGAAAATACCTTTACAAGGCATTCATAGGAATCCAGCAAGTCCGTTTTTAATGGATATTCCATTATCTAGACCATAAAAATGTATTGATAAAACAAGGGAATTGTGTTTTAAATTTTTATAGAATTTTAAGAGAAATGGACGTGTTTTTTTTAGAAAGATGGTAAAAATATAAAATTTTAAAATTTTGAAGGTCAAATTAAAGATAAAATAAAAATAAAATAATTATTTAGTGACTATATAGGTAATTTATCCTTTTATTATTGTACCAAATCATCTTCCCGTTAACTTTTAAGGCTTTTAACGTCAAAATGACCATAAATTTACAGCTCGAAAACATATGTGACTATATTGATTAATTTTTAAAATCGGTGACTAAATTTATACTAAGAGCAAACAAACGTGATCTCCGCAATAATTAATCCTTTAAAAAAAGCTTTTCTTATGAAATTTTCTCACCCTCTTTGAGCATTCGAACCAACGAAAAATATCACCAGAAACAAAATATCAACCAAAAAAAATCCTTAGACGGTTCGTGTTCCAAAAACCCATAATGAAAAGGGCTCTCATTCGAATCATGGTTGAAGGAAAACGAGTTCATCCCGGTCTTAGCCTTAGGTTGTCGAGGTTATCCTCAGTCATCCTTTCCCAATCTTCGAACCAAGAACCCTAGATTTTCAAACAAACACAAAAAACCTTGCGTACAAAATCTCAGAAAATTTTGTATTCAGACCTAGAAAATTCGAGCGATTTGACAGCCCTGAAAAGAAAAACACCCTCTCAATCGATCCTACTCAAAAAGCTCACCCACAAGAGAGTTTATTGTCGATGATTGAGACAAAAATGAAGGGAGTTCTTTTTTTATGTTTTTTTTTATTTAAATGCATGCATGTGAGGTGATGAAATTAGAAGAAAGAGGATATCAGAAAAATGTTCTAGATTTTCTCTTTTTTATTGATGTTGGATTTTTGTTACAATGGTCGCTAATAAATAGATGTAGCAAACTTGATCTGAGAATCAAAAATTGAACCGATTTATTTGAATCGAAACCCGATTGAATCCGAACAAGATGATCCTAACGTGATCCAAAACCCGAACCGAAATCAAAATCGATCTGAATTCTAGAAGAACCGATATAGACTCGTAATCGATTTGACCCGTAACCGATTTGATCCGAATTGATTTTCACCTGAACCAATTTTCACTCGAACCGAAAGCAATCCGAAATTAACTTGCTCAAAATCGATCTAAACCGAACATCAATCCGATTTTAACCCAATAATTGAGTTAAAGTGAATGAATAATTTATTTTTACTATTCTTTATTTTTTATGAATATAATAAATAATAAAATAATATATATTTTATTATTTTTTTGTATTATGATAATACTAATTAATCACTGATAATATGATAACACTTTGGTGAAGCAAATTGAATAAAAAAAAATTCTCTCTTACCTTGGGTTAAAATCGTACAATTATCATATTACCCTTAAATTACGACCAATAATTCTAGATAATTTTAGATAATTCTCTAATTAATGACATATTTAATTTAGTAATTAAAAATACTCCAAATAGTACAATTATCATATTACCCTTGAATTATGACCAATTATATGATAACACCTCAAAAATAACTTTTCTATAGTCAATAATATACAAAAAGTAAGGATAAAATAACTAAGATGTCATTAATGAATCCATGTATTCATAAAAATGACATTAGCCCTTAAATTACTAATATTGTCTTTACTCTTGAGAAATAATTTTATAAACTGTGTTTTATTATTTTTATCTACACCTTAGAGATACACTAAGTTTATTTTAGGTTATTTTATCTTAGTTCACTCTTACAAATCTTTGAACTTTAGACAGTGTGGTACTTAAAGAATCTCATACTTTATCTGGTCATCTTGTTATTCATTATAAAACTAACTTTTAGTTATTCAAATTATTATTACTATTTTAGAAACTTTAATATATTTGGGAATTAAAGTTATTTTCAGTATACATAAATATTTTTCTTACATTCGGATATTTTATTTGAACCATCAGACTATGATGTTAATTTTAATAAGTTTATGAGATAATTTATTTTAGGAATTTTAACTCTTTTTAAATTATCAATTTTTTTAGTTATAATTTTAACTTTTGTTTTGATAAATTATTAAGTAATTAAATATTTTACAATTATTATGAAATAATATAAATTAAATTGGTTTTGAGGGTAAAGTTTTTAACATTAACTTCCTAGATTTAATCTATTTCTTATTGTGTTAAATGTATATTTCTTTTTGTGCTATTGTTAAATGAATTTAAATGTGTGTTTTCTTCTTGTGTTAAATGTGTTTTCTTTTCTTGCGTTAAATGTGGGTTCCTTTCTGTGCTATTGACAAATGAATTCAAATGTGTGTTTTCTTCTTGTGTTAAAGGTGTGCTTCTTTATGTCCTTTTGTTAAATAAATTGAAATGTGTGTTCTCTTTCAGTGCTAGATTTGTGTTTTGTGATTAACTATTTATTGTGATACTGTGATCATGAGATTCCTTGTGATACTGTGATCAAATTATTTGAACTGTGTGTTTCGTATTCTATACGATTATATGCGCTAAGACATTTGAGATCATTAACATTGATTGCATTACATGTGCATGGGGTGGATTTTACGGAGGAAGGTGGTTTTACCACAACTGTGTTTGGCGAAATAAGGGGTGAGGGGTTCTGGGGAACTACCTCCACTGTGACCGGTTGGCTTTGCCACCACTGTGATTGGCGTTTGGAGTATGAAACTACATTCTCTGTGACCTTGCATTCAACAGATTATCGGAATTGTGTGCCTCGTATATTATACGAATATCTGTGATGAGACTTTTGTGATATTGATTGCATAATCATGTGCATGGGGAGAGATTGTACGGAGGAAGGTGGTCCTACCACAATTGTGTTTGGTGAAATAAGGGGTGAGGGGTTCTGGGGAACTACCTCCATTGTGATCTGTTGGCTTTGCCACCACTGTGATTGGTGTTTGGAGTATGGGATTACATGCTTTGTGACATTGCATTCATCACTTATTGTGTTATTTACTGTGAATATATATATTATGCCTGTGATTGTGAACTGAGTGATATCGTGATGTTTCTCTACACTTTAGAGACACACTAGACTTTATAGCTCATTCTTTTAGTTTATTTTTTTTCCAGATATCTAACCCTAAAAGTTGGTACTCGGAGATCTCACTCGGATACAGTTTATTACCATTTTTAGTACGTTTATTTACAAACTGTTTTTTGGGATTATTAGGAATTGAGATGTATTTAAACCTCATGCATAGAATCAATTATTTAAACCTATTAATTTTATATCAAAATATTTACTTTTAACTGTATTTTTATCTTTTGGTTTACAAATTTGGTTTTAAATCACTTTTTACAATTACTTGACATAAAAGTTTTAAAACCAACATTTTTAACCTGTCGTGCTCCTTAAGTTAAAAATAAGGGGTTACAGATCAGTTTCAAGACATTGAAGGGAGATTTACACCACTTAAAGGCTGTCAGTTTCAACTATGTTACAATGCATTGAAGAGCTCCTAAATACACCACTTAAAGAGGCATTTAAATACCACTTAAGAGCTACTTAATCCTCCATAAAGCTGATAAGTTTTTATCAGAGAATTCATGCAATGAAAGCCTTCATTATCATCATTTAAGGGAGAGTAAAGGCAGAAATTAAAACAACACTTAAGGAGGGAATTCAAGGAATATTAGTCAACTTGTTCTCCATTTTTGGATCGGATACGGGCATATTTGAGTCTTGAGATCTTCTTAGAACTTATTCTTCTATTTCTTAGCTTTCCAACGCACTTTGAATCACCTCAATCCGATATCAGGAGCTTCAGATATAATTAAATTATTGAAGCCAGTGCATGCTGGAAATTCAATACGGAAATAATCACAAGATGCTTCTTCCAAAAATTCAAGAGGCCATTCAATTACTGAATTCAATGCTTTATCAACAACCCATTAAAAGAGGATGAATGACAACTTAATCAAGTTCATTAGACCAAGGGGTTTTCCATGTGGATGATATGTCTGTCTACATTCATCCTACGAATGTCCATATTCATCATTTTTAGATCAAACTTTTTGGCTATCAATTGGAGATAGGATAACCTACAAATTAATAGGCCTTTAATACTAGAATAATGAGTCTTTAATCTTTTTCTAGGCTAATAAATTTGTTGTTGTCTTACACTTATAAATAGGCACTCATTTCGTTGTAAAAGAAAAAACTTTTGGCATATATTACAACTTGAGAGTGTTTCTCTTTTATAGTTCTTTTTGAACTTTATCGGATTACAAGATTGTTCTTGTTGCATTCATCCCTTTTCATCTTTTTATATTGCTGGTTCCTAGTTCTTATAACTAGAGGGTCACAATCCATCAACCTTTCACCTAAGTCACGGTTTAAAAACTCTTAAGGTACGGGTCTTCACTTTTTAGTGTTGGTTCCTCCTTTGTTTACATCGCACAATCAATTACATTCCTTCTCTTCACTTCCATCATCCATACAACCATATTTTCCATACGTCATCTTAAACACAATAACCATCGTATCATCATTTCATTTCACCATATTATCTATCTATTTCATATCATCTTGTAAGTTTCATTTTAAACTTCTTATTTCTAATTTCAGTTACTTACTAGAATCACGATCGGGAAATCACAAATACAAATTCGGATATTCTGCAACCGGATTCGTATCAATTGTATTAGAGCTACAACGATTCAGTAAGTTGTTCGATTCATCTCCCAAAAAAATTGAAAAAAAGAAAAAATTTGAAAAAAAATCCAAAATCTAAAAAAAAAGGTTCAAGAGGGAGTTATCATATCTTAAAAGTATACAGAAAGGTTTGGTTGTATTTTTTATCACATTTTCTTCAGATTCCTATTTTATTTTTTTTACCATCCGTTTGCTACCCATTTCTTGTTTTCCTTTCCTAACCACTTTGTTTCAGCCGAATTCAACAAAGAAAGCTTGTTGAGCCTTAAGTAAGTTCTCTAAGGACTTAGAAAAGAGAGCAATAGTGGTAAAAGGCAAGAGTGTGTATTAAGGAAAAAAGCCTATCCCGAGTGAAACACGAGTGTGAGTGCATTTTCTTTGGAGTGATAGGTGAGTATTTGTGCTGGTAAGGTTTAAATTTTTTATCTAACCATATCACAAAGATCTTCTCATAGTGGTGAAAGAGTTCAGAACTTGCAAAACCAAGCCTTGCTACAAGCAATGGAAAAGGTGATGCAACAAGTTTTTGATCCTATTCACAAGAGTTTGGATCGCCTTGAGATAGTATCTCATCCACCTCCATTGAAGGAAAAAAGAAAAATAAATTGGAGAGACAACCCTCAATTTGTCTCTAGTTGTACATCAAAATGGAGACAAAAATCTTGTGAGAAAAATTCATCTCCCAACCAAGAGGCATTGTTCGAAGTTCCAAGTCCATCAAGCCTAGCACATCTTCGTTCAATTCCAGAAGTTTATCACGGAGCAAGCCAAGCAATTCTATTTTTTTAGCCCCGAAAGTCTAGCTCAATTTCATAAGTGTTTTGACGATTATGTCAAAGAAACACAATTGCAAGAGTCACTAGAAAAAGAACATGATTGTCAAAATGAAAAAGAAATTGAAGGAGAAGAGAAAGAGAAAGAGATTTGTGAAAATGAAGAAATTGAGATTGAGCATGAAATTGAGAGAGAAAAAGAAAATCTTGAAAAAGAAAAGAGAAAAGAGTTTGAGCAAAAAGAACAAGAGATTGAAAAAGAAGATCAAACTCAAGAAAAAGAGCGTGAGAAAGAAACAAAAAAATTGGAGAAACAAGAAAAGAATGATCTTGAGAGAGAAATTGTTTTTGCAAAAAAAGAAGAGGAAACAAAATTATTTTGCACTAACAAAAGTTTTTCTAATCTTGTTTTGACATTTTCTCAGGATTCTATGGAAGTTATTCCAAATGGAGACATTGAAAAATTCAATGTGAAAGTGAACACATCGGTTTTTCTTTTCACTAATAAAATCAATAATTCTTCTTTGTCATTGTTTCAGGATTTTTGTGAGGAATATTTAGAAAATTTTCCAAGGAAGTTGCCCTTAGTCAAGAACAACATTCCTCCACCATCAACTCAGAGCATTCAACTTTAGTGGTTTGAAAATTCTTTCAATTTTGTTATAGTTTTCCCTAAAGCTAAGTTTGATTTATTTTTCAGGGAAATGATTCAATGTCCAAGTGGATATGATTCAAGCAAAAATGATAAGTTTCTAAATCATTTTTGGGAGAATTTTTGGAGAGAAATGAACAAAAAGATAATATAATATATCATCTACCATTTAAAGAATTCCACAATGAAGAATACTTGAAAAATTTGTGCAGAATGTTTTTTGAGTGAAGTTGTCTTTAACAAGCAATTTTTTGTCACTAAGCATCCACCATCTGGAGAATTTGTCAGGTTTGATGTTCTTAATCCTCATGATTTTATTTCTTTTCTTACTAATACAATTTTAATTGTAGAAGTTGAAAGGACACATAAGTTTGAGAATAAGCTACATCGAAAGGAGTTTAGAGAATTATTTTCAAGAGACTTATCAAAAGAGTAGATAAAAAGCGTCAAGCATCAACCATCAATTAGGATTATCAAGTATCCTCAATGGTTTGACATTTTCTTTGACTTTTTAACAACATTCCCTGGAACTAATTTATTTTTCAGAGAAAAAGATCGAATAGATGAAGTATCGTGGACCAAAATCTCAGAACGAGATTTCCAATCATTTTATAACCTTTGTATGGTTAGCAAGGATATGAAACATGAATTATCTGCCCAATCAAGAGCGATCATTTGGAAGAGCATAAATAAGTGGGGGGATTATTTTCCTTGTTTTAAATTAGTGTGCAACCCTTTAACACCATCAACATGTTACCACCCACAATTTAAAAACATTAGCATGTTTGAGCTTTCTAACCATGCATTTTTGTTTTCTTTTCCAACTAATCTTGTTGAGACTGTAGATGATCAAAGAAAAGTTTCAATCAGTGAGAGCACTACATCAAAAAATGAGAGGAAACAAAGAAAAGAGAGCCAAGCATGACGAGAATAGAATTTCCAAGAAGTGGGAGTGAACTATCTTTGAACTAGGAGATTGGTTTTGGATTAGAAATCGAATGAAAAGTTTCCAACCTTACGAAAGTCAAAATTATTTCAATATATAGCAAGAGTCGGTTTGGGTCAAATCGTTTTCAAGAAGGGGGGAATGATGTGATACAAGCTAGCACCAAACTTCTTGGGGCCTTGCTCAAATTAAAGAAGAAGTCACAAGATTTAAACACTTGTGGCAAAGTCAATGATCTTAACAATTCAAGTTCAAACATGTTTTTTCAAGACTTAAATTTGAACTTGGAGCCTTGGCCATCTTTTGAACAAATGCAACATGTTACTTTTGCATTTTAATACATGCCTTTAAGTGTTAGCTTATGAGTGTGTTACATGTAGTTACATGAGCATTTAACTTGCATGAGTTTACTTTATTTTGCATATTTAATTTCATTATTTTTATCATGAATAAATAAGACTTATTGTTCATTTAAACATATTGTTTGACTTATGTTTGTTTCGAACATTTAAACATGTTAGTTCTTTTAAGCTTGTTAGTTTCATTAATGCATGTCAGTTTATGCATGTTAGTTCATTTAAAGTCCAAGAGCTTATTGATGTTTGTTAGTTCATTAAGCGAATTAGTTCATTCAATTAAACTAGTTCATGTAATTTAACTAGCTCATTAAGTTTCTTCCCAACATTTGCTTTATCGAATAAAGTTGTTATCTAATGGTTTCTCATATATTTTTCAGCTAAGGTATTCATTTGGGATCAAATGGTTGATCATTTTCTACAAGAATGACAAGTCATTTACCACCAACTGAAGACACTTGAAGACATCATGATGGCTGATCAATTTCAAGACAATGAAGGAGGATTTACACTACTTAAAGGTTGTCAGTTTCAACTATGTTACAAGGCATTGAAGAGCTCCTAAATACACCACTTAAAGACGCATTTAAATACCACTTAAGAGCTACTTAATCCTCCATAAAGCTGATCAGTTTTTTATTAGAGAATTAATGCAATGAAAGCGTTAGGTGTTATAATGTACTGTTTTATTCCCCTTATTACTCATGTTTATTGTTGTACTTAAGCATTTAATTGATTACATTTGAATATTTTCATGCATTTTCATTAGTTGTCACCTTATATCTTTACTTGGTTGTTTTGGTTAATTTTCGGTGGAAAAAGATGTTGTTGTGGTTTATTTCCTTTGTTTTTGCAGAAAGTAATCCTTGATGAAGGAGCTATCTATGGAAAGGAATAATGAGAGAAAGTCAAGATGGGAGATATGGAAAGATTGAAGGATCAAAGAAAAGAAGGAAACAAATGATGAGAATAAAATTAGAAATGGATATATTCTATCATGATTATTTCCATCTCTATATTATTCCATCATCCATGTTGACCAAATCTACTCCATATAAGGAGCTTGTCGTCCACTTCAAGAAGGGGAGAGGCTGGATCGAGAGACTTGGGGAGTGAAGCAAGTGACAATTGTTTTTTATCTTTGTCTCTTTTATTATTTTAAGTGATGAGAGGAATGTTTGTTGGAAACTTTTGCCCAGCCATGAACTAACTTTAAGTTGGCTTGGGTTATTCTATTGTTATGGATGATTTAGTTTGATTTTTATTTAAGTTCGTGGTGTGTTCTTAATTGAGGTTTACCTATTCTTGGCATTTAATTTGTTTGCGAGAGAATCGGGAGAGAACCTCGATAAATGATTCATTTATCCAGATTCGGGAGGATTGGATTCACGAAACGAATAGGTATGGTTCGATCCAAGTGCGAAAGAACTAATTCAGCTTAGGGATAAGTGCAGGATTTCAAAGGCTAATAGAAGCTACGCTTTGCCGA
This sequence comes from Abelmoschus esculentus, assembly GCA_035048815.1. Classification (NCBI taxonomy): domain Eukaryota; kingdom Viridiplantae; phylum Streptophyta; class Magnoliopsida; order Malvales; family Malvaceae; genus Abelmoschus; species Abelmoschus esculentus. The sequence continues at coordinate 7,630,034 of JAUCBN010000055.1, forward strand.
ACCTCAAGGATAGTCGCCCAAATTGCCCGAGCAATTCCCTCATCGCAATTGCCTAACCATTCTACGAACTGATAACTCGGAGAAATGTCATAAGCAATCGATTAAGCCCAATTGCCGGAGCAAGTTGCGTGGTGCGAGCACCCACTTACGAAGAAGAAATCATTCGACAATCATTCCATAATTCGGAATAACCCAGCCTCATTTCTCTTATCGATTATCTCAATTATTTTACTTGCTTATTTATTATTTAATTTTATTTCAAATCAATCATCTAAACAATTTGTGTTTTTCAATTCAGTGCAAGAGATTAGATTCTTATAGGCGCACCAATCCATGTGGATACGATACTTTTTATACTATAACTTTAACGTGTACACTTGCACGCAATCGCGAAGTACTTTTTACACGCAACAAGTTTTTGGCGCCATTGCCGGGGATTGACAATAACAACTTTTCTTTTAGTTTCTTGCATTTTATTTTATTTTATTTCTTTTAATTTTTATTTCGAATTCAAAGAATTTACCAAATTTGGTTTTGTTGCTGTGTATGACCAGGACAAGACCACCATCAGAAGAACATTCATTTGAACCCGAAATCGAATAAGTTTTTCGCAGAAAGAGACGTGAACAGCGAGCAGCTATGGCAGATCCTTTTCCTCGTATTGGCAATCAAAATGTCATGGTAATAGGAGATGACATAGATGACCAACCACCAATTCAAGTTAGACGCAGGGATATTCGAGATTACTTGGAGGAAGATCTCAATGGATTAAATCCAGGAGTTGTTGTACTAGAAATCGAAGTAGCGCATTTTGAATTAAAGCCAGTGATGTTCAATATGATCAATACGATTGGTCAATTTGGCAGACCGGCAACCGAAGATGCGAGGCAACATCTCAAGTCATTATTGGAGATTTGCAACTCATTTAAAATTTAGGGAGTTCATGAGGATGTCCTTAGACTCAAATTGTTCCCTTATTCATTATGAGATAGAGCTAAAATATGGTTCGATAGTATTCCATCCGGATATATAGGATCTTGGGCGGAATTACATCGTGATTTTATTGCTCGATTTAGTTCTACCAATCTGACTGATAGATTACGTAATGAAATTACTTCTTTTCGGCAGGCTGATGACGAAGCAATGTATTAAGCTTGGGAGCGATATCGAGAACTTCTAAACAAATGCCCTATGTATGGATTCCCATTATGGACACAAGTGATGATGTTCTACAATGCTGTGAAAATGCCAACTAGGATGATTCTAGATGCCTCGATAATTGGCATACTCCTAGATAAGCCCGCGGAAGAAGCTGTGGAAATTTTAAATCGCTTGGCAAAGAACGATTACCAACTCCCAAACACTAGACGAGGAGGAGTTAGGCGTAACACCACTGAAAATGATACATCGGATTCGATTGCTTCACAATTGGCTAACTTAACCAACTTGGTTATGAATATGCAACGTCCGAGTAACACAAAGGAAATCAAGGTATTGAATTCTTTTCGTGAAATATGTAATGGTGACCATAATTCTTCTGAGTGTTTGCAGAATCAAGAGTCGAGTTTTTACATGGGAAATTATAATCGAAACAATGCAATGTCGAACACTTACAATCCGTCTTGGAAGAAGCATCGCAATTTCTCTTGGAGCAATCCGAGTAATGCTCTCAATCAGGGGAGTTCGAGTACACAAGTATCAGGATTTCAACAGAATATGCCTCGGTAACAGATGCCGCAACAACAAACACAGTCTAGTTCTTTGGAAGATAGATTTAATGCTTTTATGACAAGAACTGAATCTATATTTGTTAGTAATGAGAAAAAAATTGATGCTTTCATGAACAGGACTGAAGCTTTCATGAACAGGATTGAGATGCGGTTGCAAAACCAAGAGGCAACACTCAAAACGCTGGAAACACAATTTGGTCAATTTACATAAAATGTGAATACAAGACCACAAGGCGGTTTACCTAGCAACACTGAGATCACTAAAGGAATTGGCCATGAGCAATGTAAGGTAATCACTACTCGAAGTGGATTAAGGATTAACGATGAATCTGTGCAGGAAAAAGAACATCCAGTGAAGCCAACACCGAGACAAAAAGATGATGAAAATAAGGAGGAATCAAAAAATGCCATGGCAAGTCCTGATGCCTTGACATTACCCTCACTCAAATTCCAAACGAATGAGAAGATTGAGGACATCCGATTACCACCACCTTTTCCACAGAGGCTTCGACGGCAAAAGCAAGAATATCAATTCAATAAATTCTTGGATATTCTGAAGCAAGTTCATATTAATTTATCGTTGGTTGAGGCAATAGAGAAGATGCCGAATTACGCTAAGTTTCTCAAAGATATTGTTTCTAAGAGAACTAGGTTAGGTGAGTTTGAGACTATTGCCATGACGAAAGGATGTATGACCATGTTGCACAACAAGATGCCTCTGAAGTTAAAAGATCTAGGAAGTTTTACAATTCCATGTTCAATTGGAAATCACTATGCAGGGAAGGCACTATGTGATCTTAGAGCAAGTATAAATCTTATGCCAAAATCGGTTTTCCAAAATGTTGCAGCTTGCCGATAAATCTTATGTGCATCCAGAGGGGGAAATTGAGGACATATTGGTAAGGGTCGATAAATTTATTTTTCCTACTGATTTTATTGTTTTGGATTGTGAAGCAGACGAATCTGCACCCATCATTCTTGGGAGACCATTTTTAGCAACGGGAAGGACTTTAATTGATGTCGAGAAACGAAAACTTACGATGCGAGTCAATGATCAGCAAGTCAAGCTTAACGTTTTTCACACTCTTAAGCATGCGGATAACCCAGAGGAATGCAAAATCATTCAAGCAACTACTGAATTCAACTTTGGAGTTGAGGAAGATGTCCTTACAAATTGCCTCGGTAATTGTATTGCCGAACCTGAAGAACATATCAAACTTGAAGAACCAAACGACAAAGAACAACATGAAGCCAATTGGAAAGTTAGTCGTCTGGGTAAGTTCTTTGAACCAGTTGATTATTCAGGTAAGGGAGGTAAGATTTCAAAACCATCTATTGAGCAATCTCCAATTCTTGAATTGAAACCTTTGCCAGCGCTATTGAAATATGCCTATTTGGGAAATAATGACTCATTGCCTGTAATAATTTCTTCTAAGTTGCAGTGTAAACATGAAGAGCAAGAGTTTGACATTGAAATGAAGGACAGGAAAGGAACGAAAAATCAAGTGGCTGATCATTTGTCAAGGTTAGGAGGAGGAAACAATGAAGATGATCCTTTGGAGATCGACAATGAATTTCTGGATAAGAAATTATTGATTGTCTTGGCAATGCCACGACAATTCATGTCTGGGCAATTAGTTCTTTTCAATACCCAATTGAAACTTTTTTTCGAAAATCCTCTGTCAAGATGGTCTGAATTGTTTGAAGTTGTTACATCGTTTCCACACGGTGCAGTGATAATCAAGTCCACTATAGATGGACGAGAATTCAAAGTGAATGAACAAAGATTGAAGCACTACACCAACACAATTTGGGAGATTGATAAAGAAAGGATCACTTTAGAAGATACATGATCATGATCTTCTTTAGTATTTTTATTTTTATTGCATTTTAATTTATTTTAGACAATTTTTAATATTTGATATTTTTCTTTATTTCGGTATTTTTATAGATTTTCTTAATTATGGTTTCTTTTATTTTATTTTAGGAATAATTATCCTCTCATGATTTGAATAATTCCTACTTCGTTGACTTTTATCTTTTTTAGGAAATGAAATCAATATCAGAGGAGATTTGATTGCAGATTTGGATAGATGAGAATATGGGTTAAACTTTGAAGAGATTAATTCCATAATTAACTCTAAAAGTTACCCTTATTTTTGATCTATTTATTTCCTTTTTTATCCTAACCGAATTTCTTTCCTTGCAATAATGATCTTTGCAGCATACTTTCATCAATATTATGTGTTTTTCTTGACAGGCAAGTGGAGTAGAACTTATATTGAACATGTTGGATCAATTTTTTGTTCTACTAGGCAATTGTTCTGGCCAAGCAATTGTCGCTCAAGTACAAAACTTATACAATTGTTCTGGTAATTGTTCTGGCCAGGCAATTATCGCTCAAGTACAAGACAAGCACCGATGGAGGAACTAATCCACTACTGGCATAACAATCACGAGGACATCAAGCTAAATTCTAGGCAACCAGGATATTGCTAACTAAAGGTGATAACTTTTCTAATTAACTCATTTGCATTTTTATTTTTGCATGCATTGGGGACAATGCTCATCTCGAGTTTGGGGTATTTACCTTTAATCATTCATAGTAGTTGCCTTTATCATTAGTGTTGCATATAGATTGCACATATTAGTTGCCAAGAATTTTAATTTGATCTACTTGCTAAAAATTTGATGGATAACCAATGATGAGATTTATGTCATTGCACTTAATTGAAATTGCCTTTGTTTTTAGAATTGCATTGAAAGAATCTAGAATTTTACTATGATGCTGAATTTTTTACATGGTTGTGACTTGTTGTTTGATAGAAACTTTGTGATTTTAGGTTGAATTTTGGGCTTATATCTTTTGGGAAAAAAAAGAAAAAAAAAAAGAGGATAAGCAATATCATTCTAGAGGTGCCCGAAACAAGCTCTAGTTTGTGTGCATTAAAAGAATCACTAGAGGTGCCCGAAATTGGCTCTAGTTGATAAAATTAATAGAATTGCTTAAGTGCTAGAGGTGCCCGAAATCGGCTCTAGTAAGATTAATGCCCAGGCAATTATTGTTAAAACCTTTTTTGTCACATAGAATCTTGAAAATCAACTTGTATACAACCACACACACTTTGTCACGAGCATTATAGTTTGATTCTGGAAAATTTCTTTGTTTTTCGAAAAATTTTAAGGTAATCATACTTTGTGCCCCAATTCTGAGGTTAGAAGTTAAACTTTGAAGCATGTATTTGAAGATTGAATGCCCTAGCAATTAATTGTAGGTTTGCATTGCTTGAGGAAATGCAACAACTCGAGTTTGGGTGTGTTTTAGGTGTTATAATGTACTGTTTTATTCCCCTTATTACTCATGTTTATTGTTGTACTTAAGCATTTAATTGATTACATTTGAATATTTTCATGCATTTTCATTAGTTGTCACCTTATATCTTTACTTGGTTGTTTTGGTTAATTTTCGGTGGAAAAAGATGTTGTTGTGGTTTATTTCCTTTGTTTTTACAGAAAGTAATCCTTGATGAAGAAGCTATCTATGGAAAGGAATAATGAGAGAAAGTCAAGATGGGAGATATGGAAAGATTGAAGGATCAAAGAAAAGAAGGAAACAAATGATGAGAATAAAATTAGAAATGGATATATTCTATCATGATTATTTCCATCTCTATATTATTCCATCATCCATGTTGACCAAATCTACTCCATATAAGGAGCTTGTCGTCCACTTCAAGAAGGGGAGAGGCTGGATCGAGAGACTTGGGGAGTGAAGCAAGTGACAATTGTTTTTTATCTTTGTCTCTTTTATTATTTTAAGTGATGAGAGGAATGTTTGTTGGAAACTTTTGCCCAGCCATGAACTAACTTTAAGTTGGCTTGGGTTATTCTATTGTTATGGATGATTTAGTTTGATTTTTATTTAAGTTCGTGGTGTGTTCTTAATTGAGGTTTACCTATTCTTGGCATTTAATTTGTTTGCGAGAGAATCGGGAGAGAACCTCGATAAACGATTCATTTATCCAGATTCGGGAGGATTGGATTCACGAAACGAATAGGTATGGTTCGATCCAAGTGCGAAAGAACTAATCCGGCTTAGGGATAAGTGCAGGATTTCAACGGCTAATAGAAGCTACGCTTTGTCGAACCTCAAGGATAGTCGCCCAAATTGCCCGAGCAATTCCCTCATCGCAATTGCCCAACCAATCTACGAACTGACAACTCGGAGAAATGTCATAAGCAATCGATTAAGCCCAATTGCCAGAGCAAGTTGGGTGGTGCGAGCACCCACTTACGGAGAAGAAATCATTCGACAATCATTCCATAATTCGGAATAACCCAGCCTCATTTCTCTTATCGATTATCTCAATTATTTTACTTGCTTATTTATTATTTAATTTTATTTTAAATCAATCATCTAAACAATTTGTGTTTTTCAATTCAGTGCAAGAGATTAGATTCTTAAAGGCGCACCAATCCCTGTGGATACGAAACTTTTTATACTATAACTTGAACGTGTACACTTGCATGCAATCATGAAGTACTTTTTACACGCAACAGAAAGCCTTCATTATCACCATTTAAGGGAGAGTAAAGGCAGGAATTAAAACAACACTTAAGGAGGGAATTCAAGGAATATCAATCAACTTGTTCTCCATTTTTGGATCGGATACGGGCATATTTAAGTCTTGATATCTTCTTCAAACTTATTCTCCTATTTCTTAGCTTTTCAACGTACTTTGAATCACCTCAATCCGATATCAGGAGCTTCAGATATGATTAAATTATTAAAGACAGTGCATGCTGGAAATTCAATACGGGAATAGTCACAAGATGCTTCTTCAAAAAATTCAAGAGGCCATTCAATTGTTGAATTTAATGCTTTATCAACAACCCATTGATGAATGACAACTTAATCAAGTTCATTAGATCAAGGCTTTTTCCATGTGGATGATATGTATGTCTACATTCATCCTACAAATGTCCACATTCATCATTTTTAGATCAAACTTTTTGGCTATCAATTGGAGATAGGATAACCTACAAATTAATAGGCCTTTAACACTAGAATAACGAGTCTTTAATATTTGTCTAGGCTAATCAATTTGTTGTTGTCTTACACCTATAAATAGGCACTCATTCCATTGTAAAAGAAAAAACTTTTGGCATATATTACAACTTGAGAGTGTTTCTCTTTTATAGTTCTTTTTGAACTTTATCGGCTTGCAAGATTGTTCCTGTGGCATTCATCTCTTTTCATCTTTTTATATTGTTGGTTCTTAGTTCTTATAACTAGAGGGTCACAATCCATCAACCTTTCACCCAAGTCACGGTTTAAAAACTCTTAAGGAACGAGTCTTCACTTTTTAGTGTTGGTTCCTCCTTTGTTTACACCGCACCATCAATTATATTCCTTCTCTTTACTTCTATCATCCATACATCCATATCTTCCATACGTCATCTTAAACATAATAACCATCTTATCATCATTTCATTTCACCGTACTATCTATCCATTTATATCATCTTGTAAGTTTCATTTTAAAATTCCTATTTCTAATTTCAGTTACTAAAATCCAACCGGACAATCACAAATACAATTTTTTATATTCCGCAACCGGATTCGTATCAGAACCGGTCAGACTCATTATCACCCCTACTCACAAATACACAATAAATAAAAAATGCAAAAGTTTTAAGAATTAATCTAAACTTTTACGTTTGAATTTATATTTTTTAGATGACATATTCAAAAAAAAATATAAACAATTAACAAAATAAATATATAAACAAAGAAAAAAATTAAGATTTGAATTATTTGTTTTTTTTATCTTTTGAACAATCCTTTTGAGATATGACGTCGAAACCCAATGATACGCTTTCAAGTTGATGTTGAATTTTAAAAATATATATCGAAGCTTTAAAAAAATTAAGAACTTAAACAGAGAAATAAAAAATTGTGGAGAAAGGAGTAGTATTTGAGAAATCGTTAAGTTAGAGATTTAGTTAATTGGGGATTTTCAATCGGGAGTTTAAGTTACTGATATAATAAATAAATAAATAAATAAATACTAGTTAAAATTAGGTGTGTAATCGGTTCGGTTTTGGTTTAATTTGGTAAGCTATTTTATTAATTACCGATTTTTGGTTCGGTTAAGATCTATTTTCGATTTTTTCATATTAATGTTAATTTTTAAAAATTTGTATTTTATCTTAACAAAATAGCTTTATTTTATAACTTTTAAACATTAAAAGGTAAAAATATTGAGATATTTTTCATAAATATTTATTAAAAATTTATTTTTAAGTAAAAATATAAAAAATAAAAATACATCTTTAGTATTTTAAGTATAAAATATATATTTTTACTTTATATAAATAATTAAAAAATTAAATTCGATTTAATTCAGTTAACCACGGTTCGTAAATTTATGAACCATAATGTCTCGGTTCGGTTCGGTTTTCGATTTTGTGGTTAGTCATGTTCAATCCTAGTTTAAATTATTTTTATTTATCTTAAAAAATATTTTTTTTAATTTTTCTTAAAATAGTAATTAATCATGTTCGATTCGATTTTCGATTTTGCGATTAATCATGCTCTAGCCGTCCAATGTATTAGACACCAATACCTAGAGAGAGAGTCGATTCATAGATTCTTTGTTTTCTTTCTCTCAACTATGTTCTAAGCTTTCTTAGGGTTTAGGTGAAGGTTGTTAGTATTTGTGAGAGGAGATTGTACTTTGTCTTTGTTTCAATGCAATAAAACTATTAAAGTTTGCTTATCCTTTGTTATTCTTTGTTCTTGCATTCAAGCTCGGGAGAGAAGTTTGTGAGTAATCCATTTATCTAGACTCGGGAGAGTTAGATTCACGAAATGGGTAAGTACGGTATTTCAATCGCGAAATACTAACTCGGACTAGGGATAGGTTAAGAGTTTCAGCGGCTAAAAGAAGTGTGAGATTGGTTGGTGAGTATAATTGATTCACGCCGGGAGGTATCATCAAGGACTAGTCATCAACAGTACTTCGACTTAGGGATAAGCGGAGTCATCCACGGACACTTTGCCGAACTTTGGTAGAGTCTACCCACAAGCAAGGGATTGCCGCGGCGGACAGTATCGTCGCTGCCAAGTAAGTAATCTGTAGTGCTGCCGAGGCAGTGATATACGATTGCATTGGACAGAGACAAGTCAATCAAATCCACAATACAACACAACTGGACCCTGACCTCTCTCTCTACTATCAAATCTCTTTATTTTACTTAGTTGTTTTATTTCAGTTACATCACAACCCAAATTACTTGTGTTTTATTTTATTCTACAGAATAAGAAGACGAAGAAGACATATTGAGTATACCAATCCCTGTGGAGATGATAATCTGATAAATACTTATCACTTATTACTTGCGATGTGTCCACTTGCACTAAGCGCGCACTTTTGACACGCGACAAGTTTTTGGCGCCGTTGTCGGGGATTGGTAACTAAATTTTGTCTTCTTTATTTTTCTTGTTTTTAGTTACTTTTACTAACATATTTTCTTTTTATTTTTCTTTAAAAAAAATTACAGGTGTGTTTTCAATTTGAAGGATTTTCAAGATGCAAGGAGAAAGAAAGAAATCTATTCGGGAGTTTATGTTGGAAGATATGAATCGAGCCAATCAAGAATTTCCTAGATTAAATGATGATTATCTATGCCAACCAAGAGCAAACCAACAAGTTCATGCCTGGGCAAATTTTTTTAATTGTGGAAATGATCATTTGGTTAACAATTGTCCGTATAGTACTGGAACATATGGCCACATAGAGGACCATAGATGGAACCAACAACAAAATCCTTCATGGTATGATCAAAACGCTCAAAATTTTTTTTACCATGACAATTTTGTTGATGTTACAGATATGCCATGGCAATATAATTTTTCTCAAGAGTATCCAAATTCATTTGAGGAAACATTGAAAGCGTCAATGGCTAGAATTGAAGAATTAATGACAGAGCAATCAAGGTTATTGGATGCACATATAGCTCAACAAAGATCCATATATGCCATGGATAACATGACCCAACAATCAACCCTTAGGGATACTGAAATCCCAACACTAGAGAACAAAGATGGAATTCTGGAACCTCCGAGTCTAGAATATGTTGATGAGAAAGAATGTCAAACATTGGATGAGTCTACAGAAATAATTGTCACGGTAATGGAGAAGCCTGAATAGGGCAATATCACGACACCATTCAATGAGGCTGATAAGAGTAATGCTATAGAAAATTCTGAGGAGTCTGATTCTTAGGATGTCACATCAGCACTGATGCTGAAGAAGGAATCTGAGGATTACTCTCACTCACAGTTGCCTGGGCAATTACATGACGACATGCTCGATCAACAAGATGACAATACCGTAATAATGGAATATGAGAAGGTAATGATTGAACCTTTTGAATTCTTTAAAAACTCATCTCTTTCATTGCAGGTATCTTCCGAGGAGTCAACGTTACAAGATTTGAAGCCATCCCAAATAGGATATGATTATTTGGAAGATGAAATTTTATCTATGATAATTCCATCTAATATTAGTTCCAAATCAAAGTCTCTACTGATGGAGATTTTTGAGAAGCATAAAGAACAATGTGAGTTGATTCTTGAAGACTTCAAGAAAGATGGTTCTTCATTTGACATACACAGAATTTTGGCAGAGGATCGCCACGGCAATTGGCTAGCACAGCAATTGCCTCAACAACAAAGGATCCCAATATTGTGTGGACGCAGGCCTCATTTGAAGATGCTCAATGTAACATTCTGAGCATGGGATTTGGAGGATCCCGATGCTGTGTGGACGCGGGCCTCAATCCCCGAGTTTAGGATCTCAATATTGTGTGAACGCGGGCCTCATTCGAAGATGCTCGATGTAACATTCTGAGCATGGGATTTGGAGGATCCCAATATTGTGTGGACGAGGGCCTCACTCTTAGTGTAGGATCTCGATGTTGTGTGGACGTCGGCCTCACTACCTTGTGTTTGGTTTTGGTTGACATGTATATGTTGTGTGCATTAGTATACATCCATTGCTTTACTTTATTCATGATATATATGATGTAGCGTCATCATATCATGCATGATATTACATTATTGCTTTACTTTATTCATGATATATATGATGTTGGCCTAGTGGCAGTGTACCCATTGAGCTTCTATAGCTCAGCATTTCGAAATGTGTTTTCGAGCGTAGGTTAGGTAAAGTTGGAATCGGAGGAGCACCATCAAGGTTGAAATTTCAGCATCGATTTAGTGTTAGAGTACAATTTATTGATGTATTGGGCTAATACATGTCAAACCTTATATTATAATTTGTAACTCTTATTTAAACTTGATCGAGTCGAATGTTTTATGGTTTGTAAATAATGGAGCTTCAACTATTTTAAATCACTTGAATTTATGTTTCGTCTTGGATTTGAATATAATAGATTGTTATGATTTTATTTGGATTTGGATCGATTTTAATGGGCTTGAAGCCAAAAAAAATTAAAATATGGGTTTTTTTGCCGGAGGCCCAATGTGACACCAAGTTTAAGGTTTTACAGATATAATGGAACAAGGATCTGGAGAATGTTTTATTAATGATATGGAATCGGTCGTTGTATATATGCATGACCTTTGAGTTTTTTATCTCTCTGAAAATATTTTTGAGAGTCTTCCATTTTCATTATCAAAGTATTCAAATTTGACAATATTATTGTTCTTTGATTGTTGTATAAAAAGTATTCTAGAAGGCTATTTTAAGCATATGGATGCTCTTAAGATTCTTGATCTTAGTTGAAATCCTATCAAGAATCTCCTAAACTCCTTATCAAAATGTTCGATGCTTAAAAATTGTTGTTCTCTAATTGTGGTATAGAGAGTATTCTAGAAGGTTTCTTCGACCATATGCATGGACTCACTTGAGATTCTCGATCTTTTCAAAAAATTTATTAAATATTTGACGGTAATTTGGGGTTTAATCCAAATATTGATGAGTTATTTTTATTAGGATTAAACTAATATAATATCATAATTTTAGGGACTAAAATTGTTATTAAACCATGTCATGATACAATCTCATTAAATATTTAATGTTCGATGACCAAAATAATAACAAAATAAAAAATTAGTGACGATTTTAACAAAAAAATATTTGGGTGGTCAAAAAAAGGTGTGTTAGTTGGGCGACCACCAATATAGTTTTCCCATGAAAAATAATTTAATTAAATTTTATTTTAAATATTTATTAATTATATGTTAAGTCCTTAAATTTTTTAATCTTTATTAATTAATTTAATAGTGTTTAGCGTTAATGATATTCAACGGTGTTCGACGCCCATTGTAGAATTTTTCTCTTAAATATTATTTTTATATGCTGTAATTGTGCAAAGAGAAGAGCATAGATAAAGTAGGATTTTTTATCGATTTAAAAATAATAATCTTAAATAAGACCTGATTTATCCTTAAAAATTAATCTTAAATAAAGATAAATAATTTGATTAATCAGTCAAATATACTTATTTAAAAATATATTCATTTTATGTATTAATTTTTATGCTATATCATATTTCATAGAATATTTTAATTCTCTTATTTTCAATATTATATTCATACGATGTAATTGTGTGTAGAGAGATGCATATATAAAGTCAGTTTTTATCGATTTAAAAACAATTATCTTAATTTTTACTCAATTCATCCTTAAAAATTAGTTTTAAAATTAAAGGTAATATTGTTCATTGTCGAAATTAAATGAACTGAAGAAGAGTAATCACTCTTCACCCTAAAATAATTCACCTTTATTTTTTTATTTAAATTTTTAATAAATTTAATTTATTTATAATTTTTTTATTGTTAAATATTTATATTTTATCCTTAATTTTAAATCCTAACTTCATCGTGATATCTAGGGATATAAAAATAGTTACCCGGATGAATCTCAGGTCGGGTAAAATCGGATATAGGTCATTTCAGGTTGATTTGATGTTTTGACTTGATTTGGGTCGGGTGCGGGTCTATTTCAGGTCGGGTCTATTTCAAGTAGAGTCCATTTCAGATCAGATCTATTTCAGGTTGAGTTCATTTCAGTTCGGGTTTAAACGGTTCGGGTCCAAATCAGATAATTGATATGTTCATTTCAGTTCAGGTAGATTTCAATTCGGGTTTATTTCAGTTCGGTTGCATTTCAGGTCGGATTCATTTCAAGTCGAATTAATTCGGGTTTTAAATTCATATTTATTAAAATTATTAAGTTTGAGTTTGGTACAAATAGGTAATTAAGTAAATAACTAATAGACTTTGGGTTGAATGGTTGATCACTTATTTCGAATTATTTTTTTAATATCTAACATCTTTAACTAGCATTAATCTCATTAAAAATAAATATTACGCACTAGACTAAACAAAAATAGCATCAAATGATTCATATCTTAAAAATTGGACTAAATTACAAAAAATAAAAATAATAAACATTGGACAAGAAAGAATAAAGTTTTAAATTAAAAAGGATAAACATTAATAAAATAAAATATCATCTTATTAAAAACACTAAACTAAATTAAAAAAAAATAAATAGTAATCAATTTGAAATAAAAATAAAGTTGTAAGGATTAAATTGTAAAAATTATAAATTAATAATAGTTAAATTCGGTGAAAATTTTAATTTTAATGTACTTTAATACATTATAATTTATACTTATACAATATAATTTAATACATTTCAAAATTAAAATATAAAATTTATACGAAATATATTTTGAAATTTATATCATATATAGAATATATTCTATTTATGGAATTTATACTATAAAATTTATACATTTCTTTTAATTATGTTTTTAATTTATGTTTTTATATTTTAATTTAGCTTAATTAATCCTAAGTTTAATAATTTAGTTTAACTTAATTAAATACTAATTTAAAATTATAATTTTAATAAAATATTAATTTTAAAATCATAATTAAAATTAAATACATTAAAAATAATAAAATAGTAAATAAAATTTAATTAAATATGTAATACTAAATTTAAAATTAATTCTCATGTTTAATTCTATTTTTTAAGCCTAATTATATTTATTAATATTTTAAATTCATTAAATTATAGATATACTTAATTATATGTCATGTAAATATTAAGTCTTGATAATACTAGTTCATGTTAATAACAGGTCGAGTTCAAAACAAGTTAGGTCATTTATCAGGTTGGGTTTAAATCAGGTCGGGTAAAATCAGGTCTCGGGTCGATTCAGTCAGGTAATATCGATTATCTGACAGGTCAGACTCGGGTTCGGGTTTGTTTCAATCGGATGCAGGTTGGGTTTTGGGTCCACAGTAACAAGTTGAAATCAGGTTTGGGTCATTATCGATCAGATACAATTCGGGTTCGGTTACTACATTAACAGGTCCAAATCGGGTTCGGGTCAATAAAAACCAAACACAGATCGGGTTCAGATCATTACATTTCCGAATCAAACCGAGTTCTAACTCGAACAGATTTATTTTCAAATTTGGTCAGCTTTTTACCTCTGTAGTGATATCTCCAAGAATGCAAACCAAAAGGAACCCCAAAGCCACCTTATTTCCCAGGATTTCTCTCCATGTAAATATAGAGTAAAGCCTGCAGAAATACTCTGCCCCACTCACAAAGCTTGTAATGACAGGTCATAGGACGAATAAAGACATATTTATCTAAAATTCTTTAGTTACAGAATCTAATAAAACGTGAATCACAAACAAAGAATATCTTATACACAACGGAGATTTATTTTTAAAAAAATAATATTAACAGAGACAACCAAAATTTAAGATTTAAAAGATAAAATATAAATATTTTAAAATAAAAAAAATTATTTATAAATTAATTGATTTTAAACATATATAAATATAAAAATTCTTGGAGTGAAAAGCAATTATCCCTTTTCAGTCACGTAACTTTGTCCCTAAATAAGATCCAATTCTTATATTATATATCATGTATGAATTATCTGTAGATTTTATTCTGATTTAAATTATTATTTATTATTAATTTTATTTTATTTGTAATTATGGTTGTTCGAACTAGAAGACAACCTGAGAAGATTTTTTTTCTTGTAGTGGCGGGGCAAGTACTCTTGGCGTGTTCTTTTTTACTTTCCCTTTTTTTCTGATAGTTTATTTGAATATAAATTCCTTGTTTTGCTGTTCGTCTGTTAAATTCAACTGTCATCTACTCTAAAGTCATGCAATTATTGGACCGTCATGTTCACCTGTTCCTTTTTACTTTCATGCATCACGTGGTCTGCTTTTCCATGTGTTATTAGTAACGTAAACCGGTTTGATTAAATTTTTTAAAGATGAAAAGTGATTATAAGATAATATTTATTTATAGATAGTTTTAATTTTTTATAATAAATATATTATATAGATAAAACGATTTAAAATTGTGTCTTATAGTATAGATATTATCTAATTTTTTATTAAGATACTTGTTGGGTTTGATTTAATTAAATTTTAAATTTGTATAATATATTTTTATTGTTCTTTCGATTTTCAAGGCTTTGTCATGATTAATCCGGATCAACACACATCGTATATTTAATTTTGGTGAGTAAATCTCTCAACATAATTTTTTTTTTCATATAAAATAGCTCGAATCTAAGATTTATTTAAACAAAACCAAATTATACTTACCACTTAAATTTACTTCCGTTGATTATCAAAATAACATTTCATTAAATTGTAGATACAATTACAATTTAATGTTTAAATTATATTTTTACACAATTTAATCTCTACATATTATTAATATTATGCCTTAATCTAAATCATTAACGATAAAAAATTCATATTAGAGGTCATGGGTTCGAGCATCAGCGATACCAATAGAGTGATTGAGCGATCAATGGCAAATTCATATTACTTGTTATCACTGTTAGCTTGTTTAAAAAATAAAATATTTAAACGCAACCTCTTGATTTGAATTATTTTCTTTTTTAAAGTTAACTAAATGCAAAATTTTAGGATAAAATACATCCATGACCACCCAACTATATGTCTAATTCTATTTTGACCATTGAATTATAAGTTTTGTCAATTAAACCACCTATCTTTCAAAATAGTCTCAATAAATCTACTTACGATTAACTTTTGATTGATAAAATTAACCCACCAATGAGACGGTGATATATGTCACTATTAGGCCAACACCTCTCATACGATATATGTTGATAAAATATTTATTTTAAAAAAATACTATGTTAATGTAAATTAAAGAGAGAAAAAATTGGATTGATGAGATTCGAACTCGGAACTAGCTAGTAAGCTATAACAAAAAACTAAATTTATAAGTCAACGATATTACTTAGATAAAAGACCACAACACTCTATATCATAAGGACCGAAATGTAACATTTTAAAATCGATTATCAAAAGTGAACAAACCTAGAACATAAGTGACAAACTAGTTTAAAACAAAACAAAAATCAATTATCATAATTGAATGAAATCCACAGAATTTTTGGTCCACTTATCTACGTTTATACTAAAAAATTAAGTTTACGGTTTAGCATTAAAGGTATAGAATTAAGATAGACATATATTTTTTAGTGTTTAAAAATAAAAATTTAAAATTCAAGGGTAGAGAATATAATTTAATTTTTGAAACATAAAAAATGACATCGAAAAGATAAATAAGTTTTTTGTTGATCGAAATTCGATCGGAATTAAATAGTAATGACCAACTCCAATGAATATATCGTATTCCCTTCTATTTATCTCCATAGGTATTTAATCTCAGGGTCCTCACCTATACCTAGGAGCTCTCTCTTTCAACCCAGGAACTCTTGTTCTTAGGGCAGGCCGATCTTCCCTCGCTTTATAAGATGAGATATACCAAGGCAATAGCTAGTTTTAGGCGTCTTTACGCTCATTCTCTAGACTTCAACACAACAACGCGTACGTTTTTGTGTAGGCCATGTGTTAATAACCCCACAGCCACTTGTTTCCCATTTCTGTACTTCAACAATTTAGCTTCCAAACCCTATTCAAGCAGTCCACAAATGGAGGGTATAGAGCACAGGATAATCAAAGCTAATGGCATAAACATGCACGTTGCCGAGAAAGGGAAAGGCCCGCTCATTCTTTTCCTCCATGGATTCCCGGAGCTTTGGTATTCATGGCGTCATCAAATCAATGCTTTCGCCGCGCTTGGCTACAGAGCTTTGGCTCCTGACCTGCGTGGTTACGGGGAAACGGATGCACCAGATGATGCCTCCAGCTACACCTGTCTGAACGTGGTGGGGGATCTCATTGCTCTCTTGGATACTGTCGACGCCGAGCAGGAGCAGGTTTTTGTCGTCGGACACGACTGGGGCGCGCTCATCGCTTGGTGGTTGTGCATGTTTAGGCCGGACAGGGTTAAGGCTTTGGTTAACTTGAGTGTTGTGTTCAATCCTAGGAACCCTGATAGGAAACCTCTTGAAACTCTCAGAGCTGTCTTCGGAAAAGATTATTACATCTCCAGATTTCAGGTTCTTTTCCATGAAGGTTTAATTAATTAATAATTAATTATCTCGTAAATGTACAAGTTTGCATGAAGCATTAAACCAATCATATTTTAATTTATTCATACTTTGGTTACGGAATCTTCTTTATTTCTTATGTTGGATCTACTTTTTGAAGTTATTATTTTATTTCATTTTCCTTGAACATGTCGAAAATTTGTTAAATACGAATATCGAATATGAATACTTTTGTAGGAGCCTGGAGTCGTTGAGGCCGAGTTCAAAGAGATAGGATATGAGAGAATTCTAAAGGGATTCCTTACATACCGTGCACCAGGTCCCCTTCTTCTACCAAAGGGAAAATATTTTGGACAGCCAGACACTCCAATAAGCTTACCCTCATGGTTATCAGAGGAAGAGTTGAAGTATTACACCAGCCAATATGAGAAGAAAGGTTTCACCGGAGGATTAAACTATTACCGAGCTATAAACTCGTAAATATGTTTTTCGGTTCAAATTTAATCAATGCATACCCGAGTTTTATCGTATTCTGTTCTGAATTTGACTATGATGTTTATATATCTTTCTTGTAGAAACTGGGAACTTACGGCACCGTGGACCGGGAGTAAAGTAAAAGTGCCGGTTAAGTTCATCGTCGGCGACCTGGATCTGACCTATAATGCTCCGGGAATCAAGGACTACATACAGAAAGGAGGTTTCAAGAAATATGTTCCACTTCTGGAGGAAGTGGTTGTCATGGAAGGACTAGCACACTTTCTTCACCAAGAAAAACCTGATGAGATCATTAAACATATACACGACTTCTTGAAGAAGTTCTAATTTCCTATATGAGATGTCCCCCCCCCCCCCCCTTTTCTTACTTTTAAAAGATCGTCTTTGCCCGTTTCCACGGGTGCTTCTTGTCTGATCTGTTGTGTTTGTTTACAGTTACTGCTTTTAGACATGAATAAACTTTGCATTGCACATGTTTATCTCTAAAGTGATTAATGCTGCTATGTTTTTTCGTTTCTTTTTGAAGTATTCATGTTTGATATTTGTGTCGGTTGACACAAGTATCAGAATATAACTGTCCAAAAACACTCCAAGTATGTGGAATGACAATAACTGTGTCAATATCAGCACTCATACAGAAGTCCGAATAAAATCTGTACTGTATTCACTGAACAGGTGAAAGGCTTACATTCCAAGTTATGCAGAAAGCCAAGTTCATAAAAACAAGATTTATGGTACTATTATCAATTGACTACTCGTAAATGATCCTAAATATTCAGGTACATGGTTATATTTATGTTTGCCTTTAGTTGTTCAGCTTCTTGGTTAAGTCCAATGGTAGAATTAGCCATTTATGCCCGCTGCAGTCACATCTGGAATTTAAAGGTTGCAGCAGCAGCATAGATTCACTATCCTCAAGTGCTTCCAAGCTTTTGGCGTCTTCCAACATCGAAGTGAACATCCACAAGGCCTGTTATTCCAGCAGTTATCTTTTGTCCTAC
Organism: Abelmoschus esculentus; assembly: GCA_035048815.1. Taxonomy (NCBI): domain Eukaryota; kingdom Viridiplantae; phylum Streptophyta; class Magnoliopsida; order Malvales; family Malvaceae; genus Abelmoschus; species Abelmoschus esculentus. The sequence continues at coordinate 7,648,775 of JAUCBN010000055.1, forward strand.
CTTAACGGGGCCAACGCCTTGTGGGGTGCCTGCAAATATTAAATCAAAAGACAGCTAATTAAGACTTTCAAATGAGAAATTAAAATGAAAATTGAGCAAAACGGATGCGGCATGCTAGAATTTATAACGAAACTAGAGCAAACCAGGAGGTCACCCCATACCACACAATACACAAACGTAATGGAGAAATTAAAGTTGACTGAAAGACGAGAAAACTTAACCACCTAAATATGCAACAGAGTTGGGAGAGAATGCTTTATAACCTGTTAATATGACATCTCCTTCAAAAAGTGTCATAACGGAACTTATGTGGCTGATGAGGTAAGGAATCTTAAAAATCATATCCTTGGTGGAACCCTTCTGTCGGATTTCTTTGTCTACCTGTGATGAAAGAAATGAATCTAACCTTTACAAGTTGGAATAAAGAATATTAAGCTGAGGAATTGCAAAAGTACATGAAAAACACAGGTGAAGTACAGAATAGTAATATATTAATTATTAACCTTTAACCACAGTTCCAAGTTGTCAGGATCAGGCACCAAAGATTTAGGAAGCTGCAGAAGAAATTTCAAGTAAGCAGAATGTAAATTATAAATAACTTGATAGAATAACTGAAAGAAAATCTATTCCTCTCGGTCCCCTATCACAAGACTATGCCTAAGATAATGCTAAAGGTCAGTAAATGGTATGTTTATCCACTTCTGCACAGGCCAGATTTGAATTATTCATCAACTAAAAGAAGAAAAACATGAAATTTGCATAAAAAGTAATCCTCTTTATTCTTCTCGTAGGAATTTAATATTGATTACTCTCAAGCAGAATGTGTTAAATATTAAAAGATCCTGAAAACTAATTTGGGAAATGCACTTCAAAGCGAAGAAAAACACTGTTTCAGGTTTATTTCTTACAACAGAACTGATAGGCGTAAAGGTGTCCTGCCCTTTAGCAACTGTCCATGGAAGACCTGCATCCTGATAAATGAAACATTAAGGAATATCATCGACTAAAATAATAAGATAAGTGGAATCATTATTAAAAGAAAGAGCATATGACAATTTACAAATAAAATTCTTGTTCTTAGGAAGGAAAAATGAACATGTAGTTAAGATCCATGATGTACAATCATCTGAAAGGGAATTTGTTGTGTTTTCCCAAGGGACGATTATAACTTGTTCTTAGAAAGTAAAAATTACATGTAGTTAAGATCCATGACGCTACAATCATCCGAATGGGAATTTGTTGTGTTTCACAGAGAGGAGAAAAATAACATTTTAAAAGCTATTTATAAAAAAAGGAAATTTCAACTTTTCGATTTTCCTCAAGGCCGAATGATTAGGTACAATAGCTACATGCTTCATCAAAGGTGTTGATCCCATCTTCATTTGTAAACACATCAATGAAAAGAGTAAAATAGCAACTAAAGATGAAGCCGGAGAAAGTCCAAAGGAATACTGAATTCTCACATGAAGGAATCATGCTTTAGAAGAGATCTGATGTGATTAAAATTTGTACCTTTGCAACAGATTGGATTTCCCTTGCAGTCATATCCAGTGCCAAAGCATAGCCTGAAGCACACAAAAATGGTCATTTCAAAATCAAAATGATCACCCGGCATCATCAAATGCTTCACATTCAAGTCATAACATAGTCCAATATATATATATATATATAGCTTCTAAATTAAACTAATACCAAATAAGTAATCTCATATGAAAAAGTGAGTTTTGAGGAGGATGGAAAGCAAATTACTTTGTTCCATAATCATTTTTTTTTGCTGAAAAGGTGGGTCTTTCAAATCTTAAACCCACTTTCATCTTGAGCTTTTCCTCTCAAAAGCTTTACATTCAACCCAAGAAATAAGTAACCAAACAGGGTTCAGTGAAAGCAGATCCATATTTGTACAAGAAAAATAGAAAAGATCATGAACTTCAAGGGTCTAAACTAGAACCAGACATGTCATATTTTAGATGGAAATGACTCGACAATACCTCCAACATAATCCATGGCAGTGTCTATCGGCACATCCCGAGCCTTTTGTCCGATCACAACAGCAAGCTCAACTTCATGATGTAAAGAATTCAAAGGGTGTGGAACCTCAATTGTCCCCCCATTTTCCAAATACGATGATGTCGGCTTTAAAAACAATACTGGCTCCTGGAGATGAAATATATAACTTCTATTTCTTTTAACCCAACACTGGAAACTGATCAAAATTTACTCTCTGAAGACGGGAATTAGAGATACCTTGGGGACAGCGTTGCCTAGTTCTTTGGCGTGCTCGACGTAGTTGCGGCCAACGGCGACAATTTTAGATCCGAATTTCCGGGGATATTGTAAAGATGCTTCCGCCGCCATGTTTTCCTTTTCGGATCCGAAATTTGCAAAGAGAGAGTGGGAGTTGGCTTCTTAATTAGGAGTCAACGTTTGATCTAATCATTCGAATACAGAGAACCATTTTCGAATTAGTTAGGTTGAGAGTAAGGTTGGACATTCCACTGAGTCCAGTTAAAAAATTTAGTTAATCAAGTTAAAATTTATTTGATATATTCTCGACTTTGAATTTTTGCTCAAATTAATCATAGAAAAGGAGATCTATAAAAAAAAATCTTAACAATTTATTTATCCTCGACCCCTCCTCACCCAACCGTTGGAAAAAAAGCATTTTTACCCTGGTTTGAGTTAAAAAATTATTTTTTTAAGTCGAATCAAGTTTTGATCATCCCTACTTGGAAGAGATGTAAAAATAATATTATCGATATGTTTATCTATTGACCCGATTTGAAATTTTGGATATCCGATTTTTTTATTTTTTAAATATTTTAGATCGGATATTCAAAATAATTTAGATCGAATACGGATAGTTATTTCACATTCAGATCAGAGATCTGATTATCCGAAATTCAAAATTTCAAATTTATTTATAAATATAAATCTTATTATATTTGACATTTTTATATGTTATATATGAAAAAAATAAATAAAATTTTTATGGATACAAATCTTGTTATTCAATAATTTTTTGATTGTTATATTTGAAAACCTAAAATTTCCATGCATAAGACCATTTTAAAAAAAAAAAAACTTAAATCAAGTTATAGATTCGAATATTCATATATCCAATCAGAATATTTAATATTAAAAAATTGGTATCTAATTTTTTTAGATTGAATACGGATCACTAAATTATCGATTAAAAAATTTTAGATATCTGAAATTTTAAATATAATTGAAAATTTTTTAAATCAAGTTAAGTCGACTCGTACTCATTAAAAAAAAAAATTCATTGCATAACTTGAATCATTGCTTGTTAAGCTTGTTAAAATTATGCTCGACTTGTGCTCGTTAAAAATATTTGTTGCTCAACTCGACTCGTCGTTCGTTAAGCTCGTCGTTCGTTAAGCTCAACTCGTTACCCGTTAAGTTCACTAAAAAATTATCTTATTTTTAACTAAAGTAAAATTTAATAATACTAAATGAGACTAATATTAACGTAAATTAACAAATTTAACCAAAAAATATCAAAAGAGTGTATAAAACACTTTTAAAGTCTAAATTCCAAGGTAACAATTCACAAATACACCAAACTAGTATATTAAATCTACAAATTAATAATTATTATTTATATTTATTTTTTTAATGAAATAATTTTAAAATAATTAATAAAAAAATATTTTAAATATTAACGAGCTGATTGCGAACTTATTGAGTCAAATTAAACTTTGCTCGACTAAACTTGTTAAGTTCTCGAGCTAAATTCGAGTTTTAGTCAAGTCAATCCTAATCAAATATTTACCAAGTTTTTTTGAATCGAGTTTGAGTAGCTCACGAGTTGCTCAACTCGTTAAGCATCCATAGATATACTACATAGGGTCATTATAAGAGAGACTCTCTCTATAACACCTGATCCTAATTTAAATTTGAATTCAAAGCGTTACTTGTAGGTCACTCAAAATTTAATACAATAAAAATTTATTTTTAAATTATAGATTTAATCATTATATTACAAAATCTTAAATTATTTTTAATTCATATAAATAAATAAGAAGTAAAAATCACATATTAAAATAAGAGCTCCAAGTTTATACATTATAAACAAAAATAATATTTTAAAATAAATTTATAGACTTAATCATGTAAATCTTATGAATACTCAACTCAATAAATATAAATATCATACATTAAAAATCATCGCTTGATGAAAATCCATACTAATGATACTCAAACACGAATATCGATACAATACCCTCGGATATTGATACTTGCACATGTACTAATACTAAAATTACTTGGAAATCTCAAATTTCTTTGAGTATCGATATGAGTCATCCTATATCGATACAAGTTGAGCAACATATTTTTACAGTCGAAGTTCGTATTAGTACCTAATCATGAACTCAAGTCATATTAATGAATTATGAAGTTATGAGGCTTTATTCGATCCTTAGAGCTTATGAAAGTCATTAAGGTTCATTTATTAACATATTTAATCATTTAATATCAATTCTTAACTTTATGATCATTTATTCAAATAATACCAATCATCAATCCATTATGTATAATTTTCATCTAACATGCCTAATTCATATATCAAGCAACAAAACATGTAAATGAGCTGATAAGATAAACATATAAACATCTATATAACCCTATACGGTCTCTAAAATTCATATGAGTCTTAAATTATTCTTAAACTCATCATGCATCTTATAATTATAGAATCTCATAATATTGGTCTCAAAGCATGCTTATTTTCATCTACATATTTTACGAATACTAACAAATAAGTCAATTACATTTATGATACACATAAAACATTTTTAGGATTCAAGGTTTATTAACCTCAAGCACTAGCGATAAATTCTCATATAAACTTATCATTTATCTCTACTTAGTTTGATATCTATTCTCAAATAATCATCATACAATAATTAATATTATAAATAATAATTAATCACATAATTAATTTCTAAGGTTAAACACATAAAAATAACTTATTATGTTCAAACTTGACGAAATAGACTCAAAACGTTGAAACCTCACATATAAGGTCTCTTCAAAAAGTCAATAATGATCAATCAAAGGTCCAGTAATTCAATGCGATATAGGTGCACAAAAGCTTCAATACACCCTATAGGCGATATTCAAGTATAATGTGAGGCAATGTAAAAGTGTGCACCCACCAACTTACTGTACACGCCTACTCTCGATGATAACAAATGAGGCATCCTCTAGTGCTACCTTTGGTTTTACGATTTGTCCGTTAAATAAATTTTAAAGTGGTTTCGTTAGAATTCTAATTGAATAAAAAAAATTTAAAAATATAGTTAAGTAATAAAATAAAGCTCAAAATCGAATAATAAAAAAATTGAACTCATAAAATTTGATTTAATCTTATTTTTGGGTTGTTTTATTGAGTTTTAGGCGTGAAAGTCTAAATATAAACTTTAAAGTGAACTTGTTAGAATTTTAACCAAGTAAAAAGTTTTAAAAATTAGGTTAAGAAATATAATCATGTTCAAAATTTAATAATCAAATATTTAAACTCAAAAAATTTAATTTAATCTTATTTTTTTGGTTGTTTTGTTGGGGTTTTCAGCAAATAAATCTAAATGAATTTTAATATGGATCCGGTGGAATTTTAACTGTGTAAAAATTTCTAAGAATGTGGTTAAACATGTAATCATGTTCTAAAGCTTATAACCTAATAATGTAACTCATAAAATTTGATTTAATATTATTTTTGGATTTTTTTGTGGGGTTTTAGGTGTGCTTGTCTAAATGGACTTTAAAGTGGACCTATTGAAATTTTAACTATGTAAAAAGTTCTGGAAATAAGGTTAAGCAATATAATCATGTTCAAAATATTTGAACACAGAAAATATGATTTAATCTTATTTTGGATTATTTTCTTGGGTTAATGCGTACAAGTTTAAATAAACTTCAAAGTGCACCTGTTGAAATTTTAACCGAGTAAAAACTTGTTGAGATATTGATTTTTGATATAATAATTGAAAAATGTTTTGGACTAATTTGAAAAGATTTTAAAAATAATTTTTATGTCCAAACAACTTGAAAATAAGTTTGAAAAGTTTTTGAGATGTTTTAGAAGTGTTTGAAAAGTTTTAAAATAGCCAAACTTGTGTTTTTAAATGAAAGTTTCGAAACCTTCCCTTAAGGTTTCGAAACCTCTCAGGTAGAATGACCTTTTTCTTGAAACCTTAGCAAAGGTTTCGAAACCTCTGTACAGGTGAAAATTTAATGTTCAACTTTATGACTTTCCAACGGCTCCAAAACATCCCCAACGGTTATAAAAGGCTAAAATATGATTCCACACTATAAAAGCAAGCTTGGGACACTTGAAGATGGCTAGAGACAACATCCAAGAAACATGATCAAGAGAAATTGAGTTTAAATCTCCATTTTCCTTTTCTCTTATACATAATCTTAAGAGAGTGATTTTATTATAAATCTTGATTCTCTTGTGAGCTTAATTGTGTAAACACCCACCTTTGTGAGTTACTTAGTTTACCAAACAAATCCCTTTGTAAAAGGAGAGGTTCTACGTTATCCTTAGACAAAAAATAGAGTTGGTTCTATCTTAGCCAATCCCAAAAGATAGGGTTGTGACGGTTATCCCTTGAATCGATAAAAAGGTGTCAATTCATAGTGAATTAGTTGAAATCCGTAGTAGTGTGCTAAGGTAGTGGATGTAGGCATGTCTGAACCACTCTAAAATCATTGTGTTCGTTGTCTCAATCTTTCTATTTTAGCAAATTCAACCAAGCACCAAAAACAACCCTCTTGACGGTTTTCGGTGATTGATTCGAGCTTGCGCATTAAATCATTCAAAAGTTATGAAAATAAGGTTAAACAATATAATCATGTTCAAAATCTAATTATAAAATATTTGAACTAATAAAATATGATTTAATATTATTTTTGGATCTTTTTTTGTGGGGTTTTAGGTGTGTTTGTCTAAATGGACTTTAAAGTGGACCTATTGAAATTTTAACTATGTAAAAAGTTCTAGAAATAAGGTTAAGCAATATAATCATGTTCAAAATATTTGAACACATAAAATATGATTTAATCTTATTTTGGGTTGTTTTCCTGGGGTTAATGTGTACAAGTTTAAATAAACTTCAAAGTGTACCTATTAAAATTTTAACCGAGTAAAAACTTATTGAGATATTGATTTTGATATAATAATTGAAAAAATTTTGGACTAATTTAAAAATATTTCAGAAATAATTTTTATGTTCAAACAACTTGAAAATAAGTTTAAAAGTTTTTGAGATATTTTAGAAGTGTTTGAAAAGTTTTAAAATAGCCAAACTTGTGTTTTTAAATGAAAGTTTCGAAACCTTCCCTTAAGGTTTCGAAACCTCTCAGGCAGAATGACCTTTTTCTTGAAACCTTAGCAAAGGTTTTGAAACCTTGGTCCTGTAACGGCTATATTTTTGCAAGGTTTCGAAAACCTCTGGTAAAGGTTTCAAAATATCTGTGCAGGTGAAAATTTAATGTTCAACTTTATGACTTCCCAACAGCTCCAAAACATTCTCAATGGTTATAAACGGCTAGAATATGATTCCACACTATAAAAGCAAGCTTGGGACACTTGAAGATGGCTAGAGACAACATCCAAGAAACATGGTCAAGAGAAATCGAGTTTAAATCTCTATTTTCCTTTTCTCTTATACATAGTCTTAAGAGAGTGATTTTATTATAAATCTTGATTCTCTTGTGAGCTTAATTGTGTAAACACCCACCTTTGTGAGTTACTTAGTTTACCAAACAAATCCCTTTGTAAAAGGAGAGGTTCTAGGTTAGCCTCAGACAAAAACTAGAGTTGGTTCTATCTTAGCCAATCCCAAAAGATAGGGTTATGACGGTTATCCCTTGAACCAATAAAAAGGTGTCAATTCTTAGTGAATTGGTTAAATCCTTAGTGTTGTGCTAAGGTAGTGGATGTAGGCGTAGCCGAACCACTCTAAAATCATTGTGTTCTTTGTCTCAATCTTTCGATTTTAGCAAATTCAAGCAAGAACCAAAAACAACCCTCTTGACGGTTTTCGGTGATCGATTCGAGCTTGCGCATCAAATCTTCAAAATCTAATTATAAAATATTTGAACTAATAAAATATGATTTAATATTAATTTGGGTTGTTTTCTAGGTTTTCTATGTGTACAAGTCTAAAGGAACTTTAATGTTGACCCATTGAAATTTAGTCAAGTAAAAAGTTTTGAAAATGAGGTTAAGCAATAATGTTCAAAATCCAATAATCAAATATTTGAACTCATAAAATTTGATTTAATATTATTTTGTTTTTTTTTTTGAAATTTTAGGTGTGAAAGCTTAAATGAACTTTGAAGTAGATCAATTGAATTTTTAATCGAGTAAAAAATTTTATATATGTTATTAAGCTATATAATCATGTTCAAAAGTCCATAATCATAAAATGAAACACACAATTTTATTTAATATTATTTTTATGATGTTTTGTTGGGGTTTTAGGCATGCAAGTCTAAATGAACTTTAAAGTTGACTATTTTAATCAAGTAAAAATTCTAAAAATGAGTTTAAGCGATATAATCATGTTCAAAATTCAATAGTCAAATATTTGTGGTAATAAAATTTAATTTAATCTTCTTTTGGGTTGTTTTGTTAGGGTTTTGTGCATGCAGATATAGATAAACTTTAAAGTGGATATGTTGTAACTTTAACCGAGTAAAAAATTCTAAAAATATGGTTAAGCTAGGTAATCATGTTCAGAAACCCATAATCAAATAATAGAACTCATAAAATTTGATTTAATCTTATTTTTGGGTCATTTTTAGTGGTTTTAGGTGTGAGTGTCTAATGGGCTTTAAGATGTACCTGATAGAATTTTATTCGAGTAAAATGTTCTAAAAATGTGGTTAAGGTCTTTAATCATGTTCAAAATCCCATAATCCAACAATAGATCTCATAATATTTGATTTAATCTTAGTTTTGGGTCATTTGTTGAGGTTTTAGTTGTGCATGTCTAAATGAGCTTTAAAGTGGACTCGTTGCAATTCTAACCTTTGTAAAAAGTTCTGAAATGAGGTTAAATAATATAATCATGTTCAAAATCCAATGATAAAATATTTAAACTAATAAAATTTGATTTAATCTTATTTTTTGTTTTTGTTTTGTTTGAGTTTTAGGCGTAGAAGTCTAAATGAAATTCAAAGTGGACTCGTTGGAATTTTAACCGAAAAAATTCTAAAAATATGGTTAAACTATGCAATCACATTCAATATCCACTTATTTGATGGGATGGTTAAGAGATTATCTATGGTTAAACTCTTCGCAACTTATCAATGGGTATAACCCATTTGGTATGAATAATTTATTAGTTTGGGCGTGGATGTTCTTATTTGGACATCTTGTTTGGGCTACTAGATTTATGTTCTTAATTTCTTGGCACGAATATTGGCAAGAATTGATTGAAACTTTAGCATGGTCTCATGAACGCAGACCTTTATCTAATTTGATTCGATGGAGAGATAAACCAATGGCTCTTTCTATTGTGCAAGCAAGATTGGTTGGATTAGCCCACTTTTCTATAGGTTATATATTTACTTATGGGGATTTCTTGATTTACTATTATTTTTGTGTCATTTTGTTGGGTTTTTGTTATGCATGTCTAATTGGGTTTCAAGGTGGGCTCGTTGAAATTTTAACAGAATAAAAAGTTCTAAAAATAAGGTTAAGTAATATAATTATGTTCAAAATATAATAATCAAATATTTTAATTCATAAAATTTGAATTAATCTTATTTTGAGTGGTTTTGTTGGGGGTTTCGGCGTATAAGTTTAAATAAATTTTAAAGTGGATTCGTTCAAATTTTAGCAGAGTAAAAAGTTCTAAAAATAGGTTAAACAATATAATCTTGTTCAAAATTGCATAATAAAATAATGAAACTCCTAAAATTTGATTTAATCTTATTTGAGCCCATTTAGACATGCATACCTAAGACCCCGACAAAGTCATTACGACGATTCCATAAATTCCATAGGATTGTTATAATGAATGAGAATTGATGCAAGGGGAGAAAACCAACAATTTCAAAAAGCCACTGGTGGGGGAAATAGAGGTATTGGAGAAAATTCGGGTTGGGAACCCTGCCAAATGGAGCACCTCCGTGGTACTAGGACAATCCCTCAATGCGTGAAGGGTAGTTTTAATAACCGTATTGTAAATTGGGCAAACCCTCGTACCAAGATTGGCCTGGAGGATTTTGTGTTCAGATATGAGTGCATCATGAAACAATCGTCACCCAAAAGAATGAACCTTGGGTAGTGTAGGCAGCTTAGATAGAATTTTCTATAATTTAGAGGATATGTTAACTGACCCTAAATGCAGCTATAAGAATTGATAACCAGACCATATCGTATAGATGCTAGAGTCATGGTGACCCCAAAGGGGGTAATGTCACTTATGTCATTAATAATTGGTACATTGAGGATGGTGTTAGCATCTTCAAGGGAGAAGTAGGCTCTCACTTTGGGTTCATCCCATCAAGGTAAGCTAGGCACCATGAAGGCTCTTGCTCTGAGAGGGACTTCTCCATTCACTTCATAATCACCATAATGGTTTATTGGCTTAGATCCTCCTCATTTGTCAAAGTGGATCTGAATTTGACTTGACATACATGACCGTTTAAAGAAACCATTGCAAAGTTTAGAGATAACTATGCTAAGACCTTTCCAAACAAAGAAAGATTTTCGGGTGTAATCTGATTCAAGGATAGAAACCGATGAGTAATACTTACATTTGCATACATGACTAAGAAGATTATTAGGTTCACAAATTAGTCACTAGATTTGTTTGCTTAGTAAAGCAACATTGAAGTGGTGTAGATCACGAAATCCTATGCCTCCTTCTGCTTTCGACAGACAGACAATGTCCTAAGGAAGCATATGCCATCCTCGTTTTTCGGCTTTCCCAGACCAACAATATCGACGTATCGAATTGATCACATATCATCAATGATATTTTGGGGGTAGAAAGTAGCAAGACATGACATACTGTGGCATAGATTGTATGATTGATTTGATGAATATTTCTCTACCACTAAAGGATAATATGTGTTTATCTCATTTGCTAAGATGAGCGTTCATTTTTTTCTCTGATAAAACCCAAGGTTGTCGTCTTATTCTTCCCAATTAAGAGTGGGACTCAAAGATAAATATCGGAGTCGTCCACTTCTCTTACGTGAATGATGTTATTGATTTTCGATCGAAGAGATGTTGGGATTTTCCGTGACACGAAAATAGTAGACTTTTCAAAGTTTACCGCCTGACGAGACGAAGTAACATAAGTATGCAGAGCATCCTTAAGGCGTTGAGCTTCTACAGATCTATTCTTAATGAAGACTACACAATCATCAGCAAAGAGGAAGTGATTAATGCGTGGACCATTCCTGCTAGCACAAAGGCCATGGAGGTTACCATTTTATTTTTAAGCATTGAGCAATGTTGAAAGGCCTTGAGTACAAAAAAGAAACAGGGAAGGGAATTGAGGGTCCCCTTGTCGTAGCCATACATGGGGTTTAAAGGGTCGTCAGAGAGAGTCATTAACACGTACTTAAAAGGATATTGAGGATACACATATCATAATAAGGGATACCCAGTTGGTGTTAAAGCCTACTGATCATAATTTGTTCAAGAAAGGCCATTCAACGTGGTCGAAGGCTTTTTCCATGTCTAGCTTTAAGATAACACCATTGGCAAGAGAGGTTTCATTAGTATTTAAGGTGTGAATAAGTTCATGGGCAATAAGGATATTATCGGTGATGTTTCTTCCTTGAACAAAGACAACTTGATTACCACTTACACATAAGGGGATGATAGACTTCAAACGGTTAACAAGTACTTTCACAACTGTCTTGTAGATGACTGTGCAAAGTCTAATAGGTCTGAGATGTCGTATAGTTGTTGGATCACTTAACCGAGTAAAATGCTCTAAAATTGAGATTAAGTTATTTAATTTTGTTCAAAACCCCATAATTTAATATTTAAACTTAAGAAATTTTATTTTTTTCTAATTTTGCGACCGTTTTATTAGGTTTAAAGTGTGCATATCTAATGAGCTTTATAGCGAACACATTAGAATTTAAACCAAGTAAAACATTCTAAAATTGAGATTAAGTGGTTTAATCATATTCAAAATCCTATAATTAACAATTTGAACTCATTAAATTTGATTGAATCTCATTTTGTGGTCGGTTTGTTGGGTTTAAAGCGTGCATGTCTAATTGGGTTTTTTAGTAAACCCGTTGGAATTTTAACCTAGTTTAATGCTCTATAATTGAGATTAAGTGATGCATGCACTAAGGCCCTTACATCTGCTGGACTTACGTTACCACATGGCCCAATGACAAGAAAAAGTCAAGGCAACTCAAAGACAAGATACATTCAGCAATCCAAGATTTTGTAAACAAGGGTTTGCAAGCCTTCTTGACGAATCAAGCATTGAATGAAGAAATTCTAATATTGAGGACATAAATCTATTCCACAATTCATCATACTCACAGCAAGTCCACAATCCATTTCAAATAAGCTTGCTACTATTTTTATCATCTTCTTTACACCATTGTCCATTTATTCTAATATTTTCTTTTGTTATTGCCTTTGATCTTTATTCCGCTGCCATATCCTATCATTTGTTATAGGGAGAGAAAGGTTGAACTATTGTTTGCTTATTACAAATGTCTCGAAGAAGAGAAAGTTCCTTTGGTGACCTTGGAATTTTCTGATTACGCTTTGAATTGGTGGACTCAATTTGTTCGAACCCAACGATACAATGAAGAGCACGAGATTGATACATGGTATGAGCTTAAACAAATCTTGAGAAAACGGTTTGTTCCTCAATACTACTATAGGGAATGCAATCAAAGGCTTCAACGGTTGAGACAAGGGAATTGATCTGTCGATGAGTACTTTCAAGATATGGAGGCTCTGCTACAAAGAGCAAACATCCAAGAGGGCAAAGAAGATACTTTATCCAGATTTATCGTTGGTCTCAATGATAATATTTCAGAGGTGATTGAACTTCAAACTTACTTAGATCTTGATGAAGCTCTTCAAAGGCTATTGCTATTGAAAATCGGTTGCAAAGAAAAACAAGGTTTCGACAAAGGGAATATTCTCACCACGACAAAGGTATATCTCAACCTTTACCATTTCAAAGTTCTAAGCCTTCGTTTGAGTCTTCCAGAATGAAACCAAAGGAAGAAGGGCTAAAAATGCTGGAAGCAAATACCAAACAAAGACCAAAGTCGACCCGAACACACATGGTGGATGAAAGTAATCAAAGAACAAGTCGGGCTAGAGATGTTGAATGCTTCAAATGTAGAGGACGTGAAAATTATGCTCGTGATTGTCCAAATTTGAGAGCTATGTTTATAAGAGATAATGGTGATTTCTCATTCGATTCGGAGAAGGAGCAAGATGATGTTTCTGAAGAAGAAATCATTGCTCCTTATGAGAGTGATGAACTTGATGCTCGTTGTTTGGTAATTCGTCATTCCCTTAGCATTCAAACCACAGAAGAAACTGATGTTCAACGAACCAATATCTTCTATTCTCGGTGTATGGTAAAAGGTAAACTTTGTTTCGTCATCATTGATAGCAGAAGTTGTGCAAACGTCATAAGTAGTTTTCTTGTTGATGCACTAAATATACCTTGCCAACGACACCCAAAGTCATACCATCTTCAATGGCTTAATGAAGGTTCTGAAGTTAAGGTAACTAGATGTTCCTTGATCACTTTTAATATGGGGAATTATTGTGATGACGTTTGGTATGATTTAGTTCCCAAGCAAGCAGCCCACTTACTTCTCGGATGACCATGACAGTATGATCGAGATGTTACTCACCATGGCAAGTTGAATCGATATTCTCTAGTGTACCATGGGAAGAAATATACCTTAACCCCATTGGATCCTAAAGATGCCTGCAAGGATCAACTTAAAATGCAGAAATTTTGTTAGGGGGTGGGAGCTCCTAAAGATGAAAAAAAAGGCTGAGAAAGAGGCCCTTAGTAACAAAAACCAAAGACATGATGGCCCAAGGGTGGTGAGTGAACCTAACTGTGAGAAAAAAAGAGTGGTTCAAAATATATATGCGAGAGAAAAAGAAGTAAGGCAAGCCCTCTTCACAAAACAACCTTGCATCCTCATCCATTTTAGACAATACGGCTTATCTATATCTAACACTCATGAGAATTTGCCTAGTATGTTTGTTTCATTACTGCAGGAATATTCCGATGTTTTAGATGATCCACCTAAAGGTTTACCGCCATTGAGAGGAATAAAACATCAAATTGATCTAATTCCAGGTTCATCCATTCCTAATTGACCAGCATATCGTTGCAACCCCGAAGAGACTAAGGAGTTGGAAAGGCAAGTGGAAGCTTTTATTGGAGAAAGGGTACATAAGAGAAAGTTTAAGCCCTTGTGCTATTCCGGTACTCCTGGTACCAAAAAAAGATGGTATGTATCGTATGTGCGTTGATTGTCGACCCATTAACCGCACTGCCATCAAGTATAGACATCCCATTCCACACCTAGATGATATGCTTGATGAACTTTATGGAGCACGTGTTTTTACAAAGATTGATTTGAAGAGAGGATATCATCAGATTCTATGAAAGAAGGAGACGAATGGAAGACAACATTCAAAACGAAGTTCGGGTTATACGAGTAGTTAGTCATGCCTTTTGGCTTGACAAATGCACCTAGCACTTTTATGCACTTGATGAACCATGTTTTAAAGGAGTTTTATAGGTAAATTTGTAGTCGTTTATTTTGACGACATTCTAATTTATTCTACTTCTCTTGAACATCATATTTTACATGTTAAGTCAATTTTTGATGTTCTTCGACGAGAACGATTATATGCTAATGCTGACAAGTGCATTTTTTGTAGTGATCAACTCATCTTTCTAGGTTTTGTAATTAGTGCTCAGGGTATTCACGTTGATGATGAGAAGGTTAAGGCTATTCGTGAGTGGCCTACACCTACCTCTATTTCGGAAGTAAGATCATTTCATGGTCTTGCAAGCTTCTATCGTCGGTTTGTGAAGGACTTCTCCACTATAACAGCTCCTTTAACTGAAATAATTAAAAAATCAGTTGGTTTCACATGGGGTAGGGAGCAAGATAAGGCTTTCTTAGCCTGGAAAGATAAGTTATGTTCAGCTCCAATTTTACGCTTACCATATTTTACTAATACATTTGAACTTGAATGTGATGCTTCAGGAATAGACATAGGGGCAATTCTTTTACAAGAAAAAAGGCCCATTGCTTATTTTAGTGAAAAACTTAAAGGAGCTCAACTAAATTATTCAACCTATGACAAGGAACTCCTAGCTTTGGTTCGCTCGCTTGAAGTTTGGCAACACTACTTGCTGCCCAAGGAGTTTGTCATTCACACAGACCATGAGTCACTCAAGTGGCTAAACGGCCAAGGTAAGTTAAGCAAACGCCATGCTCGATGAGTTCATTGAGATGTTTCCATACGTAATCAAATACAAGCAAGGTAAGGATAACATAGTAGCTGACGCTTTATCTCGTCGTTATATACTAAATACTACTATGCATGCTAAGGTTTTGGGATTTGAACATATTAAGGACTTGTATTCGATAGATGTTGATTTTCTGAAATTTATACTCAGTGTAATAAAGGTTCTTCTAACAAGTTTTATCTTGTAGATGGATATTTATTCTACTTAAACAGGTTGTGTATTCCGCAAGGTTCTTTACGAGGTTTTTTGGTGCACGAAGCACATTGTGGAGGATTGATGGGGCACTTTGGAGTTACCAAGACCCTAGACATTGTCATGGAGCATTTTTTCTGACCACACATGAGAAAAACCGTTGAAAAGATATGTGCATCTTGTCTTACATGCAAACAAGCCAAATCTAAGGTAATGCCTCACGGTTTTTATACTCCCTTTCCCATCCCTTCTTCCCCTTGGGTTGATTTATCTATGGATTTCATTCTTGGTTTACCACGCACTAAGAAGGGACGAGATAGTATTTTTGTGGTTGTAGATAGGTTTTCAAAAATGGCACATTTCATCCCTTGCCACAAAACTGATGATGCAACACATGTGGCTGATTTATTCTTTCGAGAAGTGGTAAGGCTTCATGGCATCCCATGTACCATTGTTTCAGATCGGGATGTCAAGTTTATTAGTCACTTTTGGAAAGTGTTATGGGGTAAGATTGGCACTAAACTTTTATACTCGACTACTTGTCATCCTCAAATTGATGGACAAACTGAGGTAGTTAATCGAATCTTGGGTGCCCTACTTCGAACAGTTGTTGGTAAAAATATACGGAATTGGGAAGAATGTTTACCTTTTGTAGAGTTTGCTTACAACCGTTCTTTTCATTCTTCTACTGGATTTTCACCATTTGAAGTAGTTTATGGATTTAACCCATTAATTGTTTTAGATCTTATTCCTTTACCTATCAATAGTATTTCTAGCTTGGATGGGAAACAAAAAGCTGAGTTGGTGAAGACCATTCACATCAAAGCTAAACAACGGATGGAGAAGATTGCCAATAACAATGCTACAAAAGCCAACAAAGGACGCAAACAAGTTATTTTTGAACCAGGAGATTGGGTTTGGGTTCATATAAGGAAGGAACGTTTTCCATCCAAAAGGAAGACTAAGTTGGACCCACGTGGAGATGGTCCTTTTCAAGTTTTGGAGCACATTAATGATAATGCTTACCGCTTTGACCTTCCAAGTGAATATAATGTTAGTTCCTCATTTAATGTTGTTGATCTTTCTCCCTTTGATGTTTTAGATTCGAGGGCAAATCCTTTTGAGGAGGAGGGGAATGATGAATGCACTAAGGCCCTTACATCTGATGGGCTTATGTTACCACATGGCCCAATGACAAGAACAAAGTCAAGGCAACTCAAAGACAAGATACATTCAACAGTCTAAGATTTTGTAAACAAGGGTTTGCAAGCCTTCTTGACGAATCAAGCATTGAATGAAGAAATTCTATGTCCTCAAGCTTTCAAGAACACATGGATGACAAAAAAAACTACATTGATGGTCCAAGAAGCCCAAATGCCTTAAAACATATTTGAGGCCCAAATAAATTATATATATTAAATAAATAAAATCTGAAATGATCATCTCCATGTGTTGATTTTATGAATATCTTTTTATTCAACTTTTCATATGTTTTAATTCATATTTTCCTAAATAATTGTTGATCCCTTCTATTAGCTATCTATGTGCTGATTTTTAGGGATGGAATAACTATTTCTTAGGGTGTTTTGCTGTCTCTTTTAGGCTATAAAAGGAGGCAGCCTATTCTCTTGTAAAACACACAATTTGAATATTTCTTTTGAAGAATAAATGTTATTGAGAACATTTTTGCAAGTGTTGTTGCTTGTGCCTTCGAAGCTTGTCTTCAACACGATTTCCTTCTAGTTTTCGTGGAAAAAGCCATCTTCACACTCTGGATTGCCAAGATAATCAATTCTTGGAGGGTCGTTAGAGCCTATCATAGAGTTTGCTTGATCAATTGCAATCAAGAGGGTTCCTAGGACATAAATCTATTCCACAATTCATCCTACTCACAGCAAGTTCACAATCCATTTCAAATAAGTTTGCTACTATTTTTATCATCTTCTTTACACCATTGTCCATTTATTGTAATATTTTCTTTTGTTATTGTATTTGATCTTTATTCTGCTGCCATATCCTATCATTAAGCTGTATAATTTTGTTCAAACCCCCATAATTAATTATTTGAACTCATGGAATTTGATTTATTCTTATTATGAGCAAAATTTTTAGGTTTAAAGTGTGCATATCTAAATAAGCTTTATAGTGAACACATTGGAATTTAAACCAAGTAAAATACTCTAAAATTGAGATTAAGTTGTTTAATCATATTCAAAAGCCCATAATTAACTATTTGAACTAATTAAATTTGATTGAATCTCATTTTGGACTAGTTTGTTGAGTTTAAAGCATGTCTAATTTGGCTTTTAGTGAACCCATAGGAATTTTAACCTAGTTTAATGCTCTATAATTGAGATTAATTTGTATAATTTGTTTCAAAACCCCATAATTAACTATTTGAACTCATAAAATTTGATCTATTCTTATTTTGCAGTCATTTTGTTAGGTTTAAAGTATGCATATCAAATGAGCTTTATAGTGAACACATTAGAATTTAAATAGAGTAAAATCGTATAAAATAAGATTAAGTGGTTTAATCATGTTCAAAAACCCATAATTAACTATTTGAACTCATTAAATTTGATTGAATTTTATTTTGTGGTTAATTTGTTGGGTTTAAAGTGTGAATGTCTAGTTGGGCTTTTTAGTGAACCTGTTTGAACTTTAATTGAGTAAAATGCTCTAAAAATTGAGATTAAGTTGTATAATTTGTTTCAAAACTCCATAATTAACTATTTAAACTCATGAAATCATTCTAATTTTTTGGTCGTTTTGTTAGGATTAAAGTGTGCATATCTAAATAAGCTTTATAGTGAACACATTGGAATTTAAACCAAGTGAAATGCTCTAAAATTAATATTAAGTGGTCGAATCATTTCAAAAGCCCACAATTAACTATTTGAACTCATTAAATTTGATTGAATATCATTTTGTGGTCAGTTTGTTGGTTTTAAAGCGTGCATGTCTAATTGGGTTTTTTAGTAATTATGTTGGAATTTTAACCAAATATATTGCTCTATAATTGAGATTAAGTTGTATAATTTGGTTCAAAACCCCATAATTAACTTTTTGAACTCATGAAATTTGATTTATTCTTACTTTGCGGTCGTTTTATTAGGTTTAAAGTGTGCATATCTAAATGAGATTTATAGTGAACAAATTGGAATTTAAAAAGAGTAAAATCTCTAAAATTAAGATTAAGTGGTTTAATCATGTTCAAAAACCTATAATTAACTATTTAAACTTATTATATTTAATTGGAACTCATTTTATGCTCGGTATGTTGCGTTAAAGCTTACATGTATAATTGAGCTTTTTATTGAACCCATTGAAATTTTTTGTTTTTCTGAAAGTGAGGGCCTCATTAAAAAAACCCTATGGCCAATCACCCAAGGAGGCGAGTAGGCCCCTATGGGGAAAAGAGTGCCTATGGTATTATTGAGAAGAATAGGAGAACCTCTCCGAGTTTATAGAAAGATCGAATATAGTCGGGAAAAATACAACCAATAGAGAACGAGAGGAAAGAACGTAAAGCCCTACTATCTAATACATGGCCTACAACATTTGCTTCTCTAGGTACATAACAAATCTTACAATTAGGAAAAGTACCAAGAGTAGAACGAATTTGAGAACCTAAGGCTGCACTATAGAGAGATCGTTGTTGTGAACATTGTTGATCTTGTTGGCAATGGAGGTCGAATCAGTTTCAAAGATCACATTGGTCCATCCTCTATCAATAGAAAGCTTTCGACCTTCTAGAATGGTAACGGCCTATACAGAAGCTAGATCTGGGCATTGAGCAAGAGGCATGGAATACCCACCAAGGATAGAACCTGAAGAGTCTTGAGTGATGAAACCTACTGTAACACCCCTTAACGCAGGGTCAAAGGCGCCATCTGTATTTATCTTTACGAAACTGCGGTCCAGTTTCTTCCATCAAGCTTGTGCAAAAGTGGGCTCAGCTAGCCGAGATCTTAGTTTGAGAGTATCATTGGCTGATATGTAGTCGTCGAGGAGTCTTTGTGCTTCGGAGACAGTCAACCAAGGTAGTTGGAGGTGATGTTTGTGGACAAAGTCATTACGTCAGTTCCACAGGTTCCATACTACCATTATTAGGAAAGAAAACTGATGTAAAGAGAGTAAGCCTATGCACTCGAATAGCCACTAATGGGGGAGGTTGGAGCGTTGGAATAAATGAAGCGCCTCAGCAGTTCTAGGACAATCCCTAAAAGCATGGAGGGTAGTTGCAACATTCGCATTGCATATCGAGCAAACACTCGTTCCAAGATTGGCTTGGAGCAGTTTGTACCCTGATGAAAGTGCATCATGGCTTAAACACCAACTAAAGGAGTGAGCCTTCGGTAGCGTAGGCAACTTAAAGATTACTTTCCATAATTTAGAAGGTCTGTTAGTCGGCCTAGCTTCGGAGTAAGAACCGATAGTCGGATCTGACCATGTAGATTCCAGAGTCATGGTGTGATATGATGTATCCTGTCGAAATAGACTTTATTCGTATGTTACGGATCTAGAAAAGTTGTAAGCATGTTCTTGCAACAAGAACAACATAAAAACTACAAGGAATTAAAGAAAAGTGTATGATAAAATAAGGATGTAAAAAGAAAAACGAAAATTAAAGAAAATAAAGATGTTTGGGCGTTTTGAAGGAAATTCAAAAAGAGGAAGATGAATACTTCAAGAAACATTCATGGCAGAAACTTGAGTGTTCATCAATGGCAAAGAAAGTTGCTGGATCGAAATAGAAACATTAAACTTAAAAGAATTTGCACAATCTACTAAGCAACCCCGAATCGAATCTGTCTAACGTCAAAAAAGACTTGAACCCTAGAGATAACAATCTAGGAACCCGAAGTATCAAGTTTGACAATCAAAACAAGTTTCAAAGTCAGAAAAGTTCTAAAAAGAACCAAAGTAGAGAAAATTCTCAAAGTAATTTTTATTTCTTCAAAATATGTAACCTTTTTACATTGTTTAAAGTACATATACATAAGAAAAAGAAGGTGTGTCTGAATTACATTGTGTGACTAATATTAAAGGAGTTTAAAAATTAAATTTGAGTGAAAATAGCTCCTTTTAGACGGAATTAATTTGCAGCCACTTGTTTGAACGAATTAAACATATTAAACATGTGTTCAATGTTTGAAATTTGAAGCAAAACTACTCAATCTTATCCTTTGTGGCCATTTGGACTTCAAAACAAGGACCTTGTTTGGCTTGCACTCCTTTGAACGCCCACATATGTGCACAAGGGTACCCAAGTGTGTCTCACATGCATGACACATGTCTAGGACACCTTCCCTTCGTGTAGGATAGGTTTTAGTTGCCATAGGTCACTTCAGCTTGAGTTGAGCTGAAATGAGCTAGCTGAGAATGTTAGGAGCTAAATTGAGCTGGGAGCTAAGCCTTTGAGCTGCCTCGAGCTAAGGTGAGATGCGTGCACTTCTTTGAGTTTCTTCCGAGCTAAATATAGCTCACTTGAGCTGGTGTTGAGCTGTATACACTCACTTGAGCTGGTGTTATCCTACATACACTCACTTGAGTTGGTGTTCTCATACATACCTATGTCAAAACATAACAAGAATCCATCAAAGTATTGTAAACATAATGGAAAAATAAATACAAGATGTAAACACTTGCAATCTTATTCATTAACACACATTAACTCATAAACAAGTTAAAACAATACAAACACTATCAATCCAATCCTTAAATCATACTTAACATAATATCTACATACTTAAACATATCTAATAGGTGGTATAACCTAAATATGTCACATATCAGCATGCAACACATTATAAAGCCTATGTTCTAAGGCATGAACATGTTCAAATGAATCTGGAATGGTAGCAAAAGCAAGGAAAAAAACTTCCTTGAATTTCTTTGCCCTATAACGGGTAATAGGTCCTAATGGTAGGATCTCTAGATCAGTTTGCTTTGATTTGATAAATGTTCTCATATCACCCCCTTCTTGAAAAAGATTTGTCCTCAAATATTCAGAATCATGATAAGGAGTTAAATCGAAAACATTAAATGTGGCACTCACATTATATTCTCCCGGTAAGTCTATCTTGTAGGCGTTGTGTAACACACTAAATATGACCTAGGAGGAACCATGACCAATTCATAGTTAAGTTGACCAATTAAAGAGAAATTAGAAGTTGTAACATGAAATCTAAGTTGAATTTTATTAAATTAAGTGTTTCAAACAAGTTGGGGATTAAGTTTAACATGAAATGAGAGGAATGAATTAGTTAATTAGGAAGTAAATGTTAAAAGATAGATTAATTAATCAATAAGGTACTCAATTGAGACAAAGGTGAAATATTAAGCCAATTTAAGGATGTAATTGCAACAAGAACAAAGTAAGAGAGTTTGCATGTAATAGAAAAGTATGGTTTGCTAAGTTGGGTAATTAGACCAAGAATATTGACACTTGTCATCTTAGATGATTATTAGACTTATTTTAATAAAAAAAAACAGGAAGAAAATATTCTTCTTCCTTCTTCCCCCTATTACCGAGAAATAAAAAAAGAAGAGAGAGAGAGAGAGAAGAGCTTCATCTTAGAAATTTAATCTTTTACCCACCAAATTTGTGAGCTTATGAGTGATTCTAGTTGCCATGGAAGGCTAAAATAGCAATGAAAGCTTGATAAAGTGGCCATTTAGTGCTATTGAGCATTTTGTAGAAAACAAGGTAGTGTTCTTGCTCCTTTGAAATATTTGTTGGATTCGAAAGCTTGGGTTTAGGATTTTTGAAAATGTTATAGGTGTTAATGGATTTGATATTAGATATGCATGAGAATTGGTTGCTGTAAAATGGATTAAAGGGTGTTAGTTTTATGTTAGAATGCTGGAAAAATTAAAAGAACAGGCTTGGATTAGATTTGAACCCATGAAATGAAAGATAGTCAAAATTTGCTAGAAAATACAATTTCCGATAACCATTTTGGAAAAATTTATTAGGACGAAATTGAGAGAATTAGAGGTTGAAATTTTGTATTTTAATAGCCCCGTGAATCTAGTTTAATTTAAAATTTACGGAACCTCATTTGGAGTTGTGTAGAGAAAGTTATCAGCCAATTAGTAAGGGTTGTTCAAGCAGTTCCGAAAATGGGCAGATCTGACTTTGAACGAAATCTTGTGCTAATTGGTTATCAATTAAAATATGAGGTTGATACATTCATATAGAGGACCTCCTTATCTTTCTAAGGGTATAAAATAAGCTTAATTCGGATAAAGGAGCTAGGAGATATGATCGATTTTCTAAAGGGTAGCAAAATTGTCTAGTGTAGGATAGATTTGAGTTCTTCATTTGTTAAGTAAGTGAACACATGGATTATATGGTATAATTGAATTCTAATGAATGGTTATATGTATATGGTTTTTTAGAGAATCCAAGAGGAGATAACAAAGAGGAAAAAAGGAAAGAGCTAACAAGAAGGAAGGGTAAGGGGATCACCATCTACAACCCTTGATTTGCTTGGAAATATTTGTGAGTGTGGCAAACCTTAGGGTTAGGACCTAGGTCCTAACCACCCTTTTTGTTATTTGATTTTTCATATAATTGGACTAATCTTATATTTGGTAAAAAGGGGAGGAGGTTTAATTGTTAAATAACTTGTGTGATGACATGATTGAATGCTAGATTGTTAAGACTAGCTTAGTAAATTTGCATAGCTCGAAAGTGCCGAGGTAAGTATGGAACGCGGCTAAGGGATGTCAGGTATGTATATGATGCTATGAGCATTTTGTTTGATAATATAACATGGATGGTTGTTGATAGCATGAGATAAATGCTTTTGTTGATAGCATGCTATGGAAACTTGCTTTTGTGATAAGAAACTTGGTTAATATGAATTGAATGATGATTAAATGAATAATAAAAATTCTATTGAGCCTTGGTCGATAGTTGGTCATAGGTAGTACGGCATGCCTAGAGTCTGAGCTCGTTTGTTAGTACTTCGATACTTTTGCCCAGTACTTCGGTACTTCTGTTCAGTACTTCGGTACTTATGTTTGGTGGTTAGTCACCATTTGTTAGATACTTTGGGTATCTTTTTCTAGTGCCTTTGTGGTATTTTTGTTGACTTGCTTACCTGTCTAACTAACACCAAGCATCATATGAAAATAATTTGAAAGATTAAAGATTAAGATGTGAAAACCATGTGTATATGTATTTGCTTATGAAGCATTTGAACTTGGCTATGAATTTGCTAATAGAGCATTCGAACAAAATTGTTGCTATAAGTAGCATTTGGATATGAATTTGCAACGAGAGCATTTGGATAAATAAGTGGCTATAAGTAGCCATTGAACATGTCTTTGTTTATGGAAGCTTTGAAACATGGAAAATTGACTAATGAGTCATATGCACCTAAATATGCTAACTAGTGCATGAGTATATGGATTGTGGAATTTGGATTACATGATAAGTATGACAAGCATGATAAGCATGTTAAGCATGATATTTGGTGTTTACAAGACTTTGTATAAATTGTTTAAATTGTTGCTATGAACTTGACTTGTTGTTTGAATTAAACATGTTACTTGTTATATGATTTATGCTTAAATGGTTAGACTTAGGTCTGACTCACTAAGTACCTAGCAAGTACTTACCACTCGTTTGTTTTCCTGCTTCCCAAAACAATAGGATATCGAGACAAGGAGCTAAGTTAGGATCACTTAAAGGCAAGGACACCAAGCAAGACAAGTATGGTATTTTGTAGTTTTTGTAACTCCTAGAACTTAGTGCCTTTAGTGATCATATTTATGCTAGCACTTAGCATTTTGGAACTTGACCCATGGTTTGTATATATTGTCATGTGAGCATTTGGTATGTAATCCCTAAGGCTAAGTTGTGTTTAGCTAGTTGGCATAGTGAACTAGTTTATGCTAGTATTTGGCATTTTGGGACTAGGTCCATGGATTGTATATATAATTTGGTCTTTGTTATATGTATTTGGTAGGTAATCTAACTTTGTTGGCATGCAAGATATTGAACTAAGTAGGTTGATAAGTAAACTTTATGGTTATGACATGTTTATGTTAGTTGCCATGGTAAGGGTGAAGGGCATAAAGGTTAGCTTGAATGAATTGAGGATATAAAAGTTTGAATGAATCAGTAAGTAACCTTACCTGTATAGGTAATCAATATAAAAGTTTGAAGGGATCAGTAAGTAATCCTACCTACATAGGTAATCAAGCTAAAAGTTTGGAAAAGTTTAAAATTGGCCCAACATTCGATATGTATTACATAATTTCTACTTGAAATGACTTAGAAACAAATACAATGTTCGGTTTAGTTACAAGTTTGTAATTTCGGGTGACGCTCCCATCTCCTAACCTGTGGTGGGGGTATTATAGCTTTATTGGTATCAGAGCTTTCGGTTACGTGATTCTCGGACCAAAACGAATATGCATGCATCATATAGGATTGAAATCTGCCACCTAAGAGTTTTATATCGTACTTGCTTGTGTTCTTGCTTATTTGAATAATTTTTGTTTACCTTTTGTAGAATGGTTGGTATGAGATTAGCCTTAGGTGATGAAAATCCTGAGGGTTCGTCTAATGAGAATGAAAGTTTGAGGATGGAACCATATCCTCAACAAGAACAACCTCCTGTGGAAGCTGCCCCTGAGCAGGTAGACCCGATTATTCAGAATATTCAAAGGGAATGTCTCTTGAGTATAAAG
This sequence comes from Abelmoschus esculentus, assembly GCA_035048815.1. Classification (NCBI taxonomy): domain Eukaryota; kingdom Viridiplantae; phylum Streptophyta; class Magnoliopsida; order Malvales; family Malvaceae; genus Abelmoschus; species Abelmoschus esculentus. Next base: position 7,674,238 of record JAUCBN010000055.1, read on the forward strand.
GAGATGTTTTTTGATCAGTAAGTGTCCAGACTTAGACAAAATCATCCTACTACTCCTGTTGTTGCTACACCAAGTAGGGCTCCTATCGAGAAACTTGCCCAGTATCAAGCCAATACTTTTGCGGGTATTAATGAGGAAAAGCCTGAGGAACCTGAACAGTGGTTAGAGCGAATCACTCAAATTCTGACCAAGAAATCATAGTGCTCCGATGAGCACAAGCTAGAATATGTTATCTCACTTCTAGTTGATGAAGCCCTTGAGTTGATGGGAGACTACGATCTTAACTGCACCTACCGACTCTATCACTTGGGACTTCTTTGTTCAAGAATTTAAGAAGAAGTACATAAGTGAGCAATATCTGGCTGAAAGAAGAAGACGGTTCTTGTATCTTAAGTAGGCTAATAGGCCTATTGAGTAATATGTGGCTGACTTTTGCAAATACTGCAAATATGATGTAGAGTATGTCAAGACCGAGAAAAAGAAATGTTAAATGTTCATTGATGGGTTGAATGATGAAATGAGCCATATGTTCACTGCTTTTGGAATCACCGACTTCCAAATCCTAGTCAATCGGGCTATTGCAACTGAAGCTAAAATGAAAGCTTCAGAAAAAAGGAAAGGTAAAAATGGAAATGAAAAGAAGCGAAAAAGGGAGGATAAGTCTGATTGGAATGTAAAGAAAGCCAAGAACCTGAAAGAAGGCTCATCGACCTACCATCATGAGTCCAAGAGTCATTATGATCTGAGACCTCAATCGGCAAATAGACCTTCAGCCCCGGTTGCCTCTATTCATAGCACTGGGAATTCTGGAAAGACTCTTACTTTTCAGTTTTATCAGAAGTTTCATGGTAGTCCTTGCCGATTTTAGATGAAGTTATGTTGTGCTTATGGTGGATCAGATCACTTAATCAGGGATTGTCCTCAGAATCCTAATAGTGGTACACCTTAGTCTCGTGCCTATCCGAGTCCTCCATCTCATAATAGAAACAAGGGTCCAAGATAAGCCCATTTAGGGAATCAGGGTAGAGGAAAAGACCATCAGTCAGACAATCCTCGTCAGGAATCATGAGCCCCTGCTAGAATGTACAACATTCGTGGTAGAGGAGAGGAAGAGTCTCCCGATGTTATTTGATACGATGTAGCTTGTCGAAACGGACTTTCTTTGTATATTACGGATCTAGGATTATTGTAAGCACGTTCCTACAACAAGAACAACATGAAAACAACAATGAAGCAAAGTTATATACATGATGAAATAAGGAATTAAAGGGAAGAACGAAAATTAAAAGAAAAATAAGAAAGAGATGGTGTTTTGATGAATTTCAAAACGAGGAAGATGAATGCTTCAAGAAACATCCACGGCAGCAACTCGAACGTTTAACAATGGTGAATTATGTTGCTGGAATCAAAATGCAATGCTAAACTCGAAAGAACCTGCACAATCTACTGAGTAAACCCGAATCGAATCTGTTTAACGTCAAATGACTTAAACCCTCTAAATAGTGATCTAGGAACCCGAAGTATCAAAAGGTTGACATTCAAAACAAGTTTAAAAGTCAGAAAGTTCTAAAAAGAACCAAAGAAGAGAAAAACTCTCAAGTATAATTTTATTTCAAAGTGTCTATCCTTTTTATAGTGTTTGTACTACAAATATATAGAAAGAAGAATGCAAAATCGAAATTACATGTGTGGCTAATATTAAAGGTGTTTAAAAATTAAATTTGAATGAAAATAACTCCTTTTGGCAGCCAAGCTTTCTTAGCCACATGTTTTGAACGAAAATGACACTTAGAACACATTAAACATGTGTTTAATGTTTGAATTTTGAACAATAACCACTCATTCTTATCTCCTTGGACGTTTGGCCTTCAAAAGCAAGGGCCTTGTTTGGCTTGGAGTGATTTGAACGCCCACACATGCGCACAAGGCTGACATGTGTGTCTCACATGCATGGCACATGCCTAGGACACATTTCCTTCGTGTAGGATAGGTTTCAGCTGCCGTAGGTCACTTCAGCTTGAGTTGAGCTAGCTGGAAATTGAGTAGAGCTGAAACGAGCTAGATGAAAGTGTTAGGAGCTGAATTGATCTAGGAGCTAAGCCTCTAAGCTGCCTCGAGCTAAGGTGAGGTGCATGCACTCCGTTGAGCTTCTTCCGAGCTAAATTTAGGTCCTTAAGCTATTGTCTTTTATTGTTCCTATATGGAAACAAATGTAACACTTTCACAAGCTTTGCAAACTTATTGAAAACAATCAATTAAGCTAAAGACACATTGCAATTCTTATTGTTTAAGACACACCAAGCTATAAATAACCTCTAAACACACTTATAAACTTATGAATAAGTTAGAAACATACCAAACACTATCAAACCATTCCTTAAAACATACTTAATATTATATATACTGATATGATCACATCCAACATGAACTAGAAGAATTTCCTATTGGACCTATGACTCGTTCTAAAACCAAGAAATTCCAAGAGGCCATGGGAAATCTATTTATTCAAGGCTGGAAATTAGAGAATGCAACACCAACTTTGTTGGAACAATACAACCTCCTACTTGTGCATGAGTTTGCATGAGTTCTTTCTTAAGTTTTTAAATTTAGTTTCAGCATGTGTGCATGAATAAATAATGCTTGATGATCATCTAAGCATGTTAGTGCAATTAAGTTCATTAGTTTAATTAATGCATGATAGTTCACTTAAAGCATGTTAGTTCTCTTATGTTTATGAGTTAATTTAGTGCGTGAGTTAATTAATTAAACTAGATCATTCAATGTAACTAGTTTCATTAATTAAACTAGCTCATTAAATTTGTTTCATGCATTCACTTTCATTTTTATTGAATAAAGTTGTTATCTAATGGTTGCTTATATATTTCAGCTAAGATATTCTTTTGGAGCAAATGGCTGATCATATTCTCAGGAATGACAAGGCATTTACATCAATTAAAGACCCTTGAAAACACATCAAGGTTGATTAATTACAATGCAATTCAATGGAGCAATTACACCACTTGAAGGTTGTTATTTCCAGCAATGGTTTTAAGGCTTTCAAGAGAGTCTTTACATCACTTTAAGGCTGTCAGTTTTAGTAAGCAAGAAAGAAAAGACATGCAATAAAGGTCTTCATTATCACCACTTAAGGGAGAGTAAAGGCAACAATTAAAACAATACTTAAGGAGGGAATTCAAGGAATATCAATCAACTTGTTCGCCATTTTTGGATTGTTTACGAGCATATTTGAGTCTTGAGGTCTTCTTCAAACTTATTCCCCTATTCCTTATCTTTCCAACGCACTCTGAATCACCTCAATCTGATATCAGGAGCTTAAGATATGATTAAATTATTGAAGACAGTGCATGCTGGAAATTCAATACGAGAATAGTCACAAGATGCTTCTTCCAAGAATTCAAGAGACCATTCAATTGCTGAATTCAATGCTTTATAACAGCCCCTTAAGTGAGGATGAATGACAACTTAATCAACCATCAGCCTAAGGGTTTCTACTTGTAGATGATATGTATGTCTACATTCATCCTAAGAATGTCCACATTCATCATTCTAGATCAAACTTTTTGGTTGTCAATTGGAGATAGGATAACCTACAAATTAATAGGACTTTAATACTAGAATAATGAGCCTTTAATCTTTGTCTAGGCCAATCAATTTGTTGTTGCCTTAGACCTATAAATAGGCACTCATTCCATTATAAAAAAAAAACTTTTGGCATATATTATAACTTGAGAGTGTTTCTCTTTTATAGTTCTTTTTGAACTTTACCGGCTTGCAAGATTGTTCTTGTGGCGTTCATCCCTTTTCATCTTTTTATATATTGCTGGCTCCTAGTTCTTATAACTAGAGGGTCACAATCCATTAGCCTTTCACCCAAGTCACGGTTTAAAAACTCTTAAGGAACGGGTCTTAACTTTTTAGTGTTGGTTCCTCCTTTGTTTACACCGCACCATCAATTACACTTCTTCTCTTCACTTCCATCTTCCATACATACATATTTTCCATACTTCATCCTAAGCACAATAAACATCTTATCATCATTCCATTTCACAATATTATCTATCCATTTCATATCATCTTATAAGTTTCATTTCAAAGTTCCTATTTTTCATTTTAGTTACTTACTAGAATCACGGTCGGGCAATCACAAATACAAATTCGGATATTCCACAACTGGATTCGTATCAATTGGTATCAGAGCAACGTCGATTCAGTAAGTTGTTCGATTCATCTCCAAAAAAAATTGCAAAAAAAATTGAAAAAAATCCAAAATCTAAAAAAAAAAGTTCAAGAGGGAGGGATCGTATCTTAAAAGTAAAAAGAGGTTTGGTTATATTTTTTTATCACATTTTCTTCAGATTCCTATTTTATCTTTTTAGCATCCCTTTGCTACCTATTTTTTTCTTTCCTAACCACTTTGTTTCAGCCGAATTCCACAAAGAAAGCTTGTTGAGCCTTGAGTAAGTTCTCTAAGGACTTAGAAAAGAGAGAAAGAGTGGTAAAAGGCAAGAGTGTGCATTAAGGGAAAAAGCCTATCCCGAGTGAAACACGAGTGTGAGTGCATTTTCTTTGGAGTGGAAAGGTGAGGATTTGTGTTGGTGAGGTTTAATTTTTTTCTAATCATGTCGCAAAGATCTGGTCACAGTGGTGAAGGAGTTCCCAATTTGCAAAACCAAGCATTGCTACAAGCAATGGAAAAGATGATTCAACAACAATTGGAGCCCTTATTAGAACGAATTGACCAACTTGAAATTTCACAAGCTTATCATGGTAATGAGGAGTATCCTGAAGGGGTTGATGATGTACATGAACATGATCAATCATCCCAACATAGTATGGCACAACAAGGCCAAAGAGCACGTCCAAGAGTGGATGATAATCTCAGCAACATCAAGATTACCATTCCTCCTTTCCAAGGAAGAACGGATCCAGAAGCATACCTTGCATGGGAAAAGAAGGTTGAACACATCTTTGAGTGCCATAACTATTCAGAGCTTAAAAAGGTAAAACTCGCAGCCATTGAGTTTATGGATTACGCACTTATATGGTAGGATCAATTGACATCTAGCAGGAGACGCAATGGTGAACATCCTATTTCTACTTGGAATGAGATGAAAGCTGTGATGCGTAGAAGATTCATTCCAACTCACTACCATAGAGAGTTGTTTAACAAGCTTCAAAACCTTACACAAGGCAATCGTAGTGTTGAGGATTATTATAAAGAGATGGAAGTAGCCATGATCCGAGCCAACATTGATGAGGATCGAGAAGCCACAATGGCAAGGTTTCTATCTGGCCTTGATCCTAACATTGCAGGCATTGTTGAGTTGCAACATTATGTGGAAATAGAAGACATGGTTCATATGGCCATGAAGGTAGAGAAACAACTTGAAAGGAAAGGTGCAACACGAGTCTATGTAGGTTCTACTTCCAAATGGGGGCAAGGTAACTTAAAAAAGAATCCATCCTTTACTCCTAATGAACGAGCCGGACCATCAAACAATATCAAACCCATCACCGAAACCAACAAGGGAAAGAGTCCAGCCATGCCAGTTCGATCCCATGATGTACAATGCTTCAAGTGTTTGGGGAGAGGTCACATTGCTAGCCAATACCCTAATCGCAACACTATGTTCATCCGTGATGATGGAGAGATCGAAACTAACCAAGAGGAGGAGGAAGATGATGAAAAAGAATTTGAAGAAGAAGAAGAGTTGGAACATGCTGTAGATGGAGAGGTCCTTGTTGTTAAAAGGAGCCTAAGCATGCAAGCAATTAATGGGGATCAGCAACGCGAGAACATTTTCCATACTCGCTGCCATATTAATGGAAAGGTATGCTTTGTCATTATCGATGGTGGTAGTTGCACTAACGTTGCTAGTACTTTAATGGTAGATAAACTTGGCCTAGAAACTACCAAGCATCCACATCCCTACAAGTTGCAGTGGCTTAATGATGGAGGAGAACTTAAAGTGATCAAACAAGTTATTGTGCCTTTTTCCATTGGCAAGTATAAAGACGAGGTGTTATGTGATGTTGTGCCAATGCACGCCGATCATCTCTTGTTAGGAAGACCATGGCAGTTTGATAGGAGAGTCATACATGATGGTTATACCAATCGGTATACCTTCACCCATGAAGCAAGGAAGATCACTTTAGCCCCACTTTCACCAAAGCAAGTTCACAAAGATCAACTTCATTTAAGAGAAAGCTTTGAAAAAGCCAAAGAGAGTGATATCAAAATTGAAAGAAGAGCAAAGGAGAGTGAGGTAACATCCGAGCGGAAAAAAGAGAGAGAAAAAGAAGGAAAAAAAAGAGTTAGCATTTTTGCCAAAGAAAAAGAGATAAGAAAGAATTTGTTTTCGGAAAAGATGGTTCTTGTACTTGTGTACAAGGAGAGTTTTTTAAGCACTAACGATCTTGACCCAAATCTTCCATCTTTTATTGTTTCATTGTTGCAGGAATATGAAGACCTATTTCCAGAAGAGATTCCAAGTGGACTGCCTCTAATTCGTGGAATAGAGCATCAAATTGACTTTGTTCCTGGTGCTATCATTCCTAACCGACCAGCTTACCGATGTAACCCCGAGGAAACTAAGGAGTTACAAAGGCAAGTTTCAGATTTGATGGAAAAGGGTTATGTTAGAGAGAGCCTTAGTCCTTGTGCAGTACCTGTTCTACTTGTGCCTAAGAAAGATGGTACATGGCGCATGTGTGTGGACTGTCGTGCGGTGAATAAAATAACGGTAAAGTATCGTCATCCTATTCCACGTTTAGATGATATGTTAGATGAGCTTAGTGGTTCTAATGTCTTCTCTAAGAATGATCTTAAAAGTGGTTACCATCAAATTCGAATGCGAGAAGGGGATGAATGGAAAACTGCATTCAAGACTAAACAAGGATTATATGAGTGGTTGGTTATGCCATTCGGTCTAACTAATGCACCAAACACTTTTATGAGATTAATGAATCACATCCTTAGACAATTCTTGGGTAAGTTTTGTGTAGTGTATTTTGATGATATTCTTATCTATAGCAAGAGTTTGAATGAACATGTTCAGCATCTAAGGTTAGTGTTAGATGTTTTGAGAAATGAAAGACTTTATGCTAATCTACAAAAATGCATATTTTGCACTAACACGGTTGTTTTCCTAGGTTTTGTTGTGAGTGCAGATGGATTAGAAGTTGATAGAGAGAAGGTTAAGGCAATTGAAGAATGGCCTAGACCAACAAGCATTAGGCAAGTTAGAAGCTTTCATGGTTTAGCAAGCTTCTATCGTCGGTTTGTACTTAATTTCAGCACCTTAGCTGCTCCTTTAACCGGAGTCATTAAAAAAAATTCCAATTTCTTTTGGGGTGAAGAACAAGAGAAATCCTTTAACCTGATTAAGGATTGTTTAATTAATGCACCATTGTTAACTTTACCTGATTTTAACAAAGTTTTTGAGGTTGAATGTGATGCTTCAAGTTTAGGAATTGGAGCAGTTTTATCTCAAGAAGGACGCCCCATAGCCTACTTTAGTGAGAAATTGAGTGGAGCTACACTCAATTATCCGACCTATGATAAGGAGATGTATGCACTAATTCGGGCTTTGGAAACTTGGCAGCATTACCTATGGTCTAAAGAATTCATCATCCATACAGACCATGAGGCATTAAAGCACATCAAGGGTCAACATAAGCTAAACAAGAGACATGCCAAATGGGTTGAGTTTCTTGAAGCCTTCCCTTATGTGATCAAGTATAAAAAGGGTAAGGAAAACATTGTTGCTGATGTACTATCACGTAGGTATGCCCTTCTTAACACCTTAGACTCTAAATTGTTGGGTTTTGCTTTCATTAAGGAATTATATGAGTCTAACCATGATTTTGGTGAAGTATACAAAATCTGTGAGAAAGGTGCACATGATAAGTTTTATAGATATGATGGATACCTATTCAAGGAAGGGAAGCTTTGCATCCCACAAGGATCCATTCAAGAGTTGCTCCTCAAGGAAGCACATGGTGGAGGACTAATGGGACATTTTGGAGTAGCAAAGACGTTGAACATGCTTCAAGAGCACTTGTATTGGCCAAAGATGAAACGAGATGTTGAGAGACTATGTGAGCGTTGTATCACATGTAGAAAGGCCAAGTCAAAAGTCATGCCCCATGGCCTATATACCCCACTACCTATTCCTAATGCACCTTGGGTAGACATATCCATGGATTTTGTACTTGGACTGCCACGTACAAAGAATAACAAAGATTCCATCTTTGTAGTAGTGGATCGATTCTCTAAAATGGTTCATTTTATTCCTTGTAATAAGACTAATGATGCTTCACATGTTGCTAATTTATTTTTCAGGGAAATCATGAGATTGCATGGTGTTCCAAGAACTATCGTATCTGATCGAGATGTGAAGTTCTTAAGCCATTTTGGGAGAACATTATAGAGCAAGATTGGAACCAAGTTGTTGTTTTCCACAACTTGCCATCCACAAACAGATGGTCAAACTGAAGTGGGGAATCGGGTGTTATCCATGTTGTTGAGGATAATTATCAAAAAGAATTTGAGGACTTGGGAGGAAAGCTTGCCACATGTGGAGTTTGCTTACAACCGATCCATTCATTCTGCCACTAAAATGTCACCATTCGAAATAGTGTATGGTTTCAATCCCTTAACTCCATTGGATTTATTACCTTTGCCCGTTGATCAAATTGTGAATAAAGATGGAAGAAACAAGTCTGAATTTGTCAAGAAACTCCATCAACAAGTGCGGGACAATATTGAAAAGAGAACTAGGAAATATGAGCAACAAGCTAACAAGGGACGTAAACGAATTACATTTGAGCGGGGAGATTAGGTTTGGCTGCACATGAGAAAAGAAAGATTTCCAGCCCAACGCATATCAAATTGATGCCTAGAGGGGATGGTCCTTTTCAAGTGATCAAGCGTATCAATGATAATGCCTATCAATTAGACTTCCCAGGTGAGTTTAATGTCAGTGCAACATTTAATGTGGCTGATTTATCTCCATTTGATGTAGGTGACGATTTGGGGACAAATCGCTCTCAAGAGGGAGGGAATGATATGATCACATCCAACGATGAACTAGAAGAATTTCCTATTGGACCTATGACTCGTGCTAAAACCAAGAAATTCCAAGAGGCCATGGGAAATCTATTTATTCAAGGCTGGAAATTAGAGAATGCAACACCAACTTTGTTGGAATAATACAACCTCCTACTTGTGCATGAGTTTGCATGAGTTCTTTCTTAAGTTTTTAAATTTAGTTTCAGCATGTGTGCATGAATAAATAATGCTTGATGATCATCTAAGCATGTTAGTGCAATTAAGTTCATTAGTTTAATTAATGCATGATAGTTCACTTAAAGCATGTTAGTTCTCTTATGTTTATGAGTCAGTTTAGTGCGTGAGTTAATTAATTAAACTAGATCATTCAATGTAACTAGTTTCATTAATTAAACTAGCTCATTAAATTTGTTTCATGCATTCACTTTCATTTTTATTGAATAAAGTTGTTATCTAATGGTTGCTTATATATTTCAGCTAAGATATTCTTTTGGAGCAAATGGCTGATCATATTCTCAGGAATGACAAGGCATTTATTACATCAATTAAAGACCCTTGAAAACACATCAAGGTTGATTAATTACAATGCAATTCAATGGAGCAATTATACCACTTGAAGGTTGTTATTTCTAACAATGGTTTTAAGGCTTTCAAGAGAGTCTTTACATCACTTTAAGGCTGTCAGTTTTAGTAAGCAAGAAAGAAAAGACATGCGATAAAAGTCTTCATTATCACCACTTAAGGGAGAGTAATGGCAGCAATTAAAACAATACTTAAGGAGGGAATTCAAGGAATATCAGTTAACTTGTTCGCCATTTTTGGATTGTTTACGAGCATATTTGAGTCTTGAGGTCTTCTTCAAACTTATTCCCCTATTCTTTATCTTTCCATCGCACTTTGAATCACCTCAATCCGATATCAGGAACTTAAGATATGATTAAATTATTGAAGATAGTGCATGCTGGAAATTCAATACGGGAATAGTCACAAGATGCTTCTTCCAAGAATTCAAGAGACCATTCAATTGCTGAATTCAATGCTTTATAACAGCCCCTTAAGTGAGGATGAATGACAACTTAATCAACCATCAGCCTAAGGGTTTCTACTTGTAGATGATATATATGTCTACATTCATCCTAAAAATGTCCACATTCATCCTTCTAGATCAAACTTTTTGGTTGTCAATTGGAGATAGGATAACCTACAAATTAATAGGACTTTAACACTAGAATAATGAGCCTTTAATCTTTGTCTAGGCCAATCAATTTGTTGTTGCCTTATACCTATAAATAGGCACTCATTCCATTATAAAAAAAAACTTTTGGCATATATTATAACTTGAGAGTGTTTCTCTTTTATAGTTCTTTTTGAACTTTACCGGCTTGCAAGATTGTTCTTGTGGCGTTCATCCCTTTTCATCTTTTTATATATTGCTGGCTCCTAGTTCTTATAACTAGAGGGTCACAATCCATTAGCCTTTCACCCAAGTCACGGTTTAAAAACTCTTAAGGAACGGGTCTTAACTTTTTAGTGTTGGTTCCTCCTTTGTTTACACCGCACCATCAATTACACTTCTTCTCTTCACTTCCATCTTCCATACATACATATTTTCCATACTTCATCCTAAGCATAACAACCATCTTATCATCATTCCATTTCACTATATTATCTATCCATTTCATATCATCTTATATGTTTCATTTCAAAGTTCCTATTTTTCATTTTAATTACTTACTAGAATCACGATCGGGCAATCACAAATACAAATTCGGATATTCCGCAACCGGATTCGTATCATATACATACTTAAACATATATAATAAGTAGTATAGTCTAATATGTCACTATTTGCATGCAACACATTATAAAGCCTATGTTCTAAGGCATAAACTTGTTCAAAAGAATCTAGAATTGTAGCATAAGTAAGGAAAAGAACTTCCCTGAATTTCTTTGTCTTAGAACGAGTAATAGGTCCTAATGGTAAGACCTCTGGATCAGATTATTGTCATCACATTGGATCATAATAAGGAACGAGAATTGATGTAAAGAATAAAACCAGCAACTTAAGAAAGCCACTGGTGGGGGAGATATAGGTATTAGAGAGAATTCGAGTAGGGAGACCTGCCAATTGGAACGCCTCCTTGGCACTTGGATACTCCCTCATAGCATGGAGGGTGGTTTCAATGGCCATGTTGCAAATTGGGCAAACTCCTGTACCAAGATTTTCTTGGAGGATTTTATAGCCAGAAGGGAGTGCATCATGACATAATCGCCATCCAAAGGAATGAACTTTGGGAAGAGTAGGAAGTTTAGAAAGAATTTTCCAAATCATAGAGGGCTTGTTAACCAGCCCTAGTTGCAACGACAAAAATTGGTAACCAGACCGCACCGTATAGAAGCCAGAGTCATGGTGACCCCAAAGGGTGGTGTCTTTTATGTCATTAATAATTGTAACATTATGGATAGTATTAACATCTTTATGGGAGAAGTATTCTCTTACTTTTGATTCGTCCCATCGTGAAAAGTTAGGCACCATGAAGGTACCTACTCAAAGAGGGACTTCGTCATTCACCTCATAATCACCATAAAGTTGTACAGGCTGAGAGCCTCCCCATTTGTCAAAGTGGACCTGAACTTGACTGGACATGCCCGACCGTTTGAAGAAACCATTGCGAAATTTAGAGATAGCTATGCTAAGACCTTTCCAGGAAAAGGAAGATCTCCGAGTGTGATCATATTCTAGGATAAAACTTGATGGGTAATACTTGGATTTGTAGACCAGGCTAAGGAGATTATCAGGTTCACAAACCAAACGCCAAATTTGTTTTCCCAGCAAAGCAACATTGAAGTGGTGTAGATCACGAAATCCTATACCTCCTCCTGCTTTCGGCAGACAAACAATGACCCAAGGGAGCATATGCCAACATCATTTGTCAGCTTTCCCAGACCACCAGTATCGGCATATCGAAGTGGTCATGTCATTAATAATGTTTTGGGGTAGAAGGTAGCAAGACATAACATATTGATGCATAAATTGTATGACTGACTTGATGAATATTTCTCCACCACTTAAGGATAGAAGGTGATTTTCCCATTTACTTAGGCAGACATTCAATTTTTCCCTGATAAACCCCAAGGCCGCGGTCTTGTTCTTCCCTATTAAGAGTGGGACTCCTAGATAAATACACGGATCATTCACTTCTCTTACGTGAAGGATATCATTGATTTCTGATCGAAGCAAAGTGGAAGTTTTCCGAGAAAAGAAAATAATAGACTTTTCAAAGTTCACCGCCTACATAGACGAAGTAGTGTAAATATTTAGGGCATCGTTAAGGCGTTGAGCTTCTGTAGTTGTATTCTTAATGAATACGACACAGTCATCCGCAAACAGAAGGTGGTTAATGCATGGCCCAATCCTACTAGCACAAAGTCCACGGAGGTTACCTTTTGCTTGCTCAGCCTAATGCTGAAAGACCTTGGGTAAAGAAAAGAAAAAGTAAGGGAGATAGAGGGTCCCCTTGCCGTAACCCTCTATGGGTTTTGAAGGGCTGTGAAAGGGTATCGTTGACACGTACTTGGAAGGATATTGAGGATACACATCTCATAATAAGGGAAACCCAGTGGGTGTTAAATCCTAACATGAGCATAATTTGTTCAAGGAAAGGGTATTCAACATGGTCGAAGGCCTTCTCCATGTCAAGCTTTAAGCTAGAACCTATGGCAAGACAGGTCTCATCGGTATTTAAGGTATGAATAAGATCATGGGTAATAAGGATATTTCTTGTAATGTTCTTCCCTTGAACAAAAGCAGCTTGATTACCAGTAAAATGTTGATATTAAACCGAGTAAAATGTTCCAAAATTGATATTAAGTGGTTTAATCATATTCAAAAGTCGATAATAAACTATTTGAACTTATTGATTTTGATTGAATATCATTTTTGGCCGATTTGTTTGGTTTAAAGCGTGCATGTCTAATTAGGCTTTTTATGAACCCGTTGGAATTTTTAACCTAGTGTAATGCTTTATAATTGATATTAAGTTGTATAATTTGGTTCTGAAGCCCATAATTAGCAATTTGAACTCATGAAATTTATTTATTCTTATTTTACGACCGTTTTGTTAGGTTTAAATGTTCATATCTAAGTGACATTATAGTGAACACACTACAGTTTAAAACCAACTAAAATGCTCTAAAATTGTGTTTAATGGTTTAATCATATTAAGTAGCCCATAATTAGCTTTTTGAACTCATTAATTTTGATTGAATTTCATTATATGGTCGGTTTATTCGGTTTAAAGTGTGCATGTCTAATTAGGCATTTTAGTGAACCTGATTGAATTTCCACCGAGTATAATGCTCTATAATTGACTTTTAAGTTGTATAATTTGTTTGAAAAGCCCATAATTAGCTATTTGAACTCATAAAATTTGATTTATTCCGATTTATTCTTATTTTGCGGCCGAATTGTTAGGTTTAAAGTGTGCATGTCTGCATGAGCATTATAGTGAACACACTAGAATTTAAATTGAGTAAAATGCTCTAAAATTGAGATTAAGTGGTTTAATCGTATTCAAAAGCCCATAATTAACGATTTAAACTCATTAAATTTGATTGAATCGCATTTTTGGCCAGTTTGTTGGGTTTAAAGTGTTCATATGCCTGATTGGGCTTTTCAGTGAACTCGTTGGAATTTCAACCGAGTATAATACTCTATAATTTAGATTAAGTTGTATAATTTGGTTCAAAATCTTATAATTAACTATTTGAACTTATGAAAATTGATTTATTCTTATTTCGGGTCCGTGTTTTTGGCTTAAAGTCTGATATCTAAATGAGCTTTATAGTGAACGCATTGGAATTAAACCGAGTAAAATGTTCCAAAATTGATATTAAGTGGTTTAATCATATTCAAAAGTCGATAATAAACTATTTGAACTTATTGATTTTGATTGAGTATCATTTTTGGCCAATTTGTTTGGTTTAAAGCGTGCATGTCTAATTAGGCAGTGAATGCATTGGAATTAAACCGAGTAAAATGTTCCAAAATTGATAATAAGTGGTTTAATCATATTCAAAAGTTGATAATAAACTATTTGAACTTATTGATTTTGATTGAATATCATTTTTGGCCGATTTGTTTGATTTAAAGCGTGCAAGTTTAATTAGGCTTTTTAGTGAACGGTTGGAATTTTAACCTAGTGTAATGCTTTATAATAGAGATTAAGTTGTATAATTTGGTTCTGAAGCCCGTAATTAGCTATTTGAACTCATGAAATTTATTAATTCTTATTTTACGACCGTTTTGTTAGGTTTAAATGTTAATATCTAAATGAGCATTATAGTGAACACACTAGAGTTTAAACCAAGTAAAATGCTCTAAAATTGTGTTTAATGGTTTAATCGTATTCAGTATCCCATAATTAGCTTTTTGAACTCATTAATTTTGATTGAATTTCATTTTATGGTCGGTTTATTCGTTTTAAAGTGTGCATGTCTAATTGGGCATTTTAGTGAACCTGATTGAATTTTCACCGAGTATAATGCTCTATAATTGACTTTTAAGTTGTATAATTTGTTTGAAAAGCCCATAAATAGCTATTTGAACTCATAAAATTTGATTTATTCCGATTTATTCTTATTTTGCGGCCGTATTGTTAGGTTTAAAGTGTGCATGTCTGAATGAGCATTATAGTGAACACACTAGAATTTAAATTGAGTAAAATGCTCTAAAATTGAGATTAAGTGGTTTAATCGTATTCAAAAGCCCATAATTAACGATTTAAACTCATTAAATTTGATTGAATCGCATTTTGTGGCCAGTTTGTTGGGTTTAAAGTGTTCATATGCCTGATTGGGCTTTTCAGTGAACTCGTTGGAATTTCAACCGAGTATAATACTCTATAATTTAGATTAAGTTGTATAATTTGGTTCAAAATCTTATAATTAACTATTTGAACTTATGAAAATTGATTTATTCTTATTTCGGGTCCGTGTATTTGGCTTAAAGTCTGATATCTAAATGAGCTTTATAGTGAACGCATTGGAATTAAACCGAGTAAAATGTTCCAAAATTGATATTAAGTGGTTTAATCATATTCAAAAGTCGATAATAAACTATTTGAACTTATTGATTTTGATTGAATATCATTTTTGGCCAATTTGTTTGGTTTAAAGCGTGCATGTCTAATTAGGCTTTTTAGTGAACCCGTTGGAATTTTAACCTAGTGTAATGCTTTATAATTGAGATTAAATTGTATAATTTGGTTCTGAAGCCCGTAATTAGCTATTTGGACTCATGAAATTTATTCATTCTTATTTTACGACCATTTTGTTAGGTTTAAATGTTAATATCTAAATGAGCATTATAGTGAACACACTAGAGTTTAAACCAAGTAAAATGCTCTAAAATTGTGTTTAATGGTTTAATCCTATTCAGTATCCCATAATTAGCTTTTTGAACTCATTAATTTTGATTGAATTTTATTTTATCGTCGGTTTATTCGTTTTAAAGTGTGCATGTCTAATTGGGCATTTTAGTGAACCTGATTGAATTTTCACCGAGTATAATGCTCTATAATTGACTTTTAAGTTGTATAATTTGTTTGAAAAGCCCATAATTAGCTATTTGAACTCATAAAATTTGATTTATTCCGATTTATTCTTATTTTGCGGCCGTATTGTTAGGTTTAAAGTGTGCATGTCTGAATGAGCATTATAGTGAACACACTAAAATTTAAATTGAGTAAAATGCTCTAAAATTGAGATTAAGTGGTTTAATCGTATTCAAAAGCCCATAATTAACGATTTAAACTCATTAAATTTGATTGAATCGCATTTTGTGGCCAGTTTGTTGGGTTTAAAGTGTTCATATACCTGATTGGGCTTTTCAGTGAACTCGTTGGAATTTCAACTGAGTATAATACTCTATAATTTTGATTAAGTTGTATAATTTGGTTCAAAATCTTATAATTAACTATTTGAACTTATGAAAATTGATTTATTCTTATTTCGGGTCCGTGTTTTTGGCTTAAAGTCTGATATCTAAATGAGCTTTATAGTGAACGCATTGGAATTAAACCGAGTAAAATGTTCCAAAATTGATATTAAGTGGTTTAATCATATTCAAAAGTCGATAATAAACTATTTGAACTTATTGATTGTGATTGAATATCATTTTTGGCCGATTTGTTTGGTTTAAAGCGTGCATGTCTAATTAGGCTTTTTAGTGAACCCGTTGGAATTTTAACCTATTATAATGCTTTATAATTGAGATTAAATTGTATAATTTGGTTCTGAAGCCCATAATTAGCTATTTGAACTCATGAAACTTATTTATTCTTATTTTACGACCGTTTTGTTAGGTTTAAATATTCATATCTAAATGAGCATTATAGTGAACACACTAGAGTTTAAACCAAGTAAAATGCTCCAAAATTGTGTTTAATGGTTTAATCCTATTCAGTATCCCATAATTAGCTTTTTGAACTCATTAATTTTGATTGAATTTCATTTTATGGTCGGTTTATTCGTTTTAAAGTGTGCATGTCTATTTGGGCATTTTAGTGAACCTGATTGAATTTTCACCGAGTATAATGCTCTATAATTGACTTTTAAGTTGTATAATTTGTTTGAAAAGCCCATAATTAGCTATTTGAACTCATAAAATTTGATTTATTCCGATTTATTCTTATTTTGCGGCCGTATTGTTAGGTTTTAAGTGTGCATGTCTGAATGAGCATTATAGTGAACACACTAGAATTTAAACTGAGTAAAATGTTCTAAAATTTAGATTAAGTGGTTTAATCGTATTTAAAAGCCCATAATTAACGATTTAAACTCATTAAATTTGATTGAATCGCATTTTGTGGCCAGTTTGTTGGGTTTAAAGTGTTCATGTCTGATTGGGCTTTTCAGTGAACTCGTTGGAATTTCAACCGAGTATAATACTCTATAATTTAGATTAAGTTGTATAATTTGGTTCAAAATCTTATAATTAACTATTTGAACTTATGAAAATTGATTTATTCTTATTTCGGGTCCGTGTTTTTGGCTTAAAGTGTGATATCTAAATGAGCTTTATAGTGAATGCATTGGAATTAAACCGAGTAAAATGTTTCAAAATTGATATTAAGTGGTTCGATCGTATTCAAAAGTCGATAATAAACTATTTGAACTTATTGATTGATTGAATATCAATTTTGGTCGATTTGTTTGGTTTAAAGTGTGCATGTCTAATTAGGCTTTTTAGTGAACCCGTTGGAATTTTAACCCAAAACGGTCATAAAATAAGAATAAATAAATTTCATGAGTTCAAATAGCAAATTATGGGCTTCATAACCAAATTATACAACTTAATCTCAATTATAAAGCATTATAGTGAACACACTAGAGTTTAAACCAAGTAAAATGCTCTAAAATTGTGTTTAATGGTTTAATCATATTCAGTATCCCATAATTAGTGATATAAGCAGGGTTCGTTGCTTCAAAAACAACGATCCTTGTTTGAAACGGATGTAGGATAATAGCAAGCAAGTCTCTGCAATAAACACAACATTATGGATGTTAGAATGATGTTAAAACGACAACAAAACAAAGAAAAACTGAAAACAAAGAAAAAAAAGGATGAAGGAATTCTGGGAGTTTCTGGAGGTTAATGAAGATGAAATGCTCCGAGGGCTTTCATAGCAGCATTAAAACGTCCAAAATGGCAGAATTGGATGTTTAAGTTGCTGGAAAATAACAACGACGTTGAACTCGAAAGAACCCGAACAATATATTGAGCGGACCCGAATCGAATACGTTCTTCGTCAACGGACTTGGACCCTCTAGATAGCGATCTAGGAACCCGAAGTATCAAGTATTTGACACACTCAAACAAAGTCTGAATTTTGTCAAGAAAAGTTCAATGAAGAACTGAAATTGAGAGAAAATCTCACAAGTGATATTTTTTTCATAAAAAAATGTCTAACCTTTTACAAGTGATTTTTCGTCCATATTTATAGAGTACAAGGGAGCCAATTTGGCTAGCATTGTGTGGCTAGAATTGAAGGGAAAAGGAGTTACAAAGCCTGATTTAAAATCAGCCACAAATTCAAAAAGGGAAGTTAGCCTATTTCAAATACATGGCTGGAAAGAAAAGGCCTCATTTAACACATGTTAAATGTGTTATTTTGAATTCAAACAAGTGATTCGTCCACTTATTTGAATGGGAAGTTGGCTGATCATTTGAAATTCAAACAAGGCTCCAATCCTTGTTTTTAACTCCTTCAAGCATGCCGCACATGTGGATAAGGGCTGATGAAGGTGCACGCTGGTGCATGGCAATGGATGGACGTGCATGGTGCATGCATATGTGTGGAATGCCTCAAATTAGCTCACTCTTGCTGCCATCTAGTGTAGAAAATAAGTTGAGCTGAAATTAAGTCATTTAGATGTAGTTGAGCTGCTGTACTTCTACACCTTTCTTGTTGAGTTGATTTGGAGTTGTTAGTCACAAGTTGAACTAAATTGGAGTGAATTGAGCTGATTTGAGCTGAAGAGGAAGTGGTCACACTCTCCTGAGCTGGAATCGAGCTGGTCTCACTCTCCTGAGCTGGAATCGAGCTAGCTACATTCTCTTGAGCTGGAGATGAGCTGCATAGGCTCACTTGAGCTAGAGATGAGCTAAGTATGCCCACTTGAGCTAGTGTTCTCCTAAGTACCTATATCAAAACAAGGCAAACACACATAAAAAGCCTTGTAGTCTTATTTAATCACACAAACGCACTTAAAACATAATGCAAACACATTGAACAATATATATACATAAGTAAACAGACCTATAAGTAAGTAAACACTATGTACATCACATACTAACATGTAAACACTATGTATGTCACATATCAACATGTAACACATTATAAACACAATTCTCTAAGGCATGAATGTTCTCAAACGAATCAGGAATGTTAGCACAAGTAAGGAAAAGAGCTTCCCTGAATTTCTTTGCCTTAAAATGAGTGATTGGCCCTAATGGTAAGACCTCCGGATCTGCATTCTTGTCATGACATGATGTGTTCACATCATCCCCCCCTTCTTGAAAAGGATTTGTCCTCAAATCTACAGAATCGTCAAAAAGGGTTAAGTCAGAAACATTGAATGTAGCACTTACATTATACTCGCCTGGTAAGTCTATCTTGTAGGCATTGTCATTCACTTTTTCCAACACCTGAAAAGGTCCATCTCCACGCGGTAATAGCTTGGATCGCCTTTGGGCTTGAAATCTTTCCTTTCGGAAATGAACCCAAACCCAGTCTCCAACATCGAAGGCGACTCGCTTTCTTCCTTTGTTTGCTTGCTTCTCGTATTGCTGAGTCCTTCGCTCAAGATTCTCTTTCGCTTGACCGTCCCTGTTCGTCACTTGTTCCTGTGGCAAAGGTAATAAATCTAGAGGCGTAATGGGATTAAAACCATAAACAACCTTAAATGGTGACATCTTTGTAGTAGAATGTACAGTATGATTATACACAAACTCAACATGTGGCAAACAATCTTCCCAAGTCCTAATGTTCTTTTTAATGATGGAACGCAACAAAGTAGATAAAACACGATTAACAACCTCAGTTTGTCCATCAGTTTGGGAATGGCAAGTAGTAGAAAACATGAGTTTCGTACCTATTTTGCTCCAAAGAGTCCTCCAGAAGTGACTCAAAAACTTTACATCCCTGTCAGAAACAATTGACCTAGGAATACCATGTAATCGAACAATCTCTCTAAAGAACAAGTTAGCCACATTAACAGCATCATCAGTCTTATGGCATGCAATGAAATGTGCCATCTTAGAGAATCTATCAACCACAACAAATACATTATCTCTACCTGTCCTAGTTCGAGGCAATCCCAAAACAAAATCCATAAATATATCAGTCTAGGGGGAATCAAGAATAGGTAAAGGTAAGTACATACCGTGTGGTGAAACCTTCGATTTTGCTTTCTTACAAGTCACACAACGTTCACAATATCTCTCAACGTCCCTGCGCATCTTAGGCCAAAACAAATGCTCCTTCAATGTCTGTAACGTCTTGGTGACTCCAAAATGTCCCATCAATCCACCCTCATGTTCTTCACAGATCAGAATATCACGCATTGAACCCTGTGGAATGCATATCCTATTTTCTTTGAAAAGATAACCATCATGCCTGTAAAACTTTTCATCTGCCCCTTTCTCACAAGCATTATACTTATCTCTAAAATCAGAATCATCAACATACAAGTCACGGATATATGCAAATCCAATCAAATGTGAATCAAGGTAATTCAAAAGCACATATCTACGTGATAAAGCATCAGCAACGACATTATCTTTACCCTTTTTGTAACGAATAACATAAGGAAAAGACTCTAAAAATTCAACCATTTAGCATGTCATTTATTCAATTTTTGCTAACCTATGATATATCGTAAAGCCATGTCTCCAATGCCCGAATCAGTGCATACATCTCCTTGTCGTAGACTGGATAATTCAATGTTGCTCCACTAAGCTTTTCACTGAAGTATGCAATGGGCCTTTTTTCCTACATTAACACAGCGCTTATACCAACTCCAGAAGCATCACATTCAATTTCAAAAGTTTTATCAAAGTTAGGTAAGGCTAACACAGGTGACTTCGTCAAACAATCCTTAATTTTTCAAAAAGGCATCTTCTTGTTCTTTACCCCATAAGAAGCTAGAATTCTTCTTAATAATCCCGGTTAAGGGTGCGGTAATAGAACTGATGTTAGGAACAAACCGACGATAGAAACTAGCTAAACCATGAAAAGATCTAACTTGAGTAATCGATGTCGGTCGTGACCATTCCTGAATTGCCTTTATCTTTTCAGGATCGACTTCAACACCCTGTGCACTAACAATGTAACCAAGAAATGTAAGTTTGTCAGTACAAAACACACATTTCTCTATGTTACCAAGCAATCTTTCTTCTCGCGAAGTCTGCAAAATAACTCTCAAATGTTCTACATGATCCTGCAAAGTCTTGCTATAAATTAAAATATCGTCAAAATATACAACACAAAACTTTCCAATAAAAGATCGCAGAACATGATTCATCAATCGCATAAAAGTACTAGGTGCATTAGTTAAGCCAAAAGGCATTACTAACCATTCGTACAAACCTAGCTTTGTTTTGAAGGCTGTCTTCCATTCATCGCCTTCTCGCATGCGAATCTGATGATATCCACTCTTTAGGTCAATTTTGGAGAAGATGACGGCTCCACAAAGCTCGTCCAACATATCATCAAGTCTGGGAATAGGATGACGATACTTAATTGTAATCTGATTCACAGCTCTAAAATCTATGCACATCCTCCAAGACCCATCTTTCTTCGGCACTAACAATACCGGAACAGCACACGGATTCAGACTCTCTCGAATATAACCCTTGTCCATCAATTCTGTCACTTGTCTTTGAAGCTCTTTTGTCTCTTCAGGGTTAGTTCGATAAGCTGGTCGATTTGGAATAGTAGCACCTGGGATAAAGTTAATTTGGTGCTCAATGCCACGAAGAGGTGGCAATCCCCTCGGTGTTTCTTCCGGAAACACATCCTTAAATTCCTGCAAAAGGGAAACAATTGATGCAGGCAAATCAGAAGGAAAGTCAGTCAATAAACAATAATCTTTAAACATTAAAATAAACAAAGATTGGTGAGAGGAAAGACATTTCCTGATTTCTCGACTGCTTGCATAAACATTCATCTTTTTCTTCTCCTTTGCAGCTTCCTTACTCTTTTTCAAGCTTGCTTGATCTTCCATCACTTGACTCAGTGTCAAAGGAGCCAAAGTAATCCTCTTACCTGCATGCATAAAAGAGTATCGATTTGTAAAACCATCATGCATTACCTTCTTGTCATATTGCCAAGGACATCCCAAAAGAAGGTGAGTAGCATCCATCGACACAACATCACAAAGGACCTCATCCTTGTAACTTCCGATCGAAAACGGTATAACAACTTGTTTTGTTACTTTAAGTTCTCCCTCGTCATTCAACCATTGCAATTTGTACGGATTCGGATGCTTTGTCGTCTTGAGACCTAACCTGTCAACCATCACTGAACTAGCAACATTAGTACAACTTCCGCTATCAATAATCACAACACATACCTTATCTTGAATTTTGCATCGCATGTGAAAGATATTCTCGCGTTGTTGTTCATCCTGAACCTGTTGCACACTCAGACTACGTTTAACAACCATAATTTCCATTACCTTACCAGTCTCAGCAACTTCTATGACATCCTCTTTATCATCTTCATCAGGGATCTCATGTGGTTCTTCTTCAGAATCTAACTCGATCTCTCCATCATCTCGCATCAACATAACCCTACGATTAGGACACTGGCTAGCAACATGTCCTCGACCAAGGCACTTAAAACATTGAATATCCCTCGATCGCTCTTGTACAACCACTTTTTGTTTACCACGCCCATTATCAGTAACGGGAGGCTTTGGCTTGTTGGACTCGCCTTGTTCTTGAATCCGAAGTGGCGCTTGTGGTGTTTGTTTCCTAGCATGGTTAGGGGTATATAATGGATTCGTAAAAGATTTAAATGGAGTAGTATTACCTCGAGTAGAAACTTTTCTACGTTGTTGTCGCTCAATTTTCATTGCCATATGCACCATGTCGTCCAATTCGACATAATGATGCTATTCAACAACGTTAGCAATTTCATAATTCAAACCTGCCATAAACCGAGCCATAGTCGCCTCACGATCCTCAACTATGTTCGCACGCATCATGAACATCTCCATTTCCTTGAAATAGTCCTCGACGCTCCTATTGCCCTGTTTCAAAGTTTGTAATTTCTGAAATAAATCACGATGATAGTGAGAAGGAACAAACCGTTTCTGCATGATACACTTCATTTCGTCCCATGTTCTCACTGGTCCTTCACCCGCACGTCGTCGACTAACCAGTAATTGATCCCACCACAACAGTGCATAGTCAACAAACTCCAAAGTTGCTAGTCGTACTTTCTTTTGTTTCGAGTAATTGTAACATTCGAAAACGTGTTCAACCTTACTTTCCCATGTCAGATAAGCATCTGGATCTGAACATCCCTGAAAAGAAGGTATAGCAACTTTTATGTTAGAAATATTATCATCAACTGCACGTCCTGGTCGTTGATTAGTCTGTGGTGATTGTTCGACGTCATTTTCATCAAGATTATCATTATGGACAGATTGGGAACCACCCCCATCTATTCTATCCAAATGAGACTGAATAGGCTCCAATGCTTGGTCTAAAAGACGCTGCAAGGTTCGAGTAAAAGCATGCATTTGCAAATCTGGTGGATTACTTCCACCGGGACTACGATCGTCATTACCTGTCATTGCAACAACGAAAAACAAGAAAAGAAAAACTATTATGTTAAATAAACAAAAAATTTAAAGTCCCTCACTACACACACAACAAATTCTCGCAGATCACTCCAGAAGAATAATGCACTCAGAAAAATAACACTCAGCGCTCGTGTTTCACTCGGGAGAATGCTTGAATGGCTTTTTTTGTCTCCACTTCTATTCTCACCACGCTCAATGCCTTTTTCCGCTCGTTCTCTTGCAAACAGCTCTGTAAGGAACTAATCTAATCCTTCAAAATTGTTATCTGTGTCAAACTCCAAGATATATGTAACGGTGGTACAAACAAGAGTTAAAAGTGAATTAGGGGCTGTTTAGATGACACAAAGGCTAGAAAATAAAGAAAACAAACAAAAAGCAAGGTTGGATAGTAAAACGAAAGAAAAACAATGCTAGAAAGTAAAAAGAAAGAAAAACAAGGCTGAAAGAAAAGACAAAAGGAACACAATAATAAGGCTGGAAATGAAGTACTTACTGCATTAGAAATGCTTACCACAATCCTATCACCGAACAAACATGAACACGTCGTTTTAAGTAATTTAGAAGCATTCCATGGTAAACGTAAGCATCCTTCATCATTTTTGTGGTCAAACAGCACATATAAACATGAAAATACACTAAGTATTCAAATATGATTTTTTTATTATTATTTTTTTCGAATTATTTTTTGTTGACTTTGACTTTTCTGGTAAAACTTTGACTTTAACTTTCTTTTTTTCCAGAATTTCGAATTTTTTTGTTTTTTTTTGTTTTTGATATATGTAGTGCAGAAAGTGCTAATATCCAACAAAAGCTCTGATTACCATATGATATAAGGGGGGTTCGTTGCTTCAAAAACAACGATCCTTGTTTGAAACGGATGTAGGATAATAGCAAGCAAGTCTCTGCAATAAACACAACATTATGGATGTTAGAATGATGTTAAAACGACAAGAAAAAAAAGAAAGAAAAAAAAGGATGAAGGAATTCTGGCAGTTTCTGGAGGTTAACGAAGATGAAATGCTCCGAGGGCTTTCATGGCAGCATTAAAACGTCCAAAATGGCAGAATTGGATGTTTAAGTTGCTGGAAAATAACAACGACGTTGAACTCGAAAGAACCCGAACAATATACTAAGCGGACCCGAACCGAATACGTTCTTCGTCAACAGACTTGGACCCTCTAGATAGCGATCTAGGAACCCGAAGTATCAAGGATTTGACACACTCAAACAAAGTCTGAATTTTATCAAGAAAAGTTTAATGAAGAACTGAAATTGAGAGAAAATCTCACAAGTGATTTTTTTTCATAAAAAAATGTCTAACCTTTTACAAGTGATTTTCGTCCATATTTATAGACTACAAGGGAGCCAATTTGGCCAGCATTGTGTGGCTGGAATTGAAGGGAAAAGGAGTTACAAAGCCTGATTTAAAATCAGCCACAAATTCAAAAAGGGAAGTTAGCCTATTTCAAATACATGGCTGGAAAGAAAAGGCCTCATTTAACACATGTTAAATGTGTTATTTTGAATTCAAACAAGTGAATTTCGTCCACTTATTTGAATGGGAAGTTGGCTGATCATTTGAAATTCAAACAATGCTCCAATCCTTGTTTTTAACTCCTTCAAGCATGCCGCACATGTGGATGAGGGCTGATGAAGGTGCACGCTGGTGCATGGCAATGGATGGACGTGCATGGTGCATGCATATGTGTGGAATGCCTCAAATTAGCTCACTCTTGCTGCCATCTAGTGTAGAAAATAAGTTGAGCTGAAATTAAGTCATTTAGATGTAGTTGAGCTGTTGTACTTCTACACCTTTCTTGTTGAGCTGATTTGGAGTTGTTAGTCACAAGTTGAACTAAATTGGAGTGAATTGAGCTGATTTGAGCTGAAGAGGAAGTGCTCACACTCTCCTGAGCTGGAATCGAGCTGGTCTCACTCTCCTGAGCTGGAATCGAGCTAGCTACACTCTCTTGAGCTGGAGATGAGCTGCATAGGCTCACTTGAGCTAGAGATGAGCTGAGTATGCCCACTTGAACTAGCGTTCTCCTAAGTACCTATATCAAAACAAGGCAAACACACATAAAAAGCCTTGTAGTCTTATTTAATCACACAAACGCACTTAAAACATAATGCAAACACACTGAACAATATATATACATAAGTAAACAGACCTACAAGTAAGTAAACACTATGTACATCACATACTAACATGTAAACACTATGTATGTCACATATCAACATGTAACACATTATAAACACAATTCTCCAAGGCATGAATGTTCTCAAACGAATCAGGAATGTTAGCACAAGTAAGGAAAAGAGCTTCCCTGAATTTCTTTGCCTTAGAACGAGTGATTGGCCCTAATGGTATGACCTCCGGATCTGCATTCTTGTCATGACATGATGTGCTCACATCAATTAGCTTTTTGAACTCATTAATTTTGATTGAATTTCATTTTATGGTCGGTTTATTCAGTTTAAAGTGTGCATATCTAATTGGGCATTTTAGTGAACCTGATTGAATTTTCACCAAGTATAATGCTCTATAATTGACTTTTAAGTTGTATAATTTGTTTGAAAAGCCCATAATTAGTTATTTGAACTCATAAAATTTGATTTATTCCGATTTGTTCTTATTTTGCAGCTGTATTGTTAGGTTTAAAGTGTGCATGTCTGAATGAGCATTATAGTGTACACACTAGAATTTAAACTGAGTAAAATGCTCTAAAATTTAGATTAAGTGGTTTAATCGTATTCAAAAGCCCGTAATTAACGATTTAAACTCATTAAATTTGATTGAATCGCATTTTTTGGCCAGTTTGTTGGGTTTAAAGTGTTCATGTCTGATTGGGCTTTTCAGTGAACTCGTTGGAATTTCAACCGAGTATAATACTCTATAATTTAGATTAAGTTGTATAATTTGGTTCAAAATCTTATAATTAACTATATGAACTTATGAAAATTGATTTATTCTTATTTCGGGTCCGTGTTTTTGGCTTAAAGTGTGATATCTAAATGAGCTTTCTAGTGAACGCATTGGAATTAAACTGAGTAAAATGTTCCAAAATTGATATTAAGTGGTTTGATCGTATTCAAAAGTCGATAATAAACTATTTGAACTTATTGATTTTGATTGAATATCATTTTCGGCCAATTTGTTTGGTTTAAAGCGTGCATGCCTAATTAGGCTTTTTAGTGAACTCATTGGAATTTTAACCTAGTGTAATGCTTTATAATTGAGATTAAATTGTATAATTTGGTTCTGAAGCCCATAATTAACTATTTGAACTCATGAAACTTATTTATTCTTACTTTACGACCGTTTTGTTAGGTTTAAATGTTCATATCTAACTGAGCATTATAGTGAACACACTAGAGTTTAAACCAAGTAAAATGCTCTAAAATTGTGTTTAATGGTTTGATCGTATTCAGTATCCCATAATTAGCTTTTTGAACTCATTAATTTTGATTGAATTTCATTTTATGGTCGTTTTATTCGGTTTAAAGTGTGCATGTCTAATTGGGCATTTTAGTGAACCTGATTGAATTTTCACCGAGTATAATGCTCTATAATTGACTTTTAAGTTGTATAATTTGTTTGAAAAGCCTATAATTAGCTATTTGAACTCATAAAATTTGATTTATTCCGATTTATTCTTATTTTGTGGCCGTATTGTTAAGTTTAAAGTGTTCATGTCTGAATGAGCATTATAGTGTACACACTAGAATTTAAACTGAGTAAAATACTCTAAAATTGAGATTAAGTGGTTTAATCGTAATTAAAAGCCCATAATTAACGATTTAAACTCATTAAATTTGATTAAATCGCATTTTGTGGCCAGTTTGTTGGGTTTAAAGTGTTCATGTCTGGTTGGGCTTTTCAGTGAACTCGTTGGAATTTCAACCGAGTATAATACTCTATAATTTAGATTAAGCTGTATAATTTGGTTCAAAATCTTATAATTAACTATTTGAACTTATGAAAATTGATTTATTCTTATTTCGGGTCCGTGTTTTTGGCTTAAAGTGTGATATCTAAATGAGCTTTATAGTGAACGCATTGAAATTAAACTGAGTAAAATGTTCCAAAATTGATATTAAGTGGTTTAATCGTATTCAAAAGTCGATAATAAACTATTTGAACTTATTGATTTTGATTGAATATCATTTTTGGCCGATTTGTTTGGTTTAAAGGGTGCATGTCTAATTAGGATTTTTTAGTGAACCCGTTGGATTTTTAACCTAGTGTATTGCTTTATATTTGAGATTAAGTTGTATAATTTGGTTCAGAAGCCCATAATTAGCTATTTGAACTCATGAAACTTATTTATTCTTATTTTACGACCGTTTTGTTAGGTTTAAATGTTCATATCTAAATGAGCATTATAGTGAACACACTAGAGTTTAAACCAAGTAAAATGCTCTAAAATTGTGTTTAATGGTTTAATCATATTCAGTATCCCATAATTAGCTTTATGAACTCATTAATTTTGATTGAATTTCATTTTATTGTCGGTTTATTCGGTTTAAAGTGTGTATGTCTAATTGGGCATTTTAGTGAACCTGATTGAATTTTTACCGAGTATAATGCTCTATAATTGACTTTTAAGTTGTATAATATGTTTGAAAAGCCCATAATTAGCTATTTGAACTCATAAAATTTGATTTATTCCGATTTATTCTTATTTTGCGGCCGTATTGTTAGGTTTAAAGTGTTTATGTCTGAATGAGCATTATAGTGTACACACTAGAATTTAAACTGAGTAAAATGCTCTAAAATTTAGATTAAGTGGTTTAATCGTATTCAAAAGCCCGTAATTAACGATTTAAACTCATTAAATTTGATTGAATCGCATTTTGTGGCCAGTTTGTTGGGTTTAAAGTGTTCATGTCTGACTGGGCTTTTCAGTGAACTCGTTGGAATTTCAACCGAGTATAATACTCTATAATTTAGATTAAGTTGTATAATTTGGTTCAAAATCTTATAATTAACTATTTGAACTTATGAAAATTGATTTATTCTTATTTCGGGTCCGTGTTTTTGGCTTAAAGTGTGATATCCAAATGAGCTTTATGGTGAACACATTGGAATTAAACCGAGTAAAATGTTCCAAAATTGATATTAAGTGGTTTGATCGTATTCAAAAGTCGATAATAAACTATTTGAACTTATTGATTTTGATTGAATATCATTTTTAGCCGATTTGTTTGGTTTAAAGCGTGCATGTCTAATTAGACTTTTTAGTGAACTCGTTGGAATTTTAACCGAGTATAATGCTTTATGATACGCTCCAACTCTCCAATGGTTGTTGTAGAGAGAAGCTTTGATTGTCCCGACCGTGATTGCAAGCAAGCCTTGATCCTCGTACGCGTTCCTTGTTGTTTGATGAAGAAAAGATGGTGAAATGGTGTAAAGAGGGCTGCGGAAGTATAGGGTATATGTGTAATTGGTAAGGTATGGTTGGGTGATATTTTGGTTAGGGAAATAAATGGAAAAGGTGATAGTTAAGGCTAGGGAAGTCGATTAAGGTGATGGACGAAAGAGTTAGGATAGAATGTATGAAGGTGGTAAAGAAATAGTATTCAAAGGTAACAAAAGTAGAACTTATGCTATGAAGCATAAATCCAACGTATAGTATGCTTTGAGGGTGGTATAGAACTTAGACCCTTAGGAAATAAGTTCCTAGAACCGTAAGTATGGATGGCAAAGATAGGAGACGCCACAAACCTATATAATAGATTTGATAAGTCGATATAGTTCTAAAAAGAACAAGTTTGAGAGTAAACTCACAAAGTAATTTTGTATTGATCAAAGATGTGATTTACAAATGAATTTAATTCCTATTTATAGTTTTCTAAGAGGTTTGGCCGAAATGGCCTTTAATTATTCGGATAATCATTCATTTGAATGGTGTCTCCCTCCAAATCTATTCGAAAAGATATAACTTCTCGGTCCAACCTGCACTGTCTTCAGTAATTTGGCCATATCTCGAACTCCCGATATCGGATTGATGCGATTAAATATGCGTTGGAAAGATAAGAGATAGGGGAACAACTTTCATGAAGACACCAAAACTCAGTTCTGCATTTATCCTGCTTTAAAATGGCAAACAAGTGGACCATTATGAATATGTCCAATGAAAAGTGCTACCTCTTTGTTTTGACGCCCACTTCCTTTCCCTCCATGATATTGGCGCCCAATATGAATAATGGACGGACATGATGCTTATTGAAGGGTAGGTGACCTTCGGGTGTTGAGCTGGGAATGATAGCTAGAGTTGAGGTGAGCTAATCGAGCTGGGAATGAGCTGGATTGAACTGAGCTATCAAGCTGAAAGACTTAGCTAATGTTTGAAGCTCAAATAAGCTAATCCGGGCTGCCTTTAGCAAAGTGAGCTGGTCCATTAGCTTTCTTATACTCTCTTCTAGTGTGAGGAGTGTTTTGGAGCTAATCCGAATCTCCTAAGGCCTCGTTTTGAATTATGCTTCATTTGAACTCGTATGGGACTTGTGAGCTGACATGGAGATATCCTTTAGTCCTTTAAGTACTGTAGGAGTGTTCCATGCATTTCCAAGCTATTATGAAATTAGCTCCTTGTGTTTCTAGCATTGTCTTCCGTTTAGCTTCTTCTGAGCTGAATGAGCTGACACCGAGCTACTATTTACTCCTTGAGCTCGTACGCGTTCCTTGTTGTTTGGTGAAGAAAAGATGGTGAAATGCTGTATAGAGGGTTGCGGAAGTATAGGTTATATGTGTAAATGGTAAGGGATGATTGGGTGATATTTTGGTTAGGGAAATAAATGGAAAAGGTGATAGTGAAGGCTAGGGAAATCGATTAAGGTGATGGACAAAAGGGTTCGGATAGAATGTATGTAAGGTGGTAAAGAAATAGTATTCAAAGGTAACTAAAGTAGAACTTATGCTCTGAAGCATAAACCCAACTTATAACATGCTTTGAGGGTGGTATAGGACTTAGACCCTTAGGAAATAAGTTCCTAGAACCCTAAGTATGGATGGAAAAGATAGGAGACACCACAAACCTATATAATAGATTTGATAAGTCGATATAGTTCTAAAAAGAACAAGTTTGAGCGTAAACTCACAAAGTAATTTTGTATAATCTGAATGGTGTGTTTACAAAATAAAATCCAAGTCCTATTTATAGTTTTCTAAGGGTTTTGGCCGAAATGGCCTTTAACTATTCGGATAACCATTCATTTGAATGTTGTCTCCCTCCAAATCTATTCGAAAAGATGTAACTTCTCGGTTCAGCCTGCACTGTCTTCAGTAATTTGGCCATATCTCGAGCTCTCGATATTTTATTGATGCGACTCAACATGCGTTGGAAAGATAAGAGATAGGGGAACAACTTTCATGAAGACACCGAAACCCAGTTCTGCTTGTATCCTGCTCGAAAAAGGCAAACAAGTGGACCATTATGAATCTATCCAATGAAAAGTGCTACCTCTTTGTTTTGGCGCCAACTTCCTTTCCCTTCATGATCTTGGCGCCCAATATGGATAATGGACGGACATGATGCTTGGTGAAGGGTAGGTGACCTTCGGGTATTGAGCTGGGAGTGATAGCTAGAGTTGAGATGAGCTAATCGAGTTGGGAGTGAGCTGGATTGAACTGAGCTATCTAGCTGAAAGACTTAGCTAAAGTTTGAAGCTGAAATAAGCTAATCCAAGCTGCCTTTAGCAAAGTGCGCTGGTCCATTAGCTTCCTTATACTCTCTTCTAGTGTGAGGAGTGTTTTGGAGCTAATCCGAATCTCCTAAGGCCTTGTTTTGAATTATGCTTCATTTGAGCTCGTATGGGACTTGTGAGCTGACATGGAGCTATCCTTTAGTCCTTTAAGTACTGTAAGAGTGTTCCATGTATTTCCAAGCTATTATGATGTTGGCTCCTTGTGTTTCTAGCGTTGCCTTCCGTTTAGCTTCTTCTGAGCTGACTGAGCTGACACCGAGCTACTATTTACTCCTTGAGCTGTAGGTAAGTCCTATGACGAAAACATAATAATGGAAATAATTAGAATACTTAAAATACTTAACATGAGTTTAGAACTAAGCTAAAACTTTAATCAATGTGGTTATATAACTATTCATTTTTATAGCTTAAGTAATATAACTCTTAAGTAGCTTAATATAAAGTATATAAAAGTAATAAATACTAAGATCAATAAGATAACTCCCCTTTGATCCCATGTGTGAAATGAAGTAGCTGAATATAAGGTATGGGCAAAAACTAAGGTTGGGCGTGCACATATCATTCCCTCCTTCTTTTGGGGGATTTGTCCTCAAATCGAAAGGGTTTTCCAACAAATATATCCTTGATGCAGGGGCGGTCAGGTCAATTGCTTCAATGATGGAACAAGTTGATGAAACTTTTGCTTGAAGTAGAGTCCTCCAAAAGGTTCATTTTCCAAGAGATCTTCCAAATATCCCCTTTTGAGATAGTCATTCATAACATGTTCCCTTTGGATCCTTCTTTCATACCTCTTGGAATCTTCATACCCCTTGGTGTAGATAAGTGTCTTTTTGATGTGTCGTTCTGAAGCATCACAACTGTTGGTGTATAGATATTTCCTTTGGCTCGAATCATCACATCCCTTAGAATAGGTATTTGCAAACTGTCTTTTGGTGAAGAATTGAACCACACTTTGACATGAATCATCATTCCCTTTTCTGGATGTACATATCTTTTTAACACTTTTAAGCTTTGTACCTTTCCAAATGATGTCCCTTGAGTAGGCGGATATTGCTTGCTTAATTTCCTTGAAAAGGTTGATACTGTTGCACCAAATTATCTTAAAATGACAAAGGAACTTGTTATCATAGGTTGTTATGATAACGCCTTTGCTGCAAAATACACCATAGTTAGGAAATAAGAAGTTATTAAAAAATATATTGAAATAACAAACCATGATGGGCATTTTAAGGGCGTTGGTTGCTGAATTCTCTTCAAGATTGACAATTCACTTGGAATGTCAATGGTTGTAACTTTTGGAACTTCTACTGGCACAACTCTTGAAAAATCAAAAGACTTGTCTGATGAGTCTCCAAAAGTCATGGCTATTGGTTCTTTAAAGGACACATCCTTTAGTTCTCCAAAAGGCATGATTCTTGAATCATTTGTTTGAAGAGATGTGTCCCATGGATTGTCCTGCAAAACAAAAGAAGTAATGGGAGAAAATGTAGGGTTAGATAAAATACATGTTTCTTCATTCTCTTCTTTTTCATCCATATTCTTTTCAATTTTCTCATTTTCAACTCCATCATTTTTATTCATTGTATTTTCAACCCCCAACGGTTTCTTTTCTTTTGATTTCTTCAACTTTCTCACTCTCTTTCGTGGCTTCACTCCACGTGGCCATTCTTTTAGACACTTGCTCTTGGTCATGGTGAACTTGGCTTGGGTTTAAAGGTGTTAAAACGATCTTTCTCCCTTTGAACATGAACGAGAATTGGTTGGTAAATCCATCATGGGTCGCTTTCTTGTCATATTGCCAAGGTCTTCCTAGCAGAATATGGCTAGCATGCATTGGTAGTACGTCACATAAGACTTCATCTTTGTATCTTCCGATTGAGAATGGAATCTTCACTTGTTTCATGACCAAGAATGATTCTTCATCATTTAACCATTGCAAATAATATGGTTTTGAATGCTTGGTCATCTTGAGTCCTAACATCTCCACCAAATAAGGGCTGACAATGTTCGTACAACTTCCACTGTCTATGATAACAGAGCACACTTTACCATTTACAAGGCATCGTGTCTAAAAGATGTTTGTTCATTGTTGATCATCTAGCACGTCTTGGAACTTATTTTCTCTTTTTCCCAAGGATGATGGATTGTTGTAAGAATTCTGGGACATGGTTAGTGAAAATAAAAGAAAGAAAAAAATATAAACCTCACAACACACTCAAAAAAAAATCCTCACGGTCACTCCAAGGAAAAGAAGTTGTTACTCAAATCACTCGTGTTTGCACTCTAGGACTTAATGGCTTTTATTGTCCTCTTCTGATCTCACAACTCTCTTTCCTTTTTCCACTCGAACTCTCGTCACAAATTCTTAATAGAACTAACTCAAAACCTGTCAAAACTATTAGTATAGATGTTGTTGGCGTTTTGGGCTACAAGATAAGGGTTAAGTTAAGGAAAAGAAAGAGAATGAAGAAATAAAAAGGAAAAAAAAAGAGAGTGCAGGGACTAATATGAAATGGTATAAGAATAGAATGAAATAACAAAGGAAAGACAGTACGTTACCACAAAACTTACTTACAAACCAATCGTGAACAATCAAACTTGAGGAACTTCTCCAAGTTGGTCATTTGCTTGTTTTGTGCTTCTTGCCTTCACTTCAAATGAAAATAGTTGGAGTTGAAAATGAAGAGACTAAAAATGAAATTGTGAATGAAGAGTATGTTGGAGTTGAAAATGCGTGAATTGAAAAGGAAGAGTGTGAAGAAGAAAAGCAGATTTTATCTAACAATTATTTTCTTCCTATTTTTGAATTTTCATTTTTACAGGATAATAAAAGGAAGACCCCAAGAGATGCTCCAATTCCATTGTCGATCTTAAAGGAAACTCAACAACCAACACCAATTAAACATCCACCCTGGTTTGCTATTTTCATTCATTTGGTTAATAGTTACTCATTCTCTGACTATGATTTCTTTTGTAGCAAATTGATTCACATACTTGGTGTTATCTTGCCAAACTACGATGGCAAGTTCTTTTGTCATTCTAGGGCTGATTGGTGCATCAAAATATGTCATTCCAAGAGAGCTATACAGTTAAGACTCTTCAACAATCATTATGATGATTCGAAGAGTGGGGATGAAAAGTTACATATATTTTCCAAAGAACATGATGTTTCGAGCCGAGGAATGATTCAAAGAACAAGTTTTGTTCTTAAAAGTCATGACGTTGCAAAAGGAGGATTCCAAAGAATTAGTGCCTATTTAGAGAAGGCTGACCCGAGAAAATTGAACACATCACTTGGAAGGAGTGAGAATTTGTCCAGCCTAACAACAAGGAGGCGTTCATTAAAGAACAATTTCAATTTGAGGACAAATCGCCAAAAAGAAGGGGAGGATGATATGATCGTAATCGGCACCTATTTTCTCTATGGTTTAATCACATCATTGAAAATCTTCCAGACTAATTCTAAGGGAGTTCTACCTTACTTTATCTTCTATTATCTAATTTATCTTCTACCTTACTGATTCTAAGGGAAACAACTTTAAGCTGAAGGGATTTCTACCCTACTTTATCTTCCAGGATTGGTCTACTTAATATGCTCTCTTCGTCTTCTTGCTCTGTAAAAAGAAAAAAAATAAAAACACAAGTAAATTGGGTTTTGATGAAACTAAATAAAAAGACTAAATAAAAAGATAAAATCAGATAAAGAAAGTGGCCAGTATCCAGTTGTGTTGTATAGTGGATTCAATTGACTTGTCTTTGTCCAATGCAATCGCACAACACTGCCTCGGCAGTACTGCAGTTTACTGCCTCGACAGCGATAATGCTTGTCCGCCGCGGCAATCTCTTGCTCTTGGGTGGACTTTACCAAAGTTCAGCAAAGTGTTCTTTGATGCCTCCGCTTATCTCTAAGTCGAAGTACTGTTGATGACCAGTCCTTGATGATACCTCTCGGCGTGAATCAATTGTAATCACCAACTAATCCCACACTTCTCTTAGCCGCTGAAACTCTTAACCTATCTCTAGGCCGAGTTAGTGTTTCCCGATTGAAACACCGTACTTATTCCTTTCGTGAATCTAACTCTCTCGATATTAGATAAATGGATTACTTGCAAACTTCTCTCTCGAGCTTGGATGCAAGAACAAAGAATGGAAAAGAATAAGTAAACTTCGATACTTTATTGCATTGAAACAAGAAACAAGGTTCAATCTCCTCACACTAATACGCTGCAACCTTCACCTAAGCCTAGAGAAAATTAGAACATAATGCAAAGAAAAGAAAACTCTAAAAGATGAAGTCGGCTAGGTCTAAGCTCGTTGTGCCGAAAACTCTCCTCCTCTACTCCTCTTGGACGGCTAAGTCTTATATAGGCTTGGTCTAGGGCAAACCTTTCCTAAGTAGTAGTATAACTTGGAGTAGGGTACAAGTCAAGTCCATAATTAAAATATTTCCAAGTTTACTCCAACTAGGATTTGTTTCCGCATGGCCTTTGACTTGGGCTTTCCATGTGCTACCCAGCTCTGATTCATGCGCTGCATGTCCAGAAATGTTCAGCTCATTTTTCTCTTCAAGTCGCCTACAATATCGCTACTTGTCTTTCAGCTGCTGCCTCGGCATCAGGTCCTGCCTTGGCCACGTTGCTGCCGCGGCAATAGTTTTTCTTACACAGATGTAAAAATGCAGTAAAACTTGTCTTTTCTGTAAACATCATCTTTATAAGCATAACCTCTAAATATATCACATTAAGTATAAGCATTGGTCCAAGTAGGTGTAGATTTGATGATTAATGTCCATAAAAGGTGTAAAAAGTGATAGTGAGTTGAGCACTTATCACACCCCGAAACTCGAACTATTACTTGTCCTTAATTAATGCAAACCATCAATTTGCCAAACTCTATTCTCTCTTGGTCTTATGTTGCCATCTATTCTCCCCACCATAACTATGCCTATTCTTTAGACTTAACCTTTCGGCCACCCAAGGGTTTACCTAGAAACAAACTATAAGATTTAGTGAGTGTGTGCGTTTTTGTGGACAAGTTTGATTAAAGGCCTTCTTAGACAAACTCTAAGTTCAAGACAAGTAGATTTGGGTTTAGTGTTCTCTTCTTTTCTAAACAACTCATTCTTGAGCCAATTTCAGGCACCTCAAGGATTGTGTTTTTCTCATCACTAATTTCTTCTTTCTTTTGATATTCTTTTTAGCATACTAGAGCCAATTTCGGGCACCTCTAGCATGAAGAAGAGTAATTCCTAGAGCCGGTGATAGGCACCTCTAGTCACTTGCCCCCAAAATCTAAGTCTTTATCATTTAAGTTCATTAAAAGAATTCATATAATCCAACAAGTCCCAAAAGTGTTTTTTAAAATTTTTCTTATAGTAAGCTTCTAAGTTTTCATCCTTAAGTATCCTAAGGTTAAACCTTCTTAACAAGACCTAACCATGGTAAGGAGAAAGATTTCTATAGCCTTAAAGAATAAACTAAGGCAATACTGATGATGGGCAGTGCAAAAGTATGGGCAACAGATTCAAGTAAAGTGGTGGACATAAAAATTTAAAAAAATTATCACTTAAATACTCCTTTATCTTGGCAAGGCCACGGCAGTGGATTGCCTCGACAGTGGCTCTACACCCCCAAACTCGAACCAAGCATTGTCCTCAATGCTTATACTAGAGGTAAATAGTGGGCAACAAAATATGAAAAGAAACACGCAACATATAAAGATAAGAAGTGTTGAATATATAAAAATTAAAGGGACTCCGAAGAGCTGCTTGTCATAATCTTTCGTTGAGGTCGTGCTGCTGATTGCTTCATATTTGGTGATGGCGATGGCTGAGTTTTTGCTTGTCTTGGTGGTTGGACTCTCGTTGGTGGTGTTCGTTGCATTGGAGCATCCACTTCTCCTTCTTCCTCGTCAGCGATTTCCTCGGTGACCATGATGTCTGTCCCACCTTCATTTGTTGTGCCTGCCCCGGCATGGTGTATGCTTGGCCCGGCAACGGTTGAGCTTTGATGTACATAGGCATCTATCTCTGTTGATAGACCGCCCATGATAATGGGGGATCTTGGTGGAGTGCTAAAGACTGCCCTCCTCTTTGATGGTTGTCTACTGGCAGATGATGCCGCGGCAGAGTCTGCTGCCCTAGATGGGCTAGCAACATGAAATTGCTGCTGAGGGCCAGTGTGGAAGAATGGCCTCGGTCCTCCTAGAGCTGGTGTAGTTTCGGTGTAGGGTGCAGCTGTTACAAACATGTTGGTGGGGAATTCTGGAAACTGCACCTCTTGGTCTGGAAAGTTGTAGAGCATCATTTGGGTAAGTGTGTTGTTAAAGTCTCTTTGATACTCCATGTATCTCTGTTGCCTAAGATCCATAGCTGTTATCCTTTGTAGTATTTCCTGGTATGGGTCTGCTCCGGCAGTGGTGTGGGTAGTGTTAGGCATGTCTGCCGTGTATTGGGCCCCGACAGCAGTATCAGCAGTGAACTGCTGGGGAGTTGCCTGGACTGGTTCTGCCTGTGTGATCTGCATGATTTTGTGGCAGAATTCTCTAGTCCACCCTCTCCTATAGGTTGTGAATTCATCTGTTTCGACCGTAGGGACACCTGCAGCAGTACAAATACCAGTAATTAAACAAGGAAAATATAGAGGTCCTCTATTCTTCTTACCGCATTCGTATATTTCTCGTAAAATAATATCTCCAACATTGATGCTCCGTTTGTTGATGATTGATTGGATGAACACCAATCTTCTACGGTCCACCGTACTGTTGTGGGAAGTTGGGATAAGGCGTCTCTTGAAAAAGGTGTTCCAAAGCTTGGCCTCGGGTTTCAGACTTTGCCTTGCTACTGATCCTCTATGGGCACCGGTTTTCCAAGGAGTATTCTCATAGAAGAGGTCGTCTTTTAGCAGTTCATAATCTTCAGCGGTGACATCCTCCATGAAGTCAGCATGATTATCACGTATAGGTGTGAGGCCATAGAATTGGTTGATTGTCTCGGCATCAAGCCGGACAGGCCTACCTCGGCAGTGGACAAAAAGAGAGTCCTTACTTGGCCCGTGCGCATAGAATTCCTGCACAATGGTGGCATTGGCCTGAGTAGGTTGTAGGCAAAAGATCTCCCATTTTTGATACTTGATTTTGTCGAACAGATAGTGCTCAATGCCGTAATTTTCCTCATCGGAGTGTTGGAACCCTTGTTCCTCCCATAGCTGCCAAGCAATGAAAGACCTGTTGAAACGGTCTTCAACACTGGCTGGGGCGAAACGTTTGTAGGTGGCCATGAGTAAGTATTTTGAGAGTTGAGGTTCTTGGAGATTTTCTTGAAGAAGGTCTGAAAATTTCAAGAAGGTTTGTGAGTAGGCAGAGAGTATTGTGAGAGCAAGATTAGAAAATATTCTAAAGAAAATAAGAATGCAAGATTGAATAGTTCAAGAGGGAGAGATTGCTTATATAGGCCTCGGCCTTGTAGCCGTTTAAACCACTAGCCGTTAAACTTTTACTATCGTTCGTATTTACTGCTGCAGCGGGAATCTCGCAGACTAGCCGTTACACTGTTCTACCCGTTGGGACTGCGGCGGCTCTGACACTGTTTTCTGCCTCGGCAGAATTCCTGTTGTGAACTATTTCTCCTTTATTCTTGCTTATTATCCTAAAAAAAATAAACATAAACAAGTAAAATAATTAAAAAAATTAACTCTAAACTAAACTAATCCTAATAATATAAAGAAAAATTATAGAAAAGAGATTATGTCACTGGGGGAGTGCATGCAAATGCATCTCCTAAGGTGATTATCTCTTGTTGGCTAGAATGATTTTTCAGGTATTGGCCATTCTCTTTGGATTCATGTTCATCATTTTCTGTTTTGATCTTCACTACACCCTGTATGTCTGGACAATATGAATTTGAAGTGCCTGGATACTGTGTTTCCCTATTTGCTGCCTCCACCTTTTGCTTAATCTTCTTGCCAAATATTCTGCCGAGCATGCTGCCGAGGCAGGATATCTTGGTGCCTGCATCTGTGGTGTGAAGAGCTTTGCATTCTTCTACATCATCATATCTTTTCAAATTGTGGAAGGCATTGAGTTTGAATTGTTGGTCATTAACCCTCATTGTCAACTCTCCTTTTTCCACATCTATAAGTGTGCGTCCAGTGGCAAGAAAAGGTCTCCCGAGAATGATTGGTGCATTATCATCTGCTTCACGGTTAAGGACAAGAAAGTCAGCGGGAAAAATAAATTTGTCAACTCTTACCAGTATGTACTCGATTTTTCCGTCGGGTTGCACATATGATCGATCCGCAAGTTGGAGCATCACTGTTGTAGGTTTTGCCCTTCCTATTCCAAGCTTTTGAAAGACATATTTGGGCATTAGGTTTATGCTCGCTCCAAGGTCGCATAGGGCCTTTCCTTCATAGTTATTACCTATCGCACAAGGTATGGTAAAGCATCTAGGATCCTACAATTTTGGTGGCATGCGATTGTGTAGCATTGCCATGCATCCTTCGGTAGCAGCCACTATTTCGAACTCACCTAGTCTCTTTCTCTTAGACACAATGTCTTTCAAGAATTTAGCATAATCAGGCATTTGTTCAATTGCCTCTACGAATGGTAAGTTGATGTGGACTTGCTTTAAAATGTCAAGAAATTTCTTAAATTGATGGTCCTGTTTTTGTTTCTTCAACCTTTGTGGGAAAGGTGGTGGTGGTCTCATCTCATCCAGGGTTTATTTAGTTTGAAATTTAATACTTGGAACCACTGTGTCTGTTGCTGTCTTGGCAGGATGTTCAAGTACTGCCGAGTTCTTTGCTGGGGCAGTGTTATCTGTTAGAACATGATCAGTTTGTTCAGCATCCAAATCCTCTTTTCTGGTTTTGTTGGTGGGACTTGGCTTGCTAGAATTCCTATCTTTTCCTTCAGCTGTAGACCACTCCTAGTAGTGATTGCCTTACACTGTTCATGGCCTATTACCTTAGCAACTTCAGTATTGCTAGGTAGTCCTCCTTGTGGTCTAGTGTTTATGTTTTGAGTAAACTACCCAACCTGAGTTTCCAGTGCCTTAATTGTTGCCTCTTGGTTCTGCAACCTCATCTTAGTTCTATTTATGAATGCATCTGTTCTTTTGGTGAAGTTGCTATTCTCTATCATATATGATTCAGTTTTCATCATGAATGCTTTTAGAGAATTTTCCAAGGAACTTACAGGTTGCTGCTGCATCTGTTGCTGCGGTATTGGCTGCTAGACCTGCGGCGGCGGCAGATGTTGCATTGGTTGCTAGAATCCTGGGGGTTGGGTGGTTGGATTTAAGGCATTGTTAGGATTACTCCATGAAAAGTTTGGATGCATCTTCCATGAGGGGTTGTATGTGTTGAACATCATATTGTTTCGGTTATAGTTTCCAACATACATGCTGGATTCTTGATTTTGCATGCATTCAGAAGAATTGTGGTTACCTCCACATAAATTGCTAAAAGAATCAATGACCTTAACCTCATGGGTATTTTGCTATAGCTGCATGTTTTGCACCATCTTGGTAAGAGAGACCAATTGTGCTGCCACTGAATTTGATGTTTCTAACTCATTCACTGTGGCTTGGCGTCTTACTCCTCCTCGCCTAGATGTAGGGAATTGAAAATCATTCTTTGCGAGTTTGTTTAGCATCTCAATAGCTTCCTTAGGTGTTTATCAAGGAGTGTTCCATTTGTCGAGGCATCTAACATCATCCTTGTCGGGGCATTCGTGGCATTATAGAACATGGTCACTTGTGTCCATAGGGGAAATCCATTCAACGGACACTTGTGCAGTAACTCTCTATAGCGCTCCCATGCCTCGTACATAGGTTCATCATCTGCCTGTCGAAAAGAAGTGATTTCATTACGAATTCGATCATATAGATTTGTAGGATTAAAGCGTGTAATGAAATCTCGGCATAATTCACTCCAAGATCCTATTGATCCTGCTGGAATGCTATTTCAATCTCAAGACATCTTCATGGACTCCTTGGATTTTGAATGAATTGCATATCTCCATGAATGACTTGAGGTGCTGCCTGGCATCTTCAGTCATAGACCCACCAAATTGTCCAATAGTGTTGAGCATATTGAACATGACAGGTTTTAGCTCAAAGTGGGCTGCTTCGATCTCTGGTGTAACGACTCCTGGATTTAACCCATTCAAATCCTCTTCCAAGAAGTCTCGAACAGTAAGCTGCCGCGAACCTGGTGGCGACGGAAGACCTCCATTGCCGGCAGATAAGTTTTGTCCTACCGGATGATCTGCCATAGCTCCTTGGATTTGTCTCCTCAACCTTTGTTGTGTACGTTCGATCTCTAGATCTAGTTCGTACAAAGGGTTGGTTGGGTTGGCCCTGGTCATACACCAAGAAAAACCGAAGTGAAATAAAAAATAAAAAGCAAGAAAATAAAGAAAACAAAATTTAGTTATCAATCCCCGGTAACGGCGCCAAAAACTTGTTGCGTGTCAAAAGTGCGCAAATTGTGCAAGTGAACACGTCGCAAGTAATAAAGTGATAAGTATATCAGATATCGTCTCCACAGGGATTGGTCTACTTAATATGCTCTCTTCGTCTTCTTGCTCTGTAAAAAGAAATAAAATAAAAACACAAGTAAATTGGGTTTTGATGAATCTAAATAAAAAGACTAAATAAAAAGATAAAATCAGATAAAAAAAGTGGCCAGTATCCAGTTGTGTTGTATAGTGGATTCAATTGACTTGTCTTTGTCCAATGCAATCGCACAACACTGCCTCGGCAGTACTGCAGTTTACTGCCTCGACAGCGATAATGCTTGTCCGCCGCGGCAATCTCTTGCTCTTGGGTGGACTTTACCAAAGTTCGGCAAAGTGTCCTTTGATGCCTCCGCTTATCTCTAAGTCAAAGTACTGTTGATGACCAGTCCTTGATGATACCTCTCGGCGTGAATCAATTGTAATCACCAACCAATCCCACACTTCTCTTAACCGCTGAAACTCTTAACCTATCTCTAGGCCAAGTTAGTGTTTCCCGATTGAAACACCGTACTTATTCCTTTTGTGAATCTAACTCTCTCGATATTAGATAAATGGATTACTTGCAAATTTCTCTCTCGAGCTTGGATGCAAGAACAAAGAATGGCAAAGAATAAGTAAACTTCGATATTTTATTTCATTGAAACAAGAAACAAGGTTCAATCTCCTCACACTAATACGCTACAACCTTCACCTAAGCCTAGAGAAAATTAGAACATAATGCAAAGAAAAGAAAACTCTAAAAGATGAAGTCGGCTAGGTCTAAGCTCGTTGTGCCGAAAACTCTCCTCCTCATTTTACTCTTGGACGGCTAGGTCTTATATAGGCTTGGTCTAGCGCTGCTTATCCAGAAACGTCCAACTCATTTTTCTCTTCAAGTCGCCTACAATATCGCTACTTGTCTTTCAGCTGCTGCCTCGGCATCAGGTCCTGCCTCGGACACGTTATTGTCGCGACAATAGTTTTTCCTTCACAGATGTAAAAATGTAGTAAAACTTTCCTTTTCTATAAATATCATCTTTATAAGCATAACCTCTAAATATATCACATTAAGTATATTCATTGGTCCAAGTAGGTGTATGTTTGATGATTAATGCCCATAAAAGGTGTAAAAAATGATAGTGAGTTGAGGACTTATCAATACTAAAAAGGTCAAAGTCCGTTTATCACCATCCATTGAAGATCAATATAAGATTCGGGATTAGGTTTTCTATAACCTAGTTTCTTCCTTGAGTATCTTTAAGATACTATTTCCCTTTTACCATATCATCATCCTTACATATCCTCTCATTCCATTATCATTCCCGCCCCTTTGTCATCATCACAAGTCGTTCTAAACATCCATTCACCCTTGTCAACACCACATATCCTTCCGCTTCCAAATCAGTCCCTAAACTATTCCTTTCATCCTTTATCCTTAATGCTTTATTTTGCAGCCACTTCTTGCGAGAGACTTGCTTACTTCCTAGGTCCTACAATCAAAGTTTGTTGTTCAGCATCATCAACAAGATCAGCACACATCACTTTATAATTGAGATTAAGTTGTATAATTTGGTTCTGAAGCCCATAATTAGCTATTTGAACTCATGAAATTTATTTACTCTTATTTTACGACCGTTTTGTTAGGTTTAAATGTTCATATCTAAACGAGCATAATAATGAACACACTAGAATTTAAACCAAGTAAAATACTCTAAAATTGTGTTTAATGGTTTAATCATATTCAATACCCCATAATTAGCCTTTTGAACTCATTAATTTTGATTAAATTTCATTTTATGGTCGGTTTATTCGGTTTAAAGTGTGCATGTTTAATTGGGCCTTTTAGTGAACTGATTGAATTTTCAACGAGTATAATGCTCTATAATTGACTTTAAGTTGTGTAATTTGTTTGAAAAGACCATAATTAGCTATTTGAACTCATAAAATTTGATTTATTCCGATTTATTCTTATTTTGCAGCCGTATCGTTAGGTTTAAAGTGTGCATGTCTAAACGAGCATTATAGTGAACACACTAGAATTTAAACTGAGTAAAATGCTCTAAAATTGAGATTAAGTGGTTTAATCGTATTCAAAAGCCCATAATTAACGATTTAAACTCATTAAATTTGATTGAATCACATTTTGTGGCCAGTTTGTTGGGTTTAAAGTGTTCATGTTTGATTGGGCTTTTCAGTGAACTTGTTGGAATTTCAATCGAGTATAATAATCTATAATTTAGATTAAGTTGTATAATTTGGTTCAAAAGCTTATAATTAACTATTTGAACTTATGAAAATTGATTTATTCTTATTTCGGGTCCGTGTTTTTGGCTTAAAGTGTGATATCTAAATGAGCTTTATAGTGAACGTATTGGAACTAAACCGAGTAAAATGTTCCAAAATTGATATTAAGTGGCTTGATCATATACAAAAGTCGATAATAAACTATTTGAACTTATTAATTTTGTTTGAATATCATTTTTGGCCGATTTGTTTGGTTTAAAGCGTGCCTGTCTAGTTAGGCTCTTTAGCGAACCCGCTGGAATTATAACCGAGTGTAATGCTTTATAATTGGGATTAAGTTGTATAATTTGATTCTGAAGCCCATAATTAGCTACTTGAACTCATAAAATTTATTTAC
Organism: Abelmoschus esculentus; assembly: GCA_035048815.1. NCBI lineage: Eukaryota > Viridiplantae > Streptophyta > Magnoliopsida > Malvales > Malvaceae > Abelmoschus > Abelmoschus esculentus. Next base: position 7,718,559 of record JAUCBN010000055.1, read on the forward strand.
TCTTATTTTACGACCGTTTTGTTAGGTTTAAATGTTCATATCTAAATGAGCATTATAGTGTACACACTAGAATTTAAACCAAGTAAAATGCTCTAAAATTGTGTTTAATGGTTTAATCATATTCAATACCCCATACTTAGCCTTTTGAACTCGTTAATTTTGATTGAATTTCATTTTATGGTCCGTTTATTCGGTTTAAAGTGTGCATGTCTAATTGGGCCTTTTAGTGAACCTAATTGAATTTTCACCGAGTATAATGCTCTATAATCGACTTTAAGTTGTGTAATTTGTTTGAAAAGACCATAATTAGCTATTTGAACTCATAAAATTTGATTTATTCCGATTTATTCTTATTTTGCGTCCGTATCGTTAGGTTTAAAGTGTGCATGTCTAAACAAGCATTATAGTGAACACACTAGAATTTAAACTGAGTAAAATGCTCTAAAATTGTGATTAAGTGGTTTAATCGTATTTAAAAGCCCATAATTAACTCTTTAAACTCATTAAATTTGATTGAATCTCATTTTGTGGCCAATTTGTTGGTTTTAAAGTGTTCATGTCTGATTGGGCTTTTCAGTGAACTCGTTGGAATTTCAATAGAGTATAAAACACTATAATTTAGATTAAGTTGTATAATTTGGTTCTAAATATTATAATTAACTATTTGAACTTATGAAAATTGATTTATTCTTATTTCGGGTCCGTGTTTTTGGCTTAAAGTGTGATATATAAATGAGCTTTATAGTGAACGCATTGGAATTAAACCGAGTAAAATGTTCCAAAATTGATATTAAGTGGTGTTGCGTGTCAAAAGTGCGCAATTGGTGCAAGTGGACACATCGCAAGTAATAAAGTGATTAGTATAATCGAGTATCGTCTCCACAGGGATTGATATACTTAATATGCCTTCTTCGTCTTCTAATTTTGTAAAAAGGAATAAAATAAAAACACAAGTAATTTGGGTTTGGATGAAACTAAATAAATTGAAATAAAACAACTAAGTAAAAGAGTGATATTTGATTAATAGAGAGAGGTCAGGATCCAGTTGTGTTGTATTGTGGATTTGATTGACTTGTCTCTGTCCAATGCAGTTGCATATCATTGCCTCGGCAGCACTGCAGATTACTGCCTTGGCAGCGACGATACTTGTCCGCCGCGGCAATCCCTTGCTCGTGGTTGGACTTTACCAAAGTTCGGCAAAGTGTCCTTGGATGACTCCGCTTATCCCTAAGTCGAAGTACTGTTGATGACTAGTCCTTGATGATACCTCCCGGCATGAATCAATTATACCCACCAACCAATCTCACACTTCTCTTAGCCGCTGAAACTCTTAACCTATCCCTAGGCCGAGTTAGTATTTCGCGATTGAAACACCGTACTTACCCCTTTCGTGAATCTAACTCTCCTGAGTCTAGATAAATGTATTACTTACAAACTTCTCTCCCGAGCTTGAATGCAAGAACAAAGAATGACAAAGGATAAGCAAACCTTGATAGTTTTATTGCATTAAAACAAAGAACACAGTACAATCTCCTCTCACAAATACTTAACAACCTTTACCTAAACCCTAAGAAAACTTAGAACATAATTTGAGAGAAAGAAAACATTGAGTCTTAGGGTGAACTCTCTATGAATCGGCTCTCTATGAACTGGCTCTCCTATTCCCTTAGACGGCTAGGTCTTATATAGGCTTGGCCTAGGGCAAACCTTTCCTAAGTAGAATACAACTTGGAGTAGGGAATAAGTCATGTACGTAACTAAAATATTTCCAAGTTTATTCTAACTAAGAAGCTTTCTCGCGTGGCCTTGTCTTGGGCTTTTCCTCGTGCTATCCAGCTCCGATCCATGTGCTGCATGTCCAGAAACGTCCCTTGGGTTTTTCTCTTCCGATCGCCTATAGTATCGCTTCCTGTCTTTCTACTGCTTCCTCAACATCAGGTCCTGTCTCGACCATGTTACTGCCACGACAATAGTTTATCCTGCACAGATGTAAAAAAATGCAGTAAAACTTGCCTTTTTTGTAAATATTATCTTTATAAGCATAAGTTCTAAATATATCACATTAAGTATATGCATTGGTCCAAGTGGGTGTAAATAGTGATAGCGATTTGAGCACTTATCACACACCCAAACTCGAACTATTGCTTGTCCTCAAGCAATGCAGACCATCAATTTGCCAAACTCTATTCTCTCTTGGTCTTATGTTTCCATCTATTCTCCCCACCATAACTATGTCTATTCTTTAGACTTAACCTTTCGGCCACCCAAGGGTTTACCTAGAAACAAACTATAAGATTTAGTGAGTGTGTGCGTTTTTGTGGACAAGTTTTATTAAAGGCCTTCTTAGACAAACTCTAAGTTCAAGACAAGTAGATTTGGGTTTAGTGTTCTCTTCTTTTCTAAACAACTCATTCTTGAGCCAATTTCGGGCACCTCAAGGATTGTGTTTTTCTTATCACTAATTTCTTCTTTCTTTTGATATTCTTTTTAGCATACTAGAGCCAATTTCGGGCACCTCTAGCATGAAGAAGAGTAATTCCTAGAGCCGGTGATAGGCACCTCTACTCACTTGCCCCCAAAGTCTAAGTCTTTATCATTTAAGTTCATTAAAAGAATTCCTATAATCCAACAAGTCCCAAAAGTGTTTTTAAAATTTTATCTTATAGTAACCTTCTAAGTTTTCATCCTTAAGTATCCTAAGGTTAAACCTTCTTAACAGGACTTAACCATGGTAAGGAGAAAGATTTATATAGCCTTAAAGAATAGACTAAGGCAATACTGATGATGGGCAGTGCAAAAGTATAAGCAATTGATTCAAGTAAGGCGGGGAGCATAAAATTTTTTTTAAAAAAAATTCAGTTAAATACTCCCTTTTCTTGGCAAGGCCTCTGCAGTAGATTGCCTCGGCAGAGGCTACACACCCCAAACTCGAACCAAGCATTATCCTCAATGCTTTATATTAGAAGGAAACAGCGGGCAACAAAATATGAAAACAAATAGCATATAAAGAAACATGCAACAAATAATACTGAATATATAAATTAAAGGGACTCCGAAGAGCTGCTTGTAACAATTTTTCTTCAGGGTTGTGCTGCTGATTGCTTCGTCTTTGGTGAGGGCGATGGCTGAGCTTTTGCTTGCCGGGGCGGTTGGACTCTTGTTGGTGGTGTCCGTTACATTGGAGCATCCACTTCTTCACCTTCTTCCTCGTCGGCAATCTCCTCAGTGATCATGATGTCCGTTCCACCTTCATTTTCTATGGCTGCCCCGGTATGGTGTGTACTAGGTTCGACAGCGGTTGAGCTTTGGTGTACATAGGCATCTATCTCTGCTGATAGACTGCCCATGATGATGGGGGATCATGGAGGAGTGCTGAAGACTGCCCTCCGCTTTGATGGTCTTCTGCTGGCAGATGATGCTGCCCTAGATGGGCCGACAGCATGTTATTGTGTTTGAGGGCCCGCATGGAAGAACGGTCTCGGTCCTCCTGGAGGTGGTCTAGTCTCTGTATAGGGTGCAGCTGTGACAAACATGTTGCTTGGTAATTCTGGAAACTGCGCCCCTTGGTCTGGAAAGGCATGGAGCATCATTTGGGCAAGCGTGCTGTTGAAGTCCCTCTGATACTTCATGTATCTTTGCTGCCTAAGATCCATAGTTGCCATCCTTTGAAGTATATCCTGGTACGGGTCTGCTGCGGCAGTGGTGTGGGCAGTGTTTGGCAGGTCTGTCGTGTATTGGGCCACGACAGCAGTATCAGCAGTGAACTGCTGGGGCGTTGCCTGGACTGGTTCCGCCTGTGTGATCTGCATGATTTTGTAGCAAAAGTCTCTGGTCCATCCACGCCTTTGGGGAGTGTATTCGTCCGTGTCTTCTACTAGTACACCTGCAGCAACACACAAACCAGTGATCAAACAAGGGAAATATAATGGTCCTCTATCCTTCTTACCGCATTCATAAATTTCTCGTAGGATAGTTTCTCCAACGTTGATGCTCCTTTTGTTGATAATTGACTGGATGAGCACCAATCTTCTCCGATCCACCGTACTGTTGTGGGAGGTGGTGATGAGGCGTCTCTTGACAAAGGTGTTCCAAAGCTTGGCCTCGGGTTTCAGACTTTGCCGTGCTAGCGATCCTCTATGGGCACCTGTTTCCCAAGGAGTGTTCGTGTAGCAGAGGTCGTCTTTAATCAATTCAAAATCCTCGGCAGTGATATCCTCCATGAATTCAGCATGTACATCATGGTCATGTGTGAGTCCATAGAATTGGTTGATGGCATCGGCATCAAGCTGGACAGGCCTGCCTCAGCAGTGGACAAAGAGGGAGTCTTTGCTTGGCCCGTGCGCATAGAATTCCCGCACGATGGTAGCATTTGCCTGGGCAGGTTGTAGGCAAAAGATTTCCCATTCTTGATACTTGATCCTGTCGAACAGATAGTGCTTGTTGCCGTAATTTTCTTCATCCGAGTGTTGGAACCCTTGCTCCTCCCACAACTGCCGGGCAATGAAAGACCTGTTGAAGCGGTCTTCGACAGTGGCAGGGGCAAAGCGGTTGTAGGTGGCCATGGATGAATGTTTTAAGATTCTTGGAGATTTTCTTGAAGAAATTCTAAAAATATCAAGAAGGTTTGAGAGTAGGCAGAGAGTATTGTGAGAGCAAGATTATCAAATATTTTAAAGAAAACAAGAATGCAAGAGTGAATAGTTCAAGAGAAGGAAGGTGCTTATATAGGCCTCGGCCTTGTGACCGTTTGAACCACTAGCCGTTTTGTAGCCATTAGTCTTTACTGTCGTTTCCTTATCTGCCACGGTAGAAATCTCGGCAAACTAGTCTTTACACTGTTCTGCCCGTTGAAACTGCTGCGGCTCTGACACTGTTTTATGCCTCGGCAGCAGGCTTCCTGTTGTGAACTACTTCTCCTTTATTCTTGCTTTATTGCCCTATCCTAAAAAGATAAACATCAATAAAAAAAACATTCAAGTAATGAGAAGATAATTATTCTTAAACACCATAATTAAGAGAATTCATGAAAATACCAAATAAAATAAAAGAGAAAATTAATATAAAATAAGAATATAAAGAAAACTTATGGGTTAATGCGGGTACGGATACTCCCATTTGTGCTATCATGGTGGAGGTGTCTTCCGTTTGTGTTCTTTTGTAGTCCATGCCTATCCTCCAACTTGATATTATTCCTGAAGGCATGAATATCTCGTTAGAAAAAATTACATCAATATCCAACCATTTAATTACCTCATTCTTGTTGACTTTCAGAATGGTTGGATATAGCCTTTGTTGTCGAGGCAATTGTTGTGCTAGCCAATTGCCGTGGCAATCCTTTGCCAAAATTCTGTGTACTTCAAATAAAGAATCATCTTTCTTGAAGTCTTCAAGAATCAACCCACATTGTTCTTTATGCTTCTTAGAAATCTCCATCAGTAGAGATTTTGGTTTAGAGCTACTATTAGATGGAATTATCACAGATAAAATATCATCTTCCAAATAATCATATCCTATTTGTGATGGCTTCAAATCTTGTAACGTTGACTCCTCGAAAGATACCTGCAATGGAAGAGATGAGTTTTTAAAGAATTCAAAAGGTTCAATCATTACCTTATCATATTCCATTATCACGGCATTGTCATCTTGTTGATCGAGCATGTCGTCATGTAATTTCCCAGGCAACTGTGAGTGAGAGTAATCCTCAGGTTCCATGGTATCCATGGTATATATAGAGCTCTGCAATTGATCTTCTGAATCCCGCAAGGGTGCATCCAATCTAGCTATATATGCATCGAATGACTTTGATTGTTCTGTCATTAATTCTTGAATTCTAGCCATTGACGTTTTCAATGTTTCCTCAAATGAATTTGGATACTCTTAAGAAGAATTATATTGTCATGGCTTATTTGTAACATCAACAAAATTGTCATGGTAAAAATTTTGAGCGTTTTGATCATACCATGAAGGATTTTGTTGTTGGTTCCATCTATGGTCCTCTATGTGGCCATATGTTCCAGTACTATACGGGAAATTGCTAACCAAATGATCATCTCCACAATTAAAACAAAAATTTGCCCAGGAATAAACTTGTTGGGTTGCTCTTGGTTGGCATAGATAATCATCATTTAATCTAGGAAATTCTTAATTGGCTCGATTCATATCTTCTAACATCAACTCCCGAATAGATTTCTTTCTTTCTCCTTGCATCTTGAAAATCCTTCAACTTGAAACACACCTATAATTTTTAAAGAAAAAGAAAAAAGAAAATATGTTAGTAAAAATAACTAAAAGCAAGAAAATAAAGAAAACAAAATTTAGTTGCCCCGGCAACGGCGCCAAAAACTTGTTGCGTGTCAAAAGTGCGCAATTGGTGCAAGTGGACACATCGCAAGTAATAAAGTGATTAGTATAATCGAGTATCGTCTCCACAGGGATTGGTATACTTAATATGCCTTCTTCGTCTTCTTGTTCTGTAGAAAGGAATAAAATAAAAACACAAGTATTTTGGGTTTGGATGAAACTAAATAAATTTAAATAAAACAACTAAGTAAAAGAGTGAGATTTGATTAATAGAGAGAGGTCAGGATCCAGTTGTGTTGTATTGTGGATTTGGTTGACTTGTCTCTGTCCAATGCAATTGTATATCACTGCCTCGGCAGCACTACAGATTACTAACTTGGCAGCGACGATACTTGTTCGCCGCGGCAATCCCTTGCTCGTGGTTGGACTTTACCAAAGTTCGGCAAAGTGTCCTTGGATGACTCCGCTTATCCCTAAGTCGAAGTACTGTTGATGACTAGTCCTTGATGATACCTCCCGGCGTGAATCAATTATACTCACCAACCATTCTCACACTTCTCTTAGCCGCTGAAACTCTTAACCTATCCCTAGGCCGAGTTAGTATTTCGCGATTGAAACACCGTACTTACCCCTTTCGTGAATTTAACTCTCCCGAGTCTAGATAAATGGATTACTTACAAACTTCTCTCCCGAGCTTGAATGCAAGAACAAAGAATGGCAAAGGATAAGCAAACCTTGATAGTTTTATTGCATTGAAACAAAGAACAAAGTACAATCTCCTCTCACAAATACTTAACAACCTTCACCTAAACCCTAAGGAAACTTAGAATATAATTTGAGAGAAAGAAAACATTGAGTCTTAGGGTGAACTCTCTATGAATCGGCTCTCCTATTCCCTTAGATGGCTAGGTCTTATATAGGCTTGGCGTAGGGCAAACCTTTCCTAAGTAGAATACAATTTGGAGTTGGGAACAAGTCATGTACATAAATAAAATATTTCCAAGTTTATTCTAACTAAGAAGCTTTCCCGCTTGGCCTTGTCTTGGGCTTTTCCTCGTGCTAACCAACTCCGATCCATGTGCTGCATGTCCAGAAACGTCCCTTGGATTTTTTTCTTCCGATCGCCTATAGTATCGCTTCCTGTATTTCTGCTGCTGCCTCGGCCATGTTGCTGCCGCGACAATAGTTTATCCTGCACAGATGTAAAAAGTGCAGTAAAACTTGCCTTTTTTGTAAATATTATCTTTATAAGCATAACTTCTAAATATATCACATTAAGTATATGCATTGGTCCAAGTGGGTGTAAATTTAGTGATTAATGCCCATAAAAGGTGTAAAAAGTGATAGTGATTTGAGCACTTATCAAGTGGCTTGATCATATTCAAAAGTCGATAATAAACTATTTGAACTTATTAATTTTGTTTGAATATCATTTTTGGCCGATTTGTTTGGTTTAAAGCGTGCCTGTCTAGTTAGGCTTTTTAGCAAACCCGTTGGAATTTTAACCGAGTGTAATGCTTTATAATTGAGATTAAGTTGTATAATTTGGTTATGAAGCCCATAATTAGCTATTTGATCTCATAAAATTTATTTACTCTTATTTTACGATTGTTTTATTAGGTTTAAATGTTCATATCTAAATGAGCATTATAGTGAACACACTAGAATTTAAACCAAGTAAAATGCTCTAAAATTGTGTTTAATGCTTTAATCATATTCAATACCCCATACTTAGCCTTTTGAACTCATTAATTTTGATTGAATTTCATTTTATGGTCCGTTTATTCGTTTTAAAGTGTGCATGTCTAATTGGGCCTTTTAGTGAACCTGATTGAATTTTCATCGAGTATAATTATCTATAATCGACTTTAAGTTGTGTAATTTGTTTGAAAAGACCATAATTAGCTATTTGAACTCATAAAATTTGATTTATTCCGATTTATTCTTATTTTGCGGCCGTATCGTTAGGTTTAAAGTATGCATGTCTAAACGAGCATTATAGTGAACACACTAGAATTTAAACTGAGTAAAATGCTCTAAAATTGAGATTAAGTGGTTTAATCGTATTCAAAAGCCCATAATTAACTCTTTAAACCCATTAAATTTGATTGAATCTCATTTTGTAGCCGGTTTGTTGGGTTTAAAGTGTTCATGTCTGATTGGGCTTTTTAGAGAACTTGTTGGAATTTCAATCGAGTATAATACTCTATAATTTAGATTAAGTTTTATAATTTGCTTCAAAATCTTATAATTAACTATTTGAACTTATGGAAATTGATTTATTCTTATTTCGGGTCCGTGTTTTTGGCTTAAAGTGTGATATCTAAATGAGCTTTATAGTGTACGCATTGGAATTAAACCGAGTAAAATGTTCCAAAGTTGATATTAAGTGGCTTGATCATATTCAAAAGTCGATAATAAACTATTTGAACTTATATATTTTGTTTGAATATCATTTTGGCCGATTTGTTTAGTTTAAAGCGTGCCTGTCTAGTTAGGCTTTTTAGCGAACCCATTGGAATTTTAACCGAGATGGTCAGTTTATTCGGTTTAAAGTGTGCATGTCTAATTGGGCCTTATAGTGAACCTGATTGAATTTTCACCGAGTATAATGCTCTATAATCGACTTTAAGTTGTGTAATTTGTTTGAAAAGACCGTAATTAGCTATTTGAACTCATAAAATTTGATTTATTCCGATTTATTCTTATTTTGCGGCCGTATCGTTAGGTTTAAACTGTGCATGTCTAAACGAGCATTATAGTGAACACACTAGAATTTAAACTGAGTAAAATGCTCTAAAATTGAGATTAAGTGGTTTAATCGTATTCAAAAGCCCATAATTAACTCTTTAAACTCATTAAATTTGATTGAATCTCATTTTGTGGCCGGTTTGTTGGGTTTAAAGTGTTCATGTCTGATTGGGCTTTTTAGAGAACTTGTTGGAATTTCAATCGAGTATAATACTCTATAATTTAGATTAAGTTGTATAATTTGCTTCAAAATCTTATAATTAACTATTTGAACATATGGAAATTGATTTATTCTTATTTCGGGTCTGTGTTTTTGGCTTAAAGTGTGATATCTAAATGAGCTTTATAGTGAACGCATTGGAATTAAACCGAGTAAAATGTTCCAAAGTTGATATTAAGTGGCTTGATCATATTCAAAAGTCGATAATAAACTATTTGAACTTATTAATTTTGTTTGAATATCATTTTGGTCGATTTGTTTGGTTTAAAGCGTGCCTGTCTAGTTAGGTTTTTTAGCGAACCCATTGGGATTTTAACCAAGTTTAATGCTTTATAATTGAGATTAGGTTGTATAATTTGGTTCTGAAGCCCATAGTTAGCTATTTGAACTCATGAAATTTATTTACTCTTATGTTACGACTGTTTTGCTAGGTTTAAATGTTCATATCTAAATTTGCATTATAGTGAACACACTAGAATTTAAACCAAGTAAAATGCTCTAAAATTGTGTTTAATGGTTTAATCATATTCAATACCCCATAATTAGCCTTTTGAACTCATTAATTTTGATTGAATTTCATTTTATGGTCCGTTTATTCGGTTTAAAGTGTGTGATAAGTGCTCAACACACTATCACTTTTTACTCCTTTTATGGGCATTAATCACCAAATATACACCCACTTGGACCAATGCATGAACTCAATGTGATATATTTAGAAGTTAAGCTTATAAAGATAATATTTACAGAAAAGGCACGTTTTACCGCATTTTTATCTGTGGAGGACCTGATGCCGAGGCAACAGCAGAAAGACAGGAAGCAAGACTGTAGGCGATGGAAAGATAAAAATCCAAGGGATGTGTCTGGCTCAAAGCCCATGAATCGGAGCTGGATAGCATAAGGAAAAGCCCAAGAAAAGACCACGCGAGAAAGCCCCCTTAGCCGAATCTAAACTTGGAAATATTTTAATTATGTACTTGACTTGTTCCCTACTCCAAGTTATATTCTACTTAGGAAAGGTTTGCCCTAGGTCTAGCCTATATAAAGACCTAGCCACCCAATGTATTATACACGGAATACCTAGGGAGAGAGCCGATCTATATACTTGTCTTCTTCCTCTCCATTATGTTTTAAACTTTTTAGGGATTAGGTGAAGGTTGTCGACTATATGTGAGAGGAGATTGTACTTTGTCTTTCATTCAATGCAATAAAATTATCAAGGTTTGCTTATCCTTTGTTATTCCTTGTTCTCGCATTCGAGCTCGGGAGAGGAGAGTGTGAGTCATCCATTTATCTAAGCTCGGGAGAGTTAGATTCACGAAAGGGATAAGTACGGTATTTCAATCGCGAAATACTAAATCTGCCTAGGGATAGGTTAAGAGTTTCAGTGGCTAAAAGAAGTGTGAGATTGGTTGGTGAGTATAATTGGTTCACGTCGGGAGGTATCATCAAGGACTAGTCATCAACAGCACTCTGACTTAGGGATAAGCAGAGTCATTCAAGGACACTTTGCCGAACTTTGGTAAAGTCTACCCACGAGCAAGGGATTGCCGCAGCAGACAGTATTGTCGCTGCCAAGGCAGTAAACTGCAATGCTACCGAGGCAGTGATATACGATTGCATTGAGCAGAGACAAGTCAATCAAATCCACAATACAACGCAACTGGATCCTGACCCATCTCTCTCTATTATTCCAACTCTTTACTTTTATTTAGTTATTTTAGTTTAGATAAATCAACTCAATTCACTTGTGTCTTTACTTTTCTACAAAACAAGAAGACAAAGAAGACATATTAAGTATACCAGTCCCTGAGGAGACGATAATCCGATAATACTTATCACTTATTACTTTCGATGTGTCCACTTGCACTAAACGCGCACTTTTGACACACGACAAGTTTTTGGCGCCGTTGCCGGGGACTGACAACTAAATTTTGTTTTCTTTATTTTCTTGTCTATTTTTTATTTTTTTTATTTTACTTTTGTTTTTCGTGGTGTATGACTAGAGCCAATCCAACCAACCCCTTGTACGAGTTAGATCCAGATATCGAAAGAACAAGGCAAAGGTTGAGGAGACAGATCCAAGGAGCCATGGCAGATCACCCGGCAGGACAAAACTTACCTGCCGACAATGGAGGACTTCTGCCGCCACCTGTGCCGCGGTAGCTCACTGTCAGAGACTTCCTGGAGGAGGACTTAAATGGATTAAACCCAGGAGTTGTCACACCGGAGATTGAAGCAGCCCATTTTAAACTAAAACCTGTTATGTTCAATATGTTAAATACAATTGGAGAATTTGGTAGGTTTACAACTGAAGACACAAGGCAGCACCTCAAGTCCTTCATGGAAATTTGCAACTCTTTCAAAATCCGAGTCCATGAAGATGTCTTGCGATTAAAACTATTCCCCTATTCACTGAGGTATAGGGCAAAAGCTTGGTTGAATAGCATTCCAGCAGGATCTATTGGATCTTGGAGTGAACTTTGCCATGATTTTATTACTCGTTTTAATCCCACAAATTTATATGATAGAATCCGTAATGAAATCACTCCTTTTCGACAGACAGAAGACGAACCAATGTATGAGGCATGGGAGCGCTACAGGGAGCTATTGCACAAGTGTCCTTTGCATGGATTTCCCCTATGGACACAAGTGACAATATTTTACAATGCCACGAATGCCCCGACAAGGATGATGTTAGATGCCTCGGCAAACGGAACACTCCTTGATAAAGCACCTGAGGAAGCTATTGAAATATTAAACAAACTCGCAAAGAATGACTTTCAGTTTCCTACATCTAAGCGAGGAGGAGTAAGACGCCAAGCCAGGTAAATGAATTAGATACATCAAATTCAGTGGCAGCACAACTGGCCTCTCTTACCAAGATGGTGCAAAACCTATAGTTACGACAAAATACCCGTGAGGTCAAAGTAATTGATTCATATTGTGACTTATGTGGAGGTAACCACAGTTCCTCTGATTGCATGAATCAAGAAACCGATATGTATGTTGGGAACTACAACCGAAACAATATGATGTCCAACACATACAACCCCTCATGGAAGAGGCATCCAAACCTATCATGGAACAACTGCTGCAGCAGCAAGCCCAGCAGTCACTACCGCCGCAGCAGATGCAGCAGCAACCGGTAAGTTCATTGGAGAACACGCTAAAGGCCTTCATGATGAAAACTGAGTCATACATGGAAGAGAATAGTAATTTCATCAAGAGGATAGATGCCTTCATGAATAGAACTGAGATGAGGTTGCAAAATCAAGAGACGGCCATTAAAACGCTGGAAACTCAGGTTGGGCAGTTTGCTCAAAGTATAAATACTAGACCACAAGGAGGACTACCTAGCAATACTGAAGTTGCTAAGGTAATGGGCCTTGAATAGTACAAAGCAATTACTACTAGGAGTGGTCTAAAGCTGAAGAAAAAGATCCCAGAGAGCCAAATTCAATCAGCGGATCGAGCAAAAGAAGAGGCTGAGCAAACTGAAGTTGATAATACTACCCCGGCAGAAAGCACTGCAGCTCTTGAGCAGCCTGCCGAGGCAGCAACAACTCCAGTGGTACCAGGTATTAAATTTCAAACTAAAGAAACACTGGATGAGATGAGACCACCACCACCTTTCCCACAAAGGTTGAAAAAGCAAAAACAGGACCAGCAATACAAGAAGTTCCTCGACATCTTGAAGCAAGTCCACATCAACATACCGTTCGTTGAAGCTATTGAACAAATGCCTAACTATGCCAAGTTCCTAAAGGACATGGTGTCAAAGAGGAAACGAATAGGTGAGTTTGAGACAATGGCTGCTACCAAGGGATGCATGGCAATGCTGCATAACCGCATGCCACCGAAGTTAAAAGATCCTGGTTGCTTTATCATACCTTGTGCGATAGGTAAGAATTATGAAGGTAAGGCCCTATGCGACCTTGGAGCAAGCATAAATCTCATGCCCAAATCAGTCTTTCAAAGGCTTGGAATTGGAAGGGTGAAACCTACAACAGTTATGCTCCAACTAGCGGATCGATCCTATGTGCAACCTGAAGGCAAAATCGAGGACATACTGGTAAGAGTAGATAAGTTTATTTTTCCTGCTGACTTTCTTGTCCTTGATTGTGAAGCAGATGACAATGCACTGATCATCCTTGGGAGACCTTTCCTTGCAACTGGACGCACCCTAATTGACGTGGAAAAAGGAGAGTTGACAATGCGGGTCAATGACCAACAAGTCAAACTCAACGCATTCCACAACTTAAAAAAATATGATGATCCAGAGGAGTGCAAGGCCATCCACACAGTAGACACTAAAATATCCTGCCTGGACAGTCTTCTCGGCAGGATATTCGGCAAAAAGATTAAGCCCAATGTGGATGAACATACAGCAAAAAGGAGTGGCCCACAACCGATTCACAATTGGGGCCAAAGGGAGAGAATAATTTTGGGGGATGCATTTGCATGCTCTCCACCAGCAACATGATCTCTTCCCTTTTCTTTATTAATATATTAGGATTAGTTAGTTTATTTTTTTTTCGAATTTATTTTCGCGTTAAGTATTTTTCTTTTGTGTGTTTTATTAGCAAGAATAAAGGAGAAATAGTTCACAACATGAATTTTGTCGAGGCAATAAAACAGTGTCAGGGCCGCAGCAGTCCCAACGGGCAGAACAGTGTAACGGCTAGTCTGCCGAGATTCCTACCGCGGCAGAAAAGGAAACGGTTACAAAACGGCTAGTGGCTTCATCGGTCACAAGGCCGAGGCCTATATAAGAAACTCCTTCCTCTTGAACTATTCACTCTTGCTTTCTTGTTTTCTTTAGTATTCATAACAATCTCTCTCACATTACTCTCTGCATACTCATAATCTCCGTGAAGTTTCAGATTCTTTTCAAGAAAAACTCCAAGAAATCACATCTCTCAATCATGATGGCAACATACAAGCGATTTGCCCCCGCCAATGTTGAAGATCGTTTCAACCGATCTTTCATCGCTCGGCAACTGTGGGAAGAGCAAGGTTTCCAGCATGCAGACGATGAAAATTACGGCATAGAGCACTACCTCTTCGACAGAATTAAGTACCAAAACTGGGAAATTTTCTGTCTCCAACCTGCCCAGGCGAATGCTACGATCGTGCGGGAGTTCTATGCGCACGGGCCCAGCAAAGACTCCCTCTTTGTTCAATGGCGCAGCAGGCCAGTCCAGCTAGTTGCCGAGACAATCAACAACTTCTACGGCCTCACTCCTGACAGTGACATCCACGCCGAATTCATGGAAGACGTCACTGCCGAGGACTACGAGCTCATCAAAGATGATCTTTGTTACGCGAACCCCATGGGAAACCGGTACCCATAGAGGATCCGTCACAAGACAAAGCCTAAACCCCGAGGCCAAGATGTGGAATACCTTTGTCAAGCGGCGGCTCATCCCCACGTCACACAATAGCACGGTGGATCGCAAAAGATTGGTGCTTATCCAATCCATCATCAACAAGAGGACCATCAACGTTGGAGAGATCATCCTTCGGGAAATTCACGAGTGCGGTAAGAAAGATAGGGGACCATTGTGTTTCCCTTGTTTGATAACGGGTTTATGTGTTGCCGCAGGTGTGCCCATCGAAGAGACGGACGAATACACGCCCCCACGACGAGGATGGACCAGGGACTTCTGCCACAAAGTCATGCAACTCACGCAAGCAGAGCCTGTTCAAGCAACGCCGCAGCAGTTCACTGCCGATACTGCTGTCGGGGCCCAGTACACGGCAGACATGCCTGGTACTGCCAATACCTCTGCCGCGGCAGACCCATACCAGGAGATCTTGCAACAGATGGCAGCAATGGACCTCAGACAACAAAGGTACATGGAGTACCAAAGGGATTTCAATGGCACCTTAGCCCAGATGATGATGCACGCTTTCCCGGATCAAGGAGCATAATTTTCGGAGTTTCCCAACAACATGTTCGTCACAGCCGCCCCTTACACCGAGACTACACCAGCCCCTAGGAGGACCAAGGTCGTTTTTCCATGCAGCCCCTCAGCCCCAATACCAGGCTGCCGGCCCATCCAGGGCAGCGGATTCTGCCGTGGCCTCGTCTGCCAGCAGAAGACCATCCAAGCGGAGGGCCGTTTTCAGTACTCCACCCCGATGACCAATTATCATGGGCATTCTATCAGCCGAGATAGATGCCTACGTGCACCAAAGCTCCACTGCCGCCGGCCCAAGTACCCACCACACCAGAGGAGCAACAACAATGGGAGGAACGGACGTAATGCTAACCGAAGAGATGGCTGATGTAGAAGAAGGAGAAGAGGAAGAGGCCCCAATGCAACGAACACCACCCACTCGAGTCCAACCGCCCCGACAAGCAAAAGCGCAACCATCGCCCTCACTAAGGACAAAGCATTCGACAACTAGGCCGAGGAGGAAAATTGTTACAAGCAGCTCTTCGGAGTCGCTTTAAAATCTTTGTCCTTAATTCAATATTAATTGCTTTTATTGTTTTAAATGCCGCTTATTTTTCATATTTTGTTTTGTCGCTTATTTCTTCAAATATAAAGCATTGAGGACAATGCTTGGTTTGAGTTTTGGGGTGTAGATTCACTGCCAAGGCAGCAATCTACTGCCAAGGCCTTGCCAAAAACGGAGTATTACAGTGAATTTCTTTTAATTTTTGATGCTCCCCGCCTTACTTGAATTAACTGCCTACACTTTTCAACTGCTTATCATCAGTATTGCCTTAGTTTATTCTTTAAGGCTATAGAAATCTTTCTCCTTACCATGTTTAGGTTCTGTTAAGAGGGCTTAACCTTAGGATGCAAACTTAGAAGCTTTCTATAGGAAGAACTTTAAACACTTTTTGGACTTGTTGGATTATAGGAGTTCTTTTAATGAACTTAGGTGATAAAGACTTAGATTTTTGGAAAAGTAACTAGAGGTGCCTACCACCGGCTCTAGAAAGTCTCTTCTTCATACTAGAGGTGCCCGAAATTGGCTCTAATATGTTTTAAGGAATATTAAAAAGAAAGAAGGAATTTAGTGAAAAGAAAAACACAAGTCTTTGAGGTGCCCGAAATTGGCGCAAGATTTGGTGTTTGTAAAGAAGAGAACACTTAACCAATTTCTACTTGTCTTGAACTTAGAGTTTATCTAAGAAAGCCTTTAATCAACTTGTCCAAAAAAACACACACACTCACAAATCTTATAGTTTGTTTCTAGGTAAACCCTTGGGCAACCGAATGGTTAAGGCTTAAGACTAGGCCTAGTTATGGTGGGGAGAATAGATGGACAGGTAAGACCAAGAGAGTGTAGAGTTCGGCAAATTCATGGTTTGCATTGCTTGAGGACAAGCAATAGTTCGAGTTTGGGGTGTGATAAGTGCTCAACACACTATCACTTTTTACTCCTTTTATGGGCATTAATCACCAAATATACACCAACTTGGACCAATGCATGAACTCAATGTGATATATTTAGAAGTTAAGCTCATAAAGATAATATTTACAGAAAAGGCACGTTTTACCGCATTTTTATCTGTGCAGGAGAACCAGTGCCGCGACAGTGACAAGGCCGAGGCAGGACCTGATGCCGAGGCAGCAGCAGAAAGACAAGAAGCAAGACTGTAGGCGATGGAAAGATAAAAATCCAACGGACGTGTTTGGACTCAAAGCCCATGAATCGGAGCTGGCTAGCATGAGGAAAAGCCCAAGAAAAGACCACGCGGGAAAGCCCCCTTAGCTGAATCTAAACTTGGAAATATTTTAATTATGTACTTGACTTGTTCCCTACTCCAAGTTGTATTCTACTTAGGAAAGGTTTGCCCTAGGTCTAGCCTATATAAAGACCTAGCCACCCAATGTATTATACACGGAATACCTAGGGAGAGAGCCGATCTATATATTTGTCTTCTTCCTCTCCATTATGTTCTAAACCTTCTTAGGGATTAGGTGAAGGTTGTCGAGTATATGTGAGAGGAGATTGTCCTTTGTCTTTGATTCAATGCAATAAAATTATCAAGGTTTGCTTATCCTTTGTTATTGCTTGTTCTCACATTCGAGCTCGGGAGAGGAGAGTGTGAATCATCCATTTATCTAACCTCGGGAGAGTTAGATTCACGAAAGGGATAAGTAAGGTGTTTCAATCGCGAAATACTAACTCGGCCTAGGGATAGGTTAAGAGTTTCAGCGGCTAAAAGAAGTGTGAGATTGGTTGGTGAGTATAATTGGTTCACGCCGGGAGGTATCATCAAGGACTAGTCATCAACAGCACTCTGACTTAGGGATAAGCAGAGTCATTCAAGGACACTTTGCCGAACTTTGGTAAAGTCTACCCACGAGCAAGGGATTGTCGCGGCAGACAGTATTGTCGCTGCCAAGGCAGTAAACTGCAGTGTTGCCGAGGCAGTGATATACGATTGCATTGAGCAGAGACAAGTCAATCAAATCCACAATACAACGCAATTGGATCCTGACCCATCTGTCTCTATTATTCCAACTCTTTACTTCTATTTAGTTATTTTAGTTTAGATAAATCAACTCAATTCACTTGTGTCTTTACTTTTCTATAGAACAAGAAGACAAAGAAGACATATTAAGTATATCAGTCCCTGTGTAGACGATAATCCAATAATACTTATCACTTATTACTTTCGATGTGTCCACTTGCACTAAATGCGCACTTTTGACACGCGATAGTGTGCATGTCTAATTGGGCCTTATAGTGAACCTGATTGAATTTTCACCAAGTATAATGCTCTATAATCGACTTTAAGTTGTGTAATTTGTTTGAAAAGACCGTAATTAGCTATTTGAACTCATAAAATTTGATTTATTCCGATTTATTCTTATTTTGCGGCCGTATTGTTAGGTTTAAAGTGTGCATGTCTAAACGAGCATTATAGTGAACACACTAGAATTTAAACTGAGTAAAATGCTTTAAAATTGAGATTAAGTGGTTTAATCGTATTCAAAAGCCCATAATTAACTCTTTAAACTCATTAAATTTGATTGAATCTCATTTTGTGGCCGGTTTGTTGGGTTTAAAGTGTTCATGTCTGATTGGGCTTTTCAGCGAACTCGTTGGAATTTCAACCGAGTATAATACTCTATAATTTAGACTAAGTTGTATAATTTGCTTCAAAATCTTATAATTAACTATTTGAACTTATGGAAATTGATTTATTCTTATTTCGGGTCCGTGTTTTTGGCTTAAAGTGTGATATCTAAATGAGCTTTATAGTGAACGCATTGGAATTAAACCGAGTAAAATGTTCCAAAGTTGATATTAAGTGGCTTGATCATATTCAAAAGTCGATAATAAACTATTTGAATTTTTTAATTTTGTTTGAATATCATTTTTGGCCGATTTGTTTGGTTTAAAGCGTGCCTGTCTAGTTAGGCTTTTTAGCGAACCCATTGGAATTTTAACCGAGTGTAACGCTTTATAATTGAGATTAGGTTGTATAATTTGGTTCTGAAGCCCATAATTAGCTATTTGAACTCATGAAATCTATTTATTCTTATTTTACGACCGTTTTGTTAGGTTTAAATGTTCATATCTAAATGAGCATTATAGTGAACACACTAGAATTTAAACCAAGTAAAATGCTCTAAAATTGTGTTTAATGGTTTAATCATATTCAATACCCCATACTTAGCCTTTTGAACTCATTAATTTTGATTGAATTTCATTTTATGGTCCGTTTATTCGTTTTAAAGTGTGCATGTCTAATTGGGCCTTTTAGTGAACCTGATTGAATTTTCACCGAGTATAATGCTCTATAATCGACTTTAAGTTGTTTAATTTGTTTGAAAAGACCATAATTAGCTATTTGAACTCATAAAATTTGATTTATTCCGATTTATTCTTATTTTGTGGCCGTATCATTAGGTTTAAATTGTGCATGTCTAAACAAGCATTATAGTGAACACACTAGAATTTAAACTGAGTAAAATGCTCTAAAATTGAGATTAAGTGGTTTAATCGTATTCAAAAGCCCATAATTAACTCTTTAAACTCATTAAATTTGATTGAATCTCATTTTGTGGCCGGTTTGTTGGGTTTATAAAGTGTTCATGTCTGATTGGGCTTTTCAGCAAACTCGTTGGAATTTCAACCGAGTATAATACTCTATAATTTAGATTAAGTTGTATAATTTGGTTCAAAATCTTATAATTAACTATTTGAACTTATGAAAATTGTTTTATTCTTATTTCGGGTCCGTGTTTTTGGCTTAAAGTGTGATATCTAAATGAGTTTTATAGTGAACGCATTGGAATTAAACCGAGTAAAATGTTCCAAAATTGATATTAAGTGGCTTGATCATATTCAATAGTCGATAATAAACTATTTGAACTTATTAATTTTGTTTGAATATCATTTTTGGCCTATTTGTTTGGTTTAAAGCGTGTCTGTCTAGTTAGGTGTTTTAGTGAACCCGTTAGAATTTTAACCGAGTGTAATGCTTTATAATTGAGATTAAGTTGTATAATTTGGTTCTGAAGCCCATAATTAGCTATTTGAATTCATGAAATCTATTTATTCTTATTTTACGACCGTTTTGTTAGGTTTAAATGTTCATATCTAAATGAGCATTATAGTGAACACATTAGAATTTAAACCAAGTAAAATGCTCTAAAAGTGTGTTTAATGGTTTAATCATATTCAATACCCCATACTTAGCCTTTTGAACTCATTAATTTTGATTGAATTTCATTTTATGGTCGGTTTATTCGGTTTAAAGTGTGCATGCCTAATTGGGCCTTTTAGTGAACCTGATTGAACTTTCACCGAGTATAATGCTCTATAATCGACTTTAAGTTGTTTAATTTGTTTGAAGAGACCATAATTAGCTATTTGAACTCATAAAATTTGATTTATTCCGATTTATTCTTATTTTGCGGCCGTATCGTTAGGTTTAAAGTGTGCATGTCTAAACGAGCATTATAGTGAACACACTAGAATTTAAACTGAGTAAAATGCTCTAAAATTGAGATTAAGTGGTTTAATCGTATTCAAAAGCCCATAATTAACTCTTTAAACTCATTAAATTTGATTGAATCTCATTTTGTGACCGGTTTGTTGGGTTTAAAGTGTTCATGTCTGATTAGGCTTTTCAGCGAACTCGTTGGAATTTCAACCGAGTATAATACTCTATAATTTAGATTAAGTTGTTTAATTTGGTTCAAAATCTTATAATTAACTATTTGAACTTATGAAAATTGATTTATTCTTATTTCGGGTCCGTGTTTTTGGCTTAAAGTGTGATATCTAAATGAGCTTTATAGTGAACGCATTGAAATTAAACCGAGTAAAATGTTCCAAAATTGATTGTAAGCCAAGTCAGGATGGTTCACTTGGACTAGATCTGGGCGTAATATGGAAACAATTATGGAAATAATCGATCGTTTCCTTGGTAATTCTGCCTGGTTTAACTCCTTTCCTAACTTCCAAGCTACTTCTTTCTTTCAGGCACGTTCTAACCACAACCCTATCTTACTGGATACTAATCCATCTCCGGCTCTCCGATCCAAACACTCTAAAAACATTTTCCGCTATGAGACTTGCTGTGCTGATATTCCAGAAGTTTCCTCTTGAATTAGAGAGATTTGGTCTAACCATTCTCGCTAACCCTTGATAAATTTTGGGACATTGGACGTTTTCTAGCCTCTTGGCAAGTAAACAAGCATATTAAATCCAATGAACGTATCACTCAGCTTAATGATTTCATTAATATGTGCCTCAAACAACATCTCTCAGATGCAGACATCCAAAACTTTATTTCCGCTAAGAGTGAGCTTGACAGCTTACTAAATGCGAAAGAAATATACTGGGCTCAACGAGCTCGTGCACAATGGTTAGAACACAGTGACAAAAATATTGCCTTCTTTCATGCCAGAGCAAATAGTCGACGGTGGAAGAATCATATTGTTGGGCTTCTCAACAACAGAATATATGGCAAATGCATACAACAAACATTATGACTACTGCTATTGACTACTTTCGAAACCTTTTTTCATCCTCCTCCCCTACTATTGTGTCTTCCATCTTGGAAAACATTCCCATTATTGTAACTAAAACGTTGAATAATGACCTTATTAAGGACTTCACAGTAGATGAAGTTACCATTTCTTTTCGCGATATTAACCCACGGAAAGCTCCAGGAGTCGATGAATTCCCAAGGGGCTTCTTTAGGAAGCATTGGGAGATCCTTGGCCAGGATTTTATAAACCTCTGCCTTGGACTCTTACGAGGGTCGATTGACATGGAAGACGTCAATCGTACTATCATTGTTCTTATACTAAAGATTAACGAACCCACAATAATGCGTCATATCAGACCTTTTAGCCTCTGCACAGTCCTTTATAAGACAATTGAGAAAGTTCTTGTTAATCGCCTAAAAGCTATTATCCCTTTATGCATAAGTGGCAATCAAGTTGCTTTTGTTCAAGGGCGAAACATTACTAACAATATTCTCATTGCACATGTGCTTATCCACACCCTAAATACCGATGAGACCTCGCTTGCCAAACATGCTAGCCTAAAACTAGACATGGAAAAGGCCTTCAACCGTGTTGAATGACCTTTCCTTGAACAAATTATGCTTAAGCTAGGTTTTAACACCCACTGGGTTTCCCATATTGTGAGGTGTATATCCTCTGTTTATTTCCAAGTACGTGTTAATGATTCCCTTTCATGGCCCTTCAAGCCCCATAGAGGTTTACGGCAAGGGGACCCTCTATCTCCTTTCCTTTTTCTTTTCTGTACCCAAGGCCTTTCAGCACTGCTCAATGCTGAGCAAGCAAATGGTAACCTACCTGGGCTTTGTGCTAGCAGGAATGGGCCACGCATTAACCACCTCCTTTTCGCGGATGATTGTGTTGTATTCATTAAGAATACAACTACATAAGCTCAACGCCTTAAGGATGCTCTACATACATATGGTACTTCGTCTAGGCAGACAGTGAACTTTGAAAAGTCTACTATTTTTTTTCTTGGAAAACTTCCATGTCACTTCGTTCGGAAATTAATGATATCCTTCATGTAAGAGAAGTTGATGATCCAAGTATTTATCTAAGAGTCCCTCTCTTAATAGGAAAGAATAAGACAGCGGCCTTGGGGTTTACCAAGGAAAAAATAATGCCCGTCTGAGTAAATGAGATAAACATCTCCTCTCCTTTAGTGGTAGAGAAGTATTCATCAAATCAGTCATACAATCTATGCCTCAGTATGTAATGTCCTGCTACCTTTTACCCCAACACATTATTGATGACATGACCACTTTGATACGCCGATATTGGGGGTCTGGCAAAGCTAACATACGAGGATGGCATATGCTCCCTTGGGAAATTGTATGTCTACCGAAAGCAGCAAGAGGGATAGGATTTCGTGATCTATACCACTTTAATGTTGCTTTACTAGGCAAACAAATCTGGCGTCTGATTTGCGAACTTGATAATCTCCTTAGTCAGGTCTACAAACACAAGTATTACCCATCGGGTTCAATCCTTGAATCTGATCTCTTGGCGATCTTCTTTTGCCTGGAAATGTCTTAGCATTGCTATCTCTGAACTTTGCAATGGTTTCTTCAAAAGGCCAGGCATATCCAATCAAGTCCAGATCCACTTTGACAAATGGGGAGGCTCTCAACCTGTACATCTTTATGGTGATTATGAGATAAATGAAGAAGTTCCTCTTCGAGCAGTACCTTCATGTTTCCTCACCTACCCCGATAGGATGAATTAAAAGTAAGGGGTTACTTTTCCCATGAGGAAGCTAATACCATCCTTAATGTACCAATTATTAATGACATAAAAGACACCACCCTTTGGGGTTATCATGATTCTGGCATGTTTATGGTTCGGTTTGGGTACCAATTTCTGCAGTTGGAACAAGGGCCAGTTAACAGACCTTCTAAGCTTTGGAAAATTTTATCTAAACTCCCTACCCTACCCAAGGTTCGTTCCTTTGGATGGTGGTTATGTCATGATGCGCTCCCAACTGGTCATAATATCCTACAAGCCAATCTTGGTATAGGGATTTGCCCAATTTGCAACATGGCTATTAAAACCACTCTCCATGCTATGAGAAATTGTTCTAGTGCCAGGGAGGCGCTCCAGTTGGCAGGACTCCCGAATCGAATTTTATCCAATGCATATACCTCCCCCCACCAGTGGCTTTCTGAAGTTGCTGGTTTTCTTTCTTTACATCAATTCTCGTTCCTTCATATGATCCTTTGGAATTTATGGAACCGCCATAATGATTTCGTCCATAACATCTCCAACCGGTTTGGTTAGCTGTCTACAATGCCCAAAATCTTTTCAATGACTATACACCAGTTAATGTTGATGCCCACCTACGTTCCCAGCTAGCTGAGCCCACTTTTTCTCAAGCTAGATGGATGAAACCAGATCCTGGTTTCGTCAACATAAACACGGATGGCGCCTTTGACCATGTTTTAAGGGGTGCTACAGCAGGCGTTATCGCTCGTGATTCTTTTGGCTTCTTCCTGGGTGGTTGCTCTCTACCACTCGCTTTCTGCCTGGATCCAGCTTTTGTCGAGGCTCTTGTTGTTTTGGAAGGATTGAAATTTTTTGCTGCTAATGGCTGGACAAATGTAATCATTGAAACTGATTCAGCCTCCATTGCTAACAAGGTTAACAACTCTCAGCACCATGATCTCTCCACGGTGCAGCATTTGGTGTCTCGCATCCGCTCCACTCTCGATAATTTGCCTGATTGTAAGATTTGTTATGTACCTAGAGACGCAAACGTTGTAGCACATGTCTTAGATACTAGGGCTTTGTGGTCTTTTCTTTCTTGTTCATTTGTTTGTAACTTTCCCGATTATATTCGGGCTTCTATAAATTCGGAGAGGTTCTCCTCTTCTTCTCAATAAAACCATGGGTACTCTTTTCCCCATAGGGGCCTGCTCACCACTCGAGGTGATTAGCTATAGGATTTTTTTAATGAGGCCCTTTCCTTCAAAAAGAATTCAACGATTTTACTCTAGAGCCCAATTACAAATGCACTTTTTAAACCGAACAAAACAATCACAAAATGAAATTAATTCAAATTTTATGAGTTTAAATATTTAATTTTAGTCTTCTGAATCTTATTATACATGTTAATCTCAACTTTAAAGCATTTTAGTCAGATAAAATTTCAATGGTTTTACTGTAAAGCCCAGTTAGAAACGCACGCTTTAAACCCAACAAAACAGTCACAAAAGGAGATTAATTTAAATTGTATGAGTTCAAATATTTAATTTTAGGCTTCTGAATCTGATTATATAGGTTAATCTCAATTTTAGAGTAGTTTACTCAATTAAAATTTCAACGATTTTAAATTAAAGCCCATTAGAAATGCATGCTTTAAACCTAACTAAACAGTCACAAAATGAGATTAATTCAAATTTTGTGGGTTCAAATATTTAATTTTAGTCTTCTGAATCTGATTATACATGTTAATCTCAATTTTAGAGCATTTTACTCAGTTAAAAGTTCAACGGTTTTACTATAAAGCCCAATTAGAAACGCACGCTTTAAACACAACAAAACGGTCATAAAATTAGATTAATCCAAATTTTATGAGTTCAAATATTTAATTTTAGGCTTTTAAATCTGATTATACAGGTTAATCTCAATTTTATAGCATTTTACTCAGTTAAAATTTCAACGATTTTTACCGTAAAACCCAATTAAAAATGCACGCTTTAAACCTAACAAAACGGTCACAAAATGAGATTAATTCAAATTTTATGAGTTCAAATATTTAATTTTAGTCTTCTAAATTTCATTATAAATGTTAATCTCAATTTTAGAGCATTTTACTCAGATGAAAGTTCAACGGTTTTACTATAAAGCCCAATTAAAAACGTACGATTTAAACCCAACAAAACGGTAACAAAAAGAGATTAATTCAAATTTTATGAGTTCAAATATTTAGTTTTAGGCTTATGAATCTGATTATACAGGTTAATCTAAATTTAGAGCATTTTACACAATTAAAATTTCAACGATTTTACATTAAAGCCCAATTAGAAATGCATGCTTTAAACCTAACAAAACGGTCACAAAATGAGATTAATTCAAATTTTATAAGTTAAAATATTTAATTATAGCCCTATGAATCTGATTCTACATGTTAATCTCATTTTTAGGGCATTTTACTCCGTTAAAATTTCAACGGTTTTACTATATAGCCCAATTAGAAACGTACGATTTAAACCTAACAAAATGGTAACAAAAAGAGATTAATTCAAACTTTATGAGTTCAAATATTTAATTTTAAGCTTTTGAATCTGATTATACAGGTTAATCTCAATTTTAGAACATTATACACAATTAAAATTTCAACGATTTTACATGAAAGCCCAATTAGAAATGCATGCTTTAAACCTAACAAAACGGTCACAAAATGAGATTAATTCAAACTTTATAAGTTAAAATATTTAATTATAGCCCTATGAATCTGATTCTACATGTTAATCTCATTTTTAGGGCATTTTACTCCGTTAAAATTTCAACGGTTTTACTATATAGCCCAATTAGAAACGTACGATTTAAACCTAACAAAATGGTAACAAAAAGAGATTAATTCAAATTTTATGAGTTCAAATATTTAATTTTAAGCTTTTGAATCTGATTATACAGGTTAATCTCAATTTTAGAACATTATACACAATTAAAATTTCAACGATTTTACATTAAAGCCAAATTAGAAATGCATGCTTTAAACCTAACAAAACGGTCACAAAATGAGATTAATTCAAATTTTATGAGTTCAAATATTTAATTTTAGTCTTCTGAATTTCATTATACATGCTAATCTCAATTTTAGAGCATTTTACTCAGATGAAAGTTCAACGATTTTACTATAAAGCCCAATTAAAAACGTACGATTTAAACCCAACAAAACGGTAACAAAAAGAGATTAATTCAAATTTTATGAGTTCAAATATTTAGTTTTAAGCTTATGAATTTGATTATACAGGTTAATCTGAATTTTAGAGCATTTTACACAATTAAAATTTCAACGATTTTACATTAAAGCCCAATTAGAAATGCATTTAAACCTAACAAAACGGTCACAAAATGAGATTAATTCAAACTTTATAAGTTAAAATATTTAATTATAGCCCTATGAATCTGATTCTACATGTTAATCTCATTTTTAGGGCATTTTACTCCGTTAAAATTTCAACGGTTTTACTATATAGCCCAATTAGAAACGTACGATTTAAACCTAACAAAATGGTAACAAAAAGAGATTAATTCAAATTTTATGAGTTCAAATATTTAATTTTAAGCTTTTGAATCTGATTATACAGGTTAATCTCAATTTTAGAACATTATACACAATTAAAATTTCAATGATTTTACATTAAAGCCAAATTAGAAATGCATGCTTTAAACCTAACAAAACGGTCACAAAATGAGATTAATTCAAATTTTATGAGTTCAAATATTTAATTTTAGTCTTCTGAATTTCATTATACATGTTAATCTCAATTTTAGAGCATTTTACTCAGATGAAAGTTCAACGATTTTACTATAAAGCCCAATTAAAAACGTACGATTTAAACCCAACAAAACGGTAACAAAAAGAGATTAATTCAAATTTTATGAGTTCAAATATTTAGTTTTAAGCTTATGAATCTGATTATACAGGTTAATCTGAATTTTAGAGCATTTTACACAATTAAAATTTCAACGATTTTACATTAAAGCCCAATTAGAAATGCATGCTTTAAACCTAACAAAACGGTCACAAAATGAGATTAATTCAAACTTTATAAGTTAAAATATTTAATTATAGCCCTATGAATCTGATTCTACATGTTAATCTCATTTTTAGGGCATTTTACTCCGTTAAAATTTCAACGGTTTTACTATATAGCCCAATTAGAAACGTACGATTTAAACCTAACAAAATGGTAACAAAAAGAGATTAATTCAAATTTTATGAGTTCAAATATTTAATTTTAAGCTTTTGAATCTGATTATACAGGTTAATCTCAATTTTAGAACATTATACACAATTAAAATTTCAACGATTTTACATTAAAGCCAAATTAGAAATGCATGCTTTAAACCTAACAAAACGGTCACAAAATGAGATTAATTCAAATTTTATGAGTTAAAATATTTAATTATAGCCCTATGAATCTGATTCTACATGTTAATCTCATTTTTAGAGCATTTTACTCAGTTAAAATTTCAACGATTTTACTATATAGCCTAATTAGAAACGTACGATTTAAACCTAACAAAACGGTAACAAAAAGAGATTAATTCAAATTTTATGAGTTCAAATATTTAATTTTAAGCTTTCGAATCTGATTATACAGGTTAATCTCAATTTTAGAACATTATACACAATTAAAATTTCAACGATTTTACATTAAAGCCAAATTAGAAATGCATGCTTTAAACCTAACAAAACGGTCACGAAATGAGATTAATTCAAATTTTATGAGTTAAAATATTTAATTATAGCCCTATGAATCTGATTCTACATGTTAATCTCATTTTTAGAGCATTTTACTCGGTTAAAATTTCAACGGTTTTACTATATTGCCCAATTAGAAACATACGATTTAAACCTAACAAAATGGTAACAAAAAGAGATTAATGCAAACTTTATGAGTTCAAATATTTAATTTTAAGCTTTTGAATCTGATTATACAGGTTAATCTCAATTTTAGAACACTATACACAATTAAAATTTCAACGATTTTACATTAAAGCCAAATTAGAAATGCATGCTTTAAACCTAACAAAACGGTCACAAAATGAGATTAATTCAAATTTTATGAGTTAAAATATTTAATTATAGCCCTATGAATCTGATTCTACATGTTAATCTCATTTTTAGAGCATTTTACTCAGTTAAAATTTCAACGGTTTTACTATATAGCCCAATTAGAAACGTACGATTTAAACCTAACAAAACGGTAACAAAAAGAGATTAATTCAAATTTTATGAGTTCAAATATTTAATTTTAAGCTTTTGAATCTGATTATACAGGTTAATCTCAATTTTAGAGCATTTTACTTAATTAAAATTTCAACGATTTTACATTAAAGCCCATTAGAAATGCACGCTTTAAACCTAACTAAACGGTCAAAAAATGAGATTAATTCAAATTTTATGAATTCAAATATTTAATTTTAGTCTTCTAAATCTGATTATACATGTTAATCTCAATTTTAGAACATTTTACTCAGTTAAAATTTCAAGGGTTTTATTATAAAGCCCAATTAGAAATGCACGATTTAAACCCAACAAAAAGGGATTAATTAAAATTTTATGAGTTCAAATATTGAATTTTAGTCTTCTGAATCTAATTATACATGTTAATCTCAATTTTAGAGCATTTTACTCAGATGAAAGTTCAACGATTTTACTATAAAGCCCAATTAAAAACGTACGATTTAAACCTAACAAAACGGTCACAAAATGAGATTAATTCAAATACTATGAGTTAAAATATTTAATTATAGCCCTATGAATATGTTATACATGTTAATCTCAATTTTAGAGTATTTTACTCAGTTAAAATTTCAACGGTTTACCCATTATTAATGATACAAAAGACACCACCCTTTTGGGTCACCATGACTCTGGCATCTATTCGGTACGATCTAGTTACCAATTTCTGCAGTTGCATCCAGGGCCAGTTAATAGACCCTCTAAACTTTGGAAAATCCTATCTAAATTGCCTACTTTACCTAAGGTTCGTTCATTTGGATGGCTTTTATGTCATGATGCACTACCTTCTGGCCACAAAATCCTCCAGGCCAATCTTGGTACGGGGGTATGTCCGATTTGCAATATGGCCATTGAAACCACACTTCATGCTTTGCGTTCTTTTAATTCTTGTTCTTTTGATTGTAACTTTCCCGATTTTATTCGGGCTTCTGTAAACTCGGAGAGGTTATCCTCTTCTATTCAATAAATTCATGGGTACTCTTTTTCCCATATGGGCCTACTCACCTCTCGAGGTGACTGGCTATAGGGTTTTTTTAATGAGGCCCTTTCCTTCAAAAAAAAATTTTTAATTGCTTTACTGTAAAATCCAATTAGAAATGCACGCTTTAAACCCAACAAAACGGACGCAAAAAATGATTAATTCAAATTTTATGAGTTTAAATATTTAATTATAGGCTTATGAATCTGATTATACATGTTAATCTCAATTTTAGAGCATTTTACTCAATTAAAATTTCAACGATTTTATTGCAAAGCCCAATTAGAAACGAAATCTTTAAACCCAACAAAACGGTCACAAAAAGAGATTTATTCAAATTTTATGAGTTCAAATATACAACTTTATGCTTCTGAATATGATTATACAGGTTAATCTCAATTTTAGAGCATTTTACTCAATTAAAATTTCAACGATTTTACATTAAAGCCCATTAGAAATGCACGCTTTAAACCTAACTAAACGGTCACAAAATGAGATTAATTCAAATTTTATGAGTTCAAATATTTAATTTTAGTCTTTTGAATCTGATTATACATGTTAATCTCAATTTTAGAGCATTTTACTCTTTAAAATTTCAACGGTTTTTTGGTTAAAATTCGAACGGGTGGGTTAATGGATGCTTTTTTCTCTCCTCTCCCTTTCTCTCGCCTTCTTCACCTTCTCCATCTTCTCTTCTCCTTCTCCGTTTTGGAGAACAACTCAGTCTTGGTTACCGCGACACCACTCACCATCTCCGTTTGGGAAGAGGAAGAATCTAGCATCCATTTGAATCAACCAATCCAGTTAAGTTGGATTTTCTTGTTACTATCTTTTTACTTTTTTTATCATATTTTTCCTTGTTGTTTCATCATTTACGTTCTTATTTTTTCTCTAAAATTTGGTTCTTGGGAACACTTGAATTTTCTTTTGTTTATTAAGGATTTGTTTGATCCTTTTTGATGGCATCGATGGCGATTCAGTTGATCTGTTATTAATCTATTTGGCATCATGGATTGTTCAACAATTATTTATTGTACGTCTTTCTTCCTTTCTTTACACTAAAACAACTTCTCTTTATTGGATGTTTGAGGAGTTTGTGAGTGATCCTCCCAAAATGTCATATTATGGACGATACAACAAATCTTTCCAGATTTGTCATAGTGACTATGGATATCCATGCCACTTTACCACCCATTGGGAATCGACCACCATCTGTGATAAGTTGGAATTTTTCTTTGTGTTTCTTCAATTCTTTTGTTCTTTTTGTTATACATCGATGCGGGTTTCTCTTAGGATTCTCTATTGAGACTCTTGCAAATTTATGTTTATTATTGTTTGGTTTTGTTCTAGCGATTTTCAAGATCAATCACAACGATCTCATGGATCGTCTTTGCAAGGATCTTTCCTTGCGTTTGTTACAACAGTCTTCTGACTCTTTCGGCATGGATATGGATTTCCTAATCAGTCATCTCATCTTATGTTTCTTGGTACCATCATGTTATGCTATGTTTGTTTTGGTTATTAAGTGTATTTTCGATGACTACCAAATCAGAACCATCATCTTGTCGGCTACTCGGCATCTCAATGTCATACCACCTTTAGATAAGGTTCTTTCCAACACCTCTTATGGTGTCCTTTTTTCCAGCAAATTGATTTATATTGCAGTCTAACTTAAGTTTGCATACAACAATAAACGTTGGATGTTTTTTTGGTGAATGATAAAGTCCATATACGCAACTCTGGTTCATTGAAGCTTGGATTCAGATTTTCTAAGATCTGGCCTTTACACTTCTTAGTGAGTACTCCTCCTCCCTCTACACTTCCTCCTTTACATATACACATTCTTGGAGACCTAGATTTCCGTATAGATTTGGCTCATTGCCCCTCTCTCGATAACGATACTCCAAATCTACAAGAAAGTTTCTTGTTATACTCGGAGTTAGGAAACTCTATTCCAACCAAAAGTCATTCTCGATCTAGATTTGTTTCCCTGTCTGTTATGGTATGTATGAGGATATGTTTCCCCAAATTTTCTCCATTGCTGATTGTTTTCAGGCTCGAGTTCGGCATTTTTTCCATTATAGGTCGATTGGTTCCAAAAGAATTTAAGCCGTCTTTTGCTTCTATTTCTCTCTCGACAAGAAGTCCCCTTTGCCAAGCTTGTTCCTCGGACGGCTTGGAGGTAGGGGTTTGGGAACTCTATGCAAACTTTCAAAATCCGAGGAGAATCCACAAGGTTATGAGGTATGTTTTAATCGTTTTTTACGTTGAAACCATGACCTTTTATCTAGGCCTCTCATGGTATGCTCATATTTCAAACTCATTAATCACTTTAGATGCACAATTACAACCATTTCTATGGCTCTCCAACACCTTTATTGGTGTCTTACTTTCAATTGGTTTCGGTGTTCTTGCCTCCCTGATGAACGGCTCATTTACTTCTAATGCTTTCCACCATTATTTTTGTTGTTCCATGGTGAATGAGCTTGATTCTC
Organism: Abelmoschus esculentus; assembly: GCA_035048815.1. Taxonomy (NCBI): domain Eukaryota; kingdom Viridiplantae; phylum Streptophyta; class Magnoliopsida; order Malvales; family Malvaceae; genus Abelmoschus; species Abelmoschus esculentus. The sequence continues at coordinate 7,750,294 of JAUCBN010000055.1, forward strand.
AAGAGACCCTACCTGATATCACTTTGCATGAAAGTCTCGATTACGATGACACTTCTTCTTTTGGTGACCGAAGTTGGACGTTTCTTTTCCCTCTAAGTCCAAATCGACAAGTAATTTAGCTATTGTTACAAGAATTAAATACTATATTGTATTATTTCCTTCTATATTTAATTTTGACTTACTTCTATTTCAATCTTGTTTCGTTTGTTATGTTTCTATTTTTTTTTGTTATCCCTCTACATAAACCACCCCTTCCAAGGGGCTTCTCCAACATCTTTTTTGGTGTATTTTTCTCAAACAAGTTATCTTGTTCTACTACTTTCCCTCTTCTTGAGGAACAATGGTTGAAATTCCATTCCAACGCCTTGTTTCTTCATGACGTCGGATCCTATTTCTATCTAACCGAAACTATGCTCCAAAAGAAGTATTTTATATCCTTTATGCATAACGAATTCAACTTATCCTCTAAGTCTACTCCTTATCTAATAAGGAATTCTCCTTACTTCCTAAGTTCTTGGTTTATGGCTATTGACGCTAAGTTTATTTTTGCTTTCTTTATAATTCCACTATATATGTTTTACTATGTTCGACTTCATTTCTGTATTATTTTCATATACATACCACCTTTGTTAAGGGATTCCTCTAACACCTTTTATGGTATGCCATTATCGAACAAGTTAACTTGTATTATTAACATCCTCTTTCTTGAGGTACAATGGATGCAACTAAGACCCAGAGTTCTAATAGCTCCACTATTGCTTTCTTTGATTTACTCCACCCTCTTTGATCATAAAGATGGATTCCATCTCAAAATATCTCTTTATATTGTGTATTTTCTCTTGATAGGGATCTTAACCAACATATCATATTGTGTATTTTCTCAATTTTTAAATCTATACCGAACTTTGAATAGAGGTACCAAGTGAACACCACCTTCTGATGAGGCAACAAAACCAAGAGGCATCATCCTTTGATCAAGGTTTCTATTGGAAAAGCTAGGATGAGCAATGGAAAAAACTCTCCGGTGGCGGCTGACGGTGATCAACCCCACCGAGAAAAATGAAAATATTATGTTGGAACTGTCAGGGTCTCGGCAATACCCAGGCAGTTCTTTCTCTACAACGTGCTTGTTCAAAAAAGCATGATGTCGATATTCTTTTTCTTTGTGAAACTAGGTTAAACAAACACAATATGTATCGTATTAAGCTTAAGTTAGGAATGCATGGTTGTATAGCTATTGAGTTCAACCCTTCTTGTACAGGGCTTGCTCTTATTTGGAATAATAAAACTACTATTGATTTGCTTTCTTACTCGGATCGTCATATTGATGTCATTATTTCTTTTAGACAATTACAATTCCATTTTTCCGATTTACATGGTTTCGCTAAAACTGCAAACAAATACAAAACTTGGCAATTAATAGATACTCTAAAATCAACCTCTTCCCTTCCCTGGCTTTTAGGGGGGAATTTTAATGAAATTCTTTATGACAATGAAAAACAAGGCAGAACTCGTCGTGCGCGATCATAAATTAATAATTTTAGAGATTGTCTTGCTCAGAATGATCTTTTCGATTGTAAACCAACGTCTGGATGGTTCACTTGGACTAGATCTGGTCTTAATATGGAAACCATTATGAAAAGAATCGATAGATTCCTTGGTAACTCCGCATGGTTTAATACCTTTCCTAACTGCCAAGATATATCCCTCTTTCAGGCTCGTTCTGACCATTGCCTTATCTTAATGGACACTAACCCATCACGAACTCTCAGATCCAAACGCTCTAATAATCTTTTTCGCTATGAGAATTGCTGGGCTGATGACCCGGAAGTTTTGTCTCGAATTAGAGAGATTTGGTCTAACCAATCTCGCTCGACACTTCATAAACTTTAGGATATTGGACGATTCCTAGCCACTTAGCAAACTAACAAACGCATTAAATCCAATGAGCGTATCATTCAACTAAACGATCTTATTAATATGTGTCTTAAACGACATCTTTCTGATATGGAAATCCATAACTTTATTTCTGCTAAAAGTGAGCTTGATAGCTTGTTAAATGCGAAAGAAATATACTGGGCTCAACGAGCTCGAACACACTCGTTAGAACATGGTGATAAAAATACTTCCTTTTTTCATGCCAGAGCAAATAGCCGACGGCGGAAGAATCATATTGTTGGAATTCTAAACAACCAGAATATATGGCAAACATATACAGACGACATCATGTCTACTGCTATTAATTACTTTCAAAACCTTTTTACGTCTTCCTCTCCTACTATTGCCTCTTCCATCTTGGATAATATTCCCACTATTGTTACCGAAACAATGAACAATGATCTTAATAAGGATTTCACAACAGATGAAGTTACCATTGCTTTTCGTGATATAGACCCGAGGAAAGCCCCGGGTGTTGATGGATTCCCAAGCGGTTTCTTCAGCAAGCATTGGGATATCCTAGGCCAGGACTTTACAAGCCTCTTCCTCGGACTCTTACGAGGGTCGGTTAATATGGAAGAGGTCAATCGTACTATCATTGTTCTTATTCCCAAAATCAGCAACCCCACTACAATGCGCCATCTCAGACCTATTAGCCTTTGCAAAGTCCTCTATAAAACTGTATCGAAAGTACTTGTTAACCGTCTAAAATCTATCATACCCTTATGTATCAGTGGCAATCAAGCTGCTTTTGGTCAAGGAAGGAACATTACTGACAACATCCTTATTGCCGATGAGCTCATCCATACTTTAAATACTGATGAAACATCTCTTGCGAAAGGTGCTAGCTTAAAACTCGACATGGAAAAGGCTTTCGACCGTGTTGAATGGCCTTTTCTTGAACAAATTATGATTCGTCTAGTATTCAACTCAAGTTGGTTTTCCCTTGTTATGCGGTGTGTATCCTCAGTATCCTTTCAAGTACGTATCAACGACTCCCTATCACGACTTTTCAAACCCCATAGAGGGTTACGGCAAGGGGACCCTCTATCCCCTTTCTTGTTTCTTTTATGTACACAAGGCCTTTCAGCCTTGCTCAATGATAAGCAAACAAATGGTAACCTCCCTGGACTTTGTGCTAGCAGGAATGGGCCACGTGTTAACCACCTTCTTTTTGCGGACGACTGTGTCGTATTCATTAAGAATACAACTACAGAACCTCAATGCCTTAAGGATGCTCTTCATACTTACGCTACTTTGTCTGGGCAGGTGGTGAATTTTGAAAAGTCTACTATTTTCTTTTCTTGGAAAACTTCCACGTCGCTTCGGTCGGAAATCAATGATATCCTTCATGTAAGAGAAGTGGATGATCCAGGTATTTATCTGGGAGTCCCTCTCCTAATAGGAAAGAACAAGACAACAACCTTGGGGTTCACCAGGGATAAAATGAATGCTCGCCTGAGTAAATGGGATAAACATCTCCTCTCCTTTAGTGGTAGAGAAATTTTTATTAAATTTGTCATCCAATCTATATCACAGTATGTTATGTCTTGCTACCTTTTACCCCAAAACATTATTGATGACATGACCACTTCGATACGCCGTTATTGGTGGTCTGGGAAAGCTGACAAACGAGGTTGGCATATGCTCCCTTGGGACACCGTCTGTCTGCCAAAAGCAGTAGGAGGTATAGGGTTTCACGATCTTCACCACTTCAATGTTGCTTTACTAGGCAAACAGATCTGGCGTCTGGTTTGTGAACCTGATAACCTCCTTAGTCAGGTCTACAAATGCAAGTATTACCCATCGGGTTCTATCCTCGAATCTGATCACACTCGGAGATCTTCTTTTGCTTGGAAAGGCCTTAACATTGCTATCTCTAAGCTTCGCGATGGCTTTTTCAAACGCCCAGGTATATCCAGCCAAGTACAAATCCACTTTGACAAATGGGGAGGCTCCCAGCCTGTCAACCTTTATGGTGATTATGAGGTAAATGACGAAGTCCCTCTTCGAGCAGGTACCTTCATGTTGCCTAATTTACCCCGATGGGACGAATCAAAAGTCAGAGAATACTTCTCCCACGAAGACGCCAACACCATCCTTAATGTACCCATTATTAATGGCACAAAAGACACCACTCTTTGGGGTCACCATAACTCTGGTATGTACACGGTTTGGTCTGGTTACCAATTTTTGCAGTTACAGTTAGGGCCAGTTAATAGGCCCTCCAAGCTTTGGAAAATTATATCTAAACTGCCTACTCTACCCAAGGTTCGTACCTTTGGATGGCGTTTATGTCATGATGCACTCCCATCTGGCCATAAAATCCTCCAGGCCAATCTCGGTACGAGGGTATGCCCGATTTGTAACATGACCATAGAAACCACCCTCCATGCTATGCAGGACTGTCCTAATGCCAAGGAGGCACTCCAGTTGGCAGGGCTTCCTACGCGAATTTTCTCCAATACCTTTGACTACCCCCACCAGTGGCTTTCTGAAGTTGCTGGTTTGCTCTCTTTACATCAATTTTCACTTCTTACCACGATCCTTTGGAATTTATGGAATCGTCGAAATGACTTTGTCCATAATAGCCATCTCCAACCGGTTTGGTTAACTGTTTCTAAAGCACAAAAACTTTTTAATGACTACACATCAATTAATGATGCCTCCCATCTATGTTCCCCGCTAGTTGAGCCCACTTTTGCTCAAGCTAGATGGACGAAACCGGACCCTGATTTCGTCAAGATTAACACGGATGACGCCTTTGACCCCGTGTTAAGGGGTGCTGCTGCTGGCGTCATTGCCCGGGATTCCTCTGGCGTCGTCCTTGGTGGTTGTTCTATGCCGCTCATTTGCCTGGACCCCGCTTCTGCTGAGGCTCTTGCCATTTTGGAAGGTCTAAACTTTGCTATTGCTAATGGCTGGACCCATGTGATCTTTGAAACTGATTCAACTTCCATTGCTAACAAGGTTAACAACACCCATCATCAAGATCTTTCCACAATAAAACGTTTGGTGTCTCGCATCCGCTCCACTCTTGGTTTTTTGCCTGATTGAAAGATCTATTATGTACCTAGAGACGCAAACGTTGTAGCCCATGTCTTAGCTACTAGGGCTTTGCGTTCTTTTACTTCCTGTTCTTTTGATTGTAACTTTCCCGATTATATTCGGGCTTCTATAAATTCAGAGAGGTTCTCCTCTTCTTCTCAATAAAATCATGGTTACTCTTTTCCCCATAGGAGCCTACTCACCTCTCGAGGTGACTAACTATAGGGTTTTTTTTAATGAGGCCATTTCTTTCAAAAAAAATTCAACAGTTTTACTATAAAGCCCAATTAGAAACGCACGCTTTAAACCCAACAAAAAGGTCACAGAAAGAGATTAATTCAAATTTTATGATTTCAAATATTTAATTTTAGGCTTCTGATTCTGGTTATACAGGTCAATCTCAATTTTAGAGCATTTTACTCTATTAAAATTTAAACAATTTTACATTAAAGCCTAATTAGAAATGCACGCTTTAAACCTAACAAAATGGTCACAGAATGAGATTAATTCAAATTTTATGAGTTGAAATCTTAACTGAGTAAAATGCTCTAAAACAGAGATTAACATGTATAATAACATTCAATCTGATTATACATGTTAATCTTAATTTTAGAGCATTTTCCTCAGTTAAAATTTCAATTGTTTTACTATAAAGCCCAATTAGAAACGCACGCTTTAAATCCAACAAAACAGACACAAAAAGGATTAATTCAAATTTTATAAGTTTAAATATTTAATTATAGGCTTATGAATCTGATTATGCATGTTAATCTCAATTTTAGAGCATTTTACTCAATTAAAATTTCAACGATTTTACTGTAAAGCCCAATTAGAAATGCACTTTTTAAACCCAATAAAAAAGTCACAAAATGAGATTAATTCAAATTTTATGAGTTCAAATATTTAATTTTAGTCTTATGAATCTGATTATACCGGTTAATCTCAATTTTAGAGCCTTTTCCTCGGTTAAAATTTCAACGGTTTTACAGTAAAGCCCAATTAGAAACGAAAGCTTTAAACCCAACAAAATGGACACAAAAAGGATTAATTCATATTTTATGAGTTCAAATATTTAATTTTAGTCTTCTGAATCTGATTGTACATGTTAATCTCAATTTTAGAGCATTTTACTCAGTTAAAATTTTAACAGTTTTACTATAAAGCCCAACTAGAAACGCACGATTTAAACCCAACAAAACGGTCACAGAGAGATATTAATTCAAATTTTATGAGTTCAAATATTTAATTTTAGGCTTCTGAATTTGATTATATAGGTTAATCTCAATTTTAGAGCATTTTCCTCGGTTAAAATTTCAACGGTTTTACTGTAAAGCCCAATTAAAAACGCAAGCTTTAAACCCAACAAAACGGACACAAAAAAGGATTAATTCAAATTTTATGAGTTCAAAAATTTAATTTTAGTCTTCTGAATCTGATTGTACATGTTAATCTCAATTTTAGACCATTTTACTCAGTTAAAATTTCAACGGTTTTACTATAAAGCCCAATTAGAAACGCACAATTTAAACCCAATAAAACGGTCACAAAGAGATATTAATTCAAATTTTATGAGTTCAAATATTTAATTTTAAACTTCCGAATCTGATTATACAGGTTAATCTCAATTTTAGAGCATTTTCCTCAATTAAAATTTCTACAATTTTACATTGAATCCCATTGGAAATGCATGCTTTAAAACTAACAATACGGCCACGAAATGAGATTAATTAAAATTTTATGAGTTCAAATATTTAATTTTAGGCTTCTAAATCTGATTATACAGGTTAATTTCAATTTTAGTGCATTTTTACTCAATTAAAATTTCAACGATTTTATATTAAAGCCTAATTAGAAATGCACGCTTTAAAACTAACAAAACGATCACAAATGTAGATTATATTAAAGCCCAATTAGAAATGCACGATTTAAACCCAACAAACGGTCAGAAAATGAGATTAACTCTAATTTTATGAGTTCAAATATTTAATTATAGCCTTATGAGTCTGATTATACATGTTAATCTCAATTTTATAGTATTTTACTCAGTTAAAATTTCAACGGTTTTACTATAAAGCCCTATTAGAAATGCACGCTTTAAACCCAACAAAACGGTCACAAAAAAAGATTAATTCAAATTTCATGAGTTTAAAATTTTAATTATAAGCTTTTGAATCTGATTATACATATTAATCTCAATTTTAGAGTATTTTACTCAATTAAAATATTAACGATTTTACTGTAAAGCCCAATTAGAAATGCACTTTTGAAAACCAACAAAACAGTCACAAAATGAGATTAATTCAAATTTTATGAATTTAAATATTTAATTATAGGCTTCTGAGTCTGATTATACAAGTTAATCTCAATTTTTGAGCAATTTTCTCAGTTAAAAATTCTATGATTTTTAGAAATGCACGCTTTAAACCTAACAAAACGGTCATAAAATGAGATTAATTCAAATTTTATGAGTTCAAATATTTAATTTTAGGCTTCTGAATCTGATTATACATGTTAATCTCAATTTTAAAACATTTTACTCAATTAAAATTTCAACATTTTATATTAAAGCCCAATTAAAAATGCACTCTTTAAACCTAACAAAACGGTCACAAAATGAGATTAATTCAAATTTTATGAGTTAAAATATTTAATTATAGCCCTATGAATCTGATTATAAATGTTAATCTCAATTTTAGATCATTTTACTCAGTTAAAATTTCAATTGTTTTTACTATAAAGCCCAATTAGAAACACACACTTTAAACCCAACAAAACGGTCGCAAAAAAAGATTAATTCAAATTTTATGAGTTTAAATATTTATTTATAGGCTTATGAATCTGATTATACTTGTTAATCCCAATTTTAGAGCATTTTACTCAATTAAAATTTCAACAATTTAACTGTAAAGCTCAATTAGAAACACACTTTTTAAACCAACAAAATAATCACAAAATGAGGGTAGGTGAAAGGAATAGGTGAAATGAATGGAGGGAATAGTTTAGGGACTGATTTGGAAGCGGAAGGATGTGTGGTGTTGATAAGGGTGAATGGATGTTTAGGACGTTTTATGATGATGATAAAGGATAGGAATGGTGAATGGAATAAGTTGATATGTAAGGATGGTGATATGGTGAAAAGGAATGTTGAAATGGAAATAGTATCTTAAAGATACTCAAGGAAGAAACTAGGTTATAGAAAACCTAATCCTGAACCTTATATTGATCTTTAAGGGGTGTTGATAAACGGACCTTGACCATTTTAGTATATTAAACTAAAAGAACCCGAAGTATCAAAATGGATAGAAAGGGGTTTGACGCCACAAGTACAAAAGTACTTGGTAAGTCAATAAAGTTCTAAGATGAACTAAACGAGAGAAAAATCTCACAAGTAATTTTATATAATCTGAATGGTGCGTTTATAGAATGAAATCCAAGTCCTATTTATAGTTTTCTAAGGGGTTTGACCGAAATGAACTCTAACTTTTCGGATAACCATTCATTTGAATGGTGTCTCCCTCCAAATCTATTAGAAGAGTTGTAACTTTTCGGTCCAGCCTGCACAGTCTTCAGTAATTGGGCCATATCTTGAGGTGGTCCTGATATCAGATTGATGTGATTCAACATGAGTTGGAAAGATAAGAGATAGAGGAACAACTTTCATGAAGACACCGAAACCAAATTCTTCTTGGATCCTACTCGAAAATAGAAAACAAGTGGACCATCATGAATCTGCCCAATGAAGAGTGATGCCTCTTTGTTTTGAAGTGAAATTCATATTTCCCTCCATGGAGTGGCGCCCAAACATGTTTCCCTCCATGGCTGATCGGTTGTGTCCCTTGGGGAGGGAATATGTCCTTCCATGCTTGAGATGAAGGTTGTAGGGTGAGCTGAGACGAGCTGATTGAGCTGCGAGTGAGCTGACTTGAGCTGAGCTAGCTAGCTGAAAGACTTAGCTAAATTTTAAAGCTGGAATAAGCTAATCCGAGCTGCCTTTAGCAAAGTGAGTTGGTCCATTAGCTTCCTTATACTCTCTTCTAGTGTGAGGAGTGTTTTGGAGCTGATCCGAATCCCCTAAGGCCTCGTTTTGAATTATGCTTCATTTGAGCTCATATGGGTTTTGTGAGCTGACATGAAGCTATCCTTGAGTCCTTTAAGTACCGTAGGAGTGTCCCATGCATTTCCAAGCTATTCTGAAGTTGGCTCCTTGTGTTTCTAGCATTGCCTTTCGTTTAGCTTCTTCTGAGCTGACTGAACTGACACCGAGCTAATACTTACTCCTTGAGCTATGTATAAGTCCTATGAAGAAAAAATAATAATGGAAACAATGAGAATACTTAAAATAACTTAATATAAATTTAGATCTAAGATGAAACTTAATAATGTGGTTATAATGACTACTCATGTTTATAACTTAATTAATATAACTCTTAAGTATCTTACTATAAAGTATATAAAAGTAATAAATACTAAGATCAGTAAGATAACTCCCCTTTGATCCCATGCGTGAAATGAATTATGAAAGCATGAAATAAATGAGCAGAAATGTGCACGCATCATCCACCCTTCTTTTAGGCGATTTGTCCTCAAATCGAAAGGGTTTTCCAACGAATAATTCCTGGATACAGGGGCGGTCAATTGCTTAATATATGAGTAATGCGTGCACATTTCTGCTCATTTATCTCATGCTTTCATACTTCATTTCACACATGGGATCAAAGGGGAGTTATCTTACTGATCTTAGTATTTATTACTTTATATACTTTATAGTAAGGTACTTAAGAGTTATATTAATTATGTTATAAACATGAATAGTCATTATAACCACATTATTAAGTTTCATCTTAGATCTAAATTTATATTAAGTTATTTTAAGTATTATCATTATTTCCATTTTTATGTTTTCTTCATAAGACTGTAACTACAGCTCAAGGAGTAAGTATTTTCTCAATGTCAGCTCAATCAGCTTAGAAGAAGCTAAACGGAAGGCAATGCTAGAAACACAAGGAGCCAACTTCCGAATAACTTGGAAATGCATGGAACACTCCTACAGTAATTAAAGGACTAAAGGCTAGCTCCATGTTAGCTCACAAATCCCATATGAGCTCAAATGAAGCATAATTCAAAACGAGGCCTTAGGAGATTCGGATCAGCTCCAAAACACTCTTCACACTAGAAGAGAGTATAAGGAAGCTAATGGACTAGCTCACTTTTCTAAAGGCAGCTCGGATTAGCTTATTTCAGCTTCAAACTTTAGCTAAGTCTTTCAGCTAGATAGCTCAGTTCAATCCAGCTCACTCCCAACTCGATTAGCTCACCTCAGCTTCAACTATCACTCCCAACTCAACACCTGAAGGTCACCTACCCTTCACCAAGCATCATGTCCATCCATCATCCACATTGGGCGCCAAGATCATGGAGGGAAAGCAAGTGAGCGCCAAAACAAAGAGATAGCACTTTTCATTGAACAAATTCATGATGGTCCACTTGTTTGCCGATTTCAAGAAGGATACAAGAAGAATTTGGTTTCCATGTCTGCATGAAAGTTGTTCCTATATCTCTTATCTTTCCAGAGCATGTTGAATTGAATCAATCCGATATCGGGAGCTACAGATATGGCCCAATTACTGAAGACTGTGCAGGCTGGACCGAAAAGTTACAACCCTTCTAATAGATTTGGAGGGAGACACATTCAAATGAATGGTTGTCCGAATAGTTAGAGGCCATTTCGGCCAAACACCTTTGAAAACTATAAATAGGACTTGGATTTCATTTTGTAAATACACCATTCAGATTATATAAAATTACTTGTTAGATTTTTCTCTCATTTAGTTATTCTTAGAACTTTATCAACTTATCAAGTACTTTTGTACTTGTGGCGTCAAACCCCTTTCTATCCATCTTGATACTTCGAGTTCTTTTAGTTTAATATACTAAAAGGGTAAAAGTACGTTTATCACCACCCCTTAAAGAATAAGGTTCAGGATTAGGTTTTCTATAACCTAGTTTCTTCCTTGAGTATCTTTAAGATACTATTACCATTTCACCATTCCTTTTCACCATATCACCAACCTTACATATCATCTTATGCCATTCACCATTCCTATCCTTTATCATCATCATAAAATGTCCTAAACATCCATTCACCCTTATCAACACCACACATCCTTCCTCTTCCAAATCAGTCCCTAAACTATTCCATTCATTCATTTCACCTATTCCTTTCATCCATTATCCTTAATTCTTCATTTTTGCAGCCACTTCTTGCGAGAGACTTCCTTCCTTCCTAGATCCTACAATCAAAGTTTTTCATTCAGCATCATCAAAAAGACCGACACACATCATAACTATTCGGGTAACCATTCATTTGAATGGTGTCTCCCTCCAAATCTATTAGAAGAGTTGTAACTTTTCGGTCCAGCCTGCATAGTCTTCAGTAATTAGGCCATATCTCGAGCTCCCGATATCGGATTGATGTGATTCAACATGAGTTGGAAAGATACGAGATAGAGGAACAACTTTCATGAAGACACCGAAACCAAATTCTTCTTGGACCCTGCTTGAATATGGCAAACAAGTGGACCATCATGAATCTGCCCAATGAAGTGTGATGCCTCTTTGTTTTGGCGTGAAATTCATATTTCCCTCCAAGGAGTGGTGCCCAAACATGTTTCCCTCCATGGCTGATCGGTTGTGTCCCTTGGGGAGGGAATATGTCCTTCCATGGCTGAGCTAAAGGTTGTAGGGTGAGCTGAGACGAGCTGATTGAGCTGAGAGTGAGCTGACTTGAGCTGAGCTAGCTAGCTGAAAGACTTAGCTAAAGTTTAAAGTTGAAATAAGCTAATCTGAGCTGCCTTTAGCAAAGTGAGTTGGTCCATTAGCTTCTTTATACTTTCTTCTAATGTGAGGAGTGTTTTGGAGCTGATTCGAATCTCCTAAGGCCTCGTTTTGAATTATGCTTCATTTGAGCTCATATGGGTTTTGTGAGCTGACATGGAGCTATCCTTGAGTCCTTTAAGTACCGTAGGAGTGTTCCATGCATTTTCAAGCTATTATGAAGTTGTCTCCTTGTGTTTCTAGCATTGCCTTCCGTTTAGCTTCTTCTGAGCTGATTGAACTGACACCGAGCTAATACTTACTCCTTGAGCTGTAGGTAAGTCCTATGAAGAAAACATAATAATGGAAATAATGATAATACTTAATATAAATTTAGATCTAAGCTGAAACTTAATAATGTGGTTATAATGACTATTCATGTTTATAACATAATTAATATAACTCTTCAGTACCTTACTGATGCATGCACTAAGTCCCTTACATCCAATGGGCTTACATTACCACATGGCCCGATGACAAGAACAAAGTCAAGGCAACTCAAAGACAAGATACATTTAGCAGTCCAAGATTTTGTAAACAAGGGTTTGCAAGCCTTTTTGACGAATCAAGCATTGAATGAAGAAATCCTATGTCCTCAAGCTTTCAAGAACACATGGATGACAAAAAGCTACATTGATGGTCCAAGAAACCCAAATGCCTTAAAACATATTTAAGGCCCAAATAAATTATATATATTAAATAAATAAAATCTAGATTGATCAACTCCATGTGCTGATTTTATGAATATCTTTTTATTCAACTTTCCATATGTTTTAATTCATATTTTCCTAAATAATTGTTGATCCCTTCTAATTAGCTATCTATGTGCTGATTTTTAGGGATAAAATAGCTATTTCTTAGGGTGTTTTGCTGTCTCTTTTAGGCTATAAAAGGAGGCAGCCTATTCTCTTGTAAGACACAATTTGAATATTTCTTTTAGATAATAAATGTTATTGAGTACATTTTTGCAAGTATTGTTGCTTGTGCCTTCGAAGCTTGTCTTCAACACGATTTCCTTCTAGTTTTCGTGGAAAAAGCCATCTTCACACTTCGGGTTGCCAAGATAATCAATTCTTGGAGGGTCGGTTAGAGCCTATCATGGAGTGTGCTTGATCAATTGCGATCAAGAGGGTTCCTAGGACACAAATCTATTCCACAATCCATCCTACTCACAGCAAGTCCACAATCCATTTCAAATAAGCTTGTTACTTTATTTTTCGTCTTCTTTATACCATTGTCCATTTATTCTAATATTTTCTTTTGTTATTGCATTTGATCTTTATTCTTCTGCCATATCTTATCATTTGGTATCAGATTTGGGGCGATTCTTGGTGTTTCCATAAAAAAAAAGAAAAAAAAAGAAAATACAAAAAAAATCGCAAAAATCAATTGAAGGAATTTGAAGCCCAAACTTTCCAGATCAAATCTACAACATTTGAGGAGTCACCACACAAAAATTCATAATTTTTGGATATTGAGAACCCTTTGAACAAAGTAGATCATTTTCTACTCAATTTCAGGCCTTTTCGGGGTTTTTTTTTCTTCTTTCTATTTTCTTTTATTCTTAGTTATTAGTTCTCTTTTTTTACCTTTTATTGATATTTATACATCATGTAACACTTTCTTGTCTTTGTTAGGGTTAAAATTCCACTAAATATTGGTTGTGAAATCGTGGTAGGACAGTTTTAAAGATGTACAAGATCAATTCACTTGCCTCTTTAACATTTACTTTTTTTTGGAGTGATAAGTAAGGTTTCTTTTTTTTTTCTTTTATTTTCTTGTCCACTTTGTGTTTTCAGGATGTCAAACAAAAACACAGATAAAGATATACCACAAACATCAGCGAATCTTGAAAGCGTTGTAAATGGTTTATCAAAACTGATTGCAACAATGAATTCGAGATTTGAACACAATGATTTGGTGTTACAAACTCTCACCCAAACCATAGCAAGCATGAATACTAATCGAGAGGCGCCAACTGACGGAAACTCCTCAACAGATAGTGATGGACATCAAACTAGGCGTGCACTACGACAAAACCTTACTCCTCGACGCCTACCTGTTCGCAACCGTCGTTTTCATGCACCTAGACAAACCACTCGTGAGCAACCTTCTTTGGCCAAACCAAAGTTCTCCATTCCTCCATTCATAGGTAAACATGACCCAGATGCATATTGCGATTGGGAGAGCAAGGTTGAATTATTGTTTGCCTATTACAAATGTCCCGAAGAAGAGAAAGTTCCTTTGGTGACATTGGAGTTTTCTGATTATGCTTTGAATTGGTGGACTCAATTTGTTCGAACCCGACGATACAATGAAGGTCACGAGATTGATACATGGTATGAGCTTAAACAAATCATGAGAAAACGGTTTTTTCCTCAATACTACTATAGGGAATGCAAACAAAGGCTTCAACGGTTGAGACAAGGAAATAGATCCGTCGATGAGTACTTTCAAGAGATGGAGGCTCTACTACAAAGAGAAAACATCTAAGAGGGCGAAGAAGATACCTTAGCCAGATTTATCGTTGGTCTCAATGATAATATTTCAGAGATGCTTGAACTTCAAACTTACTTAGATCTTGATGAAGCTCTCCAAAAGGCTATTGCTATAGAAAATTGGCTGCAAAGAAAAACAAGGTTTCGACAAAGGGAATATTCTCACCACGATAAAGGTACATCTCAACCTTTACCATTTCAAAGTTCTAAGCCTTCGTTTGAGTCTTCCAGAATGAAACCAAAGGAAGAAGGGCTAAAAATGATGGAAGCAAATACCAAACAGAGACCAAAGTCGACCCGAACACACATGGTGGATGAAAGTAATCAAAGAACAAGTTGGGCTAGAGATGTTGAATGCTTCAAATGTAGAGGACGTGGACATTATGCTCGTAATTGTCCAAATTCGAGAATTATGTTTATAAGAGATAATGGTGATTTCTCATCTGATTCGGAGAAGGAACAAGATGATGCTTCTAAAGAAGAAATCATTGCTCCTTATGAGAGTGATGAACTTGATGCTCGTTGTTTGGTAATTCGTCATTCCCTTAGCATTCAAACCATGGAAGAAACTGATGTTCAACGAACCAATATCTTCCATTCTCGGTGTATGGTAAAAGGTAAACTTTGTTCCGTCATCATTGATAGCGGAAGTTGTGCAAACGTCATAAGTAGTTTTCTTGTTGATGCACTAAATATACCTTGCTAACGACACCCAAAGCCGTACCATCTTCAATGGCTTAATGAAGGTTCTGAAGTTAAGGTAACTAGACGTTCCTTGATCACTTTTAATATGGGGAATTATTGTGAAGACGTTTGGTGTGATGTAGTTCCCATGCAAGCTGCCCACTTACTTCTCGGACGACCATGGCAGTATGATCGAGATGTTACTCACCATGGCAAGTTGAATCGATATTCTCTAGTATACCATGGGAAGAAATATACCTTAACCCCATTGGATCCTAAAGATGTCTACAAGGATCAACTTAAAATGCAAAAATTTTGTGAGGGGGTGGGAGCTCCAAAAGATGAAGAAAAGGCTGAGAAAGAGGCCCTTAGTAACAAAAGCCAAAGACATGATGGCCCAAGGGTAGTGAGTGAGCCTAACTGTGAGAAAAAAAAAAGAGTAGTTCAAAATATATATGCGAGAGAAAAAGAAGTAAGGCAAGCCCTTTTCACAAAACAACCTTGCATCCTCATCCATTTTAGGCAATATGGCTTATCTATATCTAACACACATGAGAATCTGCCTAGTATGTTTGTTTCATTATTGCAGGAATATTCCGATGTTTTAGATGATCCACCTAAAGGTTTACCGCCATTAAGAGGAATAGAACATCAAATTGATCTAATTCCAGATTCATCCATTCCTAATCAACCAGCATATCGTTGCAACCCTGAAGAGACTAAGGAGTTGGAAAGACAAGTGGAAGCTTTACTGGAGAAAGGGTACATAAGAGAAAGTTTAAGCCCTTGTGCTGTTCCGGTACTCCTGGTACCAAAAAAAGATGGTACGGATCGTATGTGCGTTGAATGTCGACCCATTAACTGCATTACCATCAAGTATAGACATCCCATTCCACGCCTAGATGATATGCTTGATGAACTTTATGGAGCATGTATTTTTACAAAGATTGATTTGAAGAGCGGATATCATCAAATTCGTATGAAAGAAGGAGATGAATGGAAGACAGCATTCAAAACGAAGTTTGGATTATACGAGTGGTTAGTCATGCCTTTTGGCTTGACAAATGCACCTAGCACCTTTATGCGCTTGATGAACCATGTTTTAAAGGAGTTTATAGGTAAATTTGTAGTCGTTTATTTTGACGACATTCTAATTTATTCTACTTCTCTTGAACATCATATTTTACATGTTAAGTCAGTTTTTGATGTTCTTCGACGAGAACGATTATATGTTAATGCTGACAAGTGTATTTTTTGTAGAACTCATCTTTCTCGGTTTTGTAATTAGTGCTTAGGGTATTCACATTGATGATGAGAAGGTTAAGGCTATTCGTGAGTGGCCTACACCCACCTCTATTTCGGAAGTAAGATCATTTCATGGTCTTGCAAGCTTCTATCGTCGGTTTGTCAAGGACTTCTCCACTATAACAGCTCCTTTAACTGAAATAATTAAAAAATTAGTTGGTTTCACATGGGGTAGGGAGCAAGATAAGGCTTTCTTAGCCTTGAAAGATAAGTTATGTTCAGCTCCAATTTTACGCTTACCAGATTTTACTAATACAGTTGAACTTGAATGTGATGCTTCAGGAATAGACATAGGGGCAATTCTTTTACAAGAAAAAAGGCCCATTGCTTATTTTAGTGAAAAACTTAAAGGTGCCCAATTAAATTATTCGACCTATGACAAGGAACTCCTAGCTTTGGTTCGCTCCCTTGAAGTTTGGTAACACTACTTGCTGCCCAAGGAGTTTGTCATTCACACAGACCATGAATCACTCAAGTGGCTAAACGGCCAAGGTAAGTTAAGCAAACGCCATGCTCGATGGGTAGAATTCATTGAGATGTTTCCATACGTAATCAAATACAAGCAAGGTAAGGATAACATAGTAGCTGACGCTTTATCTCGTCGTTATACACTAATTACTACTATGCATGCTAAGGTTTTGGGATTTGAACATATTAAGGACTTGTATTCGATAGATGTTGATTTTGCTGAAATTTATAATCAGTGTAATAAAGGTTCTTCTAACAAGTTTTATCTTGTAGATGGATATTTATTTCGCTTAAACAGGTTGTGTATTCCGCAAGGTTCTTTACGAGAGTTTTTGGTGCACGAAACACATTGTGGAGGATTGATGGGGCAGTTTGGCGTTACCAAGACCCTAAACATTGTCATGGAGCATTTTTTCTGGCCACACATGAGAAAAGCCGTTGAAAAGATATGTGCATCTTGTCTTACATGCAAACAAGCCAAATCTAAGGTAATGCCTCACGGTTTGTATACTCCCCTTCCCATTCCTTCTTCCCCTTGGGTTGATTTATCTATGGATTTCATTCTTGGTTTACACGCACTAAGAAGGGACGAGATAGTATTTTTGTGGTTGTAGATAGGTTTTCAAAGATGGCACATTTCATCCATTGCCAAAAAACTGATGATGCAACACATGTGGCTGATTTATTCTTTCGAGAAGTGGTAAGGCTTCATGGCATCCCACGTACCATTGTTTCAGATCGGGATGTCAAGTTTATCAGTCATTTTTGGAAAGTGTTATGGGGTAAGATTGGCACTAAAATTTTATACTCGACTACTTGTCATCCTCAAACTGATGGACAAACTGAGGTAGTTAATCGAATATTGGGTGCCCTACTTTGAACAGTTGTTGGTAAAAATATACGGAATTGGGAAGAATGTTTACCTTTTCTAGAGTTTGCTTACAACCGTTCTTTTCATTATTCTATTGGATTTTCACAATTTGAAGTAGTTTATGGATTTAACCCATTAACTATTTTAGATCTTATTCCTTTACCTATCAATAGTATTTCTAGCTTGGATGGGGAACAAAAAGCTGAGTTGGTGAAGACCATTCACATCAAAGCTAAACAACGGATGGAGAAGATTGTCAATAATAATGCTACAAAAGCCAACAAAGGACGCAAACAAGTTATTTTTGAACCAGGAGATTGGGTTTGGGTTCATATGAGGAATGAACGTTTTCCATCCAAAAGGAAGACTAAGTTGGACCCACGTGGTGAAGGTCCTTTTCAAGTTTTGGAGCGCATCAATGATAATGCTTACCGCATTGACCTTCCAGGTGAATATAATGTTAGTTCCTCTTTCAATGTTGCAGATCTTTCTCCCTTTGATGTTTCAGATTCGAGGGTGAATCCTTTTGAGGAGGAGGGGAATGATGCATGCACTAAGGCCCTTACATCTAATGGGCTTACATTACCACATGGCCCGATGACAAGAACAAAGTCAAGGCAACTCAAAGACAAGATACATTTAGCAATCCAAGATTTTATAAACAAGGGTTTGCAAGCCTTCTTGACGAATCAAGCATTGAATGAAGAAATCCTATGTCCTCAAGCTTTCAAGAACACATGGATGACAAAAAGCTACATTGATGGTCCAAGAAGCCCAAATGCCTTAAAACATATTTAAGGCCCAAATAAATTATATATATTAAATAAATAAAATCTAGAATGATCAACTCCATGTGCTGATTTTATGAATATCTTATTATTCAACTTTCCATATGTTTTAATTCATATTTTCCTAAATAATTGTTGATCCCTTCTAATTAGCTATCTATGCGCTGATTTTTAGGGATGAAATAGCTATTTCTTAGGGTGTTTTGCTGTCTCTTTTAGGCTATACAAGGAGGCAGCCTATTCTCTTATAAGACACAATTTGAATATTTTTTTTAGAGAATAAATGTTATTGAGTACATTTTTGCAAGTATTGTTGCTTGTTCCTTCGAAGCTTGCCTTCAACACGATTTCCTTCTAGTTTTCGTGGAAAAAGCCATCTTCACACTCCGGGTTGCCAAGATAATCAATTCTTGGAGGGTCGGTTAGAGCCTATCATGGAGTTTGCTTGATCAATTGCGATCAAGAGGGTTCCTAGGACACAAATCTATTCCACAATCCATCCTACTCACAGCAAGTCCACAATCCATTTCAAATAAGCTTGCTACTTTTATTTTTCGTCTTCTTTATACCATTGTCCATTTATTCTAATATTTTCTTTTGTTATTGTATTTGATCTTTATTCCGCTGCCATATCATATCACTTACTATAAAGTATATAAAAATAATAAATACTAAGATCAGTAAGATAACTCCCCTTTGATCCCATACGTGAAATTAAGTATGAAAGCATGAGATAAATGAGCAGAAATGTGCACGCATTACTCCACTTCTACTCAATAAATCCATGGGAACACATTTCCCCATAGGGGCCTACTCACCTCTCGAGGTGACCGGCCATAGGATTTTTTAATGAGTCCCTTTCTTTAAAAAATTATTCAACGGTTTTACTGTAAAACCCAATTAGAAACACACACTTTCAACACAACAAAACGGTCACAAAAAGAGATTAATTCAAATTTTATGAGTTTAAATATTTAATTATAGGCTTATGAATCTGATTATAGAGGTTAATCTCAATTTTAGAGCATTTTACTCAGTTAAAATTTCAACGATTTTACTGTAAAGCCCAATTAGAAATGCAGTTTTTAAACCCAACAAAACAATCACAAAATAAAATTAATTCAAATTTTATGATCTCTAAAAATTTAATTATAGGCTTCTGAATCTGATTATACAAGTTAATCTCAATTTTAGAGCATTTTCCTCAGTTAAAATTGCTACGATTTTACTGTAAAGCTCATTAGAAATGCACGCTTCAAACCTAATAGAATGGTCACAAAATAAGATTAGTTCAAAATTTATGAGTTCAAATATATAATTTTAGACTTCTGAATTTGATTATACATGTTAATCTCAATTTTAGAGCATTTTACTCAATTAAAATTTCAACAATTTTACATTAAAGCCCATTAGAAATGCACTCTTCAAACCTAACTAAACGGTCACAAAATGAGATTAATTCAAATTTTATGAGTTCAAATATTTAATTTTAGGCTTATGAATTTGATTATACAGGTTAATCGCAATTTTAGAGCATTTTCATCAGTTAAAATTTCTACGATTTTATGTTAAAGCCCAATTAGAAACGCACACTTTAAACCCAACAAAACGGTGACAAAAAAATATTAATTCAAATTTTATGAGTTTAAATATTTAATTATTGTCTTATGAATCTGATTATACAGGTTAATCTCAATTTTAGAACATTTTACTTAGTTAAAATTTCTACGATTTTACCGTAAAACCCAATTAGAAAGCACTTTTTAAACCCAACAAAACAGTCACAAAATGAGATTAATTCAAATTTTATGAGTTCAAATATTTAATTATAGGCTTCTGAATCTGATTATACAGGTTAATCTCAATTTTAGAGCATTTTACTCAGTTAAAATTTCTACAATTTTACATTAAATCCCAATAGAAATGCACGCTTAAAACCTAACAAAATGGCCACAAAATGAGATTACTTCAAATTTTATGAGTTCAAATATTTAATTATAGGCTTATAAAGACAATGCATTAATCTATCTTTGGCTGCCGCTATTTTGGAATGATTTCCTTTCTTGTCTTGCATCTCAATGATTTCACGCTACCGTTTCTCGTATTGCATGCTTTAGCACGACTGCTTCTTTGGTACGTTTGCTATCTTTATTTTTTATATCTGGTTCATCAATCCTTATGGACACTTTGATTAGGTTTTCTAAATTTGCATGTTCTTTACAGTGGTCGTCTCATCTTTCTATCTCAATTATGTTTGTTCTCTTTATGTGTATACCAACCCTTTTGCGGGGTCTTACCAATGCTTCTCATGGTATTTACCTTGTTAATTACATGACTATACCACCCTCCCTGAGGGATTTATACAACACCAACTCTGGTGTATACTTTCTTTCTCCATCTTTTTTTAATGTTGTTAGCAACTTTTTTCTCTTCCACCTACATCACTATATTGTGATGCTAGTTTTATTGTGTAGCCACATGCCGGATTTCTTACGCTTTTATGTTGGCCTATTATCTAAATCAGTATCGCCTACTTCTTTGTCTTTATATACTTCTTACAAGACATATACTCGAACTAGCTTTTCTTATCAAGAGTTTGCTAGTTGTAATACTTCTCTTACATATTCTCTTTACAGACTCTTTTATTCTAAATCTACTGTAATACAACCCCTTTATAATCCTCATATCTTCCAATCTCTTTATTCTTTCCTATATCTTATCCCACTTTTAACATTATCTCTTAAATCTTTTTATTAAAAAGTTTTTCAATTATCCTCAAATACCAACAACCTTTTCTTTAAAAATTTGTTATCATATTCCTTGTATAATTCAAACTCTCTATTTACTCCTATATATAACCATCCATTCTCTCCATAATTCCTTACTCACTAAACCAACCACACGCCTCTTCCTCTTCTTTTCTCTCAACTATCCCTTTACTTGCACCAATCAATTACCAATGGACTCCCAAACCTTTCTTCAACAACCTGCGAATTTTTAGTTCACCGATGATGAACAGGCTGCCATCTTTCAACCAAGTATCTCTTGGGATTCCTCTGAAGAGGAAGCACATTCTACCCTACTTGGGAACCTCATATCCTCCAAGGATATCGACGACCAGGTGATCGTCAAAGCTTTTACTGGAATCTAGACCACGGCCAAACTGGTGTCTATGCGAATTTTGAAACCACATGTGTTTCTCATCCGGTTTAAAGATGAGAATATTAAGGAGGATATCCTGGCCAGGGGGCCTTGGACTTACATGGATGAGTGGTTAGCTCTAGTCCAATATAACCCCACTATCAGTCTTGACGAGCACTCCTTTACAACGATTAATATTTGGGTGTGTATCTATAACATTCCTCCCATCCTTCTTGCTTCGGAGGAATATGCCCATAACACTGGCGAATCACTCGACTCCATGATTGGAACAGTCATAAAAATCGACACAAGGAAAATCGATTTCAATATGATTGACTATCTCCGAATCGGATTAGTACTAGATGCTACCAAAACTATTAGACGTTGTGTTGCTATCGGTGAGGGCCTTCTACAAGGTTCTACCTACTCCAATATGAACATCTTCCTACCATATGTCACTGTTGTGGCAAAGTTGGTCATTCCACGGACTTCTGTCCTATCCCGGTCGAGAATCGACCTGAACAACTATAATATGGCGACTGGCTTCGCTACGTTCCTAAGAAGAAGGATGTACAACCTACACAAAAAGGACATATCTGTTATATTACCAAGGCCCCCGCCAATACCCAACCAGCGCCAACATCCTCCCAAACTAGCGCCAATACCAATGATAAAGGTAAACCCCCTATGCCATCTCCTCCAGTTAATGCTCATGATTTATCTCCAAGAAACGAACCTCCACAGACTATTCCGAAAGGCCCTCGACTTCTTCCAACCGTTGCAAGTAGACTAATCGCCCGTCGGTGTCCTCCTCAACCATTACAAATGTTTTTTCCTGAACAAAATTCTAATGTTACTACACAGCAAAAGGCTAGTGACGACACCGGAGAGGTGAGCCTGTTGGACCTAGAACTCCTTGACTTGGAGACTGAACTCGCTAATGACCGTGCCTTCCAGGCGACAACCGAATGGCTTGACGCTAAGCCGACTCCAAAACGAGTTGTTCGTCCTACACCAAGCAGAGGTACCAAAAGAACTCCACCTTCTGATGAGGGTAACAGGCTTAAACGGCCCAGACCAACAAAACAAAGTATATGTTGAAAAAGTTGGGATGAGCAGCGCAAAAAACTCTTCGGCGGAGGTTGATGTTGATCAACCCCGCTGAGCTAAATGAAAATTTTATGTTGGAACTGTCAGGGTCTTAGCAACGCCCAGACAGTTCTCTCTCTACAACGTGCTATCTCTAAGCATGATGCCGATTTTATTTTCCTTTGTGAAACTAGGTTAAATAGGCATAATTTGGACCGTATTAGGATCAAGTTAGGAATGCATGGTTGCATAGCTATTGAACCCAACCCTACTTGTATAGGGCTTTCTATTATTTGGAATAATAAAACTATTATTGATTTGCTTTCTTACTTGGATCGCCATATTAATGTTATTATTTCTTTCGAGCACACACAATTCCATTTTTCTGGCTTGCATTGATTTTTTGAAACTGCGAACAAATACAAAACTTGGCATTTAATAGACATTTTACAATCTGCTTCTTCCCTTCCATGGCTTTTAGGGGGGACTTTAATGAAATTCTACATGATAATGAAAAACGAGGCGGAACCCGTCGGGCGCGATCGAAAATTAATAATTTTAGAGATTGCCTTACCACAAATGACCTTTATGATTGTAAACCAAAGTCAGGATGGTTCGCTTGGACTAGATCTGGGCGTAATACGAAAACAATTATGGAACAAATTGATCGATTCCTTGGGAATTCAAATTGGTTTGCTTCCTTTCCTAACTATCAAGCTATCTCTTTTTTTCAAGTACTCTCTGATCATTGTCCTATCTTAATGGACACTAATCTGTCTGGGACTCTCAGACCCAAACACACAACTAATTTGTTCCACTTTGAGAATTGCTGGGCTGATAATCAGGAAGTCTCAACTCGAATAAGAGAGATATGGTCTAACCAATCTCGCTTGACTCTTGATAAATTTAAGGACATTGGAAAATTTCTAGCCTCATGGCAAATTAATACGTATTAAATCCAATGAACGTATCACTCAACTTAATGGCTTCATTAATATATGCCTTAAACGACATCTCTCTAATGCGAACATCCAATCCTTCATTTCTGCTAAAAATGAGCTTGATAGCTTACTAAATAAGAAAGAAATATACTGGGCTCAAAGAGCTTGGACGCAATGATTAGAACATGGTGACAAAAACACTTCCTTCTTTCACGCCAGAGCAAACGGGCGAAGACAGAAAAATCATATTGCTGGGCTTCTAGACAACCAAAATGTATGGCAAACGCATACAATAGATATCATGTCTACTGTTATTGACTACTTTCGAAATTTATTCTCATCCTCATCCCCTACAACTGCATCCTCCATTATGGTAAACATTCCTACTATTGTAACTGAAGCAATGAATAATGACCTTATTAAGGACTTCAAAGTAGATGAAGTAACCATTGCTTTTCGCGATATTGACCCACGAAAAGATTTGGGGTTGACGGATTCCCAAGTGGTTTTTTTAGGAAGCACTGGGAGACCCTTGGACAAGATTTTATACCCCTCTGCCTTGGACTCTTACGAGGGTCGGTTAATATGGAAGAGGTCAATCGTACTATCTTTGTACTTATACCTAAGATCAGCGAGCCCACGACAATGCGCCATCTCAGGCCTATTAGCCTTTGCACTGTCCTTTACAAGACGGTTGCCAAAGTTCTTGTTAATTGTCTGAAATCTATTATACCTTTATGTATAAGTGGTAATCAAGCTGCTTTTGTTCAAGGATGGAACATTACTGACAACATTCTCATTGCTCATGAGCTTATTCACACCTTAAATACCGATGGGACCTCACTTGCCAAAGGTGCTAGCTTAAAGTTAGACATGGAAAAGGCCTTCGACTGCATTGAATGGCCTTTCCTCGAACAAATTATGCTTAAACTAGATTTTAATACTCAATGGGTTTCCCTTATCATAAGATGTATATCCTCTGTGTCCTTCCAAGTACGTGTCAATGACTCTCTTTCACGGTCCTTTAAACCTCATAGAGGTTTGCGGCAAGGGGACCCTCTGTCTCCTTTCCTTTTTCTTTTCTGTACCCAAGGTCTTTCAGCACTGCTCAATGCTGAGCAAGCAAATGGAAATCTTCCTGGGCTCTGTGCTAGAAGGAATGGATCACGTATTAACCACCTCCTTTTCATGGATGATTGTGTTGTTTTCATTAAGAATACAACTGCAGAAGCTCAACGTCTTAAGGATGTTCTACATACATATGCTATTTCATCAGGGCAGGCGATGAACTTTGAAAAGTCTACCATTTTCTTTTCTCGAAAACCTACATGGTGCTTCAATCAGAAATTAATAATATCTCCATGTAAGGGAAGTTGATGATCCAGGTATTTATCTGGGAGTCCCCCTCTTAATAGGAAAGAACAAGATAGCTGCCTTGGGGTTTACCAGGGAGAAAATGAATTCCTGCCTTAGTAAATGGGATAAACACCTTCTATCCTTTAGTGGTAGAGAAATCTTCATTAAATCAGTCATTCAATCTATGCCGCAATATGTTATGTCTTGCTACCTTTTACCACAAAACATCATTGATGATATGACCACATCGATACGTCGACACTGGTGGTCTGGCAAAACTAATAAACAAGGCTGGCATATGCTTCCTTGTCATACTGTCTGCCTGCCAAAAGTAGCAGGAGGTGTAGGTTTTCGTGATCTACACCACTTCAATGTTGCTTTACTAGGAAAACAAATTTTGGCTTTTGATTTGTGAGCCTGATAATCTCCTTAGTCAGGTCTACAAATGTAAGTATCACCCATCGGGTCTATTCTTGAATCTGATCACACTCGGAGTTCATCTTTTGCATGGAAAAGTCTTAGTATAGCTCTATCTAAACTTCGCAATGGTTTCTTCAAACGGTCAGGTCTATCTAGCCGAGTTCAGATCCACTTTGACAACTGGGGCGGCTCTCAGCCTGTAACCCTTTAAGGTGATTATGAGTTGAATGACGAAGTCCCTCTTCGAGCAGGTTTGGTTAACTGTTTCCAATGCACAAAAGCTTCTTATTTGAAGTAGCTGGTTTTCACTCCTTACATCAATTTTCACTTCTTATCACGATCCTTTGGAATTTATGGAATCGCCGAAATGACTTTGTCCATAATAGCCATCTCCAATCGGTTTGGTTAACTGTTTCCAATGCACAAAAGCTTCTTAATGACTACACTTCAATTAATGACGCCTCCCATCTACGTTCTCGGCTAGCTGTGACCACTTTTGCTCAAGCTAGATGGACGAAACCGAACCCTGGTTTCGTCAAGATTAACACGGATGGCGCCTTTGACCCCCATCCGTGTTAAGAGTGCTGCTACTGGCGTCATTGCCCGGGACTCCTCCGGCGTTGTCCTTGGTGGTTGTTCTATGTCGCTCATTTGCTCGGACCCCGCTTCTGCTGAGGCTCTTACCATTTTGGAAGGTCTAAAGTTTGCAGTTGCTAATGGTTGGACTCAGGAGGTCTTTGAAACTGATTCAGCTTCCATTGCCAACAAGGTTAACAATATCCATCATCAAGATCTTTCCACCGTACAACATTTGGTGTCTCGCATCCGTTTCCACTCTTGTTACTTTGCCTGATTGTAAGATTTGTTATGTACCTAGAGCCGCAAATGTTGTAGCCCACGTCTTAGCTACTAGGGTTTTGCGTTCTTTTACTTCATGTTCTTTTGAATGTAACTTTCCTGATTTTATTTGGGCTTCTGTAAATTCAGAGAGGTTCTCCTCTTCTTCTCCATAAAACCATGAGTACTATTTTCCCCATAGGGGCTTACTCTCCTCTCGAGGTGACTGGCTATAGGTTTTTTTAATGAGGCCTTTTCTTTCAAGAAAAATCAACGGTTTTACTGTAAAGCCCAATTAGAAACGCACGCATTAAACCCAACATAACGGCCACAAAAAGAGATTAATTCAAATTTTATGAGTTTAAATATTTAATTATATAGGCTTCTGGATCTAATTATATAGGTTAATCTCAATTTTAGAGTATTTTACTCTATTAAAATTACAATGATTTTACATTAAAGCCCAATTAGAAATGCACGCTTTAAACCTAATAAAATGGTCACAAAATGAGATTAATTGAAATTTTATGAGTTTAAATATTTAATTATAGGCTTCTGAATCTAATTATACAGGTTAATCTTAATATTAGAACATTTTAATCAGTTAAAATTTCTTCGATTTTACCGTAAAGCTCAATTAGAATGTACCCTTTAAACCCAATAAATAGGTTACAAAATTAGATTAATTCAAATTTTATGAGTTCAAATATTTATTTATATGCTTCTGAATCTGATTATACCAGTTAATCTCAATTTTAGAGCATTTTACTCAGTTAAAATTTCAACAGTTTTACTGTAAAGCCCAATTAGAAATGTACGCTTTAAACCAAACAAAACGGTCACAAAAAGAGATTAATTCAAATTTTATGAGTTTAAATATTTAATTATAGGCTTCTGAATCTTATTATTCAGGTTAATCTAAATTTTAGATCATTTTAATTAGTTAAAATTTCAACAGTTTTACAATAAAGCCCAAATAGAAATGCGCACTTCAAAATATTAGTAACATTTTTTCTTTATATGTCACCCTTCAAAGGGATTTTTTCTAACACTTTTCATAGTAATTTGTCCTCTCCTATAATCAATATCGCTAATCTGAGGCTTCTTCAAAATATTACTTTCTTTTTCATTATACCACCCTTGATTGGGATCTTAACCTACACATCTTATTGTGTATTTTCTCATTCTTTAATTTTACATTGAATCTCGAGTAGAGATTTCGAGCGAACACCATCTTCTGTTGTGGGCTACATAACCAAGAGGCCTTGTCCTTTGTCTAAGGCTTCTACTGGAAAAGCTGGGATGAGCAGCGGAAAAAACTCTCCGGCGGTGATTGACGGTGATCAACCCCGCCGAGCAAATTGAAAATCTTATGTTGGAACTGTCAGGGTCTTGGCAACACCCAGGCAGTTCACGCACTACAACGTGCTTCCTTCAAGCATGAGGCCGATTGTCTTTTTCTTTGTGAGACCAGCTTAAACAGACACAATATGGACCGCATTAAGTTTAAGCTAGGAATGCATGGCTGCATAGCTGTTGAACCCAACCCTTCTTGTACAGGGCTTGCTCTCATTTGGAATGACAAAACTACTATTGATTTGCTTTCCTACTCGGATCGCCATATTTATGTCATTATTTCTTTTGGACAACTACAATTTCATTTTTTCGGTTTACATGGTTTCCCCGAAACTGCAAATAAATACAAAACTTGGCAACTAATAGATACTCTAAAATCAGCCTCTTCCCTTCCCTAGCTTTTAGGGGGGAATTTAATGAAATCCTTTATAATAATGAAAAACAAGGCGGTATTCGTCGTGCGCGATCACAAATTAATAATTTTAGAGATTGTCTTTATAAGAATGATCTCTTTATTTCTGCTAAAAGTGAGCTTGATAGCTTGTTAAATGCGAAAGAAATATACTCGGCTCAACGAGCTCGAACACACTGGTTAGAACACGGTGATAAAAATACTTCCTTTTTTCATACCAGAGCAAATAGCCGACGGCAGAAGAATCATATTGTTGGAATTCTAAACAACCAGAATATATGGCAAACATATACAGACGACATCATGTCTACTGCTATTAATTACTTTCAAAACCTTTTTACGTCTTCCTCTCCTACTATTGCCTCTTCCATCTTGGATAATATTCCCACTATTGTTACCGAAACAATGAACAATAATCTTAATAAGGATTTCACAATAGATGAAGTTACCATTGCTTTTCGTGATATAGACCCGAGGAAAGCCCCGGGTGTTGATGGATTCCCAAGCGGTTTCTTCAGCAAGCATTGGGATATCCTAGGCTAGGACTTTACAAGCCTCTTCCTTGGACTCCTGAGAGGGTCGGTTAGTAGGGAAGAGGTTAATCGTACTATCATTGTTCTTATTCCCAAAATCAGCAACCCCACTACAATGCGCCATCTCAGATCTATTAGCCTTTGTACTATCCTTTACAAAATTGTATCGAAAGTACTTGTTAACCGTCTAAAATCTATCATACCCTTATGTATTAGTGGCAATCAAGCTGCTTTTGTTCAAGGAAGGAACATTACTGACAACATCCTTATTCCCTATGAACTCATCCATACTTTAAATACTGATGAAACATCTCTTGCAAAAGGTGCTAGATTAAAACTCGGCATGGAAAAGGCTTTCGACCGTGTTGAATGACCTTTTCTTGAACAAATTATGATTCGTCTAGGATTCAGCTCCAGTTGGGTTTCCCTTATTATGAGGTGTGTATCCTCAGTATCCTTTCAAGTACGTATCAAAGACTCCCTTTCAAGACCTTTCAAACCCCATAGAGGGTTACGGCAAGGGGACCCTCTATCCCCATTCTTGTTTCTTTTCTGTACTCAAGGCCTTTCAGCCTTGCTCAATGCTAAACAAACAAATGGTAACCTCCCTGGACTTTGTGCTAGCAAGAATGGGCCACGCGTCAACCACCTTCTTTTTGCGGATGACTGTGTCATATTCATTAAGAGTACAACTATAGAGGCTCAACGCCTTAAGGATGCTCTACATACTTACGCCACTTCGTCTGGGCAGGCGGTGAATTTTAAAAAGTCTACTATTTTCTTCTCTCGGAAAACTTCCATGTCGCTTCGGTCGGAAATCAATAATATCCTTCAAGTAAGAGAAGTGGATGATCCAGGTATTTATCTGGGAGTCCCTCTCCTAATAGGAAAGAACAAGACTGCAGCCTTGGGGTTCACCAAGGAAAAAATGAATGCTCACCTGAGTAAATGGGATAAGCATCTCCTCTCCTTTAGTGGTAGAGAAATCTTTATTAAATCTGTCATCCAGTCTATACCACAATATGTTATGTCTTGCTACCTTTTACCCCAAAACATTATTGATGATATGACCGCTTTGATACGCCGTTATTGGTGGTCTGAGAAAGCTGACAAACGCGGTTGTCATATGCTCCCTTGGGACACCGTCTGTCTGCCAAAAGCAGGAGGAGGTATAGGGTTTTGCGATCTTCACCTCTTCAATGTTGCTTTACTAGGCAAACAGATCTGGCGTCTGGTTTGTGAACCTGATAATCTCCTTATTCAGGTCTACAAATACAAGTATTACCCATCGGGTTCTATCCTTCAATCTGATCACACTCGGAGATCTTCTTTTGCTTGGAAAGGCCTTAGCATTGCTATCTCTAAGCTTCGCGATGGCTTTTTCAAACGCCCAGGTATATCCAGCCAAGTTCAAATCCACTTTGACAAATGGGGTGGCTCTCATCCTGTCAACCTTTACAGTGACTATGAGGTAAATAATGAAGTCCCTCTTTGAGCAGGTACTTTCATGTTGCCTAATTTACCCCGATGGGATGAATCAAAAGTCCGAGAATACTTCTCCCACGAAGACGCCAATACCATCCTTATTGTACCCATTATTAATAATACAAAAGACACCACCCTTTGGGGTCACCAGGACTCTGGCATGTACACGGTTCGGTCTGGTTACCAATTTTTGCAGTTACAGTTAGGGCCTGTTAACAGGCCCTCCAAGCTTTGGAAAATTATATCTAAACTGCCTACACTACCCAAGGTTCGTACATTTGGATGGCGTTTATGTCTTGATGCACTCCCATCTGGCCATAAAATCCTCTAGGTCAATCTTGGTTCGGGGATATGCTCGATCTGTAACATGACCATCGAAACCTCCCTCCATGATATGCGAGACTGTCCTAGTGCCAAGGAGGCACTCCAGTTGGCAGGGCTTCCTACACGAATTTTCTCCAATACCTTTGTCTCTCCCCACCAGTGGCTTTCTAAAGTAGCTGGTTTTCTCTCCTTACATCAATTTTCACTTCTTATGACGATCCTTTAGAATTTATGGAATCGCCGAAATGACTTTGTCCATAATAGCCATCTCCAACCGGTTTGGTTAACTGTTTCCAATGCACAAAAGCTCCTTAATGACTACACTTCAATTAATGATGCCTCCCATCTACGTTCCCGGCTAGCTGAGACCACTTTTGCTCAAGTTAGATGGACGAAACCGAACCCTGGTTTCATCAAGATTAACACGGATGGCGCCTTTGACCCCATGTTAAGAGGTGCTGCTGCTAGCGTTATTGCCCGGGACTCCTCCGGCGTCGTCCTTGGTGGTTGTTCTATGCCACTCATTTGCTTGGACTCCGCTTCTGCTGAGGCTCTTGCCATTTTGGAAGGTCTAAAGTTTGTAGTTGCTAATGGTTGGACTCATGTGGTCTTTGAAACTGATTCCGCTTCTATTGCCAACAAGGTTAACAACATCCATCATCAAGATCTTTCCACCGTACAACATTTGGTGTCTCGCATCCGTTCCACTCTTGGTACTTTGCCTGATGGTAAGATTTGTTATGTACCTAGAGCTGCAAACGTTGTAGCCCATGTCTTAGCTACTAGGGCTTTGCGTTCTTTTA
Source organism: Abelmoschus esculentus (assembly GCA_035048815.1). Taxonomy (NCBI): domain Eukaryota; kingdom Viridiplantae; phylum Streptophyta; class Magnoliopsida; order Malvales; family Malvaceae; genus Abelmoschus; species Abelmoschus esculentus. Next base: position 7,781,464 of record JAUCBN010000055.1, read on the forward strand.
CTTCCTGTTCTTTTGAATGTAACTTTCCTGATTTTATTTGGGCTTCTGTAAATTCGGAGAGGTTCTCCTCTTCTTCTCAATAAAACCATAGGTACTCTTTTCCCCATAGAGGCCTACTCTCCTCTCGAGGTGACTGGCTATAGGGTTTTTTTAATGAGGCCCTTTCTTTCAAAAAAATTTTAACGGTTTTACTATAAAGCCCAATTAGAAACGCACGCATTAAACCCAACAAAACGGCCACAAAAAGATATTAATTCAAATTTTATGAGTTTAAATATTTAATTATAGGCTTCTGGATCTAATTATACAGGTTAATCTCAATTTTAGAGTATTTTACTCTATTAAAATTACAATGATTTTACATTAAAGCCCAATTAAAAATGCACGCTTTAAACCTAACAAAACAGTCACAAAATGAGATTAATTGAAATTTTATGAGTTTAAATATTTAATTATAGGCTTCTAAATCTGATTATACAGGTTAATCTCAATTTTAGAGTATTTTAATCAGTTAAAATTTCAATAGTTTTACTATAAAGCCTAATTATAAATGCACCCTTTAAACCCAATAAAAAGGTTACAAAATAAGATTAATTCAAATTTTATGAGTTCAAATATTTATTTATATGCTTCTGAATCTGATTATACCGATTATTCTCAATTTTAGAGCATTTTACTCAGTCAAAATTTCAACAGTTTTACTGTAAAGCCCAATTAGAAATCCACACTTTAAACCAAACAAAACGGTAACAAAAAGAGATTAATTCAAATTTTATGAGTTTAAATATTTAATTATAGGCCTCTGAATCTTATTATATAGGTTAATCTAAATTTTGGATCATTTTAATTAGTTAAAATTTCAATAGTTTTACAAAAGATATTAATTAAAATTTTATGAGTTCAAATATATAATTTTAGGCTTCTGAATCTGATTATACATTTTAATCTCAATTTTAGAGCATTTTACTCAATTAAAATTTCAACGATTTTACATTAAAGCCCAATTAGAAATACACTCTTTAAACCTAAGAAAACGGTCACAAAATGAGATTAATTCAGATTTTATGAATTCCAATATTTAATTATAGCCTTCTGAATCTAATTATATATGTTAATCTCAATTTTAGAGCATTTTACTCAGTTAAAATTTCAACAGTTTTACTATAAAGCCCAATTAGAAACGCACTCTTAAAAACCAACAAAACGGTCACAAAAAGAGATTAATTCAAATTTTATGAGTTTAAATATTTAATTATAGGTTTCTAAATCTGATATACAAGTTAATCTTAATTTTAGAGTATTTTAATCAGTTATATTTTCAACAGTTTTATTATAAAGTCCAATTATAAATGCACCCTTTAAACCTAGTAAAAAAGTCAAAAAATGAGGTTAATTTAAATTTTATGACTATAAATATTTTTTTATATGCTTCTGAATCTGATTATACAGGTTAATCTCAATTGATACGCTCCTCTCCAATTGTTGTTGTAGAGAGAAGCTTTGATTGCCCGGACCTTAGAATGCAAGCAAGCCTTGTATCACGCTTGTTTCCTGAACAAAAGAATGTTAAATGATGCTGTAAATAAGATATGGTGTGCTGTATTGTTTAGACAAAAAGGAAGTTGTTTTGGTGAAGGGAATGCATGATGGATGTTGATGGTTGATTAGGGAAGGAAATGGAGGTGTTTAAGTGAAGTAAATGATATAGAAGGATAAGTTAAGGGCTGGTGAAGAATGGTGGACGAAAATGGAAGATGAATGTTGTTTATGTGATGTTGGAATGATAGTATTCAAAGGGGAAAAGGTTGAACTTATGTTATAAGAACATAAACCCAATCTAGTTGCAACTCTGAGGGTAGTAGATGCACTTAGATCTCTTGGAAATGTAATTCCAGAAACCTAAAGTATAAAGGAAGGAGGGTGATGCCACAAATCAAAGAGATGATTTGATAAGTCGATAAAGTTCTTAAAAGAACAAGAATGAGAGATTAACTCACAAACTAAATAATCTGATTCAAAGTTGTCTCTCAAATGCCAAAATGGCTACATATTTATAGAAAATGAGAGGGTGTGGCCAAGGGACATTTCCCTTTGAAAAGGTGGTGGAATAGTGGCCTTGGTGCCTGTTCAATTGGTGGTGTCTCCCTCTTTAACCGTTCGGTTGAATGGTGTCTCCTTCCAATAATTGTTGTAACTTTTCGGTTTAAAATTCTAGCCTGCACAGTCTTTAGTATATTGGACATATCTCGGGTTCTCGATATCGTATTGATTCGATTCAACATGTGTTGAAAAGATAAGAGATATAGGAACAACTTTCATCAAGACACCAAAGCCCAATTATACATGTATCCTGCTCGAAATCGGCACACAAGTGGACCATCATGAATCTGCCCAATGAAGAGTGTTATCTCTTTGTTTTCGCATCCAAAACATGTTTCCCTCCATGGTTGGTCGATTGTGTCTCTTGGAGAGAGAACATGTCCTTCCATGGTCGAGCTGAAGGTTGTAGGGTGAGCTAAGATGAGCTGGATGAACTAAGGTTGAGTTGGGTTGAGCTGAGCTAGCTAGCTGAAAGTTCATCATCTTTGAGTGATGATTTGAGCTGAACGGCTAACCCCCTAGCTGAGTGAACTGATCCTTAGGGACATAATACTCTCCTTAATCTATAAGAGTGTGTATGAGCTGATCCGAATCCCATATGGATGGAAATTCACCATTTGTCATTTTGAGCTTAATCTGGATTCGTGAGTTGGAACAAAGCTAGCATCCACTTCATTGCGCTATCTAGGAGTGTTTGGTACATTTTGGTTCTGATCGGAAGCTGGTAAGTGCCTCAAACAATGATTCTTTGTTTTGAGCTCAAATGGTGCATTTGAGCTAAAACGGAGCTGGCCGATAGTCCCTTAAGTTGTGTTTAACATAACCTGCAAAGAAACAACTTAAACTAATAAGTATGATGTTACTAAACATGTGTTGAATATTAATTATGCATAATATAAGCTAAATAAAGCTGTGGTTCAATACTAATTACTAAGTTATCAATAGTAATATAAGGAAATAAACATTATAGGTATATAATATGAGATAGCAAGGGAGTGTAGCACATGAATTGAGTAAATAAAGAGTATCAATTAGAACTCCCTGATTGGCATTGTGTGACTCAAGGTATGGGCAGAAACTAAGGTTGGGCGTGCACATATCATCAATTTTAGAGTATTTTACTCAGTTAAAATTTCAACGGTTTTACTGTAAAGCCCAATAAGAAATACACGCTTTAAACGCAACAAAACAGTCACAAAAAGAGATTAATTCAAATTTTTTGAGTTTAAATATATGATTATAGGCTTCTGAATCTGATTATACAGTTTAATCTCAATTTTAGAGCATTTTATTTAGTTAAAATTTCAAAAGTTTTACTATAAAGCCTAATTAGAAATGCACGCTTTGAACCCAACAAAAAGGTCACAAAATGAGATTAATTCAAATTTTTATTTATATGCTTCTGAGTCTGATTATACATGTTAATCTCAATTTTAGAGCATTTTAATCAGTTAAAATTTCAACCATTTTACTATAAAGTCCAATTAGAAATGCACACTTTAATACCATCAAAACGGCCACAAAAAGAGATTAATTCAAATTTTATGAGTTCAAATATTTAATTTTATGCTTCTGAATCTGATTATACAGGTTAGTCTCAATTTTAGAGCATTTTACTCAGTTATATTTTCAACGATTTTAATGTAAAGCCCAATTAGAAACGCACACTTTAAACCCAACAAAATAGTCATAAAATTAGAATAATGCAAATTATATGAGTTCAAATATTAATTTTAGGCATTTGAATCTATTTATACAGGTTAATCTCAATTTTAGAGCATTTTACTCAGTTAAAATTTCAACGATTTGACTATAAAGCTCAATTAAAAATGCGCGCTTTGAACCCAACAAAAAAGTCGCAAAATGAGATTAATTCAAATTTTATGAGTTAAAATATTTATTTATATACTTCTGAATCTGATTATACAGGTTAGTTTCAATTTTAGAGCATTTTACTCAATTAAAATTTCAACTATTTTACATTAAAGCCCAATTAGAAATGCACGCATTAAACCCAACAAAATGGTCACAAAATGATATTAATTCAAATTTTATGAGTCCAAATTTTTAATTATAGGCTTCTGAATCTGATTGTAAATGTTAATCTCAATTTTAGATAATTCTACTCAGTTAAAATTTCAACAGTTTTTCCGTCAAAAAAGAATTCAACAGTTTTACTATAAAGCCCAATTAGAAACGCATGCTTTAAACCTAAAAAATCGTCACAAAATGAGGTTAATTCAAATTTTATGAGTTCAAATATTTAATTATAGGCTTCTCAATCTGATTATACAGGTTAATCTCAATTTTGGAGCATTTTACTCAATTAAAATTTCACGGTTTTACTGTAAAGCCCAATTAGAAATGTATGCTTTAAATCCAATAAAATGGTCACAAAATGATATTAATTCAAATTTTATAAGTTTAAATATTTAATTATAGCCTTCTGAATCTTATTATATAGGTTAATCTAAATTTTAGAGCATTTTACTTAGTTAAAATTTCAACGGTTTTATTGTAAAGCCCAATTAGAAATACACGCTTTAAACCCAACAAAACGGTCACAAAATGAGATTAATTAAAATTTTATGAGATCAAATATTTAATTACAATCTTCTGAATCTTATTATACAGGTAATCTCATTTTTATAATTATACAGGTAATCTCATTTTTATAGCATTTTACTCAATTAAAATTTCAACGATTTTATTGTAAAGCCCAATTAGAAACGCACGCTTTAAACTCAACAAAACAGTCATAAAATTAGATTAATTCAAATTTTATGAGTTCAAATATTTAATTTTATGCTTCTGAATCTGATTATACAGGTTAGTCTCAATTTTAGAGCATTTTACTCAATTAAAATTCTAACGGTTTTACTGTAAAGCCCAATTAAAAATATACGCTTTAAACCCAACAAAACAATCATAAAATTAGATTAATTCAAATTTTATGAGTTTAAATATTTAATTACAATCTTCTGAATCTTATTATACAGGTTAATCTCATTTTTAGAGTATTTTACTCAGTTAAAATTTTAACGGATTTACTGTGAAGCCAAATTAGAAACGCACGCTTTAAACCCAACAAAACGGTCACAAAATGAGATTAATTCAAATTTTATAAGTTCAAATATTTAATTATAGTCTTCTGAATCTGATTATACATGTTAATCTCATTTTTAGAGAATTTCACTCAATTAAATTTTCAACGGTTTTACTGTAAAGCTCAATTAGAAACGCACGCTTTAAACCTAAAAAAATCGTCACAAAATGAGATTAATTCAAATTTTATGAGTTCAAATATTTAATTATAGGCTTCTGAATCTGATTATACAGGTTAATCTCAATTTTAGAGCATTTTAATCAGTCAAAATTTCAACGGTTTTATTGTAAAGCACAATTAGAAATGTACGCTTTAAACCCAACAAAATGGTCACAAAATGAGATTAATTCAAATTTTATGAGTTTAAATATTTAAATATTGCCTTTTGAATCCGATTATACAGGTTAATCTCAGTTTTAGAGTATTTTACTCAGTTAAAATTTTAACGGTTTTATTGTAAAGCCCAATTAGAAATGCACGCTTTAAAGCCAACAAAACGGTCACAAAATGAGATTAATTCAAATTTTATGAGTTCAAATATTTAATTATAGGCTTCTGAATCTTATTATATAGGTTAATTTCAATTTTAGAGCATTTTACTCAGTTAAAATTTGAACGGTTTTACGGTAAAGCCCAATTAGAAATGCACGCTTTAAACCCAATAAAACAGTCAGAAAATGAGATTTATTCAAATTTTATGACTTCAAATATTTAATTATAGACTTCTGAATCTGTTTATACAGGTTAATCTCAATTTTAGAGTATTTTACTCAGTTAAAATTTCAACGGTTTTACTGTAAAGCCCAATTAGAAATGCACGCTTTAAAACCAACAAAACAGTCACAAAATGAGATCAATTCAAATTTTATGAGTTCAAATATTTAATTATAGGCTTCTGAATCTTTTTATACATGTAATACCTGAATTTTGTCTGGGTTCCGTCGTAAATAAGGTCATTGAATTGTGGCAGAGAGAGGAAAGAAATTGGACCATAATTGTTGTGACATTTTGAGGGGTGATTCGAAGAGACCGAAGCATTTTAAGGGTCACCGGAGAAAAAGAACTTTACGTCATTTCATTCGTCAGAAGGTCACCAGACTTCACTTTAAAGGTATCGACAGTCGGACTGAAGTTTTTCATAACAAGAAACGCCATAAAGCAATGACAAATTTGCCTTCGCAATGTAGTCTGCGAGGCAATCTGAAGCAATTGTTGACTGCATTGAAGTTGAAGGCAAGGACTTGCTTTCCTGCATGCATATTTTGTACGGTATTTGCCCATACTTGAAGTTCGGACACTGGGCAGCCAATGGTTCCATCACTGAAGCAAGGAGAATTGAAGATCACATTCACATTGTTGATTTCTAGGTTGCTCAGGGAACTCAATGGGTGATCTTCCTGCAAGCACTTGTAGCCACACCAGGTCGAGTTCCTATATCTCTAATAAAATTCAATTTAATCTTTTTATCTTTAATTATTGCTTTTATTTTATTTATTTATATGCTTTTAATTAAATTTTATATGTTTGCATGAATTTTAAAATCATATAGTATATTTGTTTAGAATAACACCTAGTTTACACGTAGTTAATTAAATTAGAGCCTTTTTAGGGTTAGTCACTTTAATTAAATAATTAATTTTAAATAGGGAGTTAATTATAGTAACGATGGCATTTTAATCATATACCTCGGATACACTAAGCGGTCAATGTTTTGACGTAACATTATGTTGACCAAGAGAGTGTACTTTAGTATCGCATTTGACGTGCCATCGAAACCTAGAAATTAATAAATAATTTAAGGTTAGAATTAAATAAAATTGATTAGGTAAATGATTAGAAACACAAATAGTATTATTAATTTTATTAAGTGTCTAGATGGTAGTGTCCGATCGTTCGGATGTTATCATAATACACTTGGTAAATTAATAATTTAATAGGATTTTAAATACTTAATGAATGGAGCCTAATAGGTTAGAACTTAAAATTGACAAGATAATAGCCGGTCATGCATTCAAACCTTTTGAAGCAGAACTTATATTTCTTTAAATACGAGTTAAGCTTTCCTATTATAGTACGTCATATTCAAGCTCGTATTTAAAAGAAATGTACTTTTTTATCCAAAAGGATATCCTCATTAGAACGATATTCATCTGACAATGATGAATTAAATTTATATTATTATTTGAAATGCCAAAATGTCACATGTAATTAATAAGGTACCGATCTCGGACGCTCGTAAGGGTCGTCCTTACGCGTAACCGACTCCCGAACCTAAATGTTTTAAAAAGAATCTCGGTTTGTTTTTATGGTGTTCGGCCTACCAAAGTGGTTGGTGGCGACTCCAAGTCATTTTAAAATTAAAATAATACACATTTTTAGCACAACCCCGATTTTCATAATTAATAATTAAAAGTGGTAAAAAAACTCAATTTTTCAAAATTCACTCACAAGGCTATTTTTCACACATTTGGTTTAAAAATGGCCGCGACAGCGTGGCGACTCTGCTAGGGATCATTTTTTTGTTTTTTGTGAGTCAGGCCTAATAATTAATTACACATGAAATTTTGGCATTTTGAATAATAATATAATTTTTTTCAATAGATTGTCGAATGAATTTTCCGACGAATGAGGGTAGTTTTTTTTTCTTTTGTGTTATATATATGTCATTCATGCATCAGCTCTTGACCCGAGCTTTTACCATTGAGTGGGAGTTAAATATAATCCGACGTGATGCTACCCAACCTTGAGTTTCGGATTTATTTCTACTTCCAGTATACTAACCTTACGCGTAGTGAGGTTTTCACCTCCGTTGTAAGGGACCTATACTACCGAATGTCTTATCGTCGTAGTAGACGGTAACGACAGTTCGGGAACCCATAGTCTAGATCCAAACCTACATGTGTAGAGTAGAAACTCACCCTTATTGGAGCCAGATAAGGATCGTAAGATAAGGCGGTATGTTGTCGAAATGCCGCCAAATTAGGGTTTCTTTGTTTAACTGCTCTCTGGTTATTTTTGTGCAACATAATATGCTCTCTGGTTATTTTTTATGTGATAACTACGCAAAAAGGCTATATTTTAAGCCTTTTTACTTAAGTTATTGAGTTTCTTTAAGTACATACATGAGCATTTAGATGCATTTAGGATCATAATATTGCATTTAGTAGATAAATATGCCTTGGCATTTTTGGTGTGGCAATAGGTACTATTTTACGGGGAAGGTCGTGCTTTTGGTTGTTATTGTGCAGGTAAAGCGAAGTGGGAAGCAAGGGACATTTATCATGGCATTCACAGAAGGATAGCGATGGAAAAATGCCATAGAAAATCTGGAGACCTCCTATGCTGCACTAAAAGACAAGAAGATATTTTGAGAGGAGTGCCAGCTAGTGCTATGCAACCTGGCCACAACCACCTTAGTAGGGGACCACTGTCACCATGTCAGAAATGCCATCACGTGAACAAAGGTGCAAATGGAATTTCCACCAAACCTTAGGGTTTTTCACCCCCTTTTTATGAGGCATGGTGACCTAAGAAAAGAGATACCTTTTTTGGGAGCTTGAACACGAAAAAAAAGAGAGACCTTTGGAGCTACTTGTGACGGAGAAAGCTTCCACCTTTCTTCCCCATCCATTGTCCGAAGAGTCCTCCATTGATAGAGCTTGAAGGAAGTGGCGTGCTAGGAACCCAAGAGGGTCTAGCACGCTAATGCGTCCCATGGTGGTTGAAGAGGTCAGCGGCTGTGCACACCGCGGGTGTCTTCTATACTCTTCCTTTGCTTTATTTTTATATCTTTGAGAGGTTAATGTGGATGTTTAAGGATGATGTTTATGGAAGATACTTATCTTTAACTTTCACACCACCATGGTTTGCTTTATTTCGTTGGTTTATGTGGATGATTAACTCTTATTTCTATGAATGTTTAACATGCTACGTGTTTGTTTACTTGCTTTGCTCATTGTTGTTAATCATTTAAGCATTGTAATAGGCATAAGAGTGTCCCGTGTTTAGGTGCACGCTAGGTGTTCGAGAGAAACCTAGCTATATATCCTTAGTGTCCGAGAGGAACTAAGGGAGGATCTACGTGAGCAATGGGTTATAGACTGCAAATAGATCCTAATCTGACCATAGGTGCTCGAGAGAGACTTAAGTGAGGGTTTTAACGACTAAAAGGAGTGTGCTTTGTCGATAGGCTAGATGATACTGTTGAGACCAAGAGGAGATGTCGTGACATTTTAGATTGTCAGGTTCCTATGACTTGAGAGAGAAGGAACACTTTAGAAACCTCTATCGAATAAATAGACCACATAGTATCTAGATGTTCGTAGGAGTGAGGTTAAGAAGTCCATACGAACCCCCACCAATCATTCCCAAGAGAGCTCATCAATCGAGGGTTATACAACATAATGCTTACTCATGTTCTTGCATCATGCTTTTGCCTTAGCATTTACAAAGTGTTTCCTTTGGTTAGTTTGTTTTCTTGCAATCACACTATATACTCTTCACAAAGCACTTTCATACTTCTATCGTGCCATCACCAACCATCCATTTTGCCTTGACATAATTTGGTTGCTTGCATTCCAAAATTGTCTTAGCATTTCACCATTACACCTTCATCGTACATATTCATTCCTATCTGTTTATATTATTATCTTTATTTTCCTTTTAGTTAATGTTAACTTTTTTCCTTGACAAATTTGACTTACACTTTACCCCAAATCCGCATAATTTATAGCACTACACGGACGATCACCAAGTTTTTGGCGTCATTTCCAGGGATCTGGCAAGAGTAAAGTTTGTCATTTTTATCTTGGCATTTTCGTTTTACTTTGTTTATTTTCTTAGTTCAGTTTTACTTGTTTTTCTTTTCAGGGTTTTTCTCCGTGCATGTCCAGAAGGTCTACTGATGGACCTCTCTATCCTATAGTGCCTGAAATTGAGCGTTTGTTTCGATAAAAAAGGTGTACTCAACGTAGAGCTTTGGACCCACCACCAATGCAAGATCTAGTAGTTCAAAATGTCGAGGCAAATCCAAATTTTGCTGCACCTCGACCAAGGGATATTCGGGATCATTTAAATCCTATCTTGGACGATCTTAATCCTAGCATCGTGGCACTAGAAATTCAAGCTAAACACTTCGAATTAAAGCATGTCATGTTCAATATGCTGAATTCTATTGGGTAATTTGGAGGTATGACGCACGAAGACGCAAGGTAACATATTCGATCTTTCCTAGAAGTTTGTGACTCATTCCGTCAACAAGGAGTACATGAGGATGTGTTGAAGCTCAAACTATTCCCTTATTCCCTATGTGGCCGAGAAAGGGCATGGTTGAGTTGAGTACCATCCGAATCGATGGAGTCATGAGTTGATCTATGCAAGAGCTTTTTGTTGTGGTATAATCCACCAAATCTCAACACTTGGCTTAGAAATGACATTGCTTCTTTTCGACAAGGTGACGAGTCAATGTGCGAATGTTGGGATCAATACAAAGGATTGCTTCAGAAGTGTACAAATCATGGATTTCAAGATTGGACTCAAGTTGTGATGTTCTACAACTGAGTCAATGCACCGACCAGAATGATGTTAGATGCCTCGGCTAATGGAACTTTGCTAGACAAATCACCCGATGAGGCATTTGACATTCTTGATAGAATTGCCACAAATAACTGTCAATTTCCTTCTACAAGACTTGGAACCGGAAGCAAGGCACAATGGACTTTTAAGCTTGAAGCTAAGGATTCACTATCCGCCCAACTCTCAGCCATCACCAACATGTTGAAGAGCATCCAGTGTTCCAATGAAGTGAAGGAAGTAAAGATGGTCAGTTCAGCATGTCTATTATGCCATGACAATCATCATGAGAGTGAGTTCCCAGGAAACCATGAGACAACCAATTATGTGAGCAATTTCAACAAAAGTAACAACAATCCCTACTCCAATACATATAATCCAGGATGGTGTTAACATCTAAACTTTTCATGGGAAATCAAGGAGCCAGTAATCCTAATCTCCCAGCGCGGAATCAAAATGCTAATGAGCCCCAGAATTTTCAGTCGAATATGTCATGGCATAATCTGAACAAGGTGGCATCATCATTATCTAATACAAGTTCTTTGGAAGCAAATATGCAAGAATTTATTCTAAGTACAAAGACAATGCTTAAATAGCATACTACAACTATCAAGAATCAAGGTACATTATTACAAAGCCACAGTGCTTCATTGCGAACTTTAGAGAGTTAGGTTGGCCAAATTGCCACGGCATTACAAGAGCATCAGCCAGAACGTCTGCCAAGTGGCACTGAGGTCACTAAGCCACATGGTAAAGAGCTATGTAGCGCAATCACACTAAGGAGTGGCAAGCAGATTAATCAACAAGATAAGTTTGTGGGGGAGATGAGTGAAGATTCCTTACCCCAAACATGTGCAAGAAGAGACAGAAATGCTTGAGCAAAGTCTCGAGGAAAAGGATAAGGGGGAAGGTTTGACAAGTGAACCTACTGAGGGAGCTAGCAAAAATGCCATGGCAAAAGCAGTTCCTAAACCATCAATAGAAGAAGTTAAACCCCACCACCCTTTTCCCAGTGGCTGAAGAAGCACAATGATGATATTCAGTTCAAGAAGTTCGTTGATAAATTGGACCAACTGTATATTAATGTCCCACTCTTGGAGGCAATTGATCAAATGCCCACTTATGCGAAATTTCTCAAGGAGATAGTTACGAAGAAAAGAAAGGTGGAGAAGTTTGAGAAAATTGCCACGTCAAAAGAGTATTGCTCTGCTTTGAGTAAACTACCTGTGAAGAAGAAGGATCCAGACAACTTTATCATTCTGTGTGCTATTGGAGATAAGCTCATTGGGAAAGCACTCTGTGTTCTTGGATTAAGTGTAAATCTGATGCCCAAATCAATTTTTGTGAAGCTTGGCATGGGAGATGAGAGACCCACATCCGTCATATTGCAACTAGCCGATCGTTCCCATGTGAGACTAGAGGGGATGATCGAAGATGTCATAGTGAGGGTGGGCAAATTTGTGTTGCCAGCCAACTTCCTTATACTTGATTGCGAGGTTAATGCTAATGCATCCATCATCTTAGGGAGGCCTTTCCTAGCAACTGGTCGCATTCTCATTGATTGTGAGAAGGGTGAGCTTACTATGCGAGTAGCAGATCAAAGATTGACCGTGAACATCAACAATTCTCTTTAAGTATGTGGATGATTCTGAAGAATACCGAAGCATTTTAGAAGAAGACTCTGAGCTGTCAAGGGAAGCTGATCAATTTTGTCACAACAATTTCATGCAACTGGACAACTATGAAGAGCTCATGAAGGAAGATGAAGAGGAAGCTCGTGAATTTCTATTGGAAGTGCAACAATCTAGTCTGTTGTTGGCTAGACACCATTCGAGCTTTGAACCTCTCGATTTTGAGGAATTCATTCCTCCTAAGCCTTCTTTACTTAATGCACCCAAGCTGGAGCTGAAGACTTTGCCACAACATCTTAAGTATGCTTATCTGGGTAAAGATGAAACATTGTTTGTTATCATTTTTGCAAGTCTTAATGTTGATCAAGAGAGAAGTCTACTTGTTGTTTTGTCCCAGCATAAATGGGCAATAGGATGGACCATGGCAGATTTAAAAGGGATTAGTCCTACTATCTGTATGCATAAGATACTTTTGGAAGAATGTCATGGAAAATCCATAGAGCCACTAAACCCTATTATGAAGAATGTTGTGATGAAGGAAATTATCAAATGGCTAGATACTGGAGTTATCTACCCAATATCGGATAGGTCATGGGTGAACCCGGTGCAATGTGTGCCCAAGAAGGGTGGCACAACCGTGGTGAGCAATGAATTCTGAGAGGTGGTAACTCCCCCTCACATGTTTTCTACCCTTAACCCCCACTTTCCTTTTATTTATTTATTTTCATTACTTTTTCTCTCTCATAAACCTTCATCTTCTTCCTTTTCATCTCCTCCATAACCAAAAACCCCCACCATAAAAACAAGTTTCAAGCTTTTTCATATTTTCTTGCCTTCTCTCAGTTAAAAAATGGTACGAACGAGACCAGTAGGTTCCGCCCCACAACCTCCTCCCACTTTCATAGACTATCAGTTAAGGAAGCTAGCTTGAAATCTTTGCATGGTTAAGCAAATAAGCAAGAAAATTAAGTTTAAAGGTCTTGGTAAGCTTCTTTTTTCCATAACCGAAAATTTTGGAGATTTTAAGCTTTTGGATTTTTATTATTCTATGATGTTTTCATGATTGGATTAAGTTGTTAGAATGCCTAATCTAAAGTTAGTGTCGCGTGTCAAAAGTGCGCGTTTAGTGCAAGTGGACACATTGCAAGTAATAAGTGATAAGTATTTATCGGATTATCGTCTCCACAGGGATTGATATACTCAATATGTCTTCTTCGTCTTCTTGTTCTGTAGAATAAAATAAAACACAAGTAATTTGGGTTGTGATGAAACTGAAATAAAACAACTAAGTAAAATAAAGAGATTTGATAGTAGAGAGAGGGGTTAGGATCCAGTTGCGTTGTATTGTGGAATTGATTGACTTGTCTCTTTCCAATGCAATTGTATATCACTGCCTCGGCAGTACTGCAGATTACTGCCTTGGCAGCGACGATACTGTCCGCCGCGGCAATCCCTTGCTCGTGGGTGGACTTTACCAAAGTTCGGCAAAGTGTCCGTGGATGACTCCGCTTATCCCTAAGTCAAAGTACTATTGATGACTAGTCCTTGATGATACCTCCCGGCGTGAATCAATTATACTCACCAACCAATCTCACACTTCTTTCAGCCGCTAAAACTCTTAACCTATCCCTAGGCCGAGTTAGTATTTCGCGATTGAAACACCGTACTTACCCCTTTTGTGAATCTAACTCTCCCGAGTCTAGATAAATGGATTACTTACAAACTTCCCTCCCGGGCTTGAATGCAAGAACAAGGAATAACAAAGGATAAGCAAACCTTGATAGTTTTATTGCATTGAAACAAAGACAAAGTACAATCTCCTCTCACAAATACTAACAACCTTCACCTAAACCCTAAGAAAGCTTAGAACATAGTTGAGAGAAAGAAAACAAAGAATCTATGAATCGACTCTCTCTAACTATTGGTGTCTAATACATTGGACGGCTAGGTCTTTATATAGGCTTGATCTAGGGCAAACCTTTCCTAAGTAGAATACAACTTGGAGTAGGGAACAAGTCATGTACATAAATAAAATATTTCCAAGTTTAATTCAACTAAGAGGCTTTCCCGCGTGGCCTTGTCTTGGGCTTTTCCTCATGCTAGCCAGCTCCGATCCATATGCTTTATGTCCAGACACGTCCCTTAGATTTTTCTCTTCCAATCGCCTACAATCTTGCTTCCTGGCTCTCAGTTGCTGCCTCGGCATCAGGTCCTGCCTCGGCCATGTTGCTGCCGCGGCACTTGTTCTCCTGCACATATATAAAAATGCAGTAAAAGCTTGCCTTTTCTGTAAATATTATCTCTATAAGCTTAACTTTTAAATATATCATATTAAGTACATGCTTTGGTCCTAGTGGGTGTAAATTCGGTGATTAATGCCCATAAAAGGTGTAAAAAGTGATAGTGAGTTGAGCACTTATCACACCCCCAAACTCGAACTATTGCTTGTCCTCAAGCAATGCAAACCATCAATTTGCCGAACTCTACTCTCTCTTGGTCTTATGTTTCCATCTATTCTCCCCACCATAACTATGTCTATTCTTTAGACTTAACCTTTCGGCTACCTAAGGGTTTACCTAGAAACAAACTATAAGAATTGGTGAGTGTGTGCGTTTTTGTGGACAAGTTTGATTAAAGGCTTTCTTAGATAAACTCTAAGTTCAAGACAAGTAGAATTTGGTTAAGTATTCTCTTCTTTTCTAAACAACCAATTCTTGAGCCAATTTCGGGCACCTCAAGGATTGTGTTTTTCCCTTCACTAATTCCTTCTTTCTTGTAAATATTCCTTAAAGCATACTAGAGCCAATTTCGGGCACCTCTAGCATGAAGAAGAGTACTTCCTAGAGCCAGTGATAGGCACCTCTAGTTACTTTCCCAAGAATCTAAGTCTTTATCACCTAAGTTCATTAAAAGAATTCCTATAATCCAACAAGTACCAAAATTGTTTAAAAATTCATCTTATAGTAAGCTTCTAAGTTTTCATCCTTAAGTATCCTAAGGTTAAACCTTCTTAACAGGACCTAATCATGGTAAGGAGAAAGATTTCTATAGCCTTAAAAAATAAACTAAGGCAATACTGATGATAAGCAGTGCAAAAGTATAGGCATTTAATTCAAGTGAGGCGAGGAGCATAAAAAATTTTAAAAAAATCACTTAAGTACTCCCTTTTCTTGGCAAGGCCTCGGCAGTAGATTTCTTGGCAAGGCCTCGGCAGTAGATTGCTGCCTTGGCAGTGAATCTGCACACCCAAACTCAAACCAAGCATTGTCCTCAATGCTTTATATTAGAAGAAACTAGCGGGAAACAAAAAATATGAAAAAAAATAAGCAGCATATAAAGAAACCAGCAGCAAATAATATTGAATTATATGAAAAATTAAAGAGACTCCGAAGAGCTAGCCAGTTGCCGTGACAATCCTCTACCAAAATTCTGTGTATGTCAAATGAAGAACCATCTTTCTTGAAGTCTTCAAGAATCAACCCACATTGTTCTTTATGCTTCTCAAAAATCTCCATCAGTAGAGACTTTGGTTTGGAACTAATATTAGATGGAATTATCACAGATAAAATTTCATCTTCCAAATAATCATATCCTATTTGGGATGGCTTCAAATCTTGTAACGTTGACTCCTCGGAAGATACCTGCAATGGAAGAGATGAGTTTTTAAAGAATTCAAAAGGTTCAGTCATTACCTTCTCATATTCCATTATCACGGCATCGTCATCTTGTTGATCGAGCATGTCGTCATGTAATTGCCCAGGCAACTGTGAGTGAGAGTAATCCTCAGATTCCTTCTTCAGCATCAATGCTGATGTGACATCTTGGGAATCAGACTCCTCAGAATTTTCTATAGCATTACTCTCATCAGCCTCATTAAATGGTGTCGTGACATTGCCCTGTTCAGGCTTCTCCATTGCTGTGACAATTATTTCTGTAGACTCATCCAATGCTTGACATTCTTTTTCATCAACATATTCTAGACTCGGAGGTTCAGGAATTTCCTCTTTGTCCTCTAGTGTTGGGATTTCAATATCCCTAAGGATTGATTGTTGGGTCATGTTATCCATGACATATATGGATCTCTGCAATTGTTCTTCTGAACCCTTCAAGGGTGCATCCATTCTAGCTATATGTGCATCCAATAACCTTGATTGCTCTGTCATTAATTCTTTAATTCTAGCCATTGACGCTTTCAATGTTTCCTCAAATGAATTTGGATACTCTTGAGAAGAATTATATTGCCATGGCATATCTGTAACATCAACAAAATTGTCATGGTAAACAAAATTTTGAGCGTTTTGATCATACCATGAAGGATTTTGTTGTTGGTTCCATCTATGGTCCTCTATGTGGCCATATGTTCCAGTACTATACGGACAATTGTTAACTAAATGAACATCTCCATAATTTAAACAAAAATTTGCCCAGGCATGAACTTGTTGGGTTGCTCTTGGTTGGCATAGATAATCATCATTTAATCTAGGAAATTCTTGATTGGTTCGATTCATATCTTCCAACATCAACTCCCGAATAGATTTCTTTCTTTCTCCTTGCATCTTGAAAATCCTTCAACTTGAAACACACCTATAATTTTTAAAGAAAAAGAAAAAGAAAATATGTTAGTAAAAATAACTAAAAACAAGAAAATAAAGAAGACAAAATTTAGTTGTCAATCCCCGGCAACGGCGCCGAAAACTTGTCGCGTGTCAAAAGTGCGCATTTAGTTTCTAATTGGGCTTTACGGTAAAACTATTGAAATTTTAACTGAGTAAAATGCTCTAAAATTGAGATTAACCTGGATAATCACATTCAATAGGCTATAATTAAATATTTGAACTCATAAAATTTGAATTAATCTCATTTTGTGACCGCTTTATTGGGTTTAAAGCGTGCATTTCTAATTAGGGTTTACAATAAAATCGTTGAAATTTTAACTAAGTAAAACGCTCTAAAATTGAGATTAACATGTATAATCAGATTCAAAAGCCTAAAATTAAATATTTGAACTCATAAAATTTGAATTAATCTAATTTTAAGACTATTTTGTTGGGTTTAAAGCGTGCGTTTCTTATTTAGCTTTATAGTAAAACCGTTGAAATTTTAACTGAGTAAAATGCTCAAAAATTGAGATTAACATGTATAACAAAATTCAGATGGCTATAATTAAATATTTGAACTAATAAAATTTTAATTAATCTAATTTTATGGTTGTTTTGTTGGGTTTAAAGCGTGTATTTCTAATTAGGCTTTACAATAAAAGCGTTGAAATTTTAATTGAGTAAAATACTCTAAAATTGAGATTAACCTGTATAATCATATTCAGAAGGCTATAATTAAATATTGAGCTCATAAAATTTGAATTAATCTCATTTTATGACCATTTTGTTGGGTTTAAAGCATACATTTTTAATTGGGCTTTATAGTAAAACCATTGAAATTTTAACTGAGTAAAATTCTCTAAAATTGAGATTAACCTGTATAATCAAATTCAAAAGGCTATAATTAAATATTTGAACTCATAAAATTTGAATTAATCTAATTTTATGACTGTTTTGTTGTGTTTAAAGCGTATATTTTTAATTGGGATTTGCAGTAAAACCGTTGAAATTTTAACTGAGTAAAATGCTCTAAAATTGAGATTAACCTGTATAATCAGATTCAGAAGCCAAAAATTAAATATTTGAACTCATAAAATTTGAACTAATCTAATTTTGTGACCGTTTTGTTGGGTTTAAATCTTGTGTTTCTAATTGGGCTTAAAATGCTCTATAATTGAGATTAACCTGTGTAATCAAATTCAGATGGCTAGGATTAAATATTTGAACTTTTAAAATTTTAATTAATCTAATTTTATGACTGTTTTGTTGGGTTTAAAGCGTGTATTTCTAATTAGGCTTTACAATAAAACCGTTGAAATTTTAACAAAGTAAAATGCTTTAAAATTGAGATTAGCCTGTATAATCAGATTCAGAAGGCTATAATTAAATATTTGAACTCATAAAATTTGAATTAATCTCATTTTGTTACCGTTTTGTTAGGTTTAAAGCATACATTTTTAATTGGGCTTTATAGTAAAACCGTTGAAATTTTAACTGAGTAAAATGCTCTAAAATTGAGATTAACCTGTATAATCAGATTCAGAAGCCGAAAATTAAATATTTGAACTCATAAAATTTGAATTAATCTAATTTTGTGATCGTTTTGTGGGGTTTAAAGCGTGCGTTTCTTATTTAGCTTTATAGTAAAACCGTTGAAATTTTAACTGAGTAAAATGCTCAAAAATTGAGATTAACCTGTGTAATCAAATTCAGATGGCTATAAATAAATATTTGAACTAATAAATTTTTAATTAATCTAATTTTATGACTGTTTTGTTGGGTTTAAAGCTTAAATTTCTAAGTAGGCTTTACAATAAAACTGTTGAAAGTTTAACCGAGTAAAATGCTCTAAAATTGAGATTAACCTGTATAATCAAGTTCAGAAGGCTATAATTAAATATTTGAACTCATAGAATTTGAATTAATCTAATTTTATGACTGTTTTGTTGTGTTTAAAGCGTACATTTTTAATTGGGATTTACAGTAAAACCGTTGAAATTTTAACTGAGTAAAATGCTCTAAAATTAAGATTAACCTGTATAATCAGATTCAGGAGCCTAAAATTAAATATTTGAATTAATAAATTTTGAATTAATATAATTTTATGACTGTTTTATTGGGTTTAAAGCGTGCGTTTTTAATTGGGCTTTAGAGTAAAATCGTTGAAATTTTAACTGAGTAAAATGCACTAAAATTGAGATTAACCTTAATAATCAGATTCAAAAGCCCAAAATTAAATATTTGAACTCATAAAAGTTGAATTATACTAATTTTATGACTGTTTTGTTGGGTTTAAATCGTGCGTTTCTAATTGGGCTTTACAGTAAAACCATTGAAATTTTAACTGAATAACATTCTCTAAAATTGAGATTAACCTGTAGAATCAGATTCAGAAGACTAAAATTAAATATTTGAAGTAATAAAATTTGAATTAATATAATTTTAAGACCGTTTTGTTCTTTTTAAATCGTGCGTTTCTAATTGGGCTTTACGGTAAAACTGTTGAAATTTTAACTGAGTAAAATGCTCTAAAATTGAGATTAACCTGGATAATCACATTCAATAGGCTATAATTAAATATTTGAACTCATAAAATTTGAATTAATCTCATTTTGTGACCGCTTTATTGGGTTTAAAGCATGCATTTCTAATTAGGCTTTACAATAAAACCGTTGAAATTTTAACTAAGTAAAACGCTCTAAATTGAGATTGACATGTATAATAAGATTCAAAAGCCTAAAATTAAATATTTAAACTCATAAAATTTGAATTAATCTAATTTTAAGACTATTTTGTTGGGTTTAAAGCGTGCGTTTCTTATTTAGCTTTATAGTAAAACCGTTGAAATTTTAACCGAGTAAAATGCTCAAAAAATGAGATTAACATGTATAACAAAATTCAGATGGCTATAATTAAATATTTGAACTAATAAAATTTTAATTAATCTAATTTCATGACTGTTTTGTTGGGTTTAAAGCGTGTATTTCTAATTAGGCTTTACAATAAAACCGTTGAAATTTTAACTGAGTAAAATACTCTAAAATTGAGATTTATCTGTATAATCAGATTCAGAAGGCTATAATTAAATATTGAGCTCATAAAACTTGAATTAAACTCATTTTATGACCGTTTTGTTGGGTTTAAAGCATACATTTTTAATTGGGCTTTATAGTAAAACCATTGAAATTTTAACTGAGTAAAATTCTCTAAAATTGAGATTAACCTGTATAATCAAATTCAAAAGGCTATAATTAAATATTTGAATTCATCAAATTTGAATTAATCTAATTTTATGACTGTTTTGTTGTGTTTAAAGCGTACATTTTTAATTGGGATTTGCAGTAAAACCGTTGAAATTTTAACTGAGTAAAATGCTCTAAAATTGAGATTAACCTGTTTAATCAGATTCAGAAGCCAAAAATTAAATATTTGAACTCATAAAAGTTGAATTAATCCAATTTTGTGACCGTTTTGTTGGGTTTAAAGCTTGTGTTTCTAATTGGGCTTTAGAGTAAAATCGTTGAAATTTTAACTGAGTAAAATGCACTAAAATTGAGATTAACCTGTTTAATCAGATTCAAAAGCCCAAAATTAAATATTTGAACTCATAAAATTTGAATTAAACTAATTTTATGACTGTTTTGTTGGGTTTAAATCGTGCATTTCTAATTGGGCTTTACAGTAAAACCGTTGAAATTTTAACTGAATAAAATTCTCTAAAATTGAGATTAACCTGTAGAATCTGATTCAGAAGACTAAAATTAAATATTTGAAGTAATAAAATTTGAATTAATATAATTTTAAAACTGTTTTGTTCTGTTTAAATCGTTCGTTTCTCATTGGGCTTTACGGTAAAACTGTTGAAATTTTAACTAAGTAAACTGCTCTAAAATTGAGATTAACCTGGATAATCACATTCAATAGGCTATAACTAAATATTTGAACTCATAAAATTTGAATTAATCTCATTTTGTGACCGTTTTATTGGGTTTAAAGCGTGCATTTCTAATTAGGCTTTACAATAAAACCGTTGAAATTTTAACTGAATAAAATTCTCTAAAATTGAGATTAACCTGTAGAATCAGATTCAGAAGACTAAAATTAAATATTTGAAGTAATAAAATTTGAATTAATATAATTTTAAAACCGTTTTGTTCGGTTTAAATTGTTCGTTTCTCATTGGGCTTTACGGTAAAACTGTTGAAATTTTAACTGAGTAAAATGCTCTAAAATTGAGATTAACCTGTATAATCAGATTCAGAAGCCGAAAATTAAATATTTGAACTCATAAAATTTGAATTAATCTAATTTTGTGATCGTTTTGTGGGGTTTAAAGCGTGCGTTTCTTATTTAGCTTTATAGTAAAACCGTTGAAATTTTAACTGAGTAAAATGCTCAAAAATTGAGATTAACCTGTGTAATCAAATTCAGATGGCTATAAATAAATATTTGAACTAATAAATTTTTAATTAATCTAATTTTATTACTGTTTTGTTGGGTTTAAAGCTTAAATTTCTAAGTAGGCTTTACAATAAAACTGTTGAAAGTTTAACCGAGTAAAATGCTCTAAAATTGAGATTAACCTGTATAATCAAGTTCAGAAGGCTATAATTAAATATTTGAACTCATAGAATTTGGATTAACCTAATTTTATGACTGTTTTGTTGTGTTTAAAGCGTACATTTTTAATTGGGATTTACAGTAAAATCGTTGAAATTTTAACTGAGTAAAATGCTCTAAAATTAAGATTAACCTGTATAATCAGATTCAGAAGCCTAAAATTAAATATTTGAAGTTATAAAATTTGAATTAATATAATTTTATGACTTTTTTGTTGGGTTTAAAGCGTGCGTTTTTAATTGGGCTTTAGAGTAAAATCATTGAAATTTTAACTGAGTAAAATGCACTAAAATTGAGATTAACCTATATAATCAGATTCAAAAGCCCAAAATTAAATATTTGAACTCATAAAATTTGAATTATACTAATTTTATGACTGTTTTGTTGGGTTTAAATCGTGCGTTTGTAATTGGGTTTTACAGTAAAACCATTGAAATTTTAACTGAATAAAATTCTCTAAAATTGAGATTAACCTGTAGAATCAGATTCAGAAGACTAAAATTAAATATTTGAAGTATTAAAATTGATCTTTTTTCTCTTCGGCTATTCATATATATTCACCAACATATTTTGTATTTTCTTTTTGCACCAAGATGTTTCAAGGAAGGATTTGTAATTGTGAATCCGACACTAGATATACTTTTTCAAGTCATTCTTGATGTCAAGATCTTGTTTTCTTGGTTTCAAAATTTCATGGTTGTTTTCCTTATCTTTGAACCTTGTCCCGGTTGCACTCGTAAGGTTAGCATTTTGTACAACGCATTTACCATACCGACACCATTGGGAGAGGAAGTAGCTATCACAACGACACCCAAACCGTTTAGGCTTTTTCTTTCTTCCATCTATTCAATCTTTACTTTTCTTTCTATATATCTTTGTTGCCTTCTTTTTGTTTTTTATTATGAGATCTATTCTTCTCTTTGTATCAAGTGCTTTTCTTTGTTTTTGATTCTTCTCGGAACCGTATACAATGTTTGCTTTGGAGAGCTAAGATTTGTGTATGACATGCTACTGTTGGAGCCAAGAGTTTGTGCAAGGACTCTGATGGCCTTCACTAATGATCTTTGGAGTAGGCCGCTAAGACCCAACCGATCTGCTCTCTCGGGTTTGGAATTGATTAGTTTTGTTTCTATGGTAAGTATTTTCTTTCTATATGACTTTGTTATTTCCTTATTATTCTTTATTAATGTTTCGATCCTTTCTGAGCATGACTCAAAGTATGCAATCCGAATAGAGAATGAACATGCTTTTTTATCTAGTTCTTTATAACATGCTTTTTTATTTTCTATGTTAAATCCATGTTTATACCACCCTTACTAAGGGATTTTACCAACACCTCTCATGGTGTACCTCAAACAAGCTTACTTGCTTTATTGTTATCCTCGTTCTTGAATTAAAATGGATTAAACCAAAAATCGGAGCCTTGATGTCTCTTTTCCTAATCATGTCTTACTCTACCCTTTTCACTCATTATACCTCTTATTATTATCTTATGTTGCATGGAACGTTTATACATTACAATATGGACTTAACCACTAAAAGAAACACAACTCGGTTCCATCTTTCATATAATGTCCTTTTATACCATGTAACTCTTATTTTCTTTGTTAAACCAATGTACATGACCCACTTGTAATGGAATTTTATCAACACTTCTCTATATGTACTACCAAGAATAGGAACCTTGTTGGTTCCATTATTCATTTGTTCTATATCACGTTTCCTCCATGATCCAACAAGCAAAGTCTTGTTTCTTCCCATTCTCTTGGAAAGTCTTTCCTATCAAGTTCTTCTTGTTTATCTCAAAAATCTTTTTTTTTCTTGTTTTATATCTCCTTATTCCGTTTGCAAAAGAATACCACCATTGTTAATCTTGTCTCCATTAATTCGAGTTCTGAATTCCTTTGAGTACCTTAGTATTTGGTTTATGACTATTGACGCTAGGTTTAATTTTGCTTTCTTTATAATTCTACCGTGTATTTTATACCATGTTTTTCTTAACGTTTTTATTATTTCCATATACGTGCCACCCTTGCTAATGGATCCCTGTAACACCTTTCATGGTGTGCCATTATCGAACAAGTTAACTTGTACTTCTAACAACCTCTTTTTAGAGGTACAATGGATGCAACTATGCCCCGGAGCTGTAATAGCTCCTTTGTTGTTTCCTTTCCCCCCCAATATCCTTCTTATGCCTAATGATGGTTTTCCTTCTAATACTTTTCTTTACCTTGTCAAGCAAGAACCTCGTTTTTCAAGTAGAGGTACTAAACGAACCCCACTTTCTAATGAGGGTAACAACCCTATGTGTCCTCGACTTGTATCCAATGGTTCTTTAGAAAAAGCTGGGATGAGCAGCAGAAAAAACTCTCTGCCGGAGGTTGACGATAATCAACCCCGCCGAGTAAAATGAAAATCTTATGTTGGAACTGTCAGGGACTCGGCAACACACAGGTAATTCTCGCTCTACAACGTGCTACCTCTAAGCATGATGCCGACTTTCTTTTTCTTTGTGAAACTAGATTGAACAAACACAATATGGACCGTATTCGGTTTAAATTAGGAATGCAAGGTTGCATAGCCATTGATTCTAGCCCTTCCTGTACAGGGCTTGCTATGATTTGGAATAATAAAACTACTATTGATTTGCTTTCGTACTCGGATCGTCATATTGATGTCATTATACATTTTGGTCAATTGCAATTCCATTTCCATTTTTCTGGAGTACACAGTTTTGCTGAAACAACAAACAAATATAAAACTTGGCAACTAATGGACACATTACAATCAGCTTCTTCCCTCCCATGGCTCTTAGGGGGAGACTTTAATGAAATACTACACGACAATGAAAAGAAAGGTGGTATCCGTCGGGCAAGATCACAAATTAATAATTTCAGAGATTGTCTTTTGCGAAATGATCTCTTCGATTGTAAACCAAAATCTGGATGGTTCACTTGGACTAGATCTAGACCTAATACTGAAACCATTATGGAAAGAATCGATAGATTTCTTGGTAACTCCTCTTGGTTTAATGTCTTTCCTAACTTCCAAGCTACGTCATTCTTTCAAGCCCAATCTGATCATTGCCCCATCTTACTGGACACTAGTCCTTCCAGTGCAATTAGGTCAAAAGCTTCCAGGAACCTCTTCCTCTATGAGAATTGCTGGGCTGATAACCCGGAAGTCTCTTCCCGGATTAGAGAGATTTGGACTAACCCATCTAAAACGACCATTGCTAAACTTCATGAAATTAGGCATTTTCTTGGATTTTGGCAAACAAACCAACGTATCAAGTCGAATGAACGTATTAACCAATTAACTAACTTTATAAATATGTGCCTCAAGCGACAACTTTCAGATGCTGATATTAATAATTTTATTTCTGCAAAAAAATGAGCTTGATAGCTTGCTTAACGCGAAAGAAATCTATTGGGCACAACGAGCCTGCACCACCTGGCTAGAACATGGTGACAAAAATACTTCAT
This sequence comes from Abelmoschus esculentus, assembly GCA_035048815.1. NCBI lineage: Eukaryota > Viridiplantae > Streptophyta > Magnoliopsida > Malvales > Malvaceae > Abelmoschus > Abelmoschus esculentus. The sequence goes on from JAUCBN010000055.1 coordinate 7,806,575, forward strand.
TTTTCCATGCAAGAGCAAACAATCGCCGGCGAAAAAACCATATTACTGGGCTTTTTAACAATGCGAACATCTGGCAAACGCATACAGAAGACATCATGGCTACTGCCATTTATTACTTCCAGACTCTCTTCTCATCCTTTTCTCCTATTATTGCATCTTCCATTTTGGAAAGCATTCCAAATATTGTTTCTGAGACCATGAACAATGACCTCAATAAGGATTTCACAACAGACGAAATTACAGATGCTTTTCGTGATATTAATCCAGGGAAAGCCCCGGGGGTTGATGGATTTCTGAGTGGTTTCTTTAGGAAGCACTGGGATATCCTTGGCCAGGACTTTATAAACCTCTATCTTAGACTCCTAAGTGGGTTTGTTAGCATGAAAGAGGTCAATCGTACTATCATAGTTCTTATACCCAAAATTAGCGATCCTACAACTATGCGGCATCTCAGACCTATCAGCCTATGCACAGTTATCTATAAGGTTGTTGCCAAAGTGCTTGTTAATCATTTGGAATCCATCATTCCCTTATCATAAGCGGTAATCAAGCGGCCTTTGTTCAAGGTAGGAACATTACTGACAATATCCTCATAGCCCACGAGCTTATCCACACGTTGAATACTGACGAGACATCCCTTGCCAAAGGCGCTAGCTTAAAGCTAGACATGGAGAAAGCTTTCGACCATGTCGAATGGCCTTTTCTAGAACAAATTATGCTCCATCTAGGCTTTAATGCCAACTGGGTTTCTCTTATTATGAATTGCGTCTCTTCCGTATCTTTTCAAGTACGTGTCAATGATTCTCTTTCACAGCCTTTTAAACCTCAAAGAGGGCTTCGACAAGGGGATCCCCTTTCGCCTTTCTTATTTCTTTTTTGTACTCAAGGTCTTTCAGCATTGCTCAATGCTGAGAAAGCAATTGGCAACTTCCCTGGCCTTTGTGCTAGCAGGAATGGCCCCCGTATAAATCACCTCCTCTTTGCCGATGATTGTGTGGTGTTCATTAAGAACACGACAACTGAAGCCCAACACCTAAAGGATGCTCTGCATACTTATGCAACTTCCTCTGGTCAGGCAGTGAATTTTGAAAAATCTACAATTTATTTTTCACGTATACATCTCTTCGATCAAAAATCCATAACGTCCTTAATGTATGAGAGGTCGACGACCCTAGTATTTATTTGGGGGTTCCACTCCTAATTGGGAAGAATAAGACAACAACTTTGGGTTTTACCAGAGACAAAATGAATGCTCGTCTTAGCAAATGGGATAAGCACTTACTCTCCTTTAGCGGTAGAGAAATTTTCATCAAATCTGTTATACAATCAATGCCACAATATGTCATGTCTTGTTACCTGCTACCCCAAAACATTATCGATGATATGACTACTTCGATACGTTGTTACTGGTGGTCAGGGAAAGCCGATAAATGAGGATGGCATATGCTTCCATGGGACACTGTTTGTCTACCGAAAGCAGCCGGAGGTATAGGGTTTCGCGATCTACACCATTTCAACATTGCTTTACTTGGTAAGCAAATTTGGAGACTAATTTGTGAGCATGATAATCTTCTTAGTCATGTCTACAAGTGCAAATATTATCCATCGGGTTCTGTGCTCGAATCTAATTCCACTCGAAGATCTTCCTTTGCTTGGAAAGGTCTTAGTATAGCTATATCTAAACTTGGAAATGGTTTCTTTAAAAGGCCAGGTATGTCAAGTCAGATACAAATCCACTTCGACAATTGGGGAGGATCTAAGCCATTACACCTTTATGGCGATTATGAAGTGAATGATGAATTCCCTCTTCGAGCGAGTTTTTTTATGCTATCTAATCTACCCCGATGGGATGAATCCAAGGTGAGAAATTATTTCTCTCACGAAGATGCTAATACAATCCTTAATGTACCAATTATTAATGATACGAAAGATACTACCCTTTGGGGTCATCACGACTCTAGCATCTATTCGGTGCGTTCTGGTTATCAATTTCTTCAATTGCAACTAGGGCCGGTTAACAGGTCCTCTAGGCTATGGAAAATTCTCTCTAAGTTGCCTACGTTGCCTAAGGTTCGTTCTTTTAGGTGGCGGTTAAGCCATGATGCTCTCCCGTCTGGCCACAAAATCCTCCAAGCAAATCTCGGTACTGGGGTTTGCCCAATTTGTAATACGGATATTGAAACTACCCTCCATGCTTTAAGGGATTGTCCTAGTGCTAGGGAGGCTCTCCGTTTGGCAGGTTTTCCAGGCCGAATTTTGTCTAATAATCCTATCTCCCCTCACCAGTGGCTTTCTGAAATTGCTGGTTTTCTCTCATTGCACCAATTCTCCTTCCTGATAATAGTTCTATGGAATTTATGGAACTGTCGTAATGACTTTGTCCATAACAATCATCTCCAACCACCATGGTTGACTGTATCCAACGCACAAAAACTTTTCGACGATTATACATCAGCCAATGATGCTCTCCATCTAAGGTCTCGACTAGCTGAGCCCACCTTTGCTCATGCTAGATGGACGAAACCGGATCGCGGTTTCATTAAGGTTAACACGGATGGCGCCTTTGACCCAATTTTAAAGGGAGTTGTTGTAGGTGTCATCGCTCGGGATTCTTCAGGTTCTGTCCTTGGTGGACGCTTTATGCCCCTTACCTTCTGCCCGGATCCGGCTTCTGCCGAAGCTCTTGCCATTTTGGAAGGACTTAATCTTGTTGTTGATAATGGCTGGACTAATGTCATCCTTGAGACCGATTCTGCATCCATCGCGAACAAAGTTAACAACACTCATCATCACGATCTATCCACGGTGCAAACTTTAGTATCTTGAATTCGTTCTACTCTTGGTACTTTGCCTGATTGTAAGATTTGTTATGTACCTAGAGAAGCAAATGTTGTAACCCATTTCCTAGCTACTAGGGCTATGCGTTCTTTTCTATCTTTCTCTTTTGATTGTAACTTTCCCGATTTTATACGAGCTTCTGTAAACTCGGAGAGGTTCTCCGCTTCTTCTCAATAAAACCATGGGTACTCTTTCCCCCATAGGGGCCTACTCACCTCTCGAGGTGACAGGCAATAGGGTTTTTTTAATGAGGCCCTTTCCTTCAAAAAAAAATATCAACGGTTTTACTGTAAAGCCCAATTAAAAATGTACGCTTTAAAAGCAATAAAACAATCATAAAATTAGATTATTTCAAATTTTATGAGTTCAAACATTTAGTTATAGCCTTCTGAATATGATTGGACAGGTTAATTTCAATTTTAGAGCATTTTACTCAGTTAAAATTTTAACGGTTTTACTGTAAAGCCCAACTAAAAATGTACGCTTTAAACCCAACAAAATGGTCACAAAATGATATTAATTCAAATTTTATGAGTTCAAATATTTAATTATAGCCTTCTTAATCTGATTATACAGGTTAATCTCAATTTTAGAGCATTTTACTCAGTTAAAATTTTAACGGTTTTACTGTAAAGCCCAATTAAAAATGTACGATTTAAACCCAACAAAACATTCACAAAATGAGATTAATTCAATTTTTATGAGTTCAAATATTTAATAATAACCTTCTGAATCTGATTATACACGTTAATCTCAATTTTGAAACATTTTACTCAGTTAAAATTTCAATGGTTTTACTGTAAAGCCCCAATTAAAAATGTACGATTTAAACTCAACAAAACGGTCACAAAATTATATTAATTCAAATTTTATGAGTTCAAATATTTAATTTTAGCCTTCTGAATCTGATTATACAGGTTAATCTCAATTTTAGAATATTTTACTCAGTTAAAATTTCAACGGTTTTATTGTAAAGCCTAATTAAAACTGTATAATTTAAACTCAACAAAACGGTCACATTTAATTTTGGGCTTCTGAATCTTATTATACAGGTTAATCTCAATTTAAGAACATTTTACTCAGTTAAAATTTCAACGATTTTACTGTAAAGCCAAATAAAAAATGTAAACTTTAAACCCAAAAAAAGGTAAAAAAAATTAGATTCATTCAAATTTTATGAGTTCAAATATTTAATTATAGCCTTCTGAATCTGATTATACAGGTTAATCTCAATTTTAGAGCATTTTACTCAGTTAAAATATCAACGGTTTTACCGTAAAGCCTAATTAAAAATGTACGCTTTAAACCCAACAAAACAATCATAAAATTAGATTAATCCAAATTTTATGAGTTCAAATAATTAATTTTAGGCTTCTGAATCTTATTATACAGGTTAATCTCAATATAAGAACATTTTACTCAGTTAAAATTTCAACGGTTTTACTGTAAAGCCCAAATAAAAATGTATACTTTAAACCCAAAAAAGGGTCAAAAAATGAGATTAATTCAAATTTTATGAGTTCAAATATTTAATTACAACCTTCTGAATCTGATTATACAGTTTAATCTCAATTTTAGAGCATTGTACTCAGTTAAAATTTCAACGGTTTTACTTTAAAGCCCAATTAGAAATGCACGCTTTAAACCCAACAAAACAATCATAACATTAGACTAATTCAAATTTTATGAGTTCAAATATTTAATTTTAGGCTTCTGAATCTGATTATACAAGTTAATATCAATTTTAGAGCATTTTACTCAGTTAAAATTTCAACGGTTTTACTGTAAAGCCCAATTAAAAATGTACGCTTTAAACCCTGCAAAACGGTCATAAAATGAGAATAATTCAAATTTTATGAGTTCAAATATTTAATTATAGCCTTCTGAATCTGATTATACAGGTTAATCTCAATTTTAGAGCATTTTACTCAGTTAAAATATCAACGGTTTTACTGTAAATTCTTATTAAAAATGTACGCTTTAAACCCAACAAAACAGTCATAAAATTAGATTAATTCAAATTTTACTAGTTTAAATATTTAATTTTAGCCTTCTGAATCTGATTGTACAGGTTAATCTCAATTTTAGAGTATTTTACTCAGTTAAAATATTAACGATTTTATTGTAAAGCCTAATTAAAAATGTACGCTTTAAACCCAACAAAACAGTCATAAAATTAGATTATTTCAAATTTTACTAGTTCAAATATTTAATTTTAGCCTTCTGAATCTGATGATACAGGTTAATCTCAATTTTAGAGCATTTTAATCAGTTAAAATTTCAACAGTTTTACTGTAAAGCCCAATTAGAAAAGCACGCTTTAAGCCCAACAAAACAGACATAAAATTAGATTAATCCAAATTTTATGAGTTCAAATATTTAATTTTAGGCATATGAATCTGATTATACAGGTTAATCTCAATTTTAGAGCATTTTACTCAGTTAAAATTTCAACGGTTTTACTGTAAAGCCCAATTAAAAATGTACTCTTTAAACCTAACAGAACGGTCATAAAATGAGAGTAATTCAAATTTTATGAGTTCAAATATTTAATTGTAGCCTTTTAAATCTGATTATGTAGGTTAATCTCAATTTTAGAGCATTTTACTCCGTTAAAATATCAACGGTTTTACTATAAAGCCTAATTAAAATGTACGCTTTTAAACCCAACAAAACATTCATAAAATTAGATTAATTGAAAATTTATGAGTTCAAATATTTAATTTTAGCCTTCTGAATTTGATTATACAGGTTAATCTCAATTTTAGAGCATTTTACTCGGTTAAAATTTCAACGGTTTTACTGTAAAGCCCAATTAAAAATGTAGGCTTTAAACCAAGCAAAACGGTCAAAAAATGAGATTAATTCAAATTTTATGAGTTCAAATATTTATTTATAGCCTTCTGAATCTGATTACACAGGTTAATTTCAATTTTAGAGCATTTTACTCGGTTAAAATTTCAACGGTTTTACTATAGAGCTCAATTAAAAATGTACGCTTTAAACCCAACAAAACGGTCACAAAATGAGGTTAATTCATATTTTATGAGTTCAAATATTCAATTATAGCCTTCTGAGTCTGATTATACAGGTTAATCTCAATTTTAGAGGATTTTACTCAATTAAAATTTCAATGGTTATACTGTAAAGCCCAATTAAAAATGTACGCTTTAAACCCAACAAAACGGTCATAAAATGAGATTCATTCAAATTTTATGAGTTCAAATATTTAATAATAACCTTCTGAATCTGATTATACAGGTTAATCTCAATTTTGGAACATTTTACTCAGTTAAAATTTCAATAGTTTTACTGTAAAGCCCCAATTAAAAATGTACGATTTAAACTCAACAAAACGGTCACAAAATTATATTAATTCAAATTTTATGAGTTCAAATATTTAATTTTAGCCTTCTGAATCTGATTATACAGGTTAATCTCAATTTTAGAGCATTTTACTCGGTTAAAATTTCAACGGTTTTACTGTAAAGCCCAATTAAAAATGTAGGCTTTAAACCAAGCAAAACGGTCAAAAAATGAGATTAATTCAAATTTTATGAGTTCAAATATTTAATTTTAGGCTTCTGAATCTGATTATACAGGTTAATCTCAATTTTAGAGCATTTTACTCAATTACAATTTCAACGGTTTCACTGTAGAGCTCAATTAAAAATGTACGCTCTAAACCCAACAAAACGGTCACAAAATGAGGTTAATTCATATTTTATGAGTTCAAATATTTAATTATAGCCTTCTGAGTCTGATTATACAGGTTAATCTCAATTTTAGAGGATTTTACTCAATTAAAATTTCAATGGCTATACTGTAAAGCCCAATTAAAAATGTACTATTTAAATCCAACGAAACATTCACAAAATGAGATTAATTCAATTTTTATGAGTTCAAATATTTAATTATAACCTTCTGAATCTGATTATACAGGTTAATCTCAAATTTAGAACATTTTACTCAGTTAAGATTTCAATGGTTTTACTATAAAGCGCAATTAAAAATGTACGATTTAAACTCAAGAAAACGGTCACAAAATGATATTAATTCAAATTTTATGAGTTCAAATATTTAATTTTAACCTTCTGAATCTGATTATACAGGTTAATCTAATTTTAGAATATTTTACTCAGTTAAAATTTCAACGGTTTTACTGTAAAACCCAATTAAAAAGGTATGCTTTAAACCCAACGAAACGGTCATAAAATGAGAATAATACAAATTTTATGAGTTTAAATATTTAATTATAGCCTTCTGAATCTGATTATACAGGTTAATCTCAATTTTAGAGCATTTTACTCAGTTAAAATTTCAAAGGTTTTACTATAAAGCCCAATTAAAATTGTACGATTTAAACTGAACAAAACAGTCACAAAATGAGATTAATTCAATTTTTATGGGTTCAAATATTTAATTTTAGCCTTCTGAATCTGATTATACAAGCTAATCTCAATTTTAGATCATTTTTCTCAGTTAAAATTTCAAGGGTTTTACTATAATGCCCAATTAAAAATATACGCTTTATTTCCAACAAAACAGATATAAAATTAGATTATTCAAATTTTATGAGTTCAAATATTTAATTATGACCTTCTGAATCTGATTATACATGTTAATCTCAATTTTAGAGCATTTTACTCAATTAAAATTTCGACGGTTTTACTGTAAAGGCCAATTAGAAACAAGTGCTTTAAACCCAACAAAACAATCATAAAATTAAATTAATTCAAATTTTATGAGTTCAAATATTTAATTTTAGGCTTCTGAATCTGATTATAAGGGTTAATCTCATTTTAGAGCATTTTATTCAGTTAAAATTTCAACGGTTTTACTGTAAAGCCCAATTAAAAATATACGCTTTAAACCCATCAAACGGTCACAAAATGAGATTAATTAAAATTTTATGAGTTCAAATATTTAATTATAGCCTTATGATTCTGATTATACAGGTTAATCTCAATTTTAGAGCATTTTACTCAGTTAAAATTTCAACGATTTTACTGTAAAGCCCAATTAAAAATGTACGATTTAAACCTAACAAAACAGTCAGAAAATGAGATTAATTCAATTTTTATGAGTTCAAATATTTAATTATAACCTTCTGAATCTAATTATTCATGTTAATCTCAATTTTGGAGCATTTTATTAAGTTAAAATTTCAACAGTTTTACTGTAAAGCCTAATTAGAAACAAGTGTTTTAAACACAACAAAACAGTCATAAAATTAAATTAATTCAAATTTTATGAGTTCAAATATTTAATTTTAGGCTTCTGAATCTGATTATACAGGTTTATCTCATTTTAGAGCATTTTATTCAGTTAAAATTTCAACGGTTTTACTATAAAGCCCAATTAAAAATATACGCTTTAAACCCATCAAAACGGTCACAAAATGAGATTAATTCAAATTTCATGAGTTCAAATATTTAATTATAGCCTTATGATTCTGATTATACAGGTTAATCTCAATTTTAGAGCATTTTACTCAATTAAAATTTCAACGGTTTTACTGTAAAGCCTAATTAAAAATGTATGCTTTAAACTAAACAAAACGGTCACAAAATGAGATTAATTCAAATTTTATGAGTTCAAATATTTAATTTTAGCCTTCTGAATCTGATTATACAGGTTAATCTCAATTTTAAAGCATTTTACTCAGTTAAAATTTCAACGTTTTTACTATGAAGCACAATTAGAATATTTAATTAAACCCAACAAAACGGTCATAAAATAAGATTAATTTAAATTTTATGTCTTAAAATATTTAATTATAGCCTTTTAAATCTGATTATACAGGTTAATCTCAATTTTAGAGTATTTTACTCAGTTAATATTTCAACGGTTTTACTGTAAAGCCCAATTAAATATGTACGCTTTAAACCCAACAAAACGGTCATAAAATGAGATTCATTCAAATTTTATGAGTTCAAATATTTAATTATAACCTTCCGAATCTGATTATACAGGTTAATCTCAATTTTAGAGAATTTTACTCAATTAAAATTTCAACGCTTTTATTGTAAAGCTCAGTTAAAAATGTATGCTTTAAACCCAACAAAACGGTCACAAAATGACATTAATACAAATTTTATGAGATCAAATATTTAATTTTAGGCTTCTGAATCAGATTATAAAGGTTAATTTCAATTTTAGAGCATTTTACTCAATTAAATTTTCAACGGTTTTACTGCAAAGCCAAATTAAAAATGTACGCTTTAAACCCATTAAATGGTCACAAAATGAGATTAATTCAAATTTTATGAGTTCAAATATTTAATTATAGCCTTATGATTCTGATTATACAGGTTAATCTCAATTTTAGAGCATTTTACTCAGTTAAAATTTCAACGGTTTTACTGTAAATCCCAATTAAAAATATACGCTTTAAACCCATCAAAACGGTCACAAAATGAGATTAATTCAAATTTCATGAGTTCAAATATTTAATTATATCCTTATGATTCTGATTATACAGGTTAATCTCAATTTTAGAGCATTTTACTCAGTTAAAATTTCAACGGTTTTACTGTAAATCCCAATTAAAAATGTACGCTTTAAACCCATCAAACGGTCACAAAATGAGATTAGTTCAAATTTTATGAGTTCAAATATTTAATTATAGCCTTATGATTCTGATTATACAGGTTAATCTCAATTTTAGAGCATTTTACTCAGTTAAAATTTCAACGGTTTGAATGAGGTGGGATGCTTTTTCTCTCCTCTCTCCCTCTCTCGCCTTCTCCCTTTTCTTCTTCTCCATCTCCTTCCTCTCTTCCTTCTCTTTTTTTGTTAACATCTTTGTCTACTCTGCCATGACGCCACCCACCATCTCGGTCTGGGAAGAGGAAGAATCTAGCATCCTGTTGTCTCCACTCCTTTCAAATCTATTTTTCCAGATCTTTTGGTGCCAATCTTTGTGTCGACAAACAGTTTCTTGGATGTATGAAAGGTATGTGATCCTTTCGAATCACTATTTTTTGAATAATACAACAAATCTTTTACGATTTGTAATAGTGACTATGGCTACCCATTCCCTTTTACAACCCACCGGGAAACAAACTAAACCTTTGCTACAGCCGTTTCAGAGAACAAGGGTTTCTAAACATGCTCCACTGTGGTCTATCCCGATTTTCATATTTTCGGTTACTGTTCTGGGTTCATCCCATGAGCAGTCTCACTACAATGGACGCCATAAGCTTTTAGTCTTAGCGCTAAAACAGGTTTTTCCTACACCATTAGCATCTCTCGTTTTGTTCCAGAGGAATGTTATTTTTCTGACTATCGGCACGATCCAGATGTATATTTCGCTTCTGGATATCATTCTTGTGTGGAGTTTGTTTATCTTAATAAGTTACAACCCTTACAAAGGGAAATGTCCAACATCGTCACTGATGTTCTTTTCAAGCACAATACAATCTTCTACACCACTACACCAACAGATCTACAATTCTTAATTAGATCTGGCTTTTCCTCATGCTCGAAGACATTAAGGGTTTCGGGTTTTTTGGCTCTATCCTTAGCGTTTTTTACCATATCTTATTTTGGATCAATATTTCTAATATTTTTTTCAACAAAGATTCTGTTAGGATTGCCTTATACATGGTTTGCCTGCGTACCAAAACCTTTGGAATTCAAGTTTACAATTTTTTCCCGACTCCTTCTCCCTCAAGAAGTTTTGCTGTTTAAGCAATCTTTAAAGTTTTCCTTACCTGTTTACAATACTCCCTATGATCAACCTCTTTTCCATAATTTATTTTATTTTATCCTCTCCTATTTTATGAAGGAGACTATGAGGGTTACGATTGTTCTCTTTCATACCTACAACCTTTTTGGGTTCACGCTCTCATCGCTTTCTGAGTTGATTTACTACTCTTTGTGCAACATAGTTCTTCTGACCACAACTTTTCATGATAAAAATTCTTTCTTGACCCCGTTCTTTTTTAGATTCGATATCACTTTAATGATCTCAACGTTAACACTTTTATTTCACGGTCCTTTTAAGCTTTCGATTTCTTCTAGCAATTTAGCTGGATATAACGAGCAGCTACCTTGTGTTACTTTACCCTCCATCACCTTTTCTATAGCTCTGTTGACAAGGGCCTCCTTTTTTATCATCAGTATCAGTATCCCTTTTATGAAACATATTGTTTTTCTTCCTTATTTCAGGGCCCGCCCGCAAGTAGCCTGGGTGAAGATTCCGCAGAACTTCTCTCTCTGGCCACAACTATGGGCTCGTCCGCAAGTAGCCTGGGTGTGGACTCAGCAGGACATCTCTCTCTAGCCACCGCTATGGTATGCTTTGTTTTCTTGTCGTGCTACTCAAAGACCTCCAGCTACTGTTTTTCGCACTACATGCACTAAAATAATTGTTTCTTTAGTATGTTTAATATCTTTGTTATTTACACCTGTTTCACCAACCCTTCTGAACACTTTGGATAAGTCCTCTACGCTAAATTTTTCTTCACAATGGTTCCATCTTTCTATCTCAATTATGCTAGCTCTATTTATGATTATACCAACCCTTTTACGGGGTCTTACCAACACCCTTCATGGTGTATTTCATGGTGCATTCTGCTCAACCCATCTTTATTGGCTAAGGAATACTCTCTCTTACTCAATCACACAAGCTCTTACTGAAGTTTTTTATAACATTCTCCTTCATTGCACTAAAGAACATATATGGAATTTTAAGGATTCTTTGAATCCAAGGCTAACTAGATGGCCGATTTTGAGGCCTTTATATATCTATTACAAATTTTCTATTCCTACATCCATACGGACTCTTAATTATATTCTTTATTTAATTAGGACTTTCAATTTTTTTCTACTTCTTAAATATCTTTCTTTCTCTTGGAACTTCATTCACTCTCTTTTTTGCTTTTATCAAGGATTCTACTCTTATACTCCATGTGTAACTCAAACTCAAACTCTCCTCTTCCCACTATATATAATCATCCTTTGTTCTCATTATTTCCCATCTCAAATAAATTCTTCTCCTAAGCCGAACCTCTCCTTCTTCTTTTTCAACCGTTCTTTCATCTTTCATAACATCTCTTCAATGGATTCTAAGTCTTTTCTTCAACAACTTAGAAACCTTCAATTTACTGCTGATGAACAATCTGCTATTTTTCAACCCATTGTTTCTTGGGATTCATCTGAGGAGGAAGCACACTCCATCCTGTTAGGGAACCTTCGAACTTCCAAAGACATAGATGACCAAGTGATCGTCAAAGCTTTTACTGGAATTTGGACTCCGGCTAAGATTGTTTCCATGAGTATCGTGAAACCACATCTGTTTCTCATCCGGTTTAAAGATGAAAAGATTAAAGATGATATCCTAGTCAGGGGACCTTGGACATATAAGGATAAATGGCTCGCCCTTGTGCAATATAACCCCAACATTAGTCTAGAAGATCACCCCTTTCATACTATGAATATTTGGGTACGTATTTATAACATTCCCCCTATCCTCCTTGCTTCTGAGGAATCTGCCCATCACACTGGAGAATCCCTCGGGGCTTTAATTGGTACAGTTACAAAAATCGACACCAGGAAGATTGATTTCAATATGATTGACTACCTCCGAGTAGGATTAGGCGCTGTGTTGCCATTGGCGGGGGCCATCTACTAAGTTCTGCTTTCTCCAATATGAGCGTCTTCCCAAATATGTCACTGTTGTGGTAAAGTCGGTCACTCAATGGACTTCTGTCCTGTCCCAATCAACGCTCGCCCTACACAACTACAATATGGAGACTGGCTCCGCTATGTACCTAAGAAAAAGGATGCACAACCCTTGCAAAAAGGGCAGATTCATTATTTAAGCACCGCTCCTTCTAACACCCAGTGTCCGACAACTTCCTCTCAAACTTCGGCAACACAGCAGGGCAACGTTAATAGGAATGAAACATCACCTCCAATCAATAACCAAGTGGTTGCTCCAGGTACTGTATCCCCCCATAAAGAGGTCCTCGACCTCTCCCAACTATTGCTAGTAGGCTGCAAGCCCACAAGTGCTCGAACCAACCATTACAAATGGTCTTCCCCAAGCATAGCACTAACATTCCTCCAATACCAGAAAACCATGAAGACGCCGATGGCTTCATTTTGCCAGAGCCGGACCTTCAAGAGTTAGAATCAGACCTTGCCAATGATCCTGATTTCCAGGAGGCAGCTGCTTGGCTGGATAATGCCCCAACTCCTAAGCGAGTTACTCGTCCCAAACGAACCCCACCTTCCGATGAGGGTAACAAATCCAAGAGGCCTCGTCCCTCGACCAAGGCTCCTACTGGAAAAGCTGGGATGAGCAGCGCAAAAAACTCTCCGGCGGAGGTTGACTCTGATCAACCCCGCCGAGCCAAATGATGAATTTCTGTTGGAACTATCCGGGTCTTGGCAACGCCCAGACAGTTCATGTTTCGCAACGTGCTGCCTCTAAGCATGATGCCGTTCCTTTTATTTTTCTCTTTCTTTTTTCTAAGTTTATTAGGTTCTTGGTCTTCCTCAGGATCAAGTTAGGAATACGTGGTTGCATAGCCTTTGTTTTTAGGACTTTGTTGGGGATTTCTATTTTTTTGGGATAATAATACCTTTATTACTTTGTTTTTTTACTTTTTCTATTTTCTTGAGTTTCCTTTTTCTTTTTTCTATTTTCTTATGTTGTTGTGTCTTTTTTATCTCTTGGTTTTAATAGATCACTTTCTTCTGCACTATCTTCCCTTGATATACATCATACCAAGATTCTTTTTATACCACTTACAGTCTAGCTATCAAAGTTTTGCTTCTTTTTATAATTTTTCCCTGTTAATAGTTAATAACATAAATATTCCACCCTTGCAAAGGGGTCTTACCATCACCATTCATGGTGTATTTTTCTCAACCCATCGAGGTATTCCTAAGAAATATGCCAAACTTTCAATAGGATTAATTGTTTTAATCTTGTAAGAACATTCACTTTTGACTACCAATATGGAAATGAACCTACCTTCTTTCTTATTATACTGAATACATCACCCTTGCAAAAGGTATCGTCCAAATTTACTTATCAAATTACTTATCTTTTTCATAATTGTCACCCCAATACCAGAAGGATAGATTTTTTCTGACTTTCTTCTTTATCCTTATTGATACATACCTTTGTGTTACTGGGTAATTTTACACCATGCATAATCAATTGCATCAACTATGCTTTTCCTTTTCTTTATATACCACCCTTCAAAGGGATTTTTTCTAACACTTCTCATAGTGTTTTGCCCTCTCCTATCAACAATTTCGCTAATTTGAGGCTTCTTCAAAACATTAATCTCTTTCTCATTATACCACCCTTGATTGGGTTCTTAACCCATACATCTTGTAATGTTTCTTCTCATTCCTTAATTCTATATCGAAGCTCGAGTATAGATTCCGTGGTAACACCACCTTCTGTTGTGAGCTATACAACCAATAGACCTCGTCCTCCGATTAAGACTTCTAATGGAAAAGCTGGGATGAGCAGCGGAAAAAACTCTCCGGTGGCGGTTGATGGTGATCAACCCCGCCGAGCAAAATGAAAATCCTATGTTGGAACTGCCAGGGTCTTGGCAACGCCCAGGCAGTTCACGCTCTACAACGAGCTTCCTCCAAGCATGATGCTGATTGTCTCTTTCTTTGTGAGACTAGGTTAAACAAATATAATATGGATCGTATTAAGTTTAAGCTAGGTATGCATGGCTGCATAGCTGTTGAACCCAACCATTCTTGTACAGGGCTTGCTCTCATATGGAATGACAAAACTACTATTGATTTGCTTACCTACTCGGATCACCATATTGATGTCATTATTTCTTTTGGACAACTACAATTTCATTTTTCCGGTTTACATGGTTTCCCAGAAACTGCAAACAAATACAAAACTTGGCAATTAATAGATACTCTAAAATCAGCCTCTTCCCTTCCCTGGCTTTTAGGGGGGACTTTAATGAAATCCTTTATGATAATGAAAAACAAGGCGGTATTCGTCGTGCGCGATCACAAATTAATAATTTTAGAGATTGTCTTGATAAGAATGATCTTTTTGACTGTAAACCAACAACTGGATGGTTCACATGGACTAGATCTAGGCATAACACGAAAACCATTATGGAACGAATCGATAGATTTCTTGATAACTCCGCTTGGTTTAACTCATTTCCTAATTGCCAAGCTATATCGTTCTTTCAGGCACGTTCTGATCATTGCCCTATCTTAATGGACACTAGCCCATCACGAGCTCTCAGATCAAATCATTCCAATAATCTTTTTCGTTATGAGAATTGTTGGGCTGATGACCCGGAAGTTTTGTCTCGAATTAGAGAGATTTGGTCTAACCAATCTCGCTCGACACTTCATAAACTTCAGGATATTGGACGATTCTTAGCCACTTGGCAAACTAACAAACGCATTAAATCCAATGAGCGTATCACTCAACTGAACGATTTTATTAATATGTGTCTCACACGCCATCTTTCTGATATGGAAATCCATAACTTTATTTCTGCTAAAGATGAGCTTGATAGCTTGTTGAATGCGAAAGAAATATACTGGGCTCAACGAGCTCGGACACACTGGTTAGAATACGGTGATAAAAATACTTCATTTTTTCATGCCAGAGCAAATAGCCGACGACGGAAGAATCATATTGCTGGACTTCTAGACAACCAGAATATATGGCAAACACATACAAACGACATCATGTCTACTGCTATTACTTACTTTCAAAACCTTTTTACGTCTTCCTCTCCTACTATTGCCTCTACCATCTTGGATAACATTCCCACTATTGTTACCGAAATAATGAACAATAAACTCAATAAGGATTTCACAACAGATGAAGTTACCATTGCTTTTCGTGATATTGACCCGAGGAAAGCCCCGGGTGTTGATGGATTCCCAAGCGATTTCTTCAGGAAGCATTGGGATATCCTTGGCCAAGACTTTACAAACCTCTGCCTTGGACTCTTAAGAGGGTCGGTTAATATGGAAGAGGTCAACCGTACTATAATAGTCCTTATTCCCAAAATCAACGACCCCACTACAATGCGCCATCTCAGACCTATTAGCCTTTGCACAGTCCTTTACAAAACTGTTTCGAAAGTACTTGTTAACCGTCTAAAATCTATCATACCCTTGTGTATCAGTGGCAATCAAGCTGCTTTTGTTCAAGGAAGGAACATTACTGACAACATCCTTATTGCACATGAGCTCATCCATACTTTAAATACTGATGAAACATCTCTTGCAAAAGGTGCAAGCTTAAAACTCGACATGGAAAAGGCTTTTGACCGTGTTGAATGGCCTTTTCTTGAACAAATTATGATTCGCCTAGGTTTTAACTCTAGATGGGTTTCCCTTATTATGAGGTGTGTATCCTCAGTATCCTTTAAAGTACGTATCAATGACTCCCTTTCACGACCTTTCAAACCCTATCGAGGGTTACGACAAGGGGACCCTCTATCCCCTTTTTTGTTTCTTTTTTGTACTCAAGGCCTTTCAGCCTTGCTCAATGCTGAGCAAACAAATGGTAACCTCCCTGGACTTTGTGCTAGTAGGAATGGGCCTCGTGTCAACCACCTCCTTTTTGCTGATGATTGTGTCGTATTCATTAAGAATACAACTACAGAAGCTCAACGCCTTAAGGATGTTCTACATACTTATGCTATTTCGTCTGGGCAGGCGGTGAATTTTGAAAAGTCTACTATTTTCTTTTCTCGGAAAACTTCCACGTCGCTTCGGTCGGAAATCAATAATATACTACATGTAAGAGAAGTGGATGATCCAGGTATTTATCTGGGAGTCCCTCTCCTAATAGGAAAGAACAAGACAACAACCTTGGGGTTCACCAGGGAAAAAATGAATGCTCGCATGAGTAAATGGGATAAACATCTCCTCTCTTTTAGTGGTAGAGAAATTTTTATTAAATTTGTCATCCAGTCTATACCTCAATATGTTATGTCTTGCTACCTTTTACCCCAAAACATTATTAATGATATGACCACTTCGATACGCCGTTATTGGTGGTCTGGGAAAGCTGACAAACGAGGTTGGCATATGCTCCCCTGGGACACCCGTATGTCTGCCTAAAGCGGCTGGAGGTATAGGTTTCGTGACCTTCACCACTTCAATGTTGCTCTACTAGGCAAACAGATCTGGCGTTTGGTTTGTGAACCTGATAATCTCCTCAGCCAGGTCTACAAATGCAAGTATTACCCATCGGGTTCTGTCCTTGAATCTAATCACACTCGGAAATCTTCTTTTGCTTGGAAAGGCCTTAGCACTGCTATCTCTAAGCTTCGCGATGGTTTTTTCAAACGCCCAGGTATATCCAGCCAAGTTCAAATCCACTTTGATAAATGGGGTGGCTCTCAGCCTGTCAACCTTTATGGTGACTATGAGGTAAATGACGAAGTCCCACTTCGTGCGGGTACTTTCATGTTATTGAATTTACCCCGATGGGACGAATCAAAAGTCAGAGATTACTTCTCTCACGAGGACGCCAATACCATCCTTAATGTACCCATTATTAATGACATAAAAGACACCACCCTCTGGGGTCACCATGACTCTGGCATGTACTCGGTTTGGTCTGGTTACCAATTTTTGCAGTCACAGTTAGGGCCTGTTAATAGACCCTCCAAGCTTTGGAAAGTTATGTCTAAACTGCCTACTCTACCCAAGGTTTGTGCCTTTGGATGGCGTTTATGTCATGATGCACTCCCATCTGGCCATAAAATCCTTCAGGCCAATCTTGGTACGGGGGTATGCCCGATCTGTAATACGTCTATCGAAACCACCCTCCATGCTATGCGAGATTGTCCTAGTGCCAAAGAGGCTCTCCAGTTGACAAGGCTTCCTACACGAATTTTGTTCAACTCTTCTATCTCCCCCCTACAGTTGCTTTCTGAAGCTGCGGGTTTTCTATCCTTACATCAATTTTCACTCCTTATCACGACCCTTTGGAACTTATGGAATCGCCGAAATGACTTTATCCATAATAGCCATATCCAACCAGTTTGGTTAACTGTTTCCAATGCACAAAAACTTTTTAATGACTACACTTCAATTAATGATTCCTCCCGTATACGTTCCCGGCTGGTTGAGCCCACCTTTGCTCAAGCTAGATGGACGAAACCGGACCCGGGTTTCGTCAAGATTAACACGGATGGCGCCTTTGACCCCGTGTTAAGAGGTGCTGCTGTTGGCGTCATTGCCCGGGATTCCTCCGGCGGCGTCCTGGGTGGTTGTTCTATACCGCTCATTTGCCCGGACCCCGCTTCTGCTGAAGCTCTTGCTGTTTTGGAAGGTCTAAAGTTTGCAGTTGCCAATGGATGGACTCATGTGGTCTTTGAAACTAATTCTGCTTCCATTGCCAACAAGGTTAACAACATCAATCACCAGGATCTTTCCACTGTGCAACATTTGGTGTCTTGCATCCGCTCCACTCTTGGTACTTTGCCTGATTGTAAGATTTGTTATGTACCTAGAGACGCAAACGTTGTAGCCCATGTCTTAGCTACTAGGGCTTTGCGTTCTTTTACTTCCTTTTCTTTTGATTGCAACTTTCCCGATTTTATTCGGGCTTTTGTAAACTCGGAGAGATTCTCCTATTCTTCTCAATAATATCCTGAGTACTCTTTTCCCCATAGGGGCCTGCACACCTCTTGAGGTGTCTGGCTATAGGGTTTTTTTAATGAGGCCCTTTCTCTCAAAAAAAAAATTTCAACGGTTTTACTGTAAAGCCCAATTAAAAATATACGCTTTAAACCCATCAAAACGGTCACAAAATGAGATTAATTCAAATTTCATGAGTTCAAATATTTAATTATAGCCTTATGATTCTGATTATACAGGTTAATCTCAATTTTAGAGCATTTTACTCAGTTAAAATTTCAACGGTTTTACTGTAAAGTCTAATTAAAAATATAAGATTTAAACTCATCAAAACGGTCACAAAATGAGATTAATTCAAATTTTATGAGTTCAAATATTTAATTTTATCCTTTTGAATCTAATTATACAAGTTAATCTCAATTTTAGAGCATTTTACTCAGTTAAATTTCAATGGTTTTACTGTAAAACCCAATTAAAAATGTAAACTTTAAACCCAACAAAACGGTCACAAAATGAGATTAATTCAAATTTTATGAGTTCAAATATTTAATTATAGCCTTCTGAATCAGATTATACAGGTTAATATCAATTTTAGAGCATTTTACTCAGTTAAAATTTCAACGGTTTTACTGTAAAGCCCAATTAGAAACGCACGCTTTAAACCCAAAAAACAGTCATAAATTTAGATTAATTCAAATTTTATGAGTTCAAATATTTAATTTTAGGCTTCTGAATCTGATTATACAGGTTAATCTCAATTTTAGAGCATTTTACGCTGTTAAAATTTCAACGGTTTTAATATAAAGCCCAATTAATAATGTACACTTTAAACCCAACAAAACGGTCATAAAATGAGAATAATTCAAATTTTATGAGTTCAAATATTTAATTATAGCCTTCTGAATCTGATTATACAGGTTAATCTCAATTTTAGAGCATTTTACTCGGTTAAAATATCAACTGTTTTACTGTACAGTCTAATTAAAAAATGTACGCTTTAAACCCAACAAAATAGTCATAAAATTAGATTAATTCAAATTTTATGTGTTCAAATATTTAATTTTAGCCTTCTGAATCTGATTATACATGTTAATCTCAATTTTAGAGCATTTTACACAGTTAAAATTTCAACGGTTTTACTGTAAAGCTCAATTAATATGCTTTAAACCCAACAAAACGGTCATAAAATGAGAATAATTCAAATTTTATCAGTTCAAATATTTAATTATAGCCTTCTGAATCTGATTATACAGGTTAATCTCAATTTTAGAGCATTTTACTCAGTTAAAATATCAACGGTTTTACTGTGAAGCCCAATTAGAAATGCACACTTTAAACGCAACAAAGCATTCATAAAATTAGATTAATTCAAATATTCAATTTCAGGTTTTAGAATCAGATTATACAGGTTAATCTCAATTTTAGAGCATTTTACTCAGTTAAAATTTCAAGTTTTACTGTAAAGCCCAATTAAAAATGTACTATTTAATCCCAACAAAACAATCATAAAATTAGATTATTTCGAATTTTATGAGTTCACATATTTAATTATAACCTTCTGATTCTGATTATCCAGGTTAATCTCAATTTTAGAGCATTTTACTTAGTTAAAATTTTAACGGTTAAGGGATGCTTGTTTTCTCTCCTCTCCTTTTCCCTCTCGCCCTCTCCTTCATGTTTTCTCTTCTCCTTCCCCTTTCTTTTTTCTTTTTGAAGATCTATTTAGTCTTCTTCACCATGACCATCTCCACCCAAGGAGAGGAAGATCCAAGCATCCGTCAGTTCCAACACATCAAGTTAAGTCTTTCTTATTTGTTACCATCCTTTTTTATCGTTTATTCTATGTTTTTATTTTGCTCAATCATTTGCCAGTTTGATCTCAATTTCGATGGTTTTGATTGTTGGATTGATTTTCTTTACTATGTTGACAATTGGGATTATACAATTTCGATCGCGATAAAGACTCTCCTTTAGACCGGTTACAAAACAATCTGGTATGTGGAGAGATCTACCTTGATCTGCCTTCTTTCTCCAAATTTCGATAGTGATTCTAGAACCTTTATATTAAACTGGATCTTTATTGCTATACTCATACCAACAAATCTGCCAAGATTTGTCAACCTTTTGCTGGCCTTCAATGCCACTCTACCACCCCTTTTGGGGACTTCAACCCATATCAATTCAAGGTTTATATGTAAACCATTTCTTTAGCAATTTATGGTCTATGGATCTCTGGTTCCGTTCAAGAACCAGGCTTTGTTTCTAGTTCTCAATATGTGTTTGGGTTCTTGGTTCGATGTTCACTCCAAGAAGGAGTTAAACTTTAGCCTAAAGATTTTACTCATGCTTTTATCCTTATTAGCGATGGCTTCTACTCATCAGTTCCTATTCTTATCTTCTCCAAGTTTTTTATGCGTTTCTTGGGGGCTACGAATGGTCAACGCATCAAACAAGTGTTTATACTCCATGCCTTTGCAGTCCGCAATCTCGGTTTCTTTTATTCTCTCATCCGCTCAAGCCAAACGGCTCTTTCATCGACGGAATAGCAGAATTTATCCCATTGATGGTTTAATCATGGGACCCGATGGTACTGCAAATCTCTACTACAAGATCCTTACTTGGATTCTGATTCTTTGTGTGTCTCCTTCTTGGTCAGAATTTCACTCAAGGGAGGATTTAAACCTCGACTTCAACTCTTCTTTGATGATTTCTTCCTTATTTACAATGCCATCTACTTCTCTTATCACACTCCTACTTCCTCCAACCTTCTACTGTGTTTTTCTAAGGCTAAGAATTGCTAGCGTTTCAGACAAGGTTTCTTCCTCCTTGCCTTGGCAGTATGTTGTTTTATTTCCTCGACGGGATAACAACACAATATCTTGGCCTGCTACTCCACAAACCCTTTATTTAGTCAGACTTGTGTTTTATCTAAGGCCTATCTGGTGGCATGATTTGGTGCTCCTGTACAAGTATCCTACCATTGTTACAGTGGGTTCATCTTCCTTGGTAAGCCGAACCCTTAGCTTTGTTAAGGGTTCTGTTTTTGTTCTTATATATATTTTTTGTTTGAACAAGAACGGGTCTGATCATCTTATGTCACTTGTCTTTGTTTCAAATGGATTATCACTTTATTTTTTTCCAATCTTTGCTTTACTCGTGCTTTCGTTTTACCTTCATGTTATATTGTTTGAAACTATACTCCATATAAGTTCTGATTCCCTTTATTTTCTTGTATTTAAAATTGATTTTATTTTCTTCCCTTTATGCCTTCTTTTTATCCCCTCAGATGGTCTTCACGCAACAAAACAGTCGGGTTTCGGAGTTTCATGGGATTCCACTACACGGCACCAATTAGGGACGAAGACCAGTTATACTAAGGGATACCAATGTATGGATTCCCTGGGAAGGGAGGGCTTTGTCATGATCTGTTTTGTTTCTTCGGCCACTATGCGGACTGCTCTGCTGGATATAAGTACCATCTTTGATAGTCCCTTCATTCTCATACTCTATTTCTCTTGGTCTACTCATGCTATTCTCTTTGTTCACATCATCAATATACCACCCTTCCTAAGGGCTTTATCCAACACCTTGTCTGGTGTATTTTGCTCAAACAATCACACAAGCTTGTACTAAAGTATTTAATACTATTCACTTTAAGGGCTCTTTGAACCTAAGGCTGTTTTTGTGGCCTTTTTATAGTTATTACAAATCTTCTATTCCTATAATCATATGGACTCCTAATCATATTCTTCCTTTAATAAGGAATTTCAATTGTTCTCTACTTCTTATGTTTCTTTCCTTCTTTTTTATTTTCTTTCACCCTCTTTTTTGCTTTTATCAAGGATTCTATTCTTATACTCCTTGTGTAACTCAAACTCAAACTCTCTCCTTCCTACTATATATAATCATCCTTTGTTCTCAATCTTTCTCATCTCCGATAAATTCTTCCCCTTGGTCGAACCTCCCCTCCTTTTTTTTCAACTGTTCTTTCACCCTTCATAACATCTCTTCAATGGATTCTAAGTCTTTTCTTCAACAACTTAGAAATCTTCAATTCACTACAGATGAACAATCTGCTATTTTTCAACTCAATGTTTCTTGGGATTCTTCTGAGGAGGACGCACAATCCACCCTATTAGGGAACCTTCGCACTTCCAAAGACATAGACGACCAAGTGATCGTCAAAGCTTTTACTGGAATTTGGACTCCGACTGAGATTGTTTCCATGAGTATTATGAAACCACATTTGTTTCTCATCCGATTTACAGATGAGAAAACTAAAGCTGATATCCTGGCCAGGGGACATTGGACTTACAAGGATGAATGGCTCGCCCTTGTGCAATACAACCCCAACACCAATCTAGACGATCGCCCTTTTCATACTATGAATATTTGGGTACGTATTTATAACATCCCCCATGTCCTTCTCGCTTCGGAGGAAATCGCCCATCACACTGGAGAATCCCTCGGGGCTTTAATTGGAACAGTTACAAAAATCGACACCAGGAAGATCGATTTCAATATGATAGACTACCTCCGAGTAGGATTAACTTTAGATGTTTCCAAGCCGATTAGGCACAGTGTTGCCATTGACGGGGGAGGGGGGGCATCCACTAAGTTCTGCTTTCTCCAATATGAGCGTCTTCCCACAATATGTCATTGTTGTGGTAAAATCGGTCACTCAACGGACTTCTGTCCTGTTCCTGTCGATGTCTGCCCTGAAAATCTACAATATGGAGATTGGCTCCGCTATGTACCTAAGAAAAAGGATGCACAACCCTCGCAAAGAGGGAGGATTCATTACTTAAACACCGCTCCTTCCAACACTCAGTGTTCGACAACTTCCTCTCAAACTTCAGCAACACGACAGGGTAATGCTAATAGGAATGACACATCTCCTATGCCATCATAGTCAAGGACCAAACGACTGCTCCAGGTATTGTACCCCCCTAACTTTCTTCAAGAGGTCCTCGATCTCTCCCATCTATTGCTAGTAGGCTGCAAGCTCGTAAGTGCTCGAACCAACCAATACAAATGGCCTTCCCCAAACATAATTCTAACATTCCTCCAATACCAGAAAACCATGATGACACCGATGAGTTCAATTTGCTAGAACCGGACCTTCAAGAGTTAGAATTAGACCTTGCCAATGATCCTGATTTCTAGGAGGCAGCTGCTTGGTTGGACAATGCCCCAACTCCTAAACTAGTAACTCGAGTAACTCGTCCTACAACTTCCAATAGAAGTACCAAACAAACCCCACCTTCCGATGAGGGTAGCAAATCCAAGAGGCCTCGTCCTTCGACCAAGGTTTCTACTGAAAAAGCTGGGATGAGCAGCACAAAAAACTCTCTGGCGGAGGTTGACGGTGATCAACCTCGCCGAGTAATATGACACTTTTCTGCTAGAACTGTTAGGGTCTTGGCAACACTCAGGCAGTTCTAGCTTTACAACGTGCTATCTCAAACCATGATGTCGATTTTCTTCTTTTTCTTTATTCTATGTATTTCAGTTTTTTAGGAATACGTTGCTGCATAGCATTTGATTTTAGGCCTTTTTACTCACATCTTTCTTCTATATGGAATAATAATACCTTTATTGCTTTGTTTTTTTTTTACTTTTTACGTTATATTGTTTCGCATTTCTTCTTTATCCTTATTGATACCTTTGTGTTAATGGGTCATTTTATCTTGAGCATCCTTCTTTTAAATTTTTTTATGCCAAGCATAATCAATTGCGTCAACTATGTTTCTCTTTATATACCACCCTTCAAAGGGATTTTTTCTAACACTTTTCATAGTGTTTTGCCCTCTCCTATAAACAATTTCGCTAATTCGAGGCTTCCTCAAAACATTAATTTCTTTTTCATTATACCACCCTTGATTGGGATCTTAACCTATACATCTTGTTGTGTATTTTCTCATTCTTTAATTCTATATCGAATCTCGAGTAGAGATTTCGAGCGAACACCACCTTCTGTTGTGGGCTACATAACCAAGAGACCTTGTCCTTCGACTAAGGCTTCTAATGGAAAAGCTGGGATGAGCAGCGGAAAAAACTCTCCGGCGGCGGTTGACGGTGATCAACCCTGCCGAGCAAAATGAAAATCTTATGTTGGAACTGCCAGGGTCATGGAAATGCCCAGGCAGTTCACGCTCTACAACGTGCTTCCTCCAAGCATGATGCTGATTGTCTTTTTCTTTGTGAGACTAGGTTAAATAGACACAATATGGACCGTATTAAGTTTAAGCTAGGTATGCATGGCTGCATAGCTGTTGAACCCAACCATTCTTGTACAGGGCTTGCTCTCATTTGGAATGACAAAACTACTATTGATTTGCTTACCTACTCGGATCGCCATATTGATGTCATTATTTCTTTTGGACAACTACAATTTCATTTTTCCGGTTTACATGGTTTCCCCGAAACTGCAAACAAATACAAAACTTGGCAATTAATAGATAGTCTAAAATCAGCCTCTTCCCTTCCCTGGCTTTTAGGGGGGACTTTAATAAAATCCTTTATGATAATGAAAAACAAGGCGGTATTCGTCGTGCGCGATTACAAATTAATAATTTTAGAGATTGTTTTGATAAGAATGATCTTTTTGACTGTAAACCAAAAACTGGACGGTTCACATGGACTAGATCTGGCGTAACACGAAAACCATTATGGAACGAATCGATAGATTTCTTGGTAACTCCGCTTGGTTTAACTCATTTCCTAATTGCCAAGCTATATCGTTCTTTCAGGCACGTTCTGATCATTGCCCTATCTTAATGGACACTAGCCCATCACGAGCTCTCAGATCAAATCATTCCAATAATCTTTTTCGTTATGAGAATTGTTGGGCTGATGACCCGGAAGTTTTGTCTCGAATTAGAGAGATTTGGTCTAACCAATCTCGCTCGACACTTCATAAACTTCAGGATATTGGACGATCCTTAGCCACTTGGCAAACTAACAAACGCATTAAATCCAATGAGCGTATTACTCAACTGAACGATTTTATTAATATGTGTCTCACACGCCATCTTTCTGATATGGAAATCCATAACTTTATTTCTGCTAAAGATGAGCTTGATAGCTTGTTGAATGCGAAAGAAATATACTGAGCTCAACGAGCTCGGACACACTGGTTAGAATACGGTGATAAAAATACTTCATTTTTTCATGCCAGAGCAAATAGCCGACGACGGAAGAATCATATTGCTGGACTTCTAGACAACCAGAATATATGGCAAACACATACAAACGACATCATGTCTACTGCTATTACTTACTTTCAAAACCTTTTTACGTCTTCCTCTCCTACTATTGCCTCTACCATCTTGGATAACATTCCCACTATTGTTTCCGAAATAATGAACAATAACCTCAATAAGGATTTCACAACAGATGAAGTTACCATTGCTTTTCGTGATATTGACCCGAGGAAAGCCCCGGGTGTTGATGGATTCCCAAGCGATTTCTTCAGGAAGCATTGAGATATCCTTGGCCAAGACTTTACAAACCTCTGCCTCAGACTCTTACGAGGGTCGGTTAATATGGAAGAGGTCAACCGTACTATCATAGTTCTTATTCCCAAAATCAACGACCCCACTACAATGCGCCATCTCAGACCCATTAGCCTTTGCATAGTCCTTTACAAAACTATTTCAAAAGTACTTGTTAATCGTTTAAAATCTATTATACCCTTGTGTATCAGTGGCAATCAAGCTGCTTTTGTTCAAGGAAGGAACATTACCGACAACATCCTTATTGCCCATGAGCTCATCCATACTGTAAATACTGATAAAACATCTCTTGAAAAAGGTGCAAGCTTAAAACTCGACATGGAAAAGGCTTTCGACCGTGTTGAATGACCTTTTCTTGAACAAATTATGATTCGCCTAGGTTTCAACTACAGATGGGTTTCCCTTATTATGAGGTGTATATCCTCAGTATCCTTTCAAGTACGTATCAATAACTCCCTTTCATGACCTTTCAAACCCTATAGAGGGTTACGATAAGGGGACCCTCTATCCCCTTTTTTGTTTCTTTTCTGTACTCAAGGCCTTTCAGCCTTGCTCAATGCTGAGCAAACAAATGGTAACCTCCCTAGACTTTGTGCTAGCAAGAATGGGCCTCGCGTCAACCATCTCCTTTTTGCTGATGACTGTGTCGTATTCATTAAGAATACAACTACAGAAGCTCGATGCCTTAAGGATGCTCTACATACTTATGCTACTTCGTCTGGGCAAGCGGTGAATTTTGAAAAGTCTACTATCTTCTTTTCTCGGAAAACTTCCACGTTGCTTCGGTCGGAAATCAATGATATACTACATGTAAGTGAAGTGGATGATCCAGGTATTTATTTGGGAGTCCCTCTCCTAGTAGGAAAGAACAAGACAACAACCTTGGGGTTCACTACGGAAAAAATGAATGCTCGCCTGAGTAAATGGGATAAACATCTCTTCTCTTTTAGTGGTAGAGAAATTTTTATTAAATCTGTCATCCAGGCTATACCACAATATGTTATGTCTTGCTACCTTTTACCCCAAAACATTATTGATGATATGACCACTTCGATACGCCGTTATTGGTGGTCTTGGAAAGCTGACAAACGAGGTTGGCATATGCTCCCTTGGGACATCGTCTGTCTGCCTAAAGCGGTAGGGGGTATAGGGTTTCGCGACCTTCACCACTTCAATGTTGCTTTACTAGGCAAACAGATCTGGCGTCTGGTTTGTGAACCTGATAATCTCCTTAGTCAGGTCTACAAATGCAAGTATTACCCATCGGGTTCTGTCCTTGAATCTGATCACACTCGGAAATCTTCTTTCGCTTGGAAAGGCCTTAGCATTCCTCTCTCTAAGCTTCGCGATGGTTTTTTAAAACGCTCAGGTATATCCAGCCAAGTTCAAATCCACTTTGACAAATGGGGTGGCTCCCAACCTGTCAACCTTTATGGAGATTATGAGGTAAATGACGAAGTCCCTCTTCGTGCGGGTACTTTCATGTTGCCGAATTTACCCCGATGGGACGAATCAAAAGTCAAAGAATACTTCTCCCACGAAGACGCCAATACCACCCTTAATGTACCCATTATTAATGACACAAAAGACACCACCCTCTGGGGTCACCATGACTCTGGTACGTACTCGGTTCGGTCTGGTTACCAATTTTTGCAATCACAGTTAGGATCTATTAATAGACCCTCCAAGCTTTGTAAAGTTATTTCTAAACTGCCTACTCTACCCAAGGTTCGTGCCTTTGGATGGCGTTTATGTCATGATGCACTCCCATCTGGCATAAAATCCTCCAGGCCAATCTTGGTACGGGGGTATCCCCAATCTGTAATATGTCTATCGAAACCACCCTCCATGCTATGCGGGACTGTCCTAGTGCCAAAGAGGCACTCCAGTTGACAAGGCTTCCTACACGAATTTTGTCCAACTCCTTTGTCTCCCCCCTCAAGTGGCTTTCTGAAGCTGCGAGTTTTCTCTCCTTACATCAATTTTCACTCCTTATCACGATCCTTTGGAATTTATGGAATCACCGAAATGACTTTATCCATAATAGCCATCTCCAACCGGTTTGGTTAACTGTTTCCAATGCACAAAAACTTTTTAATGACTACACTTCAATTAATGATGCCTCCTGTCTACGTTCCCGGCTGGTTGAGCCCACCTTTGCTCAAGCTAGATGGACAAAACCGGACCCTGGTTTCGTCAAGATTAACACAGATGGCGTCTTTGACCCCGTTTTAAGAGGTGCTGCTGCTGGCGTCATTGCCTGAGATTCCTTCGGCGTCGTCCTGGGTGGTTGTTCTATACCGCTCATTTGCCCGGACCCCGCTTCTGCTGAAGCTCTTGCCGTTTTGGAAGGTCTAAAGTTTGCAGTTGCCAATGGCTGCACTCATGTGGTGTTCGAAACTGATTCCGCTTCCATTGCCAACAAGGTTAACAACATCCATCATCAGGATCTTTCCGATGTGCAACATTTGGTGTCTCGAATCCGCTCCACTCTTGGTACTTTGCCTGATTGTAAGATTTGTTATGTACCTAGAGACGCAAACGTTGTAGCCCATGTCTTAGCTACTAGGGCTTTGCGTTCTTTTACTTCCTGTTCTTTAGATTGTAACTTTCCCGATTTTATTCGGGCTTCTGTAAACTCGGAGAGGTTCTCCTCTTCTTCTCAATAAAACCATGGGTACTCTATTCCCCAGAGGGGCCTGCTCACCTCTTAAGGTGACTGGCTATAGGGGGATTTTAATCAGGCCCTTTCTTTCAAAAAAAATTTTCAACGGTTTTACTGTAAAGCCCAATTAAAAATGTAAGCTTTAAACCCAACAAAACGGTCACAAAATGAGATTAATTCAAATTTTATGAGTTCAAATATTTAATTTTAGCCTTCTGAATCTGATTATACAGGTTAATCTCAATTTTAGAGCATTTTACTCAGTTAAAATTTCTACTGTTTTACTGTAAAGCCCAATTAAAAATGTACGCTTTAAACCCAGCAAAACATTCACAAAATGAGATTAATTCAATTTTTATGAGTTCAAATATTTAATTATAACCTTATGAATTTAATTATACAGGTTAATCTCAATTCTAGAACATTTTACTCAGTTAAAATTTCAATGGTTTTACTTTAAAACCCAATTAAAAATGTAAGATTTAAACTCAGCAAAACAGTCACAAAATGATATTAATTCAAATTTTATGAGTTCAAATATTTAATTTTAGGCTTCTGAGTTTGATTATACAGGTTAATCTCAAATTTAGAAAATTTTACACAGTTAAAATTTCAACGGTTTACTGTGAAGCTCAATTAGAAACGAACGCTTTAATCCCAACAAAACATTCACAAAATAAGATTAATTCAATTTTTATGAGTTTAAATATTTAATTATAACCTTCTGAATCCGATTATACAGGTTAATCTCAATTTTAGAGCATTTTACTCAATTAAAATGTCAACGGTTTTACTGTAAAGCCCAATTAGAAATGAACACTTTAAACCCAACAAAACAGACATAAAATTAGATTAATCCAAATTTTATGAGTTTAAATATTTAATTTTATCCTTTTGAATCTGATTATACAGGTTAATCTCAATTTTAGAGAATATTACTCAGTTAAAATTTCAACGGTTTTACTGTAAAGCCCAATTAAAAATGTAAACTTTAAACCCAACAAAACGGTCACAAAATGAGATTAATTCAAATTTTATGAGTTCAAATATTTAATTATAGCTTTCTGAATCAGATTATACAGGTTAATCTCAGTTTTAGAGCATTTTACTCGGTTAAAATTCCAACGGTTTTACTGTAAAGCCCAATTAGAAACGCACGCTTTAAACCAAACCAAACAGTCATAAATTTAGATTAATTCAAATTTTATGAGATCAAATATTTAATTTTAGGCTTCTGAATCTGATTATACAAGTAAATCTCAATTTTAGAGCATTTTACGCAGTTAAAATTTCAACGGTTTTAATGTAAAGCCCAATTAAAAATGTATGCTTTAAACCCAACAAAACGGTCATAAAATGAGTATAATTCAAATTATATGAGTTTAAATATTTAATTATAGTCTTCTGAATCTGATTATACAGGTTATTCTCAATTTTAGAGCATTTTACTCAGTTAAAATTTCAACGGTTTTACTGTGAAGCACAATTAGAATATTTAATTAAACCCAACAAAACGGTCATCAAATTAGATTAATTTAAATTTTATGTGTTAAAATATTTAATTATAGCCTTATGATTCTGATTATACAGGTTAATCTCAATTTTAGAGCATTTTACTCAGTTAAAATTTCAACGGTTTTACTGTAAAGTCTAATTAAAAATGTAAGATTTAAACTCAACAAAACAGTCACAAAATGAGATTGATTCAAATTTTATGAGTTCAAATATTTAATTTTAGCCTTCTGAATCTGATTATACAGGTTAATCTCAATTTTAGAGTATTTTACTCAGTTAATATTTCAACGGTTTTACTGTAAAGCCCAATTAAAAATGTACGCTTTAAACCCAACAAAACGGTCATAAAATGAGATTCATTCAAATTTTATGAGTTCAAATATTTAATTATAGCCTTCTGATTCTGATTATACAGGTTAATCTCAATTTTAGAGCATTTTACTCAGTTAAAATTTCAACGGTTTTACTGTAAAGCCCAATTGAAAATATACGCTTTAAACACGTCAAAACGGTCACAAAATGAGATTAATTCAAATTTTATGAGTTCAAATATTTAATTATAGCCTTATGATTCTGATTATACAGGTTAATCTCAATTTTAGAGCATTTTACTCAGTTAAAATTTCAACGGTTTTACTGTAAAGTCTAATTAAAAATGTAAGATTTAAACTCAACAAAACGGTCACAAAATGAGATTAATTCAAATTTTATGAGTTCAAATATTTAATTTTAGCCTTTTGAATCTGATTATACAGGTTAATCTCAATTTTAGAGCATTTTACTCAGTTAAAATTTCAACGGTTTTACTGTGAAGCACAATTAGAATATTTAATTAAACCCAACAAAACGGTCATAAAATTAGTTTAATTTAAATTTTATGTGTTAAAATATTTAATTATAGCCTTTTAAATCTGATTATACAGGTTAATCTCAATTTTAAAGTATTTTACTCAGTTAATATTTCAACGGTTTTACTGTAAAGCCCAATTAAAAATGTACGCTTTAAACCTAACAAAACGGTCACAAAATGATATTAATTCAAATTTTATGAGGTCAAATATTTAATTATAGCCTTCTGAATCTGATTATACATGTTAATTTCAATTTTAGAGCATTTTACTCAGTTAAAATTTCAACGGTTTTACTGTAAAGCTCAATTAAAAATGTATGCTTTAAACCCATCAAAACGGTCACAAAATGACATTAATATAAATTTTATAAGATCAAATATTTAATTTTAGGCTTCTGAATCAGATTGTAAAGGTTAATTTCAATTTTAGAGCATTTTACTCAATTAAATTTTCAACGGTTTTACAGTAAAGCCCAATTAAAAATATACCCTTTAAACCCAAAAAACGGTCACAAAGTGAGATTAATACAAATTTTATTAGATCAAATATTTAATTTTAGGCTTCTGAATCAGATTATACAGGTTAATTTCAATTTTAGAGCATTTTACTCAATTAAATTTTCAACTGTTTTACTGAAAAGTCCAATTAAAAATGTACTCTTTAAACACAACAAACGGTCATAAAATGAGATTAATTCAAATTTTATGAGTTCAAACATTTAATTATAACCTTCTGAATCTGATTATACAGGTTAATCTCAGTTTTAGAGCATTTTACTCTGTTAAAAATTCCAACGGTTTTACTGTAAAGCCAATTAAAAATGTAAGCTTTAAACCCAACAAAACGGTCACAAAATGAGATTAATTCAAAATTTATGAGTTCAAATATTTAATTTTAGGCTTCTGAATAAGATTATACACGTTAATCTCAATTTTAGAGCATTTTACTCAGTTAAAATTTCAAAGGTTTTACTATAAAGCCCAATTAAAAATGTACGCTTTAAACCTAACAAAACGGTCACAAAATGATATTAATTCAAATTTTATGAGGTCAAATATTTAATTATAGCCTTTTGAATCTGATTATACAGGTTAATTTCAATTTTAGAGCATTTTACTCAGTTAAAATTTCAAAGGTTTTACTATAAAGCCCAATTAAAAATGTACGCTTTAAACCTAACAAAACGATCACAAAATGATATTAATTCAAATTTTATGAGGTCAAATATTTAATTATAGCCTTCTGAATCTGATTATACAGGTTAATTTCAATTTTAGAGCATTTTACTCAGTTAAAATTTCAACGGTTTTATTGTAAAGCCCAATTAAAAATGTACGCTTTAAACCCAACAAAACGGTGAAAAATGAGATTAATTCAAATTTTATGAGTTCAAATATTTAATTTTAGCCTTCTGAACCTGATTATGCAGGTTAATCTAAATTTTAGACCATTTTACTCAGTTAAAATTTCAACGGTATTACTGTATAGCACAATTAAAAATGTACGCTTTAAACTCAACAAAACGGTCATAAAATGAGATTAATTCAAATTTTTTGAGTTCAAATATTTAATTTTAGGCTTCTGAATCTGATTATACAGGTTAATCTCAATTTTAGAGCATTTTACTCTGCTAAAATTTCAAATGTTTTACTGTAAAGCCCAATTAAAAATGTACGCTTTAAACCCAACAAAACGGTCACAAAATGATATTAATTCAAATTTTATGAGTTCTAATAATTAATTATAGCCTTCTGAATCTGATTATACAGGTTAATTTCAATTTTAGAGCATTTTACTCAGTTAAAATTTCAACGGTTTTATTGTAAAGCCCAATTAAAAATGTACGCTTTAAACCCAACAAAACGGTCACAAAATGAGATTAATTCAAATTTTATGAGTTCAAATATTTAATTTTAGGCTTTTGAATCAGATTATACAGGTTAATCTCAATTTTAGAGCATTTTACTCAGTTAAAATTTCAACGGTTTTACTGTGAAGCCCATTTAGAAACGCACGCTTTAAACCAAACAAAACAATCATAAAATTAGATTAATTCATATTTTATGATTTCAAATATTCAATTTCAGGCTTCAGAATCAGATTATACAGGTTAATCTCAATTTTAGAGCATTTTACTCAATTAAAATTTCAACGGTTTGAACCCTCTTTCTTCCTTACTATGCTTTCCCCCGCCGCCTCCCCCCTCCACCACCGATCTACTTTCTTGATCGACCGTTTCCCTCCATTGTTAACCATACTCTCGGGAGATGAAGAAACAATCACACTTTCAACGAACCTTCTCAGGTGTATTCACACATCCATCGTTATCTTTACATATGTTTTTTATATAAATCTTATATCTTGGCTTCTTCTCTGCCTTGGTGATCTTGAGTGTTGCGTGTCAAAAGTGTGCAATTGGTGCAAGTGGACACATCGCAAGTAATAAAGTGATCAGTATAAACGTGTATCGTCTTCACAGGGATTGGTCTACTTAATATGCCTTCTTCGTCTTCTTGCTCTATAAAAAGAAATAAAATAAAGACACAGGTAATTTGAGTTTTGATGAAACTAAATAATTTGAAATAAAGAAAACTAAGTAAAAGGATGATATTTGATTAAGAGAGAAGGCAAGATCCAGTTATGTAGTGTTGTGGATTTGATTGACTTGTCTCTGTCCAATGCAATTGTACATCACTGCCTAGGCAGTACTGCAGATTACTGCCTTGGCAGCAACGATACTTGTCCGCCGCGACAATCCCTTGCTCGTGGGTGGACTTTATCAACGTACGACAAAGTGTCCTTGGATGACTCTGCTTATCCCTAAGTCGAAGTATGGTTGGTGATCAATCCTTGATGATACCTCCCGGCGTGAATCAGTTATAATCATCAACCAATCTCACACTTCTTTTAGTCGCTGAAACTCTTAACCTATCCCTAATCCGAGTTAGTATTTCGCGATTGAAATACCGTACTTATCCCTTTCGTGAATCTAACTCTCCCGAGTCTAGATAAATATATTACTCACAAACTTCTCTCCCGAGCTTGAATGCAAGAACAAAGAATGGCAAAGGATAAGCAAACCTTGATATGTTATTGCATTGAAACAAAGAACAAAGTAGAATCTCCTCTCACAAGTACTCGACAACCTTCACCTAAACCCTAAGAAAACTTAGAACATAATTTGAGAGGAAGAAAACTATGAGTCTTAGGGTGAACTCTCTATGAATCGCCTCCTCTATTCCCTTGGACGGCTAGGTCTTATATAGGCTTGGCCTAGGGCAAACCTTTCCTAAGTAGAATACAACTTGGAGTAGGGAACAAGTCATGTACATAAATAAAATATTTCCAAGTTTATTCTAAATAAGAAGCTTTCCTGTGTGGCCTTGTCTTGGGCTTTTCCTCGTGCTAACTAGCTCCGATCCTTGTGCTGCATGTCCAGAAACGTCCCTTGTATTTTTCTCTTCCAATCGCCTATAGTATCGCTACTTGTCTTTCAGCTGCTGCCTCGGCATCAGGTCCTGCCTCGGCCATGTTGCTACCGCGGCAATAGTATTCCTGCACAGATGTAAAAATGCAGTAAAACTTGCCTTTTCTGCAGATATCATCTTTATAAGCATAACTTCTAAATATATCACATCAAGTGTATGCATTGGTCTAAGTGGTTGTAGATTTAATGATTAATGCCCATAAAAGGTGTAAAAAGTGATAGTGAGTTGAGCACTTATCACACCCCCAAACTCGAACTATTGCTTGTCCTCAAGCAATGCAAACCATCAATTTGCCAAACTCTATTATCTCTTGGTCTTATGTTTCCATCTATTCTCCCCACCATAACTATGCCTATTCTTTAGACTTAACCTTTCGGCTACCCAAAGATTTACCTAGAAACAAACTATAAGCTTTAGTGAGTGTGTGCGTTTTGTGAACAAGTTTGATTAAAGGCTTTCTTAGATAAACTCTAAGTTCAAGACAAGTAGAATTGGGTTTAGTGTTTTCTTCGTTTCTAAACAACCAATTCTTGAGCCAATTTCGGGCACCTGAAGGATTGTGTTTCTCTCATCCCTAATTCCTTCTTCCTTTTGATATTCTTTTTAGCATACTAGAGCCAATTTCGGGCACCTCTAGCATGAAGAAGAGTAATTCCTAGAGCCGGTAATAGGCACCTCTAGTCACTTGCCCAAAATTCTAAGTCTTTATCACCTAAGTTCATTAAAAGAATTCCTATAATCCAACAAGTCCCAAAAGTGTTTTTAAAATTTATCTTATAGTAAGCTTCTAAGTTTTCATCCTTAAATATCCTAAGGTTAAACCTTCTTAACAGGACCTAACCATGGTAAGGAGAAAGATTTCTATAGCCTTAAAGAATAAACTAAGGCAATACTGATGATGGGCAGTGCAAAAGTATGGGCAAGTGATTCAAGTAAAGCGGTGAGCATAAAAATTTTAAAAAAATTCACTTAAATACTCCCTTTTCTTCGGAGGGCCTTGGCAGTAGATTGCCTCGACAGTGTCTCTACACCCCCAAACTCAAACCAAGCATTGTCCTCAATGCTTTATATTAGAAGAAAATAGTGGGCAACAAAAATATGAAAAGAAACAAGCAGCATAAACAGAAACAAGCAACATATAAAAAGAAAAAAATATTGAATATATAAAAAATTTAAAGGGACTCCAAAGAGCTGCTTGTAACAATCTTTCGTCGGGGTCTTGCTGCTGATTGTGTCGTCTTTGGTGATGGCAATGGCTGAGTTTTTGCTTGCCGGGGCGGTTGGACTCTTGTTGGTGGTGTTCGTTGTATTGGAGCATCTACTTCCTCACCTACTTCCTCGTCGTCAATTTCCTTGGTGATCATGATGTTTGTCCCACCTTCATTGGTTGCGTCTGCCCTGGCATGGTGTATACTTGGTCCGGCAGCAGTTGAGCTTTGGTGTACATAAGCATCTATCTCTGCTGATAGACTGCCCATGATGATGGGGGATCATGGTGGAGTGCTGAAGACTGCCCTCCTCTTTGATGGTCTTCTGTTGGCAGATAATGCCGCGACAGAGTCTGCTACCCTAGATGGTCCGACAGCATGAAACTGTTGCTGAGGGCCAGTTTGGAAAAATGGCCTCGGTCCTCCTGGAGCTGGTGTAGTTTCTGTATAGGGTGCAGCTGTGACAAACATGTTGGTGGGGAATTCTGGATACTTCACCCCTTGGTCTGGAAAGGCATGGAGCATCATTTGGGCAAGTGTGTTGTTGAAGTCCCTCTGATACTCCATGTATCTTTGCTGCCTCAGATCCATAATAGCCATCCTTTGAAGTATCTCCTGGTATGGGTCTGCTGCGGTAGTGTTGTGGGCAGTGTCAGGCATGTCTGTCGTGTATTGGGCCCCGGCAGCAGTATCAGCAGTGAACTATTGGGGCGTTACCTGGACGGGTTCTGCCTGTGTGATCTGCATGATTTTAAGGCAGAATTCTCTTGTCCACCGTCTCCTATAGGCTGTAAATTCTTCTGTCTCGGCCGTAGGGACACCTGCAGCATTGCAAATACCAATAATTAAATAAGGGAAATATAATGGTCCTCTATCCTTCTTACCGCATTCGTAAATTTCTTGTAGGATAATTTCTCCAACGTTGATGCTCCTTTTGTTGATGATTGGTTGGATAAGCACCAATCTTCTCTGATACACTGTACTGTTATGGGAGGTTGGGATAAGGCGTCTCTTGACAAAGGTGTTCCAAAGCTTGGCCTCGGGTTTCAGACTTTGTCGTGCTACCGATCCTCTATGGGCACTGGTTTCCCAAGGAGTATTCTCGTAGGAAAGGTCGTCTTTTATCAATTTATAATCTTCAGCAGTGATATCTTCCATGAATTCAGCATGTACATCATGGTCAGGTGTGAGTCCGTAGAATTGGTTGATGGTCTCGGCATCAAGCTGGACATGCCTGCCTCGGCAGTGGACAAAAAGAGAGTCCTTGCTTGGCCCGTGCGCATAGAATTCCCGCACGATGGTGGCATTGGCCTGGGTAGGTTGTAGGCAAAAGATTTCCCATTCTTGATACTTGATTTTGTCGAACAAATAGTGCTCGATGTCGTAATTTTCTTCATCAGAATGTTGGAACCCTTGTTCCTCCCATAATTGTCGAGCAATGAAAGACCTGTTGAAGCGGTCTTCAACATTGGCTGGGGCAAAACGTTTGTAGGTGGCCATAAGGATTTTGAGAGTTGAGATTCTTGGAGATTTTCTTGGAGAAAGTCTGAAAATTTCAAGAAGGTTTGTGAGTAGGCAGAGAGTATTGTGAGAGCAAGATTAGCAAATATTAAAGAAAACAAGAATGCAAGAGTGAATAGTTCAAGAGGGAGGGATTGCTTATATAGGCCTTGGCCTTGTAGCCGTTTTAAGCCACTAGCCGTTTTATATTCGTTTAAACTTTTACTACCGTTTGCAATTACTGCCGTGGCGGGAATCTCGGCAGACTAGCCGTTACACTGTTCTGCCCGTTGGAACTGCTGCGGCTCTGACACTGTTTTCTGCCTCGGCAGAATTCCTGCTGTGAACTATTTCTCCTTTATTCTTGCTTATTATCCTAAACAAAAACGAGAAAAATAATTAAAGCAAAAGCAAAAATTATAGAAAGTAAATATAACTAAACTAGTCCTAATATAATAATAAAAAGAAAAGTGAGAGATCATGTTACTGGTGGAGTGCATGCAAATGCATCTCCCAAGGTGATTCTCTCTTGCTGGACAAAGTGACTCTTCAAGTGTTGGCTATTGGCTTTATGTCCATCTTTGTTTTCCTTGATCTTTACCGCACCCTTTATGACTGGACAATGTGTTGTCCTGTTGGTTTCTTCCACATCTGCCTTACTTTTCTTGTCAAATATTCTGCTATAACGTATTTCCATTTTTCTACCGAGCATACTACCAAGGCAGTGGCTGTTGAAACATGATGTCTTTGTGCCTGCATCTGTGCTGTGAAGAACTTTGCACTCTTCTTCATCATCATGCCGTTTCAAATTGTGGAAGGCATTGAGTTTGACTTGTTGGTCATTGACCCTCATTGTCAACTCTCCTTTTTCCACGTCAATTAGTGTTCGTCCAGTGGCAAGGAAAGGTCTCCCTAGGATGATCGGTGCATTATCATCTGCTTCACAATCAAGGACAAGAAAGTCAGCGGAAAAAATAAATTTGTCAACTCTTACCAGTATGTCCTCGATTTTGCCTTTGGGTTGCACATATGATCGATCTGCAAGTTGGAGCATCACTGTTGTAGGTTTTGCCCTTCCTATTCTAAGCTTTTGAAGGACAGATTTGGGCATTAGGTTAATGCTTGCTCCAAGGTCGCATAGGGACTTACCTTCATAGTTATTACCTATCGCACAAGGTATGATAAAGCATCCAGGATCCTTCAATTTTGGTGGCATGCGATTATGTAGCATTGCCATGCATCCTTCGGTAGCAGCCACTCTTTCGAACTCCCCTAGTCTTTTTCTCATAGACACAATGTCTTTCAAGAATTTAGCATAATTAGGCATTTGTTCAATTGCCTCTAAGAAGGGTAAGTTGATGTGGACTTGCTTTAAAATATCAAGAAATTTCTTGAATTGATGGTCCTGTTTTTGCTTTTTCAATCTTTGTGGGAAGGGTGGTGGTGTTCTCATCTCATCCAGGGTTTCTTTAGTTTGGAACTTAATACCTATTCTCCCCACCATAACTAGGCCTATTCTTAAGCCTTAACCATTCGGTTACTCAAGGGTTTACCTAGAAACAAACTATAGGAATTGTGAGTGTGTGCGTTTTTGTGGACAAGTTGATTAAAGGCTTTCTTAGATAAACTCTAAGTTCAGGACAAATAGACATTGGTTAAGTGTTCTCTTTTTTTTCAAACCCTAAATCTTGAGCCGGTTTCAGGCACCTCAAAGACTTGTGTTTTTCTTTTCACTAAAATCCTTCTTTCTTTTTAATATTCCTTAACACATACTAGAGCCAATTTCAGGCACCTCTAGCATGAAGAAGAGACTTTCTAGAGCCGGTGGTAGGCACCTCTAGTTACTTTCCAAAAATCTAAGTCTTTATCACCTAAATTCATTAAAAGAATTCCTATAATCCAACAAGTCCCAAAAATGTGTAAAGTTTAAAGTTCTTCCTATAGTAAAAGCTTCTATGTTTTCATCCTTAAGCATCCTAAGGTTAAGTCCTCTTAACAGAACCTAAACATGGTAAGGAGAAAGATTTCTATAGCCTTAAAGAATAAACTAAGGCAATACTGATGATGAGCAGTGCAAAAGTGTAAGCAGATAATTCAAGTAAGGCGGGGAGCATAAAAATTAAAAAAATATCACTGGAATACTCCTTTTTTTGGCAAAGCCGCGGCAGTAGATTGTTGCCTTGGCAGTGAATTTGCACCCCCAAACTCAAACCAAGCATTGTCCTCAATGCTTTATATTTGAAGAAATAAACGGCAAAACAGAATATGAATTATACGTAGCAAGTAAAAACAGTAAAAGCAATTAATATTGAATTAAGGACAAAGAAATTTAAAGCGACTCCGAAGAGCTGCTTGTAACAATATTCCTCCGTGGCCTTTACGCCAAATGCTTTGTCCTTGGTGAAGGCGATGGTTGTGTCTTTGCTTGCCGGGGCGGTTGGACTCGAGTAGGTGGTGTCCTTTGCATCGGGGCTTCTACCTCCTCTCCTTCTTCGACATCCGCCATCTCTTTGGTTATCATCACATTCGTTCCTCCTCCCATCGCAGTTGCTCCTCCGGTGTGGTGTGTGCTTGGGCCGGCGGCAGTAGAGCTTTGGTGCACATAGGCATCTATCTCGGCGGATAGACTGCCCATGATAATTGGCGATCGGGGTGGAGTGCTGAAAACGGCCCTTCGCTTGGATGGCCTTCTGCTGGCAGAAGAGGCCGCGGTAGAATCTGCCGCCCTAGATGGGCCGACAACCTGGTATTGGGGCTGAGGGTCCACATGGAAGAACGACCTTGGTCCTCCCGGGGCTGGTGTAGTCTCGGTGTAAGGTGCGGCGGTGACGAACATGTTGCTTGGGAACTCCGGGAATTATACTCCTTGGTCCGGGAAGGCGTGCAACATCATCTGGGCTAGAGTGCCATTGAAGTCCCTTTGGTACTCCATGTACCGTTGTTGTCGAAGATCCATTACTGCCATTTGTTGCAAGATTTCCTGGTACGGGTCTGCTGCGGCAAAGGTGTGAGCAGTACCAGGCATGTCTGCCGTGTACTGGGCCCCGGCAACAGTATCGGTAGTGAACTGCTACCGCGTTGCCTAGACAGGTTCTGCTTGCGTGATCTGCATGACTTTGTGGCAGAAGTCCCTGGTGCATCCTCGTCGTGGGGGCGTGTATTCGTCCGTTTCTTCAATTGTTACACCTGCAGAAACACATAAACCCGTAATCAAGCAAGGGAAATACAATGGTCCTCTATCTTTCTTACCGCACTTATGAATTTCCCGTAGGATGATTTCTCCAACGTTGATGGTCCTCTTGTTGATGATGGATTGGATAAGCACCAATCTCTTGCGATCCACCGTGCTATTGTGTGATGTTGGGATGAGGCGTCGTTTGACGAAGGTATTCCACATCTTGGCCTCTGGCTTTAGGCTGTCTTGTTACGGATCCTCGATGGGTACCGGTTTCCCATGGGGTGTTCCCGTAACAAAGATCGTCTTTAATGAGTTCATAGTCCTCGGCAGTGACATCCTCCAAGAATTCGGCGTGGATATCACTGTCTAGGGTGAGGCCGTAGAAATTATTGATCGTCTCGGCATCGAGTTGGACTGGCCTGCCGCGGCAGTTAAGAAATAGGGAGTCTTTGTTGGGCCCATGAGCGTAGAACTCCCGGACAATCGTGGCATTCGCCTGGGCAGGTTGAAGACAGAAAATTTCCCAATTCTGGTACGTAATTCTGTCATAGAGGTAGTGTTCAATGCCGTAGTTCTCTTCGTCCGCATGCTGGAAACCTTGCTCTTCCCAAAGTTGCCTAGCGATGAAAGATCGGTTGAATCGATCTTCAACGTTGGCTGGGGCGAATCTTTTGTATGTTGCCATCAAGATAGAGAGATGTGAGTTCTTGGAGGTTTTTCTTGAAGAGAATCTGGAGATTTTACAAGAATTAGAAGGCAGAGAGTAATTGAGAGAGAGATTGTTATGAATACTAAAGAAAACAAGAAAGTAAGAGTGAATAGTTCAAGAGGAAGGAGTTTCTTATATAGGCCTCGGCCTTGTGACCGTTGAGATCACTAGCCGTTTGTAACCGTTTCCTTTTTCTGCCGTGGCAGGAATCTCGGCAGACTAGCCGTTACATTGTTCTGCCCGTTGGGACTGTTGCGGCCCTGACACTGTTTTATTGCCTCGGCAGAGTTCCTGCTGTGAACTATTTTCCCCTTATTCTTGCTTTTTATTCCTAAATAAAACACACAAAAGAAAAATACTGAAAGCGAAAATAATTAGAAAAATATAAAAATAAACTACTAATCCTAATATAATAATAAAGAAAAGGGGAGAGGTTATGTTACTGGTGGAGAGCATGCAAATGCATCTCCCAAAATTATTCTCTCCCTTAGGCCCAAAATATGTATCGGTTGTGGGCCACTCCTTTTTGCTGTCTGTCCATCCACCTTGGGCTTAATCTTCTTCCCGAATATTCTGCCGAGCAGACTGCGCAGGCAGGATATCTTATTATCTACGGTGTGGATGGCCTTGCATTCCTCTGGATCATCATACTTCTTTAAGTTGTGGAATGCGTTGAGTTTGACTTGTTGGTCATTGACCCGCATAGTCAACTATCCTTTTTCCACGTCAATTAATGTGCGTCCAGTTGCTAGAAAGGGTCTCCCAAGGATGATCGGTGCATTGTCATCTGCTTCACAATCAAGGAATAGGATCGATCCGCTAGTTGGAGCATCACTGTTGTAGGTTTCGGCCTTCCAATTCCAAGCTTTTAGAAGACTGATTTAGGCATGAGGTTTATGCTTGCTCCAAGGTCACATAGGGCCTTACCTTCATAGCTCTTTCCTATCGCACAAGGTATAGTAAAGCAACCAGGATCTTTTAACTTTGGTGGCATGCGGTTATGCAACATTGCCATGCATCCCTCGGTAGCAGCCACTGTCTCAAACTCACCTATTCGTTTTCTCTTTGACACCATGTCCTTTAGGAACTTGGCATAGTTCGGCATTTGTTCAATAGCTTCAACGAACGGTATGTTGATGTGGACTTGCTTCAAGATGTCGAGGAATTTCTTGAATTGCTGGTCCTATTTTTGCTTTTTCAACCTTTGCGGGAAAGGTGGTGGTGGTCTCATCTCCTCTAGGGTTTCTTTAGTTTGAAATTTTATACCTGGCACCACTGGAGTTGTTGCTGCCTCGGCAGGCTGCTCAGGAGCTGCAATGCTTTCTGCCGGGGCAGTGTTATCAACTTCAGTTTGCTCGGCCTCTTTTCTTGCTTGATCTGCTGATTGAATTTGGCTCTCTGGGATCTTCTCCTTCAGCTGTAGACCACTCCTAGTAGTGATTGCCTTACACTGTTCATGGCTCATTACCTTAGCAACTTCAGTATTGCTAGGTAGGCTTCCTTGTGGTCTAGTGTTTATGCATTGAGCAAACTGCCCAACCTGAGTTTCCAGCGTTTTTATGGCCGCTT
This sequence comes from Abelmoschus esculentus, assembly GCA_035048815.1. Lineage (NCBI taxonomy): Eukaryota > Viridiplantae > Streptophyta > Magnoliopsida > Malvales > Malvaceae > Abelmoschus > Abelmoschus esculentus. Next base: position 7,849,243 of record JAUCBN010000055.1, read on the forward strand.
CTTGATTTTGCAACCTCAGCTCAGTCCTATTCATGAAGGCATTTGTCCTAAGAAAAAGGATGCACAACCTCCACTAAAAGGACGAATTCATTACTCAAACTCCGGTCCTTGTACCGCCCAGTGTGCGGAAACTTCCTCTCAAACTTCAACAAACCACCAAGGTGACATCAATAAGAATGGAAATTCTCCTAAGAAATCATCTCAACTTAATGACCAAGTGTGTGCTCCGAGTAATGCTTCCCCACATAACATCCCAAAAGGTCCTCGATTTCTACCAACTGTTGCTAGTCGTCTAATCGCTCGTCGATGTCCCCCCCCCCAACCATCACAAATGGCTTTTCCTGAACAAGGTTCTAAAATTTCCACACTTTCGAAGGCTTCGACTTTAGATGATATCGACGATATCAGTTTGTTGGAACCGGATCTCCGAGACTTAGAAAGAGATCTTGCTAATGATCCTGACTTCCAGGCGGCTGCTGAGTGGCTGGACTCTGCACCAAACCCCAAACGAGTTGCTAGACCAACCTCGAGTAGAGGTACCAAACGCACACCAACACCACCTTCTGATGAGGTTAATAAGTCCAAGCGGACTCGACTTTCGGCTAAGGCCTCTACTGAAAGAGTTGGGATGAGCAGCGGCAAAAACTCTTTGGCGGAGGTTGACGGTGATCAACCCCGCCGAGTCACATGAAACTATTATGTTGGAACTGTCAGGGTCTTGGCAACACTCAGGCAGTTCTCGCCTTAAAACGTGCTATCTCAAAGCATGATGCCAATTTTCTTTTCCTTTGTGAAACTAGGTTAAACAAACAGAATATGGACCGTATTAGGACTAAGTTAGGAATGCATGGTTGCATTGCCGTTGAATCCAGCCCTTCTTGTACAGGGCTTGCTGTTATTTGGAATAATAAATGTTCTATTGATTTGCTTTCTTATTCGGATCGTCATATTGATATTATTATTTCCTTTGGTCAAACACAATTCCATTTTTCTGGCTTACATGGTTACGTTGAAACTGCGAACAAGTACAAAACCTGGTAACTAATAGATACTCTACAATCTACCTCTTCCCTTCCTTGGCTTTTAGGAGGGGACTTTAATGAAATCCTCTATGATAATGAAAAACGTGGCGGTATCCGTCGTGCGCGATCACAAATTAATAATTTCAGAGATTGTCTTACTAAGAATGATCTTTTTGATTGTAAGCTAACGTCAGGATGATTCACTTGGACTAGATCTGGACGTAATATGGAAAGAATTGATAGGTTCCTTGGGAATTCTGATTGGTTTAATTCCTTTCCTAACTGTCAAGCTATATCTTTCTTTCAGGCAAGATCTGACCATTGCCCAATCTTACTTGATACTAATCCACCTCGGGCTCTCCGACCCAACCACTCTAAAAACCTTTTTCGCTTTGAGAATTGTTGGGCTAATAGCCCGGATGTTTCATTGCGAATTAGAGAGATTTGGTCTAACCCTTCTCGCTCGACCCTTGATAAATTTAAGGACATTGGACGATTTTTAGCCTCTTGGCAAATAAATAAACGTATTAAATCCAATGAATGTATCAGTCAACTTAATGATTTCATTAATATGTGCCTCAAACGACATCTCTCTGATGCAGACATTCAAAACTTTACTTCTGCTAAAAGCGAGCTTGATAGTTTGTTAAACGTGAAAGAAATATACTAGACCCAACGATCTCGGACACAATGGCTAGCACATGGTGACAAAAATATCTCTTTCTTTCATGCCAGAGCAAATAGTCGACGACAGAAGAATCACATTGCTGGGCTTTTTAATAACCAGAATATATGGCAAACACATACAACATATATCATGTCTACTGCTATTGACTACTTTCGAAATCTATTTTCGTCCTCATCTCCTACTACTGCATCTTCTATTATGGATAACATTCCCACTATTGTAACTGAACCGATGAATAATAACCTTCTTAAGGACTTCACAGCAGACGAAGTTACCATTGCTTTTCGTGATATCGATCCTCGGAAATCTCCAAGAGTTGATGGTTTCCCAAATGGCTTCTTTAAGAAGCATTGGGAGATCTTTGGCCAGGATTTTATAAGCCTTTGCCTTGGACTCTTACGAGGGTCGGTTAATATGGAAGAGGTCAATCGTACTATCATTGTTCTTATACCCAAGATCAGTGCTCCCACAACAATGCGCCATCTAATACCTATTAGCCTCTGCACAGTCATTTACAAGACAGTTGCGAAAGTACTTGTTAATCGTCTGAAATCTATCATACCTCTATGCATAAGTGGTAACCAAGCTGCTTTTGTCCAAGGGCGGAACATCACTGACAATATACTCATTGCACATGAGCTTATCCACACCTTACATACCGATGAGACCTCACTTCCCAAAGGTGCTAGCTTAAAGCTAGACATGGAAAAGGCATTCGACCGTGTTGAATGGACTTTCCTTGAGCAAGTTACGCTTAAGCTCGATTTTAACACCCATTGGGTTTCTCTTATTATGAGATGTATATCCTCCGTTTCCTTCCAAGTACGTGTCAACGATTCCCTTTCACGGCCCTTTAAACCTCACAGAGGTTTGCGGCAAGGGGACCCTCTTTCTCCTTTCCTCTTTTTGTTCTGTACCCAAGGCCTATCAGCACTGCTCAGTGTTGAGCAAGAAAATGGTAATCTCCCAGGACTTTGTGCCAGTAGGAATGGGCCTCGCATTAACCACCTCCTTTTTGCGGATGACTGCGTTGTATTCATCAAGAATACAGCTATAGAAGCTCAACGACTTAAAGATGCTTTACACACTTATACTACTTCGTCTGGGCAGGCGGTGAACTTTGAAAAGTCTACTATTTTCTTTTCTCGGAAAACCCCCACGTCGCTTTGAGCGGAAATTAATGATATCCTTCACGTAAGAGAAGTTGATGATCCGGGCATATATCTGGGAGTCCCTCTCTTAATAGGGAAAAACGAGACTGCGACCTTGGGTTTTACCAGGGACAAAATGAATGTCAGCCTGAGTAAGTGGGATAAACACCTTCTTTCCTTTAGTGGTAGAGAAATTTTTATCAAATCAGTCATCCAATCTATACCCCAGTATGTTATGTCTTGCTACCTTCTACCACAAAACATCATTGATGATATGACTACTTCGATACGCCGATATTGGTTCTGGGAAAGCTGACAAACGAGCATATGCTTCCTTGGGACACCATCTGTATGCCGAAAGCAACAAGAGGGATAGGTTTTCGTGACCTTCACCACTTCAATGTCGCTTTACTAGGTAAACAAATTTGGCGTTTAATATGTGAACCTGATAACCTCTTAAGTCAGGTCTACAAATTCAAGTACTATCCCACAGGTTCTATCCTTTAATCTAGTCATAATCGAAAATTTTCTTTTGCTTGGAAAGGAATTAGCATAGCTATCTCTAAGCTTCACGATGGTTTCCTCAAACGACCAGGTATATCTAGTCAACTTCAAATCCACTTTGACAAATGGGGCGGCTCTCAGCCTGTGCACCTTTATGGAGATTATGAAGTGAATGATGAAGTCCCTCTTCGAGCAAGTACCTTCATGGCGCCTAACCTACCCCGATGGGACGATTCAAAGGTAAGAGAATACTTTTCCTATGAAGATGCCAATACCATCCTTAATGTGCCCATTATCAATGACAAAAAAGACACCACCCTTTGGGGTCACCATGACTCTGGCATCTACACGGTACGGTCTGGTTACCAATTCCTGCAGTTACAGCCAGGGCCAATCAATAGGCCTTCTAAACTCAAGAAAACGGTCACAAAATGATATTAATTCAAATTTTATGAGTTCAGATATTTAATTTTAGCTTTCTGAATCTGATTATACAGGTTAATCTCAATTTTAGAGCATTTTACTCAGTTAAAATTTCAATGGTTTTACTGTAAAGCCCAATTTAAAAATGTACGCTTTAAAACCAACAAAACGGTCACAAAATGATATTAATTCAAATTTTATGATTCAAATATTTAATTATAAACTTCTGAATCTGATTATACAGGTTAATCACAATTTTAGAACATTTTACTCAATTAAAATTTCAACGGTTTTACTTTGAAGCCCAATTAAAAATGTACGCTTTAAACCCAACAAAACGGTCACAAAATGAGATTAATTCAGATTTTATGAGTTCAAATATTTAATTATAGCCTTCTGAATCTAATTATACATGTTAATCACAATTTTAGAGCATTTTTCTCAGTTAAAATTTCAACAGTTTTACTGTAAAGTCCAATTAAAAATATACGCTTTAAACTCAAGAAAACGGTCACAAAATGATATTAATTCAAATTTTATGAGTTCAGATATTTAATTTTAGCTTTCTGAATCTGATTATACAGGTTAATCTCAATTTTAGAGCATTTTACTCAGTTAAAATTTCAATGGTTTTACTGTAAAGCCCAATTTAAAAATGTACGCTTTTAAACCAACAAAACGGTCACAAAATGATATTAATTCAAATTTTATGAGTTCAAAAATTTAATTATAAACTTCTTAATCTGATTTTACAGGTTAATTTCAATTTTAGAGCATTTTACTTAGTTAAAATTTCAACGGTTTTACTATAAAGCCCAATTAAAAATGTACGCTTTAAACCCAACAAAACAGTCACAAAATGAGAGTAATTCAAATTTTATGAGTTAAAATATTTAATTTTAGGCTTCTGAATCAGGTTATACAGGTTAATCTCAATTTTAGAGTATTTTACTCTGTTAAAAGTTTAAAGGTTTTACTGTGAAGCCCAATTTGAAACGCACGCTTTAAACCCAACAAAACAGTCATAAAATTAGATTAATTCATATTTTATGAGTTCAAATATTCAATTTTAGACTTCAGAATCTGATTATATAGGTTAATCTCAATTTTAGAGTATTTTGCTCAGTTAAAATTTCAACGGATTTACTATAAAGCCCAATTTGAAATATATGCTTTAAACCCAACAAAACGGCCACAAAATGAGAATAATTCAAATTTTATGAGTTCAAATATTTAATTATAGCCTTCTGAATCTAATTATACATGTTAATCACAATTTTAGAGCATTTTTCTCAGTTAAAATTTCAATGGTTTTACTGTAAAGTCCAATTAAAAATATACGCTTTAAACTCAACAAAACGATCACAAAATGATATTAATTCAAATTTTATGTGTTCAATTATTTAATTTTAGCTTTCTGAATCTGATTATACAGGCTAATCTCAATTTTAGAGCATTTTTCTCAGTTAAAATTTCAACGGTTTTACTATAATGCCCAATTAAAAATATATGATTTATACCCAACAAAACAGATATAAAATTAGATTAATTCAAATTTTATGAGTTCAAATATTTAATTATAGCCTTCTGAATCTGATTATACAGGTTAATCTCAATTTTAGAACATTTTACTCAATTAAAATTTCAACGGTTTTACTTTGAAGCCCAATTAAAAATGTCCGCTTTAAATCCAACAAAACGGTCACAAAATGAGATTAATTCAAATTTTATGAGTTCAAATATTTAATTTTAGCCTCATGAATATGATTATACAGGTTAATCTTAATTTTAGAGCATTTTACTCAGTTAAAATTTCAACGGTTTTAATGTGAGGCCCAATTAGAAACGCACGCTTTAAACCCAACAAAACAGTCATAAAATTAGATTAATTCAAATTTTATGAGTTCAAATATTCAATTTCAGGCTTCAGAATCTGATTATACTGGTTAATCTCAATTTTAGATCATTTTACGCAGTTAAAATTTCAAGTTTTATTGTTAAGCCCAATTAAAAATGTTCTATTTAAACCCAACAAAACACTCATATACTTAGATTATTTCAAATTTTATGAGTTCAAATATTTAATTATAGCCTTCTGAATATGATTATACAGGTTAATTTCAATTTTAGAGCATTTTACTTAGTTAAAATTTCAACAGTTTTATTGTGAAGCCCAATTAGAAAGGCACGCTTTAAACCCAACAAAAAAGTCATAAAATTAGATTAATTCAAATTTTATGAGTTCAAATATTCAATTTCAGGCTTCAAAATCTGATTATTCTGGTTAATCTCAATTTTAGAGCATTTTACGTAGTTAAAATTTCAAGTTTTATTGTTAAGCCCAATTAAAATTATTCTATTTAAACCCAACAAAACACTCATATACTTAGATTATTTCAAATTTTATGAGTTCAAATATTTAATTATAGCCTTCTGAATATGATTATACAGGTTAATTTCAATTTTAGAGCATTTTACTTAGTTAAAATTTCAACAGTTTTATTGTGAAGCCCAATTAGAAAGGCATGCTTTAAACCCAACAAAAAAGTCATAAAATTAGATTAATTCAAATTTTATGAGTTCAAATATTCCATTTCAGGCTTCAGAATCTGATTATTCTGGTTAATCTCAATTTTAGAGCATTTTACGTAGTTAAAATTTCAAGTTTTATTGTTAAGCCCAATTAAAATTGTTCTATTTAAACCCAACAAAACACTCATAAAATTAGTTTATTTCAAATTTTATAAGTTCAAATATTTAATTATAGCCTTCTGAATATGATTATACAGGATAATTTCAATTTTATAGAGCATTTTACTCAGTTAAAATTTCAAAGCTTTTACTGTGAAGACCAATTAGAATCGCACGCTTTAAACCTAACAAAACCAACATAAAATTAGATTAATTCATATTTTATGAGTTCAAATATTCAATTTTAGGCTTCAGAATCTAATTATATAGGTTAATCTCAATTTTAGAGTATTTTACTCAGTTAAAATTTCAACGGTTTTACTATGAAGCCCAATTAGAAATATGTGCTTTAAACCCCAACAAAACGGTCACAAAATGATAAAAATATAAATATTATGATTTCAGCTATTTAATTATAGCCTTTTGAATCTGATTATATAGGTTAATTTCAATTTTAGAGTATTTTACCCAATTAAAATTTCTATGGTTTTACTATAAAGCCCAATTAGAAACGCACGCTTTAAACCCAACAAAACAGTCATAAAATTAGATTAATTCAAATTTTATGAGTTCAAATATTCAATTTCAGGCTTCAGAATATGATTATATAGGTTAATCTCAATTTTAGAGCATTTTACTCCATTAAAATTTCAACGGTTTTACTGTAAAGCCCAATTAAAAATGTACGCTTTAAACCCAACAAAACGATCACAAAATGAGATTAATTCAAATTTTATGAGTTTAAATATTCAATTTCAGCCTTCTGAATCTAATTATACATTTTAATCTCAATTTTAAAGCATTTTACTCAGTTAAAATATCAAGGGTTTTACTGTAAAGTCCAATGAAAAATATACGCTTTAAACTCAACAAAATGGTCACAAAATGATATTAATTCAAATTTTATGAGTTCAGATATTTAATTTTCGCTTTCTGAATCTGATTATACAAGTTAATCTCAATTTTAGAGCATTTTACTCAGTTAAAATTTCAATGGTTTTACTGTAAAGCCCAATTTAAAAATGTACGCTTTAAAACCAACAAAACGGTCACAAAATGATATTAATTCAAATTTTATGAGTTCAAAAATTTAATTATAAACTTCTTAATCTGATTTTACAGGTTAATTTCAATTTTAGAGCATTTTACTTAGTTAAAATTTCAACGGTTTTACTATAAAGCCCAATTAAAAATGTACGCTTTAAACCCAACAAAACAGTCACAAAATGAGAGTAATTCAAATTTTATGAGTTAAAATATTTAATTTTAGGCTTCTGAATCAGGTTATACAGGTTAATCTCAATTTTAGAGCATTTTACTCAGTTAAAATTTTAAAGGTTTTACTGTGAAGCCCAATTAGAAGCGCACGCTTTAAACCCAACAAAACAGTCATAAAATTAGATTAATTCAAATTTTATGAGTTCAAATATTCAATTTTAGGCTTCTGAATATGATTATACAAGATAATTTCAATTTTAGAGTATTTTACTCGGATAAAATTTCAACGGATTTATTGTGAAGCCCAATTTGAAATGTATGCTTTAAACCCAACAAAACGGTCACAAAATTAGATTATTTCAAATTTTATGAGTTCAAATATTCAATTTTAGGTTTCAGAATCTGATTATATAGGTTAATCTCAGTTTTAGAGTATTTTACTCAGATAAAATTTCAACAGATTTACTGTGAAGCCCAATTTGAAATGTATGCTTTAAACCCAACAAAACGGTCACAAAATGAGATTAATTCAAATTTTATGAGTTCAAATATTCAATTTCAGGCTTCAGAATATGATTATATAGGTTAATCTCAATTTTAGAGCATTTTACTCAATTAAAATTTCAACGATTTTACTGTAAAGCCCAATTAAAAATGTACACATTAAATCCAACAAAACGATCACAAAATGATATTAATTCAAATTTTATGAGGTCAAATATTCAATTTCAGGCTTTAGAATCTGATTATATAGGTTAATCTCAATTTTAGAGCATTTTACTCAGTTAAAATTTCAATGGTTTTACTATGAAGCCATATTAGAAACGCACGCTTTAAACCCAACAAAACAGTCATAAAATTAGATTAATCCAAATTTTATGAGTTCAAATATTTAATTTTAGCCTTATGAATATGATTATACAGGTTAATCTTAATTTTAGAGAATTTTACTCAGTTAAAATTTCAACGGATTTACTGTGAAGCCAATTAAAAATAAATGCTTTAAATACAACAAAACAATCATAAATTTAGATTAATTCAAATTTTATGAGTTCAAATATTTAAATTTAGGATTCTGAATCTGATTGTTCAGGTTAATCTCAATTTTAGAGCATTTTACTCAATTAAAATTTCAACGATTTTACTATAAAGGCCAATTAAAAATGTACACTTTAAACCCAACAAAACGGTTATAAAATGGGATTAATTCAAATTTTATGAGTTCAAATATTTAATTTTAGGCTTTTGAATCTGATTGTACAGGTTAATCTCAATTTTGGAGCATTTTACTGAGTTAAAATTTCAACGGTTTTACTGTAAAGCTCAATTAAAATATGCACGATTTAAACCCAGCAAAACAGTCATAAAATTAGATTATTTTAAATTTTATGAGTTCAAATATTTAATTATAGCCTTATGAATTTGATTATACAGGTTAATCTCAATTTTAGAGCATTTTATTTAGTTAAAATTTCAACGGTTTTACTGTAAAGCCCAATTAAAAATGTACGCTTTAAACCCAACAAAACGGTAAAAAATGAGATTAATTCAAATTTTATGAGTTCAAATATTTAATTTTAGCCTTATGAATATGATTATACAGGTTAATCTTAATTTTAGAGCATTTTACTCAATTAAAATTTCAATGGTTTAAATTTCTAACGGATTAGGATGCTTTTTTCTCTCCTCTCTCCCTCTCTCGCCTTCTCCCTTTTCTTCTTCTCCATCTCCTTCCTCTTTTCCTTCACCTTTTTTTTAACAACCCATCAGGTTCTATCCTCAAGTCTGATCACATTCGGAGAACTTCTTTCACTTGGAAAGGCCTTAGCGTTGCTATCTCTAAGCTTCGCGATGGCTTATTCAAACACCCAAGTATATCCAGCCAAGTTCAAATCGACTTTGACAAATGGGGTGGCTCCCATCCTGTCAACCTTTATGGAGACTATGAGGTAAATGACGAAGTCCCTCTTCGAGCAGGTACCTTCATGTTGCCTAATTTACCCCGATGAGATGAATTAAAAGTCAGATAATACTTTTCCGACGAAGACGCCAACACTATCCTTAATGTACTCATTTTTAATGACTCCAAAGACACCACCTTTGGGGTCACCATGACTCTGGCATGTACACGGTTCATTCTGGTTACCAATTTTTGCAGTTACAGTTAGGGCCTACTAACAGGCCCTCCAGGCTTTGGAAAATTATATCTAAACTGCCTACTCTACCTAAGGTTCGTACCTTTGGATGGCGTTTATGTCATGATGCACTCCCTTCTGGCCATAAAATCCTCCAGGCCAGTCTTGGTACGGGGGTAGTCCCGATCTGTAACATGGCCATCGAAACCACCCTCCATGCTATGCGGGATTGTCCTAGTGCCAAGGAGGCACTCCAGTTGGCAGGGCTTCCTACACGAATTTTCTCTAATACCTTTGTCTCCCCCTTACCAGTGGCTTTCTGAAGTAGCTGGTTTTCTCTCCCTACATCAATTCTCACTTCTTATCACGATCCTTTGGAATTTATGGAATCGCCGAAATGACTTTGTCCATAATAACCATCTCCAACCGGTTTGGTTAACTGTTTCCAATGCACAAAAACTTTTTAATGACTACACATCAATTAATGATGCCTCCCATCTTCGTTCCCAGCTAGCTACGCCCACCTTTGCTCAAGCTAGATGGACGAAACAGGACCCTGGTTTCGTTAAGATTAACACGGATGGCGCCTTTGACCCTATGTTAAGAGGTGTTGCTGTTGGCGTCATTGCATGGGATTCCTTTGGCGTTGTCCTTGGTGGTTGTTCTATGCCGCTCATTTGCCCGGACCTCGCTTCTGCTGAGGCTCTTGCCATTTTGGAAGGTCTAAAGTTTGCAATTGCTAATGGCTGGACTCATGTGGTCTTTGAAACTGAATCAACTTCCATTGCCAACAAGGTTAACAACATCCATCATCAAGATCTTTCCACTGTGCAACTTTTGGTGTCTCGCATACGCTCCACTTTTGGTACTTTGCCTGACTGTAAGATTTGTTATGTACCTAGAGATGCAAACGTTGTAGCCCATGTCTTAGCTACTAGGGCATTGCGTTCTTTTTCTTCTCGTTCTTTTGATTGTAACTTTCCCGATTTTATTCGGGCTTCTGTAAACTCGGAGAGGTTCTCCTCTTCTTCTCAATAAAACCATGGGAACTCTTTTCCCCATAGGGGCCTACTCGCCTCTCGAGGTGACTAGCTATAGGTTTTTTTAATGAGGCCTTTTCTTTTAAAAAAAAATTTAACGGTTTTACTATGAAGCCCAATTAGAAATGCACGCTTTAAAAACAACAAAAAAGTCATAAAATTAGATTAATTCAAATTTTATGAGTTCAAATATTCAATTTCAGGCTTCAGAATCTGATTATACAGGTTAATCTCAATTTTAGAGCATTTTATGCAGTTAAAATTTCAAGTTTCACTGTTACGCCCAATTAAAAATGTACTATTTAAACCCAACAAAACAATCTTCAAATTAGATTATTTCAAATTTTATGAGTTCAAATATTTAATTATAGCCTTCTAAATCTGATTATACAGGTCAATTACAATTTTAGAGCATTTTACTCAGTTAAAATTTCAACGGTTTTACTGTAAAGCCCAATTAAAAATACATGCTTTAAACACAACAAAACAATCATAAAATTAGATTAATTCAAATTTTATGAGTTCAAATATTTAATTTTAGGCTTCTGAATCTGATTATACAGGTTAATCTCAATTTTAGAGCATTTTAGTCAGATAAAATTTCAACGGTTTTAGTGTAAAGCCCAATTAGAAATGTACGCTTTAAACGCAACAAAACGGTCACAAAATGAGATTAATTCAAATTTTATGAGTTCAAGTATTTAATTTTAGCCTTATGAATATGATTATACAGGTTAATCTCAATTTTAGAGCATTTTACTCTGTTAAAATTTCAACGGTTTTACTATGAAGCCCAATTAGAAATGCACGCTTTAAACCCAACAAAACGGTCACAAAATGAGATTAATTCAAATTTTATGAGTTCAAATATTTAATTTTAGGCTTCTGAATCAGATTATACAGGTTAATCTCAATTTTAGAACATTTTACTTAGTTAAAATTTCTACGGTTTTAATGTAAAGCCCAATTAAAAATGTATGCTTTAAACCCAACAAAACGGTCACAAAATGATATTAATACGAATTTTATGAGATCAAATATTCAATTATAGCCTTCTGAATCTGATTATACAGGTTAATTTCAATTTTAGAGCATTTTACTCAATTAAAATTTCAACGGTTTTACTGTAAAGCCCAATTAAAATTCTACGCTTTAAACCCAAAAAACGGTCACAAAATGAGATTAATTCAAATTTTATGAGTTCAAATATTTAATTATAGCCTTCTGAATCTGATTATACAGGTTAATCTTAATTTTAGAGCATTTTACTCAGTTAAAATTTCAATGGTTTTACTGTAAAGCCCAATTAAAAATGTACGCTTTAAACCCAACAAAACGGTCACAAAATGAGATTAATTCAAATTTTATGAGTTCAAATATTTAATTATAGCTTTCTGAATCTGATTATACAGTTTAATTTCAGTTTTAGAGAATTTACTCAGTTAAAATTTCAACGTTTTTACTGTAGAGACCAATTAAAAATACATGCTTTAAACACAACAAAACAGTCATAAAATTAGATTATTTCAAATTTTATGAGTTCAAATATTTAATTTTAGGCTTCTGAATCTGATTATACAGGTTAATCTCAATTTTAGAGCATTTTACTCAGTTAAAATTTCAACGGTTATCCTTCTATACCTCCAACTCCTCTCCTCTACTACCTAAATACTTCCTTGTATTTTGGTTTCTTTATACTTTTCCATCAATCTTTTAATCATCTTCTACCTCCTATCAGATATCTTAAAGTTATTTGTCTTCATAGTTTCTCTATACTTCAACCACTTTCCTCCTTCCTATATATAACCATAATCCACTCTCACAATCCATCAATTACATTATTCTTACGCCTACCACGCTCCCCTTGGCCGAACCTCCCCTCTTTTTTTTTCAACCGTTCTTTCACCCTTCATAACATCTCTTCAATGGATTCTAAGTCTTTTCTTCAACAACTTAGAAATCTTCAATTCACTACAGATGAACAATCTGCTATTTTTCAACCCAGTATCTCTTGGGATTCTTCTAAGGAGGACGCACAATCCACCCTATTAGGAAACCTTCGCACTTCTAAAGACATAGACGACCAAGTGATCGTCAAAGCTTTTACTGGAATTTGGACTCCGGCTAAGATTGTTTCCATGAGTATTGTGAAACCACATCTGTTTCTCATCCGATTTAAAGATGAGAAAACTAAAGCTGATATCCTGGCCAGGGGACCTTGGACTTATAAGGATGAATGGCTCGCCCTTGCGCAATACAACCCCAACACCAGTCTAGACAATCACCTTTTTCATACTATGAATATTTGGGTACGTATTTATAACATCCCCCATGTCCTTCTCGCTTCTGAGGAATCCGCCCATCACACTGGAGAATCCCTTGGGGCTTTAATTGGAACAGTTACAAAAATCGACACCAGGAAGATCGATTTCAATATGATAGACTACCTCCGAGTAGGATTAACATTAGATGCTTCCAAGCCGATTAGGCGCTCTGTCGCCATTGGCGGGGGGCAATCAACTAAGTTCTTCTTTCTTCAATATGAGCGTCTTCCCACAATATGTCATTGTTGTGGTAAAGTCGGTCACTCAACGGACTTCTGTCCTGTTCCTGTCGATGACCGCCCTGAAAATCTACAATATGGAGACTGGCTCCGCTATGTACCTAAGAAAAAGGATGCACAACCCTCGCAAAGAGGGAGGATTCACTACTTAAACACCGCTCCTTCTAACACTCAGTGTCCGGCAACTTCCTCTCAAACTTCAGCAACACAATAGGGTAATGCTAATAGGAATGACACATCTCCTATGCCATCACCTCTAGTCAAGGACCAAACGAATGTGATGTGAGCACATCTACACTAGCTCAAACAGCTGATCCGGAGGTCTTACCATCAGGACCCATCACTCGATCAAAGGCTAAGCAATTCAGGGAAGTTCTTATTCTTAAATGTTTACAAGTCTCAGAATCCCTTAATAATGCATATGCCTTAGAGAATAAACTTTACACTATGTTACATACTGATGTGTAACATCTTGTAACTATATAGTACTTAAGCTAGTATTGTGTTTATTAAGCATGTAAATAGGTGTGTTTTCAATAAGTTCAATAAGAACACAAGCTCATAATCATGTTTACCATGTTTCTTTAGCTTGTTACATGTTTTCCAATATGATAACTATGTTTTTCAGCTTGTTTTAACTTTCTTTAATAAGTTTACAATACTTATGATGGTATAACTTTTGTTTTCTCATAGGCACAAGGAAGAGTACCAAATGAAGGACTTCACCTTAGCTCGGGAAAAGCTCAATGGATTTCTAGCAGCTCGTTTCAGCTCAACTAATCCTCAACACTTCAGCTAGCTGAATTCAGCTCAACTCAGCTCCATTCAGCTCAACTCCAGCTCTACTAGCTCAACTCAAGCTGGTGAGTCCCGGGATAGCTCAAAGGTGTCCTCCACGTGGGAGAGTGTGTCATGGTCATGTGACCAGCATGAGGGGCGTCCACCATCCTTCCAAGCATGTGCATGGCATGTGGCAGATTCAAATTTCAAGATTTCCCTCCTTGAAGTTGGCGTCAAAGTAAGATAAGGACAAGGAGTTATTTCCTTTGAATTTCACACATAAAACACATGTGTTAAATGTTTGAAATTCAGTCTTCCCTCCCTCCAAAACCAGCCGGCCACAAAGGATAAGGATGAGTAGTTTTCTCATCCACATTTAACATAATTAACACATGTTAATTGTGCTTACATTTCAGCCACTCATCTGAAACTTCCAATTCAATTCTGGCCAAGTATTCTAGGCGCCAACTCCCTTGTACTAGCCTATATATATGTATACTTTGTAATGTGAAAAAAGAAGACAATTTGAATGAAATTTACTTTTGTGAGAATTTCTCTCATTTCGGTTCTTTTGAGAACTTTCTGACTTCTCAAGTTCGTTGCTTGCGTGGTCAACCCCTTTGATACTTTGGGTTCTCGGTTGTAGATAATCGAAGGGTCCAAGTCCGTCTGAAGCAAGTTCAAGATAAGGTTCGGGTTCGTTCAACAGATTGTTCGAGTTCATCCTTGGAGTTTGTTTCATTTTATTTCTTTTCCTTGTTTTTATTTCATTTTCGTACTACCCCTTGCAACCTATTTTTCAACCTTGTCAGAAACTTCATTTCTCACCATTCACCTCACCAAAGACCAAACCTAGCCATAACCAAACCAATACTTTCAACGTTCCACCATTGTCAACTTCTCCGAGCCTTCATCTTCTACATTCTGTCTACCTAAATTTTTCAGCCCTTTTAAACACCAATTTGCAGCCATGCTTATTGCAGGAGACATCTTACTTCAATCCTAGATCCGAAACAATCAAGAAGGCGTCCTCAACAAGGAGCCCTCTTATCAGAATGCTCCAGGTATTGTACCCCCCAAACTTTCTCCAAGAGGTCCTCGATCTCTCCCAACTATTGCTAGTAGGCTGCAAGCCCGTAAGTGCTCAAACCAACCAATACAAATGGCCTTCCCCAAACATAATTCTAACATTCCTCCAATACCAGAAAACCATGACAACACCGATGAGTTCAATTTGCTAGAACCGGACCTCCAAGAGTTAGAATCAGACCTTGCCAATGAATAAAAATGTACCCTTTAAACCCAAAAAACGGTCACAAAGTGGGATTAATTCAAATTTTATGAGTTCAAATATTTAATTATAGCCTTCTGAATCTGATTAGACAGGTTAATTTCAATTTTAGAGCATTTTACTCGGTTAAAATTTCAACGGTTTTACTGTAAAGCCCAATTAAAAATGTACGCTTTAAACCCAGCAAAACGGTCAAAATGATATTAATTCAAGTTTTATGAGTTCAAATATTTAATTATAGCCTTTTGAATCTGATTATACAGGTTAATTTCAATTTTAGAGCATTTTACTCAGTTAAAATTTCAATGGTTTTACAGTAAAGCCCAATTAAAAATGTGTGACACCCCCACCCCAGGCCGGTAGGAAAGGGGCGTCACCGATCCTCGAGCACTCTGATAACCTGGCCCGAACAATGGTTTACCAACTTAACTTAATCCGAAAGTACCGATTTTAGAGGTAAATTAAAACTTTTTCCTATTACTAGGCCTTTAAACCACTTAGCAACTTATATTCATTACTAAACATTCCCGAAACCTATTGTTCATTCAATAGTTCGATAATTCATTTATCCATTCCATATAACAATATCAATAGTTCGTTCCATTCCATTCCATAACATGCAATCCATTACAAATATACATACATATTAAACGTATCAAATACGTCATCATTCTTAAGTTATACAAATCTAAGCCCGAAGCTACCAAAATGTGGTTCACTATATACAAACCGTCTAAAGTAATCAAAATGCATGGTCTAACTAAACAAGACTAGCCACCACTAGGAGATACAAAAAGATCATACTTGGCTTGTGAAGCTTGCCGATCCGAACGACGAAAATCCAGGACCGAGCTATTAATCGATCAACCTGAAATGTTTGGGAAGAGCGAAGGGAGCGGGGGTAAGTACATAAGGTACTTAGTGAGGTAACGGAAATTCAAAACAATCCAAGACAATCCAAACATGTATCATATGCCATGTTAAGTTCACATATACCATAACATACCAAATTCAATCGAGCATATATCAGTCCAATAAGTTCACATATACCAAGTCAAGTACACATACCAATTCAATTCAAGGTTCAACATGTGACAATCCGATTACATGTATCAATTTAATGTTCACTATATGACAATCCAAATGCATGTAACAATCCAATGTTCGATATATGACAATCCGATAAGTAATATGCCAATTACAAGTGCATTTTCATAACAAGTAATCATGCTTGCATTTAACTAACAATTGTAGTGCAATTTAAATTCAAGTTAATTAAATCATTACAACCACCTTGGTATTTAGCTAGAAGATAATCGAATCTCCAACCAATTATCGCCACAATATGCACCTATAGTGCTGGTCAAACCCTCCTACTGTCGCCAATGACCAAAAACGTACCCTCCGTCTGTCGCCAATAAGGGCCAATTGCCCCGGACCGAAGTCCTACCCGATACAATGAGCTCTAGATTCTAAGGCATGCCCTCCTATCTAACTAACTAGCTACCAAGGTTGTCGATTATCAATTTAAGCATATCAATCCAATATTCAATATCGTTTCAATAACACGGTCCTCATAGACCAAGCCTCTTAGGCCATTGTGCCTAGGCTCATAAGAATTCATTTCATGTCATTTCATATACATTACATTAAACATGCCAAGCACAAGCAAAATCAGAACTTTAATTGCATGGAACAAATGCATGTACACGTACCTTGCATCCCAAGCTTAAGCATGCCATTCATACCTCGGCATATGCAATGCATGGGTATGAACAAACCAAAACAAATACTTAACAAGCAATTCATATTCAATCAACATGCTAACAAATAACATGGCAACAAGCAAGTTCTCATAGCATTTCACTCTTCCCTTAAAGATTAGCCAAGTTTATATTAAGTCATGTTTCATACCGGTTTAATCATAAACAACAAAAATCAGAATTGGGTTAGGACCTAGTCCCAACCCCAAAGAAAGTCACTCTCACAAACAATCCAAGCAAAACTCCTAAGGATTATGGATGATTGGCCCCTTGCTCCTTCTTTTGGCAAGCTCTTGCCTCAGCTCCTCTTCACTATCAAACTCTTTAGAGACCTCTAATACACACAAAATCACATACACAATATCAAAATACATTCAATTCATACATTTCATAATTAACAATTCCAAAACAACCAAAACAATGAGATTAGTTTCCAGGACAGTTTGTGCAATGCTCACTAAACTATTTTTATCTTTTGATCCCACATGTCCAAAATTTGCCCACTTTACCTCGTTTTAAAGCTAACGAAACCATCTTTTAAACCATATAAAGCTTGAATTTTTCCTACGAACCCATCAATACTAGTTTTCGATCAAAGACAAGGCAATGCTGTTTCGGGACAGTCTGGACCAATCTTTTTGTTTCTCTTATATCTCCTAATTTACAAGGGCAAACGAGGTGAGGTTTTTTTTCTAATTAAAGTAGACTCATCCAAGTTCTAGACTTCTCATTTCCAGCCTTAAATTCCTTGTACATTAATCTAGGGAATTTTCCAAAGCTACTGTCCAGTACAGGCCTATTCTGGACAGATTTCACCTACAATAATTTTAGCTCAAAATTCATCAACCTTATCACCAATTCAACTCATCCAACACTTGTAAACTTTAGTAGGCTCAATTTTTAAGCACATTTTACCTATGCAACCATTTTTAATTATGCAATTCAACAAAGTTATCAGCTCATTTTATGAAGCTACCAAAATGTCACCTATAAACTAGTCCAAAGCACATTACCAATTCCTATCACTTTCTTTCCTTCATCTTTTCAACCAAAGCACCTATAATTTAATTTCCACACTCTTAAAACATTATCCTATGAATTTAACATTAAATTTCCAGATTCAACAATAACAATTAAGTCCATCAATTTCTCAATTCTAGCAAAACAGTCCAAACAATACATTTAGCACTTAATTCACTACCAAACTTTCTCATGCTTCATTCTACTTCAAAAAATCAGTCCACATAAGACCATTTTAAGCATCCTAACATCAAAATCCTTCATAAATTTAACCACAAAACAGTCCCTACAACTTTCAAATTCATGCAATTAAATCCTCAAGCTCAAAGTCTCAACCAATCACAACAATACCAATTTCCAGCAACCTCCATTCAAGTTCTAACTTAAAAATAAACTAACTATAAGCAACATACTAAATTTTCAGCCATGGAATTCAAGCTAACAACATCTAACTTCAATTTTAACCAAGTTTTCAAGAAGAAAAATACCTTACCTTGCTTAGGAACCTTCCTAACTCAAGAATCTAGCTTCAATCCTTCAAAATCCCTCTTAAAATCTCACATGCAAGATGAGAGAATTTTTTTCTCTCTTAAAGTCTCCCATGGCCGGCCAAGAAGAAAGAAAATGGAGGAGGAAGATGATTTGTAAGACTTTTCTCTCTCCCACTATCCTTTATTTTCCTATTTTTCCTATTTTCTATTTATTTATTTAAATCAAACATAATCCACCTAATTATAAGCCATGGTGGCTGGTCAAAGGAGGTCTTGACATGTGTCCATGGCCTCCAATTCCTTGAAAATTTACATGCAATCTCTCTTTTCTTGAATTTTCACTTTTTGGTCCTTTTTCAATTTGACCTCTAATTTTCAATTTTATTCAATTTAGTCCCTAATTTTAGGATTTTATTAGGCCCTAATTACATTAATTTAGTCCTTAACTCCTAGGCCAAGTTTAGGGTATTACAAAATGTACGCTTTAAACCCAACAAACCGGTCACAAAATGAGGTTAATTCATATTTTATGAGTTCAAATATTTAATTATAGCCTTCTGAGTCTGATTAGACAGTTTAATTTCAATTTTAGAGCATTTTACTCGGTTAAAATTTCAACGGTTTTACTGTAAAGCCCAATTGAAAATGTACGCTTTAAACCCAACAAAGCTGTCACAAAATGAGATTAATTCAAATTTTATGAGTTCACATATTTAATTATATCCTTCTGTATCTGATTATACAGGTTAATTTCAATTTTAGAGCATTTTACTCGGTTAAAATTTCAACGGTTTTACTGTAAAGCCCAATTGAAAATGTACGCTTTAAACCTAATAAAACGGTCACAAAATGATATTAATTCAAATTTTATGAGTTCAGATATTTAATTTTAGGTTTCTAAATCAGATTATACAAGTTAATTTCAAGTTTAGAGCATTTTACTCGGTTAAAATTTTAACGGTTTTTAGTGTAAAGCCCAATTAAAAATGTATGCTTTAAGCCCAACAAAACGGTCAAAAATGAGATTAATTCAAATTTTATGAGTTCAAATATTTAATTATAGCCTCATGAATTTGACTATACAGGTTAATTTCAATTTTAGAGCATTTTACTCGGTTAAAATTTCAAAGGTTTTTACTGTAAAGCCCAATTAAAAATGTACGCTTTAAACTCAATAAAACGGTCACAAAATGAGATTAATTAAAATTTTATGAGTTCAAATATTTAATTATAGCCTTCTGAATCTGATTGGACAGGTTAATTTCAATTTTAGAGCATTTTACTCGGTTAAAATTTTAACGGTTTTACTGTAAAGACCAATTAAAAATGTACGCTTTAAACCCAACAAAACGTTCAAAAAATGAGATTAATTCAAATTTTATGAGTTCAAATATATAATTATAGCATTCTGAATCTGATTATACAGTTTAATCTCAATTTTAGAGCATTTTACTCAGTTAAAATTTCAACGGTTTTACTGTAAAGCCCAATTAAAAATGTACGCTTTAAACCCAACAAAACGGTCACAAAATGAGATTAATTCAAATTTTATGAGTTAAAATATTTAATTATAGCCTTCTGTATCTGATTATACAGGTTAATTTCATTTTTAGAGCATTTTACTCGGTTAAAATTTCAACGGTTTTACTGTAAAGCCCAAATTAAAAATGTACGCTCTAAACCAAACAAAACGGTCACAAAATGAGATTAATTCAAATTTTAAAAGTTCAAATATTTAATTATATCCTTCTGTATCTGATTATACAGGTTAATTTCAATTTTAGAGCATTTTACTCACTTAAAATTTCAACGGTTTTACTGTAAAGACCAATTAAAAATGTACGCTCTAAACCAAACAAAACGGTCACAAAATGATACTAATTCAAATTTTATGAGTTCAAATATTTAATTATAGCCTTCTAAATCTGATTGGACAGGTTAATTTCAATTTTAGAGCATTTTATTCAGTTAAAATTTCAACGGTTTTACTGTAAAGCCCAATTAAAAATGTACGCTTTAAACCCAACAAAACGTTCAAAAAATGAGATTAATTCAAATTTTATGAGTTCAAATATATAATTATAGCGTTCTGAATCTGATTATACAGTTTAATCTCAATTTTAGAGCATTTTACTCAGTTAAAATTTCAACGGTTTTACTGTAAAGACCAATTAAAAATGTACGCTCTAAACCAAACAAAACGGTCACAAAATGAGATTAATTCAAATTTTATGAGTTCAAATATTTAATTATAGCCTTCTGAATCTGATTGGACAGGTTAATTTCAATTTTAGAGCATTTTACTCGGTTAAAATTTTAACGGTTTTACTGTAAAGACCAATTAAAAATGTACGCTTTAAACCCAACAAAACGTTCAAAAAATGAGATTAATTCAAATTTTATGAGTTCAAATATATAATTATAGCATTCTGAATCTGATTATACAGTTTAATCTCAATTTTAAAGCATTTTACTCAGTTAAAATTTCAACGGTTTTACTGTAAAGCCCAATTAAAAATGTACGCTTTAAACCCAACAAAACGGTCAAAAAATGAGATTAATTCAAATTTATGAGTTAAAATATTTAATTATAGCCTTCTGAATCTGATTAAACAGGTTAATTTCAATTTTAGAGCATTTTACACGGTTAAAATTTCAACGGTTTTACTGTAAAGCCCAATTAAAAATGTACGCTTTAAACCCAACAAAACGGTCATAAAATGATATTAATTCAAGTTTTATGAGTTCAAATATATAATTATAGCGTTCTGAATTTGATTATACAATTTAATCTCAATTTTAGAGCATTTTACTTAGTTAAAATTTCAATGGTTTTACTGTAAAGCCCAATTAAAATGTACGCTTTAAACCTAATAAAACGGTCACAAAATGATATTAATTCAAATTTTATGAGTTCAGATATTTAATTTTAGGTTTCTAAATCAGATTATACAAGTTAATTTCAAGTTTAGAGCATTTTACTCGGTTAAAATTTTAACGGTTTTTAGTGTAAAGCCCAATTAAAAATGTATGCTTTAAGCCCAACAAAACGGTCAAAAATGAGATTAATTCAAATTTTATGAGTTCAAATATTTAATTATAGCCTCATGAATTTGACTATACAGGTTAATTTCAATTTTAGAGCATTTTACTCGGTTAAAATTTCAAAGGTTTTTACTATAAAGCCCAATTAAAAATGTACGCTTTAAACTCAATAAAACGGTCACAAAATGATATTAATTCAAATTTTATGAGTTCAGATATTTAATTTTAGGTTTCTGAATCAGATTATACAGGTTAATTTCAAGTTTAGAGCATTTTACTCGGTTAAAATTTCAACGGTTTTACTGTAAAGACCAATTAAAAATGTACGCTCTAAACCAAACAAAACGGTCACAAAATGATACTAATTCAAATTTTATGAGTTCAAATATTTAATTATAGCCTTCTGAATCTGATTGGACAGGTTAATTTCAATTTTAGAGCATTTTACTCAGTTAAAATTTCAACGTTTTTACTGTAAAGCCCAATTAAAATGTTCGCTTTAAACCCAACAAAACGGTCACAAAGTGAGATTAATTCATATTTTATGAGTTCAAATATTTAATTATAGCCTTCTGAGTCTGATTAGACAGTTTAATTTCAATTTTAGAGCATTTTACTCAGTTAAAATTTCAACAGTTTTACTGTAAAGCCCAATTAAAAATGTACGCTTTAAACCCAACAAAACGTTCAAAAAATGAGATTAATTCAAATTTTATGAGTTCAAATATATAATTATAGCGTTCTGAATCTGATTATACAGTTTAATCTCAATTTTAGAGCATTTTACTCAGTTAAAATTTCAACGGTTTTACTGTAAAGACCAATTAAAAATGTACGCTCTAAACCAAACAAAACGGTCACAAAATGAGATTAATTCAAATTTTATGAGTTCAAATATTTAATTATAGCCTTCTGAATCTGATTGGACAGGTTAATTTCAATTTTAGAGCATTTTACTCGGTTAAAATTTTAACGGTTTTACTGTAAAGACCAATTAAAAATGTACGCTTTAAACCCAACAAAACGTTCAAAAAATGAGATTAATTCAAATTTTATGAGTTCAAATATATAATTATAGCATTCTGAATCTGATTATACAGTTTAATCTCAATTTTAAAGCATTTTACTCAGTTAAAATTTCAACGGTTTTACTGTAAAGCCCAATTAAAAATGTACGCTTTAAACCCAACAAAACGGTCACAAAATGAGATTAATTCAAATTTTATGAGTTAAAATATTTAATTATAGCCTTCTGTATCTGATTATACAGGTTAATTTCATTTTTAGAGCATTTTACTCGGTTAAAATTTCAACGGTTTTACTGTAAAGCCCAAATTAAAAATGTACGCTCTAAACCAAACAAAACGGTCACAAAATGAGATTAATTCAAATTTTAAAAGTTCAAATATTTAATTATATCCTTCTGTATCTGATTATACAGGTTAATTTCAATTTTAGAGCATTTTACTCAGTTAAAATTTCAACGGTTTTACTGTAAAGCCCAATTAAAAATGTACGCTTTAAACCTAATAAAACGGTCACAAAATGATATTAATTCAAATTTTATGAGTTCAGATATTTAATTTTAGGTTTCTGAATCAGATTATACAGGTTAATTTCAATTTTAGAGCATTTTACTCAGTTAAAATTTCAACGATTTTACTGTAAAGCCCAATTAAAAATGTTCGCTTTAAACCCAACAAAACGGTCACAAAGTAAGATTAATTCATATTTTATGAGTTCAAATATTTAATTATAGCCTTCTGAGTCTGATTAGACAGTTTAATTTTAATTTTAGAGCATTTTACTCGGTTAAAATTTCAACGGTTTTACTGTAAAGCCCAGTTAAAAATGTACGCTTTAAACCCAACAAAACGTTCAAAAAATGAGATTAATTCAAATTTTATGAGTTCAAATATATAATTATAGCATTCTGAATCTTATTATACAGTTTAATCTCAATTTTAGAGCATTTTACTCAGTTAAAATTTCAACGGTTTTATTGTAAAGCCCAATTAAAAATGTACGCTTTAAACCTAATAAAATGGTCACAAAATGATATTAATTCAAATTTTATGAGTTCAGATATTTAATTTTAGGTTTCTGAATCAGATTATACAGGTTAATTTCAATTTTAGAGCATTTTACTCGTTTAAAATTTCAACGGTTTTACTATAAAGCCCAATTAAAAATGTATGCTTTAGACCCAACAAAACGGTCAAAAATGAGATCAATTCAAATTTTATGAGTTCAAATATTTAATTATAGCCTCCCGAATTTGATTATACAGGTTTATTTCAATTTTAGAGCATTTTACTCGGTTAAAATTTCAACGGTTTTACTGTAAAGACCAATTAAAAATGTACGCTCTAAACCAAACAAAACGGTCACAAAATGATACTAATTCAAATTTTATGAGTACAAATATTTAATTATAGCCTTCTGAATCTGATTGGACAGGTTAATTTCAATTTTAGAGCATTTTACTCGGTTAAAATTTTAACGGTTTTACTGTAAAGACCAATTAAAAATGTACGCTTTAAACCCAACAAAACGTTCAAAAAATGAGATTAATTCAAATTTTATGAGTTCAAATATATAATTATAGCATTCTGAATCTGATTATACAGTTTAATCTCAATTTTAAAGCATTTTACTCAGTTAAAATTTCAACGGTTTTACTGTAAAGCCCAATTAAAAATGTACGCTTTAAACCCAACAAAACGGTCATAAAATGAGATTAATTCAAATTTATGAGTTAAAATATTTAATTATAGCCTTCTGAATCTGATTAAACAGGTTAATTTCAATTTTAGAGCATTTTACTCGGTTAAAATTTCAACGGTTTTACTGTAAAGCCCAATTAAAAATGTACGCTTTAAACCCAACAAAACGGTCATAAAATGATATTAATTCAAGTTTTATGAGTTCAAATATTTAATTCTAGCCTTTTGAATCTGATTATACAGGTTAATTTCAATTTTAGAGCATTTTACTCAGTTAAAATTTCAACGGTTTTACGGTAAAGCCCAATTAAAAATGTATGCTTTAAACCCAACAAACCGGTCATAAAATGAGATTAATTCAAATTTTATGAGTTCAAATATTTAATTATAGCCTTCTTAATCTGATTAGACAGGTTAATTTCAATTTTAGAGCATTTTTCTCGGTTAAAATTTCAACGGTTTTACTGTATAAGCCCAATTAAAAATGTATGCTTTAAACCCAGCAAAACGGTCAAAAAATGAGATTAATTCAAATTTTATGAGTTCAAATATTTAATTATAGCCTTCTTAATCTGATGAGACAGGTTAATTTCAATTTTAGAGCATTTTACTCAATTAAATTTTCAACGGTTTTACTGTAAAGCCCAATTAAAAATGTACGCTTTAAACCCAACAAAACGGTCAAAAAATGAGGTTAATTCAAATTTTATGAGTTCAAATATTTAATTATAGCCTTCTGAATCTGATTATACAAGTTAATTTCAATTTTAGAGCATTTTACACAATTAAATTTTTAACTGTTTTACTATAAAGCCCAATTAAAAATGTACGCTTTAAACCCAACAAAACGGTCACAAAGTGAGATTAGTACAAATTTTATGAGATCAAATATTTAATTTTAGGCTTCTGAATCAGATTATACAGGTTAATTTCAATTTTAGAGCATTTTACTCTATTAAATTTTCAACGATTTTACTGTAAAGCCCAATTAAAAATGTACGCTTTAAACCCAACAAACCGGTCAAAAAATGAGATTAATTCAAATTTTATGAGTTCAAATATTTAATTATAGCCTTCTTAATCTGATTAGATAGGTTAATTTCAATTTTAGAGCATTTTACTCAATTAAATTTTCAACGGTTTTACTGTAAAGCCCAATTAAAAATGTACGCTTTAAACCAAACAAGACGGTCAAAAATGAGATTAATTCATTTTTTATGAGTTCAAATATTTAATTATAGCCTTCTGAATCTGATTACACAGGTTAATTTCAATTTTATAGCATTTTACTCGGTCAAAATTTCAACGGTTTTACGGTAAAGCCCAATTAAAAATGTACGCTTTAAACCCAACAAAACGGTCAAAAAATGAGATTAATTCAAATTTTATGAGTTCAAATATTTTATTATAGCCTTCTGAATCTGATTATACATGTTAATTTCAATTTTAGAGCATTCTACTCAATTAAATTTTCAACTGTTTTACTGTAAAGCCCAATTAAAAATGTATGCTTTAAACCCAACAAAACGGTCACAAAGTGAGATTAGTAAAAATTTTATGAGATCAAATATTTAATTTTAGGCTTCTGAATCAGATTAGACAGGTTAATTTCAATTTTAGAGCATTTTACTCGGTTAAAATTTCAACGGTTTTACTGTAAAGCCCAATTAAAAATGTACGCTTTAAACCCAGCAAAACGGTCACAAAGTGAGATTAATACAAATTTTATGAGTTCAAATATTTAATTATAGCCTTCTGAATCTGATTACACAGGTTAATTTTAATTTTAGAGCATTTTACTCGGTTAAAATTTCAACGGTTTTACTGTATAAGCCCAATTAAAAATGTACGCTTTAAACCCAGCAAAACGGTCAAAAAATGAGATTAATTCAAATTTTATGAGTTCAAACATTTAATTATAGCCTTCTGAATCTGATTACACAGGTTAATTTCAATTTTAGAGCATTTTACTCTATTAAATTTTTAACTGTTTTACTGTAAAGCCCAATTAAAAATGTACGCTTTAAACCCAACAAAACGGTCACAAAGTGAGATTAGTACAAATTTTATGAGATCAAATATTTAATTTTAGGCTTCTGAATCAGATTATACAGGTTAATTTCAATTTTAGAGCATTTTACTCTATTAAATTTTCAACGGTTTTACTGTAAAGCCCAATTAAAAATGTACGCTTTAAACCTAATAAAACGGTCACAAAATGATATTAATTCAAATTTTATGAGTTCAGATATTTAATTTTAGGTTTCTGAATCAGATTATACAGGTTAATTTCAATTTTAGAGCATTTTACTCGTTTAAAATTTCAACGGTTTTACTATAAAGCCCAATTAAAAATGTATGCTTTAGACCCAACAAAACGGTCAAAAATGAGATTAATTCAAATTTTATGAGTTCACATATTTAATTATATCCTTCTGTATCTGATTATACAGGTTAATTTCAATTTTAGAGCATTTTACTCGGTTAAAATTTCAACGGTTTTACTGTAAAGCCCAATTGAAAATGTACGCTTTAAACCCAACAAAGCGATCACAAAATGAGATTAATTCAAATTTTATGAGTTCAAATATTTAATTATAGCCTTCTGAATCTGATTAGACAGGTTAATTTCAATTTTAGAGCATTTTACTCGGTTAAAATTTCAACGGTTTTACTGTAAAGCCCAATTAAAAATGTACGCTTAAAACCCAGCAAAACGGTTACAAAATGATATTAATTCAAGTTTTATGAGTTCAAATATTTAATTATAGCCTTCTGAATCTTATTATACAGGTTAATTTGAATTTTAGAGCATTTTACTCAGTTAAAATTTCAACGGTTTTACTGTAAAGCCCAATTAAAAATGTACGCTTTAAACCCAACAAAACGTTCAAAAAATGAGATTAATTAAAATTTTATGAGTTCAAATATATAATTATAGCGTTCTGAATCTGATTATACAGTTTAATCTCAATTTTAGAGCATTTTACTCAGTTAAAATTTCAACGGTTTTATTGTAAAGCCCAATTAAAAATGTACGCTTTAAACCTAATAAAACGGTCACAAAATGATATTAATTCAAATTTTATGAGTTCAGATATTTAATTTTAGGTTTCTGAATCAGATTATACAGGTTAATTTCAATTTTAGAGCATTTTACTCGTTTAAAATTTCAACGGTTTTACTATAAAGCCCAATTAAAAATGTATGCTTTAGACCCAACAAAACGGTCAAAAATGAGATTAATTCAAATTTTATGAGTTCAAATATTTAATTATAGCCTCCCGAATTTGATTATACAGGTTAATTTCAATTTTAGAGCATTTTACTCGGTTAAAATTTCAACGGTTTTACTGTAAAGCCCAATTAAAAATGTACGCTTTAAACCCAACAAAGCGGTCACAAAATGAGATTAATTCAAATTTTATGAGTTCACATATTTAATTATATCCTTCTGTATCTGATTATACAGGTTAATTTCAATTTTAGAGCATTTTACTAGGTTAAAATTTTAACGATTTTACTGTAAAGCCCAATTAAAAATGTACGCTTTAAACCCAACAAAACGTTCAAAAAATGAGATTAATTCAAATTTTATGAGTTCAAATATATAATTATAGCGTTCTGAATCTGATTATACAGTTTAATCTCAATTTTAGAGCATTTTACTCAGTTAAAATTTCAACGGTTTTATTGTAAAGCCCTATTAAAAATGTACAATTTAAACCCAACAAAACGTTCACAAAATGAGATTAATTCAAATTTTATGAGTTCAAATATTTAATTATAGCCTTTTGTATCTGATTATACAGGTTAATTTCAATTTTAGAGCATTTTACTCGGTTAAAATTTCAACGGTTTTACTGTAAAGCCCAATTAAAAATGTACGCTTTAAACCCAACAAAACGGTCACAAAATGAAATTAATTAAAATTTTATGGGTTCAAATATTTAATTATAGCCTTCTGAATCTGATTATACAGGTTAATTTCAATCTTAGAGTATTTTACTCGGTTAAAATTTCAACGGTTTTACTGTAAAGCCCAATTAAAATTGCACCCTTTAAACCCAGCAAAACGGTCACAAAATGAGGTTAATTCAAATTTTATGAATTCAAATATTTAGTTACAGCCTTCTGAATCTGATTAGACAGGTTAATTTCAATTTTAGAGCATTTTACTCAATTAAAATTTCAACGGTTTTACTGTAAAGCCCAATTGAAAATGTACGCCTTAAACCCAACAAAGCGATCACAAAATGAGATTAATTCAAATTTTATGAGTTCAAATTTTTAATTATAGCCTTTTGTATCTGATTATATAGGTTAATTTCAATTTTAGAGCATTTTACTCGGTTAAAATTTCAACGGTTTTACTGTAAAGCCCAAATGAGAATGTACGCTTCAAACCCAACAAAGCGGTCACAAAATGAGATTAATTCAAATTTTATGAGTTCAAATATTTAATTACAGCCTTCTAAATCTGATTAGACAGGTTAATTTCAAGTTTAGAGCATTTTACTCGGTTAAAATTTCAATGGTTTTACTGTAAAGCCCAATTAAAAATGTACGCTTTAAACCAAACAAAACGGTCACAAAATGAGATTAATTCAAATTTTAAAAGTTCAAATATTTAATTATATCCTTCTGTATCTGATTATACAGGTTAATTTCAATTTTAGAGCATTTTACTCAGTTAAAATTTCAACGGTTTTACTGTAAAGCCCAATTAAAAATGATCGCTTTAAACCCAACAAAACAGTCACAAAGTGAGATTAATTCAAATTTTATGAGTTAAAATATTTAATTATAGCCTTCTGTATCTGATTATACAGGTTAATTTCAATTTTAGAGCAGTTTACTCGGTTAAAATTTCAACGGTTTTAGTGTAAAGACCAATTAAAATTGTACGCTTTAAACCCAACAAAACGTTCAAAAAATGAGATTAATTCAAATTTTATGAGTTCAAATATATAATTTTAGCGTTCTGAATCTGATTATATAGTTTAATCTCAATTTTAGAGCATTTTACTCAGTTAAAATTTCAACGGTTTTACTGTAAAGCCCAATTAAAAATGTACGCTTTAAACCCAACAAAACGTTCAAAAAATGAGATTAATTCAAATTTTATGAGTTCAAATATATAATTATAGCGTTCTGAATCTGATTATACAGTTTAATCTCAATTTTAGAGCATTTTACTCAGTTAAAATTTCAACGGTTTTACTGTAAAGACCAATTAAAAATGTACGCTCTAAACCAAACAAAACGGTCACAAAATGAGATTAATTCAAATTTTATGAGTTCAAATATTTAATTATATCCTTCTGAATATGATTAGACAGGTTAATTTCAATTTTAGAGCATTTTACTCTGTTAAAATTTCAACGGTTTTACTGTAAAGCCCAATTAAAAATGTACGCTTTAAACCCAACAAAGCGGTCACAAAATGAGATTAATTCAAATTTTATGAGTTCACATATTTAATTATATCCTTCTGAATCATATTAGACAGGTTAATTTCAATTTTAGAGCATTTTACTCAGTTAAAATTTCAACGGTTTTACTGTAAAGCCCAATTAAAAATGTACGCTTAAAACCCAGCAAAACGGTCACAAAGTGAGATTAATTCATATTTTATGAGTTCAAATATTTAATTACAGCCTTCTGAGTCTGATTAGACAGTTTAATTTCAACTTTAGAGCATTTTACTCGGTTAAAATTTCAACGGTTTTACTGTAAAGCCCAATTAAAAATGTACACTTTAATCCCAACAAAACGTTCAAAAAATGAGATTAATTCAAATTTTATGAGTTCAAATATATAATTATAGCGTTCTGAATTTGATTATACAATTTAATCTCAATTTTAGAGCATTTTACTCAGTTAAAATTTCAATGGTTTTACTGTAAAGCCCAATTAAAATGTACGCTTTAAACCTAATAAAACGGTCACAAAATGATATTAATTCAAATTTTATGAGTTCAGATATTTAATTTTAGGTTTCTAAATCAGATTATACAAGTTAATTTCAAGTTTAGAGCATTTTACTCGGTTAAAATTTTAACGGTTTTTAGTGTAAAGCCCAATTAAAAATGTATGCTTTAAGCCCAACAAAACGGTCAAAAATGAGATTAATTCAAATTTTATGAGTTCAAATATTTAATTATAGCCTCATGAATTTGACTATACAGGTTAATTTCAATTTTAGAGCATTTTACTCGGTTAAAATTTCAACGGTTTTACTGTAAAGACCAATTAAAAATGTACGCTCTAAACCAAACAAAACGGTCACAAAATGATACTAATTCAAATTTTATGAGTACAAATATTTAATTATAGCCTTCTGAATCTGATTGGACAGGTTAATTTCAATTTTAGAGCATTTTACTCGGTTAAAATTTCAACGGTTTTACTGTAAAGACCAATTAAAAATGTACGCTTTAAACCCAACAAAACGTTCAAAAAATGAGATTAATTCAAATTTTATGAGTTCAAATATATAATTATAGCATTCTGAATCTGATTATACAGTTTAATCTCAATTTTAAAGCATTTTACTCAGTTAAAATTTCAACGGTTTTACTGTAAAGCCCAATTAAAAATGTACGCTTTAAACCCAACAAAACGGTCACAAAATGAGATTAATTCAAATTTTATGAGTTAAAATATTTAATTATAGCCTTCTGAATCTGATTGGAAGGTTAATTTCAATTTTAGAGCATTTTACTCGGTTAAAATTTTAACGGTTTTACTGTAAAGACCAATTAAAAATGTACGCTTTAAACCCAACAAAACGGTCACAAAGTGAGATTAATTCATATTTTATGAGTTCAAATATTTAATTATAGCCTTCTGAGTCTGATTAGACAGTTTAATTTCAATTTTAGAGCATTTTACTCAGTTAAAATTTCAACAGTTTTACTGTAGAGCCCAATTAAAAATGTACGCTCTAAACCCAACAAAACGGTCACAAGATGAGATTAATTCAAATTTTATGAGTTAAAATATTTAATTATAGCCTTCTGTATCTGATTATACAGGTTAATTTCAATTTTAGAGCATTTTACTCGGTTAAAATTTCAACGGTTTTAGTGTAAAGACCAATTAAAAATGTACGCTTTAAACCCAACAAAACGTTCAAAAAATGAGATTAATTCAAATTTTATGAGTTCAAATATATAATTTTAGCGTTCTGAATCTGATTATATAGTTTAATCTCAATTTTAGAGCATTTTACTCAGTTAAAATTTCAACGGTTTTACTATAAAGCCCAATTAAAAATGTACGCTTTAAACCCAACAAAACGTTCAAAAAATGAGATTAATTCAAATTTTATGAGTTCAAATATATAATTATAGCGTTCTGAATCTGATTATACAGTTTAATCTCAATTTTAGAGCATTTTACTCAGTTAAAATTTCAACGGTTTTACTGTAAAGACCAATTAAAAATGTACGCTCTAAACCAAACAAAACGGTCACAAAATGAGATTAATTCAAATTTTATGAGTTCAAATATTTAATTATAGCCTTCTGAATCTGATTGGACAGGTTAATTTCAATTTTAGAGCATTTTACTCTGTTAAAATTTCAACGGTTTTACTGTAAAGCCCAATTAAAAATGTACGCTTTAAACCCAACAAAGCGGTCACAAAATGAGATTAATTCAAATTTTATGAGTTCACATATTTAATTATATCCTTCTGTATCTGATTAGACAGGTTAATTTCAATTTTAGAGCATTTTACTCGGTTAAAATTTCAACGGTTTTACTGTAAAGCCCAATTAAAAATGTACGCTTTAAACCCAACAAAACGTTCAAAAAATGAGATTAATTCAAATTTTATGAGTTCAAATATATAATTATAGCATTCTGAATCTGATTATACAGTTTAATCTCAATTTTAGAGCATTTTACTCAGTTAAAATTTCAACGGTTTTAATATAAAGCTCAATTAATAATAATGTACACTTTAAACCCAACAAAACGGTCATAAAATGAGAATAATTCAAATTTTATGAGTTCAAATATTTAATTATAGCCTTCTGAATCTGATTATACAGGTTAATCTCAATTTTAGAGCATTTTACTCGGTTAGAATATCAACTGTTTTACTGTACAGTCTAATTAAAAAATGTACGCTTTAAACCCAACAAAATAGTCATAAAATTAGATTAATTCAAATTTTATGTGTTCAAATATTTAATAGTTAATAACATAAATATTCCACCCTTGCAAAGGGGTCTTACCATCACCATTCATGGTGTATTTTTCTCAACCCATCGAGGTATTCCTAAGAAATATGCCAAACTTTCAATAGGATTAATTGTTTTAATCTTGTAAGAACATTCACTTTTGACTACCAATATGGAACTGAACCTACCTTCTTTCTTATTATACTGAATACATCACCCTTGCAAAAGGTATCGTCCAAATTTACTTATCAAATTACTTATCTTTTTCATAATTGTCACCCCAATACCAGAAGGATAGATTTTTTCTGACTTTCTTCTTTATCCTTATTGATACATACCTTTGTGTTACTGGGTAATTTTACACCATGCATAATCAATTGCATCAACTATGTTTTTCCTTTTCTTTATATACCACCCTTCAAAGGGATTTTTTCTAACACTTCTCATAGTGTTTTGCCCTCTCCTATCAACAATTTCGCTAATTTGAGGCTTCTTCAAAACATTAATCTCTTTCTCATTATACCACCCTTGATTGGGTTCTTAACCCATACATCTTGTAATGTTTCTTCTCATTCCTTAATTCTATATCGAAGCTCGAGTATAGATTCCGTGCGAACACCACCTTCTGTTGTGAGCTATACAACCAATAGACCTCGTCCTCCGACTAAGACTTCTAATGGAAAAGCTGGGATAAGCAGCGGAAAAAACTCTCCGGCGGCGGTTGATGGTGATCAACCCCGCCGAGCAAAATGAAAATCCTATGTTGGAACTGCCAGGGTCTTGGCAACGCCCAGGCAGTTCACGCTCTACAACGAGCTTCCTCCAAGCATGATGCTGATTGTCTCTTTCTTTGTGAGACTAGGTTAAACAAACATAATATGGACCGTATTAAGTTTAAGCTAGGTATGCATGGCTGCATAGCTGTTGAACCCAACCATTCTTGTACAGGGCTTGCTCTCATATGGAATGACAAAACTACTATTGATTTGCTTACCTACTCGGATCACCATATTGATGTCATTATTTCTTTTGGACAACTACAATTTCATTTTTCCGGTTTACATGGTTTCCCAGAAACTGCAAACAAATACAAAACTTGGCAATTAATAGATACTCTAAAATCAGCCTCTTCCCTTCCCTGGCTTTTAGGGGGGGACTTTAATGAAATCCTTTATGATAATGAAAAACAAGGCGGTATTCGTCGTGCGCGATCACAAATTAATAATTTTAGAGATTGTCTTGATAAGAATGATCTTTTTGACTGTAAACCAACAACTGGATGGTTCACATGGACTAGATCTAGGCATAACACGAAAACCATTATGGAATGAATCGATAGATTTCTTGATAACTCCGCTTGGTTTAACTCATTTCCTAATTGCCAAGCTATATCGTACTTTCAGGCACGTTCTGATCATTGCCCTATCTTAATGGACACTAGCCCATCACGAGCTCTCAGATCAAATCACTCCAATAATCTTTTTCGTTATGAGAATTGTTGGGCTGATGACCCGGAAGTTTTGTCTCGAATTAGAGAGATTTGGTCTAACCAATCTCGCTCGACACTTCATAAACTTCAGGATATTGGACGATTCTTAGCCACTTGGCAAACTAACAAACGCATTAAATCCAATGAGCGTATCACTCAACTGAACGATTTTATTAATATGTGTCTCACACGCCATCTTTCTGATATGGAAACCCATAACTTTATTTATGCTAAAGATGAGCTTGATAGCTTGTTGAATGCGAAAGAAATATACTGGGCACAACGAGCTCGGACACACTGGTTAGAATACGGTGATAAAAATACTTCATTTTTTCATGCTAGAGCAAATAGTCGACGGCAGAAGAATCATATTGCTGGACTTCTAGACAACCAGAATATATGGCAAACACATACAAACGACATCATGTCTACTGCTATTACTTACTTTCAAAACCTTTTTACGTCTTCCTCTCCTACTATTGCCTCTACCATCTTGGATAACATTCCCACTATTGTTACCGAAATAATGAACAATAAACTCAATAAGGATTTCACAACAGATGAAGTTACCATTGCTTTTCGTGATATTGACCGAGGAAAGCCCCGGGTGTTGATGGATTCCCAAGCGATTTCTTCAGGAAGCATTGGGATATCCTTGGCCAAGACTTTACAAACCTCTGCCTTGGACTCTTAAGAGGGTCGGTTAATATGGAAGAGGTCAACCGTACTATAATAGTCCTTATTCCCAAAATCAACGACCCCACTACAATGCGCCATCTCAGACCTATTAGCCTTTGCACAGTCCTTTACAAAACTGTTTCGAAAGTACTTGTTAACCGTCTAAAATCTATCATACCCTTGTGTATCAGTGGCAATCAAGCTGCTTTTGTTCAAGGAAGGAACATTACTAACAACATCCTTATTGCACATGAGCTCATCCATACTTTAAATACTGATGAAACATCTCTTGCAAAAGGTGCAAGCTTAAAACTCGACATGGAAAAGGCTTTTGACCGTGTTGAATGGCCTTTTCTTGAACAAATTATGATTCGCCTAGGTTTTAACTCTAGATGGGTTTCCCTTATTATGAGGTGTGTATCCTCAGTATCCTTTAAAGTACGTATCAATGACTCCCTTTCACGACCTTTCAAACCCTATCGAGGGTTACGGCAAGGGGACCCTCTATCCCCTTTTTTGTTTCTTTTTTGTACTCAAGGCCTTTCAGCCTTGCTCAATGCTGAGCAAACAAATGGTAACCTCCCTGGAGTTTGTGCTAGTAGGAATGGGCCTCGTGTCAACCACCTCCTTTTTGCTGATGATTGTGTCGTATTCATTAAGAATACAACTACAGAAGCTCAACGCCTTAAGGATGTTCTACATACTTATGCTATTTCGTCTGGGCAGGCGGTGAATTTTGAAAAGTCTACTATTTTCTTTTCTCGGAAAACTTCCACGTCGCTTCGGTCGGAAATCAATGATATACTACATGTAAGAGAAGTGGATGATCCAGGTATTTATCTGGGAGTCCCTCTCCTAATAGGAAAGAACAAGACAACAACCTTGGGGTTCACTAGGGAAAAAATGAATGCTCGCATGAGTAAATGGGATAAACATCTCCTCTCTTTTAGTGGTAGAGAAATTTTTATTAAATTTGTCATCTAGTCTATACCTCAATATGTTATGTCTTGCTACCTTTTACCCCAAAACATTATTAATGATATGACCACTTCGATACGCCGTTATTGGTGGTCTGGGAAAGCTGACAAACGAGGTTGGCATATGCTCCCCTGGGACACCCGTCTGTCTGCCTAAAGCGGCTGGAGGTATAGGTTTCGTGACCTTCACCACTTCAATGTTGCTCTACTAGGCAAACAGATCTGGCGTCTGATTTGTGAACCTGATAATCTCCTCAGCCAGGTCTACAAATGCAAGTATTACCCATCGGGTTCTGTCCTTGAATCTAATCACACTCGAAAATCTTCTTTTGCTTGGAAAGGCCTTAGCACTGCTATCTCTAAGCTTCGCGATGGTTTTTTCAAACGCCCAGGTATATCCAGCCAAGTTCAAATCCACTTTGATAAATGGGGTGGCTCCCAGCCTGTCAACCTTTATGGTGACTATGAGGTAAATGACGAAGTCCCACTTCGTGCGGGTACTTTCATGTTACCGAATTTACCCCGATGGGACGAATCAAAAGTCAGAGATTACTTCTCTCACGAGGACGCCAATACCATCCTTAATGTACCCATTATTAATGACATAAAAGACACCACCCTCTGGGGTCACCATGACTCTGGCATGTACTCGGTTCGGTCTGGTTACCAATTTTTGCAGTCACAGTTAGGGCCTGTTAATAGACTCTCCAAGCTTTGGAAAGTTATGTCTAAACTGCCTACTCTACCCAAGGTTCGTGCCTTTGAATGGCGTTTATGTCATGATGCACTCCCATCTTGCCATAAAATCCTTCAGGCCAATCTTGGTACGGGGGTATGCCCGATCTGTAATATGTCTATCGAAACCACCCTCCATGCTATGCGGGACTATCCTAGTGCCAAAGAGGCACTCCAGTTGACAAGGCTTCCTACACGAATTTTGTCCAACTTCTTTGTCTCCCCCCTCAAGTGGCTTTCTGAAGCTGCGAGTTTTCTCTCCTTACATCAATTTTCACTCCTTATCACGACCCTTTGGAACTTATGGAATCGCCGAAATGACTTTATCCATAATAGCCATATCCAACCGGTTTGGTTAACTGTTTCCAATGCACAAAAACTTTTTAATGACTACACTTCAATTAATGATTCCTCCCGTATACGTTCCCGGCTGGTTGAGCTCACCTTTGCTCAATCTAGATGGACGAAACCGGACCCGGGTTTCGTCAAGATTAACACGGATGGCGCCTTTGACCCCGTGTTAAGAGGTGCTGCTGTTGGCGTCATTGCCCGGGATTCCTCCGGCGGCGTCCTGGGTGGTTGTTCTATACTGCTCATTTGCCCGGACCCCGCTTTTGCTGAAGCTCTTGCTGTTTTGGAAGGTCTAAAGTTTGTAGTTGCCAATGGATGGACTCATGTGGTCTTTGAAACTAATTCTGCTTCCATTGCCAACAAGGTTAACAACATCAATCACCAGGATCTTTCCACTGTGCAACATTTGGTGTCTTGCATCCGCTCCACTCTTGGTACTTTGCCTGATTGTAAGATTTGTTATGTACCTAGAGACGCAAACGTTGTAGCCCATGTCTTAGCTACTAGGGCTTTGCGTTCTTTTACTTCCTTTTCTTTTGATTGCAACTTTCCCGATTTTATTCGGGCTTTCGTAAACTCGGAGAGATTCTCCTATTCTTCTCAATAATATCCTGAGTACTCTTTTCCCCATAGGGGCCTGCACACCTCTTGAGGTGTCTGGTTATAGGGTTTTTTTAATGAGGCCCTTTCTCTCAAAAAAAAAAATTTCAACGGTTTTACTGTAAAGCCCAATTAAAAATATACGCTTTAAACCCATCAAAATGGTCACAAAATGAGATTAATTCAAATTTCATGAGTTCAAATATTTAATTATAGCCTTATGATTCTGATTATACAGGTTAATCTCAATTTTAGAGCATTTTACTCAGTTAAAATTTCAACGGTTTTACTGTAAAGTCTAATTAAAAATATAAGATTTAAACTCAACAAAACGGTCACAAAATGAGATTAATTCAAATTTTATGAGTTCAAGTATTTAATTTTATCCTTTTGAATCTGATTATACAAGTTAATCTCAATTTTAGAGCATTTTACTCAGTTAAAATATCAACGGTTTTACTGTGAAGCCCAATTAGAAATGCATACTTTAAACGCAACAAAGCATTCATAAAATTAGATTAATTCAAATATTCAATTTCAGGCTTTAGAATCAGATTATACAGGTTAATCTCAATTTTAGAGCATTTTACTCAGTTAAAATTTCAAGTTTTACTGTAAAGCCCAATTAAAAATGTACTATTTAATCCCAACAAAACAATCATAAAATTAGATTATTTCGAATTTTATGAGTTCACATATTTAATTATAACCTTCTGATTCTGATTATCCAGGTTAATCTCAATTTTAGAGCATTTTACTTAGTTAAAATTTCAACGGTTAAGGGATGCTTGTTTTCTCTCCTCTCCTTTTCCCTCTCGCCCTCTCCTTCATGTTTTCTCTTCTCCTTCCCCTTTCTTTTTTCTTTTTGAAGATCTATTTAGTCTTCTTCACCATGACCATCTCCACCCAAGGAGAGGAATATCCAAGCATCCGTCAGTTCCAACACATCAAGTTAAGTCTTTCTTATTTGTTACCATCCTTTTTTATCGTTTATTCTATGTTTTTATTTTGCTCAATCATTTGCCAGTTTGATCTCAATTTCGATGGTTTTGATTGTTGGATTGATTTTCTTTACTATGTTGACAATTGGGATTATACAATTTCGATCGCGATAAAGACTCTCCTTTAGACCGGTTACAAAACAATCTGGTATGTGGAGAGATCTACCTTGATCTGCCTTCTTTCTCCAAATTTCGATAGTGATTCTAGAACCTTTATATTAAACTGGATCTTTATTGCTATACTCATACCAACAAATCTGCCAAGATTTGTCAACCTTTTGCTGGCCTTCAATGCCACTCTACCACCCCTTTTGGGGACTTCAACCCATATCAATTCAAGGTTTATATGTAAACCATTTCTTTTGCAATTTATGGTCTATGGATCTCTGGTTCCGTTCAAGAACCAGGCTTTGTTTCTGGTTCTCAATATGTATTTGGGTTCTTGGTTCGATGTTCACTCCAAGAAGGAGTTAAACTTTAGCCTAAAGATTTTACTCATGCTTTTATCCTTATTAGCGATGGCTTCTACTCATCAGTTCCTATTCTTATCTTCTCCAAGTTTTTTATGCGTTTCTTGGGGGCTACGAATGGTCAACGCATCAAACAAGTGTTTATACTCCATGCCTTTGCAGTCCGCAATCTCGGTTTCTTTTATTCCCTCATCCGCTCAAGCCAAACGGCTCTTTCATCGACGGAATAGCAGAATTTATCCCATTGATGGTTTAATCATGGGACCCGATGGTACTGCAAATCTCTACTACAAGATCCTTACTTGGATTCTGATTCTTTGTGTGTCTCCTTCTTGGTCAGAATTTCACTCAAGGGAGGATTTAAACCTCGACTTCAACTCTTCTTTGATGATTTCTTCCTTATTTACAATACCATCTACTTCTCTTATCACACTCCTACTTCCTCCAACCTTCTACTGTGTTTTTCTAAGGCTAAGAATTGCTAGCGTTTCAGACAAGGTTTCTTCCTCCTTGCCTTGGCAGTATGTTGTTTTATTTCCTCGACGGGATAACAACACAATATCTTGGCCTGCTACTCCACAAACCCTTTATTTAGTCAGACTTGTGTTTTATCTAAGGCCTATCTGGTGGCATGATTTGGTGCTCCTGTACAAGTATCCTACCATTGTTACAGTGGGTTCATCTTCCTTGGTAAGCCGAACCCTTAGCTTTGTTAAGGGTTCTATTTTTGTTCTTATATACAATTTTTGTTTGAACAAGAACGGGTCTGATCATCTTATGTCACTTGTCTTTGTTTCAAATGGATTATCACTTTATTTTTTTCCAATCTTTGCTTTACTCGTGCTTTCGTTTTACCTTCATGTTATACTGTTTGAAACTATACTCCATATAAGTTCTGATTCCCTTTATTTTCTTGTATTTAAAATTGATTTTATTTTCTTCCCTTTATGCCTTCTTTTTATCCCTTCAGATGGTCTTCACGCAACAAAACAGTCGGGTTTCGGAGTTTCATGGGATTCCACTACACGGCACCAATTAGGGACGAAGACCAGTTATACTAAGGGATACCAATGTATGGATTCCCTGGGAAGGGAGGGCTTTGTCATGATCTGTTTTGTTTCTTCGGCCACTATGCGGACTGCTCTGCTGGATATAAGTACCATCTTTGATAGTCCCTTCATTCTCATATTCTATTTCTCTTGGTCTACTCATGCTATTCTCTTTGTTCACATCATCAATATACCACCCTTCCTAAGGGCTTTATCCAATACCTTGTCTGGTGTATTTTGCTCAAACAATTTTTATTGGTTAAATACAACTCTCTCCTACTCAATCACACAAGCTTGTACTAAAGTATTTAATACTATTCACTTTAAGGGCTCTTTGAACCTAAGGCTATTTTTGTGGCCTTTTTATAGTTATTACAAATCTTCTATTCCTATAATCATATGGACTCCTAATCATATTCTTCCTTTAATAAGGAATTTCAATTGTTCTCTACTTCTTATGTTTCTTTCCTTCTTTTTGATTTTCTTTCACCCTCTTTTTTGCTTTTATCAAGGATTCTATTCTTATACTCCTTGTGTAACTCAAACTCAAACTCTCTCCTTCCTACTATATATAATCATCCTTTGTTCTCAATCTTTCTCATCTCCGATAAATTCTTCCCCTTGGCCGAACCTCCCCTCCTTTTTTTTCAACTGTTCTTTCACCCTTCATAACATCTCTTCAATGGATTCTAAGTCTTTT
This sequence comes from Abelmoschus esculentus, assembly GCA_035048815.1. NCBI lineage: Eukaryota > Viridiplantae > Streptophyta > Magnoliopsida > Malvales > Malvaceae > Abelmoschus > Abelmoschus esculentus. The sequence goes on from JAUCBN010000055.1 coordinate 7,890,039, forward strand.
CTTCAACAACTTAGAAATCTTCAATTCACTACAGATGAACAATCTGCTATTTTTCAACTCAATGTTTCTTGGGATTCTTCTGAGGAGGACGCACAATCCACCCTATTAGGGAACCTTCGCACTTCCAAAGACATAGACAACCAAGTGATCGTCAAAGCTTTTACTGGAATTTGGACTCCGACTGAGATTGTTTCCATGAGTATTATGAAACCACATCTGTTTCTCATCCGATTTACAGATGAGAAAACTAAAGATGATATCCTGGCCAGGGGACATTGGACTTACAAGGATGAATGGCTCGCCCTTATGCAATACAACCCCAACACCAGTCTAGACGATCGCCCTTTTCATACTATGAATATTTGGGTACGTATTTATAACATCCCCCATGTCCTTCTCGCTTCGGAGGAAATCGCCCATCACACTGGAGAATCCCTCGGGGCTTTAATTGGAACAGTTACAAAAATCGACACCAGGAAGATCGATTTCAATATGATAGACTACCTCCGAGTAGGATTAACTTTAGATGTTTCCAAGCCGATTAGGCACAGTGTTGCCATTGACGGGGGGGGGGGGGGGGGCATCCACTAAGTTCTGCTTTCTCCAATATGAGCGTCTTCTCACAATATGTCATTGTTGTGGTAAAATCGGTCACTCAACGGACTTCTGTCCTGTTCCTGTCGATGTCTGCCCTGAAAATCTACAATATGGAGATTGGCTCCGCTATGTACCTAAGAAAAAGGATGCACAACCCTCGCAAAGAGGGAGGATTCATTACTTAAACACCGCTCCTTCCAACACTCAGTGTCCAACAACTTCCTCTCAAACTTCAGCAACACGACAGGGTAATGCTAATAGGAATGACACATCTCCTATGCCATCATCTCTAGTCAAGGACCAAACGACTGCTCCAGGTATTGTACCCCCCCAACTTTCTTCAAGAGGTCCTCGATCTCTCCCATCTATTGCTAGTAGGCTGCAAGCCCGTAAGTGCTCGAACCAACCAATACAAATGGCCTTCCCCAAACATAATTCTAACATTCCTCCAATACCAGAAAACCATGATGACACCGATGAGTTCAATTTGCTAGAACCGGACCTTCAAGAGTTAGAATCAGACCTTGCCAATGATCCTGATTTCTAGGAGGCAGCTGCTTGGTTGGACAATGCCCCAACTCCTAAACGAGTAACTCGAGTAACTCGTCCTACAACTTCCAATAGAGGTACCAAATAAACCCCACCTTCCGATGAGGGTAGCAAATCCAAGAGGCCTCGTCCTTCGACCAAGGTTTCTACTGAAAAAGCTGGGATGAGCAGCACAAAAAACTCTCTGGCGGAGGTTGACGGTGATCAACCTCGCCGAGTAATATGACACTTTTCTGCTAGAACTGTCAGGGTCTTGGCAACACTCAGGCAGTTCTTCCTTTACAACGTGCTATCTCAAACCATGATGTCGATTTTCTTCTTTTTCTTTATTCTATGTATTTCAGTTTTTTAGGAATACGTTGCTGCATAGCATTTGTTTTTAGGCCTTTTTACTCACATCTTTCTTCTATATGGAATAATAATACCTTTATTGCTTTGTTTTTTTTTTTACTCTTTACGTTATATTGTTTCGCATTTCTTCTTTATCCTTATTGATACCTTTGTGTTAATGGGTCATTTTATCTTGAGCATCCTTCTTTTAAATTTTTTTATGCCAAGCATAATCAATTGCGTCAACTATGTTTCTCTTTATATACCACCCTTCAAAGGGATTTTTTCTAACACTTTTCATAGTGTTTTGCCCTCTCCTATAAACAATTTCGCTAATTCGAGGCTTCCTCAAAACATTAATTTCTTTTTCATTATACCACCCTTGATTGGGATCTTAACCTATGCATCTTGTTGTGTATTTTCTCATTCTTTAATTTTATATCGAATCTCGAGTAGAGATTTCGAGCGAACACCACCTTCTGTTGTGGGCTACATAACCAAGAGACCTTGTCCTTCGACTAAGGCTTCTAATGGAAAAGCTGGGATGAGCAGCGGAAAAAACTCTCCGGCGGCGGTTGACGGTGATCAACCCTGCCGAGCAAAATGAAAATCTTATGTTGGAACTGCCAGGGTCATGGAAATGCCCAGGCAGTTCACGCTCTACAACGTGCTTCCTCCAAGCATGATGCTGATTGTCTTTTTCTTTGTGAGACTAGGTTAAATAGACACAATATGGACCGTATTAAGTTTAAGCTAGGTATGCATGGCTGCATAGCTGTTGAACCCAACCATTCTTGTACAGGGCTTGCTCTCATTTGGAATGACAAAACTACTATTGATTTGCTTACCTACTCGGATCGCCATATTGATGTCATTATTTCTTTTGGACAACTACAATTTCATTTTTCCGGTTTACATGGTTTCCCCGAAACTGCAAACAAATACAAAACTTGGCAATTAATAGATAGTCTAAAATCAGCCTCTTCCCTTCCCTGGCTTTTAGGGGGGACTTTAATAAAATCCTTTATGATAATGAAAAACAAGGCGGTATTCGTCGTGCGCGATTACAAATTAATAATTTTAGAGATTGTTTTGATAAGAATGATCTTTTTGACTGTAAACCAAAAACTGGATGGTTCACATGGACTAGATCTGGGCGTAACACGAAAACCATTATGGAACGAATCGATAGATTTCTTGGTAACTCCGCTTGGTTTAACTCATTTCCTAATTGCCAAGCTATATCGTTCTTTCAGGCACGTTCTGATCATTGCCCTATCTTAATGGACACTAGCCCATCACGAGCTCTCAGATCAAATCACTCCAATAATCTTTTTCGTTATGAGAATTGTTGGGCTGATGACCCAGAAGTTTTGTCTCGAATTAGAGAGATTTGGTCTAACCAATCTCGCTCGACACTTCATAAACTTCAGGATATTGGACGATTCTTAGCCACTTGGCAAACTAACAAACGCATTAAATCCAATGAGCGTATCACTCAACTAAACGATTTTATTAATATGTGTCTCACACGCCATCTTTCTGATATGGAAATCCATAACTTTATTTCTGCTAAAGATGAGCTTGATAGCTTGTTGAATGCGAAAGAAATATACTGGGCTCAACGAGCTCGGACACACTGGTTAGAATACGGTGATAAAAATACTTCATTTTTTCATGCCAGAGCAAATAGCCGACGACGGAAGAATCATATTGCTGGACTTCTAGACAACCAGAATATATGGCAAACACATACAAACGACATCATGTTTACTGCTATTACTTACTTTCAAAACCTTTTTACGTCTTCTTCTCCTACTATTGCCTCTACCATCTTGGATAACATTCCCACTATTGTTTCCGAAATAATGAACAATAACTTCAATAAGGATTTCACAACAGATGAAGTTACCATTGCTTTTCATGATATTGACCCGAGGAAAGCCCCGGGTGTTGATGGATTCCCAAGCGATTTCTTCAGGAAGCATTGGGATATCCTTGGCCAAGACTTTACAAACCTCTGCCTCAGACTCTTACGAGGGTCGGTTAATATGGAAGAGGTCAACCGTACTATCATAGTTCTTATTCCCAAAATCAGCGACCCCACTACAATGCGCCATCTCAGACCCATTAGCCTTTGCATAGTCCTTTACAAAACTGTTTCAAAAGTACTTGTTAACCGTCTAAAATCTATTATACCCTTGTGTATCAGTGGCAATCAAGCTGCTTTTGTTCAAGGAAGGAACATTACCGACAACATCCTTATTGCCCATGAGCTCATCCATACTTTAAATACTGATAAAACATCTCTTGAAAAAGGTGCAAGCTTAAAACTCGACATGGGAAAGGCTTTCGACCGTGTTGAATGACCTTTTCTTGAACAAATTATGATTCGCCTAGGTTTCAACTACAGATGGGTTTCCCAAATTATGAGGTGTATATCCTCAGTATCCTTTCATGTATCAATAACTCCCTTTCATGACCTTTCAAACCCTATAGAGGGTTACGATAAGGGGACCCTCTATCCCCTTTTTTGTTTCTTTTCTGTACTCAAGGCCTTTCAGCCTTGCTCAATGCTGAGCAAACAAATGGTAACCTCCCTAGACTTTGTGCTAGCAGGAATGGGCCTCGCGTCAACCATCTCCTTTTTGCTGATGACTGTGTCGTATTCATTAAGAATACAACTACAGAAGCTCGATGCCTTAAGGATGCTCTACATACTTATGCTACTTCGTCTGGGCAGGCGGTGAATTTTGAAAAGTCTACTATCTTCTTTTCTCGGAAAACTTCCACGTTGCTTCGGTGGGAAATCAATGATATACTACATGTAAGTGAAGTGGATGATCCAGGTATTTATCTGGGAGTCCCTCTCCTAGTAGGAAAGAACAAGACAACAACCTTGGGGTTCACTACGGAAAAAATGAATGCTCGCCTGAGTAAATGGGATAAACATCTCTTCTCTTTTAGTGGTAGAGAAATTTTTATTAAATCTGTCATCCAGGCTATACCACAATATGTTATGTCTTGCTACCTTTTACCCCAAAACATTATTGATGATATGACCACTTCGATACGCCGTTATTGGTGGTCTTGGAAAGCTGACAAACGAGGTTGGCATATGCTCCCTTGGGACATCGTCTGTCTGCCTAAAGCGGCAGGGGGTATAGGGTTTCGCGACCTTCACCACTTCAATGTTGCTTTACTAGGCAAACAGATCTGGCGTCTAGTTTGTGAACCTGATAATCTCCTTAGTTAGGTCTACAAATGCAAGTATTACCCATCGGGTTCTATCCTTGAATCTGATCACACTCGGAAATCTTCTTTCACTTGGAAAGGCCTTAGCATTCCTCTCTCTAAGCTTCGCGATGGTTTTTTAAAACGCCCAGGTATATCCAGCCAAGTTCAAATCCACTTTGACAAATGGGGTGGCTCCCAGCCTGTCAACCTTTATGGAGATTATGAGGTAAATGACGAAGTCCCTCTTCGTGCGGGTACTTTCATGTTGCCGAATTTACCCCGATGGGACGAATCAAAAGTCAAAGAATATTTCTCCCACGAAGACGCCAATACCATCCTTAATGTACCCATTATTAATGACACAAAAGACACCACCCTCTAGGGTCACCATGACTCTGGTACGTACTCGGTTCGGTCTGGTTACCAATTTTTGCAATCGCAGTTAGGACCTGTTAATAGACCCTCCAAGCTTTGTAAAGTTATTTCTAAACTGCCTACTCTACCCAAGGTTCGTGCCTTTCGATGGCGTTTATGTCATGATGCACTCCCATCTGGCTATAAAATCCTCCAGGCCAATCTTGGTACGGGGGTATGCCCAATCTGTAATATGTCTATCGAAACCACCCTCCATGCTATGCGGGACTATCCTAGTGCCAAAGAGGCACTCCAGTTGACAAGGCTTCCTACACGAATTTTGACCAACTTCTTTGTCTCCCCCCTCAAGTGGCTTTCTGAAGCTGCGAGTTTTCTCTCCTTACATCAATTTTCACTCCTTATCACGATCCTTTGGAATTTATGGAATCACCGAAATGACTTTATCCATAATAGCCATCTCCAACCGGTTTGGTTAACTGTTTCCAATGCACAAAAACTTTTTAATGACTACACTTCAATTAATGATGCCTCCCGTCTACGTTCCCGGCTGGTTGAGCCCACCTTTGCTCAAGCTAGATGGACAAAACCGGACCCTGGTTTCGTCAAGATTAACACAGATGGCGTCTTTGACCCCGTTTTAAGAGGTGCTGCTGCTGGCGTCATTGCCTGAGATTCCTTCGGCGTCGTCCTGGGTGGTTGTTCTATACCGCACATTTGCCCGGACCCCGCTTCTGCTGAAGCTCTTGCCGTTTTGGAAGGTCTAAAGTTTGCAGTTGCCAATGGCTGGACTCATGTGGTGTTCGAAACTGATTCCGCTTCCATTGCCAACAAGGTTAACAGCATCCATCATCAGGATCTTTCCGATGTGCAACATTTGGTGTCTCGAATCCGCTCCACTCTTGGTACTTTGCCTGATTGTAAGATTTGTTATGTACCTAGAGACGCAAACGTTGTAGCTCATGTCTTAGCTACTAGGGCTTTGCGTTCTTTTACTTCCTGTTCTTTAGATTGTAACTTTCCCGATTTTATTCGGGCTTCTGTAAACTCAGAGAGGTTCTCCTCTTCTTCTCAATAAAATCATGGGTACTCTATTCCCCAGAGGGGCCTGCTCACCTCTTAAGGTGACTGGCTATAGGGGGATTTTAATCAGGCCCTTTCTTTCAAAAAAAAATTTCAACGGTTTTACTGTAAAGCCTAATTAAAAATGTAAGCTTTAAACCCAACAAAACGGTCACAAAATGAGATTAATTCAAATTTTATGAGTTCAAATATTTAATTTTAGCCTTCTGAATCTGATTATACAGGTTAATCTCAATTTTAGAGCATTTTACTCAGTTAAAATTTCAACGGTTTTACTGTGAAGCCCAATTAGAAACGCACACTTTAAACGCAACAAAGCATTCATAAAATTAGATTAATTCAAATTTTATGAGTTCAAATATTTAATTTTAGGCTTCTGAATCTGATTATACAGGTTAATCTCAATTTTAGAGCATTTTACTCAATTACAATTTCAACGGTTTTACTGTAGAGCTCAATTAAAAATGTACGATTTAAACCCAACAAAACAGTCACAAAATGAGATTAATTCAATTTTTATGGGTTCAAATATTTAATTTTAGCCTTCTTTATCCGATTATACAGGCTAATCTCAATTTTAGATCATTTTTCTCACTTAAAATTTCAACGGTTTTACTACAATGCTCAATTAAAAATATACGCTTTATACCCAACAAAATAGATATAAAATTAGATTATTCAAATTTTATGAGTTCAAATATTTAATTATAGCTTTCTGATTCTGATTATACAGGTTAATCTCAGTTTTAGAGTATTTTACTCAGTTAAAATTTCTACTGTTTTACTGTAAAGCCCAATTAAAAATGTACGCTTTAAACCCAGCAAAACATTCACAAAATGAGATTAATTCAATTTTTATGAGTTCAAATATTTAATTATAACCTTATGAATTTAATTATACAGGTTAATCTCAATTCTAGAACATTTTACTCAATTAAAATTTCAATGGTTTTACTTTAAAACCCAATTAAAAATGTAAGATTTAAACTCAGTAAAACAGTCACAAAATGATATTAATTCAAATTTTATGAGTTCAAATATTTAATTTTAGGCTTCTGAATTTGATTATACTGGTTAATCTCAAATTTAGAAAATTTTACTCAGTTAAAATTTCAACGGTTCTACTGTGAAGCTCAATTAGAAACGAACGCTTTAATCCCAACAAAACATTCACAAAATAAGATTAATTCAATTTTTATGAGTTTAAATATTTAATTATAACCTTCTGAATCTGATTATACAGGTTAATCTCAATTTTAGAGCATTTTACTCAATTAAAATGTCAACGGTTTTACTGTAAAGCCCAATTAGAAACGAACACTTTAAACCCAACAAAACAGACATAAAATTAGATTAAACCAAATTTTATGAGTTTAAATATTTAATTTTATCCTTTTGAATCTGATTATACAGGTTAATCTCAATTTTAGAGAATATTACTCAGTTAAAATTTCAACGGTTTTACTGTAAAGCCCAATTAAAAATGTAAACTTTAAACCCAACAAAACGGTCACAAAATGAGATTAATTCAAATTTTATGAGTTCAAATATTTAATTATAGCTTTCTGAATCAGATTATACAGGTTAATCTCAGTTTTAGAGCATTTTACTCGGTTAAAATTCCAACGATTTTGCTGTAAAGCCCAATTAGAAACGCACGCTTTAAACCAAACTAAACAGTCATAAATTTAGATTAATTCAAATTTTATGAGATCAAATATTTAATTTTAGGCTTTTGAATCTGATTATACAAGTAAATCTCAATTTTAGAGCATTTTATGCAGTTAAAATTTCAACGGTTTTAATGTAAAGCCCAATTTAAAATGTATGCTTTAAACCCAACAAAACGGTCATAAAATGAGTATAATTCAAATTTTATGAGTTTAAATATTTAATTATAGTCTTCTGAATCTGATTATACAGGTTAATCTCAATTTTAGAGCATTTTACTCAGTTAAAATTTCAAAGGTTTTACTATAAAGCCCAATTAAAATTGTACGATTTAAACCGAACAAAACAGTCACAAAATGAGATTAGTTCAATTTTTATGGGTTCAAATATTTAATTTTAGGCTTCTGAATCTGATTATACAAGTTAATCTCAATTTTAGATCATTTTTCTCGGTTAAAATTTCAAGGCTTTTACTATAATGCCCAATTAAAAATATACGCTTTATACCCAACAAAACAGATATAAAATTACATTATTCAAATTTTATGAGTTCAAATATTTAATTATAACCTTCTGAATCTGATTATACATGTTAATCTCAATTTTAGAGCATTTTACTCAATTAAAATTTCGACGGTTTTAATGTAAAACCCAATTAAAAATGTACGATTTAAACTCAACAAAACGATCACAAAATGAGATAAATTCAAATTTTATGAGTTCAAATATTTAATTTTAGCTTTCTGAGGATGATTACACAGGTTAATCTCAATTTTAGAGCATTTTACTCAGTTAAAATTTCAACGGTTTTACTGTGAAGCACAATTAGAATATTTAATTAAACCCAACAAAACGGTCATCAAATTAGATTAATTTAAATTTTATGTGTTAAAATATTTAATTATATAGCCTTATGATTCTGATTATACAGGTTAATCTCAATTTTAGAGCATTTTACTCAGTTAAAATTTCAACGGTTTTACTGTAAAGTCTAATTAAAAATGTAAGATTTAAACTCAACAAAACGGTCACAAAATGAGATTAATTCAAATTTTATGAGTTCAAATATTTAATTTTAGCCTTCTGAATCTGATTATACAGGTTAATCTCAATTTTAGAGTATTTTACTCAGTTAATATTTCAACTGTTTTACTGTAAAGCCCAATTAAAAATGTACGCTTTAAACCCAACAAAACGGTCATAAAATGAGATTCATTCAAATTTTATGAGTTCAAATATTTAATTTTAGCCTTCTGAATCTGATTATACAGGTTAATCTCAATTTTAGAGTATTTTACTCAATTAATATTTCAACTGTTTTACTGTAAAGCCCAATTAAAAATGTACGCTTGAAACCCAACAAAACGGTCATAAAATGAGATTCATTCAAATTTTATGAGTTCAAATATTTAATTATAGCCTTCTGAATCTGATTATACAGGTTAATCTCAATTTTAGAGCATTTTACTCAGTTAAAATTTCAACGGTTTTACTGTAAAGCTCAATTAAAAATGTATGCTTTAAACCCAACAAAACGGTCACAAAATGACATTAATACAAATTTTATGAGATCAAATATTTAATTTTAGGCTTCTGAATCAGATTATAAAGGTTAATTTCAATTTTAGAGCATTTTACTCAATTAAAATTTCAACGGTTTTACTGCAAAGCCCAATTAAAAATGTACGCTAACCCATCAAACGGTCAGAAAATGAGATTAATTCAAATTTTATGAGTTCAAATATTTAATTATAGCCTTCTGAATCTGATTATACAGGTTAATCTCAATTTTAGAGCATTTTACTCAGTTAAAATTTCAACGGTTTTACTGTGAAACACAATTAGAATATTTAATTAAACCCAACAAAACGGTCATAAAATTAGTTTAATTTAAATTTTATGTGTTAAAATATTTAATTATAGCCTTTTAAATCTGATTATACAGGTTAATCTCTATTTTAAAGTATTTTACTCAGTTAATATTTCAACGGTTTTACTGTAAAGCCCAATTAAAATTGTACGCTTTAAACCCTACAAAACGGTCATAAAATGAGATTCATTCAAATTTTATGAGTTCAAATAATTAATTATAGCCTTCTGAATCTGATTATACAGGTTAATTTCAATTTTAGAGCATTTTACTTAGTTAAAATTTCAACGGTTTTACTGTAAAGCTCAATTAAAAATGTATGCTTTAAACCCATCAAAACGGTCACAAAATGACATTAATACAAATTTTATGAGATCAAATATTTAATTTTAGGCTTCTGAATCAGATTGTAAAGGTTAATTTCAATTTTAGAGCATTTTACTCAATTAAATTTTCAACGGTTTTACTGTAAAGCCCAATTAAAAATATACCCTTTAAACCCAAAAAACGGTCACAAAGTGAGATTAATACAAATTTTATTAGATCAAATATTTAATTTTAGGCTTCTGAATCAGATTATACAGGTTAATTTTAATTTTAGAGCATTTTACTCAATTAAATTTTCATCTATTTTACTGAAAAGTCCAATTAAAAATGTACTCTTTAAACACAACAAACGGTCATAAAATGAGATTAATTCAAATTTTATGAGTTCAAACATTTAATTATAGCCTTCTGAATCTGATTATACAGGTTAATCTCAGTTTTAGAGCATTTTACTCAGTTAAAAATTCCAACGGTTTTACTGTAAAGCCAATTAAAAATGTAAGCTTTAAACCCAACAAAACGGTCACAAAATGAGATTAATTCAAAATTTATGAGTTCAAATATTTAATTTTAGGCTTCTGAATAAGATTATACACGTTAATCTCAATTTTAGAGCATTTTACTCAGTTAAAATTTCAAAGGTTTTATTATAAAGCCCAATTAAAAATGTACGCTTTAAACCTAACAAAACGGTCACAAAATGATATTAATTCAAATTTTATGAGTTCAAATATTTAATTATAGCCTTCTGAATCTGATTATACAGTTTAATCTCAATTTTAGAGCATTTTACTCAGTTAAAATTTCAACGGTTTTATTGTAAAGCCCAATTAAAAATGTACGCTTTAAACCCAACAAAACGGTGAAAAATGAGATTAATTCAAATTTTATGAGTTCAAATATTTAATTTTAGCCTTCTGAATCTGATTATACAGGTTAATCTAAATTTTAGAACATTTTACTCAGTTAAAATTTCAAGGGTTTTATTGTAAAGCGTAATTAAAAATGTACGATTTAAACTCAACAAAACGGTTACAAAATGAGATTAATTCAAATTTTATGAGTTCAAATATTTAATTTTAGCCTTCTGAACCTGATTATGCAGGTTAATCTAAATTTTAGACCATTTTACTCAGTTAAAATTTCAACGGTATTACTGTATAGCCCAATTAAAAATGTACGCTTTAAACTCAACAAAACGGTCATAAAATGAGATTAATTCAAATTTTTTGAGTTCAAATATTTAATTTTAGGCTTCTGAATCTGATTATACAGGTTAATCTCAATTTTAGAGCATTTTACTCTGCTAAAATTTCAAATGTTTTACTGTAAAGCCCAATTAAAAATGTACGCTTTAAACCCAACAAAACGGTCACAAAATGATATTAATTCAAATTTTATGAGTTCTAATAATTAATTATAGCCTTCTGAATCTGATTATACAGGTTAATTTCAATTTTAGAGCATTTTACTCAGTTAAAATTTCAATGGTTTTATTGTAAAGCCCAATTAAAAATGTACGCTTTAAACCCATCAAAACGGTCACAAAATGAGATTATTTCAAATTTTATGAGTTCAAATATTTAATTTTAGGCTTTTGAATCAGATTATACAGGTTAATCTCAATTTTAGAGCATTTTACTCAGTTAAAATTTCAACGGTTTTACTGTGAAGCTCATTTAGAAACGCACGCTTTAAACCAAACAAAACAATCATAAAATTAGATTAATTCATATTTTATGATTTCAAATATTCAATTTCAGGCTTCAGAATCAGATTATACAGGTTAATCTCAATTTTAGAGCATTTTACTCAATTAAAATTTCAACGGTTTGAACCCCCTTTCTTCCTTACTATGCTTTCCCCCGCCGCCTCCCCCCTCCACCACCGATCTACTTTCTTGATCGACCTTTTCCCTCCATTGTTAACCATACTCTCGGGAGATGAAGAAACAATCACACTTTCAACGAACCTTCTCAGGTGTATTCACACATCCATTGTTATCTTTACATATGTTTTTTATATAAATCTTATATCTTGGCTTCTTCTCTGCCTTGGTGATCTTGAGTGTTGCGTGTCAAAAGTGTGCAATTGGTGCAAGTGGACACATCGCAAGTAATAAAGTGATCAATATAAACGTGTATCGTCTTCACAGGGATTGGTCTACTTAATATGCCTTCTTCGTCTTCTTGCTCTATAAAAAGAAATAAAATAAAGACACAGGTAATTTGAGTTTTGATGAAACTAAATAATTTGAAATAAAGAAAACTAAGTAAAAGGATGATATTTGATTAAGAGAGAAGGCAAGATCCAGTTATGTTGTGTTGTGGATTTGATTGACTTGTCTCTGTCCAATGCAATTGTACATCACTGCCTAGGCAGTACTGCAGATTACTGCCTTGGCAACAACGATACTTGTCCGCCGTGGCAATCCCTTGCTCGTGGGTGGACTTTATCAACGTACGACAAAGTGTCCTTGGATGACTCTGCTTATCCCTAAGTCGAAGTACGGTTGGTGATCAATCCTTGATGATACCTCCCGGCGTGAATCAGTTATAATCATCAACCAATCTCACACTTCTTTTAGCCGCTGAAACTCTTAACCTATCCCTAGTCCGAGTTAGTATTTCGCGATTGAAATACCGTACTTATCTCTTTTGTGAATCTAACTCTCCCGAGTCTAGATAAATAGATTACTCACAAACTTCTCTCCCGAGCTTGAATGCAAGAACAAAGAATGGCAAAGGATAAGCAAACCTTGATATGTTATTGCATTGAAACAAAGAACAAAGTAGAATCTCCTCTCACAAGTACTCGACAACCTTCACCTAAACCCTAAGAAAACTTAGAACATAATTTGAGAGGAAGAAAACTATGAGTCTTAGGGTGAACTCTCTATGAATCGCCTCCTCTATTTCCTTGGACGGCTAGGTCTTATATAGGCTTGGCCTAGGGCAAACCTTTCCTAAGTAGAATACAACTTGGAGTAGGGAACAAGTCATGTACATAAATAAAATATTTCCAAGTTTATTCTAAATAAGAAGCTTTCCTGTGTGGCCATGTCTTGGGCTTTTCCTCGTGCTAACTAGCTCCGATCCTTGTGCTGCATGTCCAGAAACGTTCCTTGTATTTTTCTCTTCCAATCGCCTACAGTATCGCTACTTGTCTTTCAGCTGCTGCCTCGGCATCAGGTCCTGCCTCGGCCATGTTGCTACCGCGGCAATAGTATTCCTGCACAGATGTAAAAATGCAGTAAAACTTGCCTTTTCTGCAGATATCATCTTTATAAGCATAACTTCTAAATATATCACATCAAGTGTATGCATTGGTCTAAGTGGTTGTAGATTTAATGATTAATGCCCATAAAAGGTGTAAAAAGTGATAGTGAGTTGAGCACTTATCACACCCCCAAACTCGAACTATTGCTTGTCCTCAAGCAATGCAAACCATCAATTTGCCAAACTCTATTCTCTCTTCGTCTTATGTTTCCATCTATTCTCCCCACCATAACTATGCCTATTCTTTAGACTTAACCTTTCGGCTACCCAAAGATTTACCTAGAAACAAACTATAAGCTTTAGTGAGTGTGTGCGTTTTGTGAACAAGTTTGATTAAAGGCTTTCTTAGATAAACTCTAAGTTCAAGACAAGTAGAATTGGGTTTAGTGTTTTCTTCTTTTCTAAACAACCAATTCTTGAGCCAATTTCGGGCACCTGAAGGATTGTGTTTCTCTCATCCCTAATTCCTTCTTCCTTTTGATATTCTTTTTAGCATACTAGAGCCAATTTCGGGCACCTCTAGCATGAAGAAGAGTAATTCCTAGAGCCGGTAATAGGCACCTCTAGTCACTTGCCCAAAATTCTAAGTCTTTATCACCTAAGTTCATTAAAAGAATTCCTATAATCCAACAAGTCCCAAAAGTGTTTTTAAAATTTATCTTATAGTAAGCTTCTAAGTTTTCATCCTTAAATATCCTAAGGTTAAACCTTCTTAACAGGACCTAACCATGGTAAGGAGAAAGATTTCTATAGCCTTAAAGAATAAACTAAGGCAATACTGATGATGGGCAGTGCAAAAGTATGGGCAAGTGATTCAAGTAAAGCGGTGAGCATAAAAATTTTAAAAAAATTCACTTAAATACTCCCTTTTCTTCGGAGGGCCTTGGCAGTAGATTGCCTCGACAGTGGCTCTACACCCCCAAACTCGAACCAAGCATTGTCCTCAATGCTTTATATTAGAAGAAAATAGTGGGCAACAAAAATATGAAAAGAAACAAGCAGCATAAACAGAAACAAGCAACATATAAAAAGAAAAAAACATTGAATATATAAAAAATTTAAAGGGACTCCAAAGAGCTGCTTGTAACAATCTTTCGTCGGGGTCTTGCTGCTGATTGTGTCATCTTTGGTGATAGCAATGGCTGAGTTTTTGCTTGCCGGGGCGGTTGGACTCTTGTTGGTGGTGTCCGTTGTATTGGAGCATCTACTTCCTCACCTACTTCCTCGTCGTCAATTTCCTTGGTGATCATGATGTTTGTCCCACCTTCATTGGTTGCGTCTGCCCTGGCATGGTGTATACTTGGTCCGGCAGCAGTTGAGCTTTGGTGTACATAAGCATCTATCTCTGCTGATAGACTGCCCATGATGATGGGGGATCATGGTGGAGTGCTGAAGACTGCCCTCCTCTTTGATGGTCTTCTGTTGGCAGATGATGCCGCGACAGAGTCTGCTACCCTAGATGGTCCGACAGCATGAAACTGTTGCTGAGGGCCAGTTTGGAAAAATAGCCTCGGTCCTCCTGGAGCTGGTGTAGTTTCTGTATAGGGTGCAGCTGTGACAAACATGTTGGTGGGGAATTCTGGATACTTCACCCCTTGGTCTGGAAAGGCATGGAGCATCATTTGGGCAAGTGTGTTGTTGAAGTCCCTCTGATACTCCATGTATCTTTGCTGCCTCAGATCCATAATAGCCATCCTTTGAAGTATCTCCTGGTATGAGTCTGCTGCGGTAGTGTTGTGGGTAGTGTCAGGCATGTCTATCGTGTATTGGGCCCCGACAGCAGTATCAGCAGTGAACTATTGGGGCGTTACCTGGACGGGTTCTGCCTGTGTGATCTGCATGATTTTATGGCAGAATTCTCTTGTCCACCGTCTCCTATAGGATGTAAATTCTTCTGTCTCGACCGTTGGGACACCTGCAGCATTGCAAATACCAGTAATTAAATAAGGGAAATATAATGGTCCTCTATCCTTCTTACCGCATTCGTAAATTTCTTGTAGGATAATTTCTCCAACGTTGATGCTCCTTTTGTTGATGATTGATTGGATAAGCACCAATCTTCTCTGATCCACTGTACTGTTATGGGAGGTTGGGATAAGGCGTCTCTTGACAAAGGTGTTCCAAAGCTTGGCCTCGGGTTTCAGACTTTGTCGTGCTACCGATCCTCTATGGGAACTGGTTTCCCAAGGAGTATTCTCGTAGGAAAGGTCGTCTTTTATCAATTCATAATCTTCAGTAGTGATATCTTCCATGAATTCAGCATGTACATCATGGTCAGGTGTGAGTCTGTAGAATTGGTTGATGGTCTCGGCATCAAGCTAGACATGCCTGCCTCGGCAGTGGACAAAAAGAGAGTCCTTGCTTGGCCCGTGCACATAGAATTCCCGCACGATGGTGGGATTGGCCTGGGTAGGTTGTAGGCAAAAGATTTCCCATTCTTGATACTTGATTCTGTCGAACAAATAGTGCTCGATGTCGTAATTTTCTTCATCAAAATGTTGGAACCCTTGTTCCTCCCATAACTGTCGAGCAATGAAAGACCTGTTGAAGCGGTCTTCAACATTGGCTGGGGCAAAACGTTTGTAGGTGGCCATAAGGATTTTGAGAGTTGAGATTCTTGGAGATTTTCTTGGAGAAAGTCTGAAAATTTCAAGAAGGTTTGTGAGTAGGCAGAGAGTATTGTGAGAGCAAGATTAGCAAATATTAAAGAAAACAAGAATGCAAGAGTGAATAGTTCAAGAGGGAGGGATTGCTTATATAGGCCTTGGCCTTGTAGCCGTTTTAAGCCACTAGCCGTTTTATATTCATTTAAACTTTTACTACCGTTTGCAATTACTGCCGTGGCGGGAATCTCGGCAGGCTAGCCGTTACACTGTTCTGCCCGTTGGAACTGCTGCGGCTCTAACACTGTTTTCTGCCTCGGCAGAATTCCTGCTGTGAACTATTTCTCCTTTATTCTTGCTTATTATCCTAAACAAAAATGAGAAAAATAATTAAAGCAAAAGCAAAAATTATAGAAAGTAAATATAACTAAACTAGTCCTAATATAATAATAAAAAGAAAAGTGAGAGATCATGTTACTGGTGGAGTGCATGCAAATGCATCTCCTAAGGTGATTCTCTCTTGCTGGACAAAGTGACTCTTCAAGTGTTGGCTATTGGCTTTATGTCCATCTTTGTTTTCCTTGATCTTTACCGCACCCTTTATGACTGGACAATGTGTTGTCCTGTTGGTTTCCTCCACATCTGCCTTACTTTTCTTGTCAAATATTCTGCCATAACGTATTTCCATTTTTCTACCGAGCATACTACCAAGGCAGTGGCTGTTGAAACATGATGTCTTTGTGCCTGCATCTGTGCTGTGAAGAACTTTGCACTCTTCTGCATCATCATGCCGTTTCAAATTGTGGAAGGCATTGAGTTTGACTTGTTGGTCATTGACCCTCATTGTCAACTCTCCTTTTTCCACGTCAATTAGTGTTCGTCCAGTGGCAAGGAAAGGTCTCCCTAGGATAATCGGTGCATTATCACCTGCTTCACAATCAAGGACAAGAAAGTCAGCGGAAAAAATAAATTTGTCAACTCTTACCAGTATGTCCTCGATTTTGCCTTTGGGTTGCACATATGATCGATCTGCAAGTTGGAGCATCACTGTTGTAGGTTTTGCCCTTCCTATTCTAAGCTTTTGAAGGACAGATTTGGGCATTAGGTTAATGCTTGCTCCAAGGTCGCATAGGGACTTACCTTCATAGTTATTACCTATCGCACAAGGTATGATAAAGCATCCAGGATCCTTCAATTTTGGTGGCATGCGATTATGTAGCATTGCCATGCATCCTTCGGTAGCAGCCACTCTTTCGAACTCCCCTAGTCTTTTTCTCTTAGACACAATGTCTTTCAAGAATTTAGCATAATTAGGCATTTGTTCAATTGCCTCTAAGAAGGGTAAGTTGATGTGGACTTGCTTTAAAATATCAAGAAATTTCTTGAATTGATGGTCCTGTTTTTGCTTTTTCAATCTTTGTGGGAAGGGTGGTGGTGTTCTCATCTCATCCAGGGTTTCTTTAGTTTGGAACTTAATACCTGGCACCACTAGGGTTGTTGCTGTCTCGACAGATTGTTCAGGAACTGTTGAGCTCTCTGCTGGGGCAGTGTTATCAGGATCAATTTGTTCAGCATCTAAATCCTCTTTTTCTGGTTTTGTTGATGGAACTTGGCCTGCTGGAATTTCTATCTTTTCCTTCAGCTGTAGACCACTCCTAGTAGTGATTGCCTTACATTGTTCATGGCCTATTACCTTAGCAACTTCAGTATTGCTAGGTAGTCCTCCTTGTGGTCTAGTGTTTAGGTTCTGAGCAAACTGCCCAACCTGAGTTTCCAATGCCTTAATTGTTGCTTCTTGGTTTTGCAACCTCATCTCAGTCCTATTTATAAACGCATCTATTCTTTTGATGAAGTTGCTATTCTCTGCCATATATGACTCAGTTTTCATCATGAATGCTTTCAGAGAATTTTCCAAGGAACTTACAGGCTGCTGCTGCATCTACTGCTGCGGCATTGGCTGTTGGACCTGCTGCTGCGACAGATGTTGCATTGGTTGCTGGAATCTTGGGGGTTGGGTGGTTGGATTCAAGGCATTATTAGGATTACTCCATGATAAGTTTGAATCCTTCTTCCATAAGGGGTTGTATGTGTTGGATATCATATTATTTCGGTTATAATTCCCAACATACATGCTGGCTTCTTGATTCATACAGTCAGAAGAATTGTAGTTACCTCCACATGAATTGCAAAAGGAATCAATAATTCTCTATAGAGCTCCCATGCCTCGTACATAGGTTCATCATCTGCCTATCGAAAAGAAGTGATTTCATTACGAATTCGATCATATAAATTTGTAGGATTAAAACGTGTAATGAAATCTCGGCATAATTCACTCCAAGATCCTATTAATCCTGCTGGAATGCTATTTAACCAGGTTTTCGCCCTATCCCTTAGTGAATAGGGGAATAATTTCAATCTCAAGACATCTTCATGGACTCCTTGGATTTTGAAGGAATTGCATATTTCCATGAATGACTTGAGGTGCTGCCTGACATCTTCAGTCATAGACCCACCAAACTATCCAATAGTGTTTAGCATATTGAACATGACAGTTTTTAGCTCAAAGTGGGCTTCTATTTCCGGTGTAACGAATCCTGGGTTTAACCCATTTAAGTCCTCTTCTAGGAAATCTCTGACAGTAAGCTGTCGCGGCCCTGGTGGCGGCGGAAGATCTCCATTGCCGGCAGATAAGTTATGTCCTGCCAGATGATCTGCCATAGCTCCTTGGATTTGTCTCCTCAACCTTTGCCGTGTACGTTCGATCTCTGGGTCTAACTCGTACAAAGGGTTGGTTGGGTTGGCCCTGGTCATACGCCAAGAAAAACAACAAAGTAAAATAAAAATTAAAAATTTAAAGCAAGAAAATAAAGAAAACAAAATTTAGTTGCCAATCACCGGAACGACGCCAAAAACTTGTTGCGTGTCAAAAGTGCGCAATTGGTGCAAGTGGACACATCACAAGTAATAAAGTGACCAGTATAATCGTGTATCGTCTCCACAGGGATTGGTCTACTTAATATGCCTTCTTCGTCTTCTTCCTCTGTAAAAAGAAATAAAATAAAGACACAGGTAATTTGGGTTTTGATGAAACTAAATAATTTGAAATAAAGAAAACTAAGTAAAAGGATGAGATTTGATTAAGAGAGAGGGCAAGATCCAGTTGTGTTGTGTTGTGGATTTGATTGACTTGTCTTTGTCCAATGCAATTGTACATCACTGCCTAGGCAGTACTGCAAATTACTGCCTTGGCAGCAACGATACTTGTCCGCCGCGGCAATCCCTTGCTCGTGTGTGGACTTTATCAATGTTCGGCAAAGTGTCCTTGGATGACTCCGCTTATCCCTAAGTCGAAGTACTGTTGGTGATCAATCCTTGATGGTACCTCCCGGCGTGAATCAATTATAATCATCAACCAATCTCACACTTCCTTTAGCCGCTGAAACTCTTAACCTATCCCTAGTCCGAGTTAGTATTTCACGATTGAAATACCGTACTTATCCCTTTCGTGAATCTAACTCTCCCGAGTTTAGATAAATATATTACTCACAAACTTTTCTCCCGAGCTTGAATGCAAGAACAAAGAATGGCAAAGGATAAGCAAACATTGATATGTTATTGCATTGAAACAAAGAACAAAGTACAATCTCCTCTCACAAGTACACGACAACCTTCACCTAAACCCTAAGAAAACTTAGAACATAATTTGATAGAAAGAAAACAATGAGTCTCAGGTTGAACTCTCTAAGAATCGCCTCCTCTATTCCCTTGGACAGCTAGGTCTTATATAGGCTTGGCCTAGGGCAAACCTTTCCTAAGTAAAATACAACTTGGAGTAGGGAACAAGTCATGTACATAAATGTCGCGTGTCAAAAGTGCGCGTTTAGTGCAAGTGGACACATCGCAAGTAATAAGTGAAAGTATTTTATCGAGTTATCGTCTCCTCAGGGACCGGTATACTTAATATGCTTTCTTCACCTTCTTGTTCTGTAGAAAAGTAAAACACAAGTGAGTTGATTTGATTTATCTAAACTAAGTAAAAATAAAGAGTTGAAATAATAGAGAGAGATGGGCTAGGATCCAGTTGCGTCGTATTGTGGATTTGATTGACTTATCTCTGTCCAATGCAATTGTATATCACTGCCTCGGCAGGACTGCAGTTTACTGCCTTGGCAGCGATAATACTGTCTGCCGCCGCAATCCCTTACTCGTGGGCAGACTTTACCAAACTTCGGCAAAGTGTCCTTGGATGACTCTGCTTATCCCTAAGTCAGAGTGCTGTTGATGACTAGTCCTTGATGATACCTCCTGGCGTGAACCAATTATACTCACCAACCAATCTCACACTTCTTTTAGCCGCTGAAACTCTTAACCTATCCCTAGGCCGAGTTAGTATTTCGTGATTGAAACACCGTACTTACCCCTTTCGTGAATCTAACTCTCCCGAGCTTAGATAAATGGATGATTCACAATATCCTCTCCCGAGCTCAATTGTGAAAACAAGGAATAACAAAGGATAAGCAAACCTTGATAACTTTATTGCATTGAATCAAAGACAAAGTACAATCTCCTCTCACAAATACTCGACAACCTTCACCTAATCCCTAAGAAGGTTTAGAACATAATGGAGGAGAAGAAAAAAAGAATAGAAATCGGCTCTCTCCCTAAGTATTCCGTGATTGTACATTGGGTGGCTAGGTCCTTATATAGGCTAGACCTAGGGCAAACCTTTCCTAAGTAGAATACAACTTGGAGTAGGGAACAAGTCAAGTACATAATAATAAAAATATTTCCAAGTTTGCTTTGGCTAAGGGGTTTTCCCGCGTGGTCTTCCTTTGGGCTTTTCCTTGTGCTAGCCAGCTCCGATCCATGGGCTTCAAGTCCAGACACGTTCCTTGGATTTTTATCTTTCCATCGCCTATAGTCTTGTTTTCTGTCTTTCTGCTGCTGCCTCGGCATCAGGACCTGCCTCGGCCTTGTCGCTGCCGCGGCACTAGTTCTCCTGCACAGATATGAAAACGCAGTAAAACGTGCCTTTTTTTGTAAATATTATCTATATGAATATAACTTTTAAATATATCACATTCAGCACATGCATTGGTCCGAGTGGGTGTATATTTGATGATTAATGCCCATAAAAGGAGTAAAAAATGATAGTGTGTTGAGCACTTATCACACCCCCAAACTCGAACTATTGCTTGTCCTCAAGCAATGCAAACCATCAATTTGCCGAACTCTACTCTCTCTTGGTCTTACATGTCCATCTATTCTCCCCACCATAACTAGGCCTATTCTTAAGCCTTAACCATTCGGTTACTCAAGGGTTTACCTAGAAACAAACTATAGGAATTGTGAGTGTGTGCGTTTTTGTGGACAAGTTGATTAAAGGCTTTCTTAGATAAACTCTAAGTTCAGGACAAATAGACATTGGTTAAGTGTTCTCTTCTTTTTCAAACCCTAAATCTTGAGCCGGTTTCAGGCACCTCAAAGACTTGTGTTTTTCTTTTCACTAAAATCCTTCTTTCTTTTTAATATTCCTTAACACATACTAGAGCCAATTTCGGGCACCTCTAGCATGAAGAAGAGACTTTCTAGAGCCGGTGGTAGGCACCTCTAGTTACTTTCCAAAAATCTAAGTCTTTATCACCTAAATTCATTAAAAGAATTCCTATAATCCAACAAGTCCCAAAAATGTGTAAAGTTTAAAGTTCTTCCTATAGTAAAAGCTTCTATGTTTTCATCCTTAAGCATCCTAAGGTTAAGTCCTCTTAACAGAACCTAAACATGGTAAGGAGAAAGATTTCTATAGCCTTAAAGAATAAACTAAGGCAATACTGATGATGAGCAGTGCAAAAGTGTAAGCATATAATTCAAGTAAGGCGGGGAGCATAAAAATTAAAAAAATATCACTGGAATACTCCTTTTTTTGGCAAAGCCGCGGCAGTAGATTGTTGCCTTGGCAGTGAATTTGCACCCCCAAACTCAAACCAAGCATTGTCCTCAATGCTTTATATTTGAAGAAATAAACGGCAAAACAGAATATGAATTATACGTAGCAAGTAAAAACAGTAAAAGCAATTAATATTGAATTAAGGACAAAGAAATTTAAAGCGACTCCGAAGAGCTGCTTGTAACAATATTCCTCCGTGGCCTTTACGCCAAATGCTTTGTCCTTGGTGAAGGCGATGGTTGTGTCTTTGCTTGCCGGGGCGGTTGGACTCGAGTAGGTGGTGTCCTTTGCATCGGGGCTTCTACCTCCTCTCCTTCTTCGACATCCGCCATCTCTTTGGTTATCATCACATCCGTTCCTCCTCCCATCGCAGTTGCTCCTCCGGTGTGGTGTGTGCTTGGGCCGGCGGTAGTAGAGCTTTGGTGCACATAGGCATCTATCTCGGCGGATAGACTGCCCATGATAATTGGCGATCGGGGTGGAGTGCTGAAAACGACCCTTCGCTTGGATGGCCTTCTGCTGGCAGAAGAGGCCGCGGTAGAATCTGCCGCCCTAGATGGGCCGACAGCCTGGTATTGGGGCTGAGGGTCCGCATGGAAGAACGGCCTTGGTCCTCCCGGGGCTGGTGTAGTCTCGGTGTAAGGTGCGGCGGTGACGAACATGTTGCTTGGGAACTCCGGGAATTGTACTCCTTGGTCCGGGAAGGCATGCAGCATCATCTGGGCTAGAGTGCCATTGAAGTCCCTTTGGTACTCCATGTACCATTGTTGTCGAAGATCCATTACTACCATTCGTTGCAAGATTTCCTGGTACGGGTCTGCTGCGGCAAAGGTGTGAGCAGTACCAGGCATGTCTGCCGTGTACTGGGCCCCGGCAGCAGTATCGGTAGTGAACTGCTGCGGCGTTGCCTGGACAGGTTCTGCTTGCGTGATCTGCATGACTTTGTGGCAGAAGTCCCTGGTGCATCCTCGTCGTGGGGGCGTGTATTCGTCCGTTTCATCAATTGTTACACCTGCAAAAACACATAAACCCGTAATCAAGCAAGGGAAATACAATGGTCCTCTATCTTTCTTACCGCACTTATGAATTTCCCGTAGGATGATTTCTCCAACGTTGATGGTCCTCTTGTTGATGATGGATTGGATAAGCACCAATCTCTTGCGATCCACCGTGCTATTGTGTGATGTTGGGATGAGGCGTCGTTTGACGAAGGTATTCCATATCTTGGCCTCTGGCTTTGTCTTGTTACGGATCCTCGATGGGTACCGGTTTCCCATGGGGTGTTCCCGTAACAAAGATCGTCTTTAATGAGTTCATAGTCCTCGGCAGTGACATCCTCCAAGAATTCGGCGTGGATATCACTGTCTAGGGTGAGGCCGTAGAAATTATTGATCGTCTCGGCATCGAGCTGGACTGGCTTGCCGCGGCAGTTAACAAATAGGGAGTCTTTGTTGGGCCCATGAGCGTAGAACTCCCGGACAATCGTGGCATTCGCCTGGGCAGGTTGAAGACAGAAAATTTCCCAATTCTGGTACGTAATTCTGTCATAGAGGTAGTGTTCAATGCCGTAGTTCTCTTTGTCCGCATGCTGGAAACCTTGCTCTTCCCAAAGTTGCCTAGCGATGAAAGATCGGTTGAATCGATCTTCAACGTTGGCTGGGGCGAATCTTTTGTATGTTGCCATCAAGATAGAGAGATGTGAGTTCTTGGAGGTTTTTCTTGAAGAGAATCTGGAGATTTTACAAGAATTAGAAGGCAGAGAGTAATTGAGAGAGAGATTGTTATGAATACTAAAGAAAACAAGAAAGTAAGAGTGAATAGTTCAAGAGGAAGGAGTTTCTTATATAGGCCTCGGCCTTGTGACCGTTGAGATCACTAGCCGTTTGTAACCGTTTCCTTTTTCTGCCGTGGCAGGAATCTCGGCATACTAGCCGTTACATTGTTCTGCCCGTTGGGACTGCTGCGGCCCTGACACTGTTTTATTGCCTCGGCAGAGTTCCTGCTGTGAACTATTTTCCCCTTATTTTTGCTTTTTATTCCTAAATAAAACACACAAAAGAAAAATACTGAAAGCGAAAATAATTAGAAAAATATAAAAATAAACTACTAATCCTAATATAATAATAAAGAAAAGGGGAGAGGTTATGTTACTGGTGGAGAGCATGCAAATGCATCTCCCAAAATTATTCTCTCCCTTAGGCCCAAAATATGTATCGGTTGTGGGCCACTCCTTTTTGTTGTCTGTCCATCCACCTTGGGCTTAATCTTCTTCCCGAATATTCTGCCGAGCAGACTGCGCAGGCAGGATATCTTATTATCTACGGTGTGGATGCCCTTGCATTCCTCTGGATCATCATACTTCTTTAAGTTGTGGAATGCGTTGAGTTTGACTTATTGGTCATTGACCCGCATAGTCAACTATCCTTTTTCCACGTCAATTAATGTGCGTCCAGTTGCTAGAAAGGGTCTCCCAAGGATGATCGGTGCATTGTCATCTGCTTCACAATCAAGGAATAGGATCGATCCGCTAGTTGGAGCATCACTGTTGTAGGTTTCGGCCTTCCAATTCCAAGCTTTTAGAAGACTGATTTAGGCATGAGGTTTATGCTTGCTCCAAGGTCACATAGGGCCTTACCTTCATAGCTCTTTCCTATCGCACAAGGTATAGTAAAGCAACCAGGATCTTTTAACTTTGGTGGCATGCGGTTATGCAACATTGCCATGCATCCCTCGGTAGCAGCCACTGTCTCAAACTCACCTATTCGTTTTCTCTTTGACACCATGTCCTTTAGGAACTTGGCATAGTTCGGCATTTGTTCAATAGCTTCAACGAACGGTATGTTGATGTGGACTTGCTTCAAGATGTCGAGGAATTTCTTGAATTGCTGGTCCTATTTTTGCTTTTTCAACCTTTGCGGGAAAGGTGGTGGTGGTCTCATCTCCTCTAGGGTTTCTTTAGTTTGAAATTTTATACCTGGCACCACTGGAGTTGTTGCTGCCTCGGCAGGCTGCTCAGGAGCTGCAATGCTTTCTGCCGGGGCAGTGTTGTCAACTTCAGTTTGCTCGGCCTCTTTTCTTGCTTGATCTGCTGATTGAATTTGGCTCTCTGGGATCTTCTCCTTCAGCTGTAGACCACTCCTAGTAGTGATTGCCTTACACTGTTCATGGCTCATTACCTTAGCAACTTCAGTATTGCTAGGTAGGCTTCCTTGTGGTCTAGTGTTTATGCATTGAGCAAACTGCCCAACCTGAGTTTCCAGCGTTTTTATGTCCGCTTCTTGATTTTGCAACCTCAGCTCAGTCCTATTCATGAAGGCATCTGTCCTCTTGATGAAATTATTATTTTCTGCCATGCATGACTCAGTTTTCATCATGAAGGCCTTTAGCGTGTTTTCCAATGAACTTACCGGTTGCTGCGACATCGGCTGCTGGACTTACTGCTGCGACATTGGTTGCTGAAATCCCGAAGGTTGGGTGATTGGGTTTAACGCATTGTTTGGGTTGCTCCATGATAGGTTTGGATGCCTCTTCCATGAGGGGTTGTATGTGTTGGACATCACATTGTTACGGTTGTAGTTCCCAACATACATACCAGTTTCTTGATTCATGCAGTCAGAGGAACTGTGGTTGCCTCCACATAAGTCACAGTATGAATCAATTACCTTGACCTCACGGGTATTGTGTTCTAACTGTAGGTTTTGCACCATCTTGGTAAGAGAGGCCAATTGTGCTGCCACTGAACTTGATGAATCTAATTCATTTACCGTGGCTTGGCGTCTTACTCCTCCTCGCCTAGATGTAGGAAACTGGAAGTCATTCTTTACGAGTTTATTCAGTATTTCAATAGCTTCCTCAGGTGCTTTGTCCAAGAGTGTTCCGTTTGCTGAGGCATCTAACATCATCCTTGTCGGGGCATTCGTGGCATTGTAAAACATTGTCATCTCTGTAGCGTTCTCATGCCTCATACATTGGTTCGTCTTCTGCCTGTCGAAAAGAGGTAATTTTATTACGGATTCTATCATATAAATTAGTAGGATTAAAACGAGTAATGAAATCACGATAAAGTTCACTCCAGGAACCAATAGATCCTGTTGGAATGCTATTTAACCACGCTTTCGCTCTATCCCTCAGTGAATAGGGGAATAGCTTTAATCGCAAGACATCTTCATGGACTCCTTGGATTTTGAAAGAGTTGCAAATTTCCATGAAGGACTTGAGGTGCTGCCTTGCGTCTTCAGTTGCAGACCCACCAAATTGTCCAATTGTATTTAACATATTGAACATAACGGGTTTGAGTTCAAAATGGGCTGCTTCAATCTCTGGTGTAACGACTTCTGGGTTTAATCCGTTTAAGTCCTCTTCCAGGAAGTCCCTGACAGTGAGCTGCCGCGGCCCAGGTGGCGGCGGAAGGACTCCATTACCGGCAGGTAAGTTTTGTCCTGCCGGATGTTCTGCCCTGGATCCTTGGATCTGTCTCCTCAACCTTTGCCTTGTTCTTTCGATCTCTGGATCTAATTCGTACAAGGGGTTGGTTGGATTGGCCCTGGTCATACACCAAGAAAAACAAAAGTAAAATAAAAATAAAAATAAAGAAGAAAATAAAGAAAACAAAATTTAGTTGCCAGTCCCCGGCAACGGCGCCAAAAACTTGTCGCGTGTCAAAAGTGCGCGTTTAGTGCAAGTGGACACATCGCAAGTAATAAGTGAAAGTATTTTATCAAGTTATCGTCTCCTCAGGGACCGATATACTTAATATGCTTTCTTCACCTTCTTGTTCTGTAGAAAGATAAAAACACAAATGAGTTGATTTGATTTATCTAAACTAAAATAACTAAATAAAAATAAAGGATTGAAATAATAGAGAGAGATGGGCTAGAATCCAGTTGCGTCTTATTGTGGAATTGATTGACTTGTCTCTGTCCAATGCAATCGTATATCACTGCCTCGGCAGCACTGCAGTTTTACTACCCTGGCAGCGATAATACTGTCTGCCGCGGCAATCCCTTACTCGTGGGCAGACTTTACCAAAGTTCGACAAAGTGTCCTTGGATGACTCCGCTTATCCCTAAGTCAGAGTGCTGTTGATGACTAGTCTTTGATGATACCTCTCGGCGTGAACCAATTATACTCACCAACCAATCTCACACTTCTTTTAGCCGCTGAAACTCTTAACCTATCTCTAGGCCGAGTTAGTATTTCGCGATTGAAACACCGTACTTACCCCTTTCGTGAATCTAACTCTCCCGAGCTTAGATAAATGGATGATTCACAATATCCTCTCCCGAGCTCAATTGTGAAAACAAGGAATAACAAAGGATAAGCAAACCTTGATAACTTTATTGCACTGAATCAAAGACAAAGTACAATCTCCTCTCACAAATACTCGACAACCTTCACCTAATCCCTAAGAAGGTTTAGAACATAATGGAGAGGAAAGAAACAAGAGTAGAAGTCGGCCCTCTCCCTTGGTATTTCGTCTATTGTACATTGGGTGGCTAGGTCCTTATATAGGCTAGACCTAGGGCAAACCTTTCCTAAGTAGAATACAACTTGGAGTAGGGAACAAGTCAAGTACATAATTAAATATATTTCCAAGTTTATATTCGGCTAAGGGGCTTTCCCGCGTGGTCTTCCTTTGGGCTTTTCCTTGTGTTAGCCAGATTCGATTTATGGCTTCAAATCCGGACACGTTCCTTGGATTTTTGTCTTTCCATCGCCTATAGTCTTGCTTCTTGTCTTTTTGCTGCTGCCTCGGCATCAGGTCCTGCCTCGGCCTTGTCTCTGCCGCGGCACTGGTTCTCCTGCACAGATATGAGAATGCAGTAAAATGTGCCTTTTTTTGTAAATATTATCTATATGAATATAACTTCTAAATATATCACATTCAGCACATGCATTGGTCCGAGTGGGTGTATATTTGATGATTAATGCCCATAAAATGAGTAAAAAGTGATAGTGTGTTGAGCACTTATCAATAAATAAAATATTTCCAAGTTTATTCCAAATAAGAAGCTTTCCCGCATGGCCTTGTCTTAGGCTTTTCCTCGTGCTAACTAGCTCCGATCCTTGTGCTGCGTGTCCAGAAACGTCTCTTGTATTTTTCTCTTTCAATTGCCTACAGTATCGCTACTTGTCTTTCAGCTGTTGCCTCGGCATCAGGTCCTGCCTCGGCCACGTTGCTGCTGCGGCAATAGTATTCCTGCACATATGTAAAAATGCAGTAAAACTTGCCTTTTCTGCAGATATCATCTTTATAAGCATAACTTCTAAATATATCACATTAAGTGTATGCATTGGTCCAAGTGGGTGTAGATTTAATGATTAATGCCCATAAAAGGTGTAAAAAGTGATAGTGAGTTGAGCACTTATCATTGAGTATCAAGTTTTTCTTGCATCCAAGAATTTACAACAGCAACGATCACCAGACCCTTCCCTTCCGATAATACGATCTTTCTGCGTCTTTGGCACTTCTCCTATGATTGCATCCAGCCCATGGATGTTTAATATTTGGGTTCCTCGCTATCCACCCTTTCAAAGGGATTTTACTAACATCATCAGTGGTGTTTTATATATGATAACTTCTTTATTTGTTTTTGTCACGACGGAAGATAATTTGGATCTTGACTCCCTCTGGTCTATGCAGAGGATGCGACCATGGAGCTAAAAAGTTTACTTTATGTTCATCAGTTTGTCTGTTCTTTCGCCTGCCCATCTGTGCAAAGGAAAAGGTCTCTATAATATCCTTTCAACCTTTAGAGCAAACTCCCGACTATCCTGGTGGAGGAGTCTCTCTCCATGTAATGATCGGCTCTTCTTTCCAATGGCGGAACATCGAACTATGGGTAGGACGATGGATGTTATCAACTGGAGGCAAGCTATACTTTCGGAGGACTTTTGCTTTGTTTCGGAGTTCCTACCTTTTCAGTCAATGATCGTTTTAACCGATCCTAATCTTTGGAGGTCTTTGGACTCCTACTTCAACTCTATTATGCTTTTATTTTTATTATTTTTATCCTTGTTCTTCCTAATTCCTATAACTCTTAATCATTGTCTCCTGCTCTTTGCATCTACAAATGGTTTCTTAGTCAACAAGATCGTTATTCTAGCGCTCTCTTCCGATCCTGTATTCAAGCAGTCAGATCCTGCTACTGCTCTTGTCAACTTCCTTGGGCGATCTGCAACTCATATTGTTTGGAACTGGTTTGGCATGCTTTTCCCTATCTCAACTGTTAGGTTTTTCTTTGGTTTTTTCTCTTCTTGCAAGAGATTCATGTCGCCTATCACTGCTTTCCTCGGTCCCCCTCCCGGTGCACCTATAAACTCGACTATCTGCAGCAAATATGCTTGGAGGTCGGTAGACCAGTTAATCCATGCTCGACAACAACTACGCACCAAATTTTTGTTAGTAATAATACATGTAAGTATGATGGATCTTTGGAGAGTGTTTCTCTTGGTTCATACCTTTCGAGTAAGGGTTTTGATTTTTATTACCAGGATTGTTTGTTCTTGGGTTTCTTGCATTATGTTTTCTATCTTCCGATTTCATATTACGTTTACTGATATGTTTTTTTGGATTCGTTTCTTATGGCAAACACGTGTTTATGAAGATCGAACACATGTCTGTTTGTATTTCTTTTCATCTCCAGATGCGCCTATCACAATGTTATCAGCCTCCTTAGTCACTCCGACACCGTGTTTCAATTCTAGGGTCTCTTCTTTGGTCCGGTCTGCATGAGATCCACATCTAAGGTCTTTGTTTACTTCGGATCATCTCAAGTTAAACCTATGGAATCGGCACGATACAAGTTAGTTTACTCTCTTCACTCTATAATTTACTTCTTATATATTATCTTTACGCACATACCACCCTTTCAAAGGGCTTTATCCAACACCCGTTGTGGTGTATTCTATTCAAACAAATTATCTTGTATAATTCCAATACCTTATTCTATTCCTCCATCTCTTGCCAATGCTACTAGCGGCTTTCTCCCTTCCCGTCTTCATCTTTATCTTGCGTCAAAAGTAACATTGTGTTCGACCACAATGGTTCAGATTACTTCTTGGACTATATATATTTCTCAAAAGAATTATATTTCAATCCTTACAAGGACTCCTAATTTCTACTTCTATGAATCTGTTTATGGTCATACTTCTCTTGCAAGGACTCTTGCTTGCTTTCTACTTCATATTTACTATTATAAAGGATTTTATTCTTGTTTTCCTATAGTAACTCAAACTCTCTCTTCCATCCTATATATAACCATCCTTAGCCCTCCTACTCTACCATCTCAACAAAATTCTTTTTTGAATTTGGCCATCGTTCCTCTCAACTTTTCTTTTACTCTCCACAACCAATTCTCAATGGATTCTAAATCCTTTACTCAACAACTTGAGAATCTTCAATTCACCTAAGATGAACAAGCTGCTATTTTTCAACCTAGTATTTCTTGGGATTCTTCCAAAGAGGAAGCACACTCTACCCTATTAGGAAATCTTCGAACCTCCAAAGACATAGATGACCTAGTCATCATAAAAGTTTTTACTGGATTTGGACTCCGGCTAAGGTTACCTCCATGAGGGTTTTAAAACCACATATGTTTCTCATCTGTTTTAAAGATGTGCAGGTTAAAGATGATATCCTGACTAGGGGGCCTTGGACTTACAAGGACGAATGGCTAGCCCTTGTGCAATACAATCCCAACATAAGCCTAGACGAACACCACTTTCAAACGATGAATATTTAGGTACGTATCTACAACATTCCCCCTATCTTCCTTGCGTCTGAAGAATCTGCCCATCACACTGGAGAGTCCCTTGGGGCTTTGATTGGAACAGTCACAAAAATTGATACTAGGAAAATTGACTTCAATATGATTGAATACCTCCGAGTCGGTTTAACATTAGATGTTACTAAGCCAATTAGACGTTGTGTTGCTATTGGCAGGGGACCAACCACTAGGTTTTGTCCACTTCAATATGAACGTCTCTCCACAATATGTCACTGTTGTGGTATAATTGGCCACTCGAAGGATTTTTGTTCTATCCCAGTTGAGGCACGTCCTGGACAACTACAATATGGGGACTGGCTCCGGTTTGTTCCTAAGAAAAAGGATGCACAACCTCCACTAAAAGGACGAATTCATTACTCAAACTCCGGTCCTTGTACCGCCCAGTGTGCGGAAACTTCCTCTCAAACTTCAACAAACCACCAAGGTGACATCAATAAGAATGGAAATTCTCCTAAGAAATCATCTCAACTTAATGACCAAGTGTGTGCTCCGAGTAATGCTTCCCCACATAACATCCCAAAAGGTCCTCGATTTCTACCAACTGTTGCTAGTCGTCTAATCGCTCGTCGATGTCCCCCCCAACCATCACAAATGGCTTTTCCTGAATAAGGTTCTAAAATTTCCACACTTTTGAAGGCTTCGACTTTAGATGATACCGACGATATCAGTTTGTTGGAACCGGATCTCCGAGACTTAGAAAGAGATCTTGCTAATGATCCTGACTTCCAGGCGGCTGCTGAGTGGCTGGACTCTGCACCAACCCCCAAACGAGTTGCTAGACCAACCTCGGGTAGAGGTACCAAACGCACACCAACACCACCTTCTGATGAGGTTAATAAGTCCAAGCGGACTCGACTTTCGGCTAAGGCCTCTACTGAAAGAGTTGGGATG
Source organism: Abelmoschus esculentus (assembly GCA_035048815.1). Taxonomy (NCBI): domain Eukaryota; kingdom Viridiplantae; phylum Streptophyta; class Magnoliopsida; order Malvales; family Malvaceae; genus Abelmoschus; species Abelmoschus esculentus. The sequence goes on from JAUCBN010000055.1 coordinate 7,921,583, forward strand.
AGCAGCGGCAAAAACTCTTCGGCGGAGGTTAACGGTGATCAACCCCGCCGAGTCACATGAAACTATTATGTTGGAACTGTCAGGGTCTTGGCAACACTCAGGCAGTTCTCGCCTTAAAACGTGCTATCTCAAAGCATGATGCCAATTTTCTTTTCCTTTGTGAAACTAGGTTAAACAAATAGAATATGGACCGTATTAGGACTAAGTTAGGAATGCATGGTTGCATTGCCGTTGAATCCAACCCTTCTTGTACAGGGCTTGCTGTTATTTGGAATAATAAATGTTCTATTGATTTGCTTTCTTATTCGGATCGTCATATTGATATTATTATTTCCTTTGGTCAAACACAATTCCATTTTTCTGGCTTACATGGTTACGTTGAAACTGCGAACAAGTACAAAACCTGGTAACTAATAGATACTCTACAATCTACCTCTTCCCTTCCTTGGCTTTTAGGAGGGGACTTTAATGAAATCCTCTATGATAATGAAAAACGTGGCGGTATCCGTCGTGCGCGATCACAAATTAATAATTTCAGAGATTGTCTTACTAAGAATGACCTTTTTGATTGTAAGCCAACGTCAGGATGATTCACTTGGACTAGATCTGGACGTAATATGGAAAGAATTGATAGGTTCCTTGGGAATTCTGATTGGTTTAATTCCTTTCCTAACTGTCAAGCTATATCTTTCTTTCAGGCAAGATCTGACCATTGCCCAATCTTACTTGATACTAATCCACCTCGGGCTCTCCGACCCAACCACTCTAAAAACCTTTTTCTCTTTGAGAATTGTTGGGCTAATAGCCTGGATGTTTCATTGCAAATTAGAGAGATTTGGTCTAACCCTTCTCGCTCGACCCTTGATAAATTTAAGGACATTGGACGATTTTTAGCCTCTTGGAAAATAAATAAACGTATTAAATCCAATGAACGTATCAGTCAACTTAATGATTTCATTAATATGTGCCTCAAACGACATCTCTCTGATGCAGACATTCAAAACTTTACTTCTGCTAAAAGCGAGCTTGATAGTTTGTTAAACGTGAAAGAAATATACTAGACCCAACGATCTCGGACACAATGGCTAGCACATGGTGACAAAAATATCTCTTTCTTTCATGCCAGAGCAAATAATCGACGACAGAAGAATCACATTGCTGGGCTTTTTAATAACCAGAATATATGGCAAACACATACAACATATATCATGTCTACTGCTATTGACTACTTTCGAAATCTATTTTCGTCCTCATCTCCTACTACTGCATCTTCTATTATGGATAACATTCCCACTATTGTAACTGAACCGATGAATAATAACCTTCTTAAGGACTTCACAGCAGACAAAATTACCATTGCTTTTCGTGATATCGATCCTCGGAAATCTCCAAGAGTTGATGGTTTCCCAAATGGCTTCTTTAGGAAGCATTGGGAGATCTTTGGCCAGGATTTTATAAGCCTTTGCCTTGGACTCTTACGAGGGTCGGTTAATATGGAAAAGGTCAATCGTACTATCATTGTTCTTATACCCAAGATCAGTGATCCCACAACAATGCGCCATCTAATACCTATTAGCCTTTGCACAGTCATTTACAAGATAGTTGCGAAAGTACTTGTTAATCGTCTGAAATCTATCATACCTCTATGCATAAGTGGTAACCAAGTTGCTTTTGTCCAAGGGCGGAACATCACTGACAATATACTCATTGCACATGAGCTTATCCACACCTTACATACCGATGAGACCTCACTTCCCAAAGGTGCTAGCTTAAAGCTAGACATGGAAAAGGCATTCGACCGTGTTGAATGGACTTTCCTTGAGCAAGTTACGCTTAAGCTCGGTTTTAACACCCATTGGGTTTCTCTTATTATGAGATGTATATCCTCCGTTTCCTTCCAAGTACGTGTCAACGATTCCCTTTCACGGCCCTTTAAACCTCACAGAGGTTTGCGGCAAGGGGACCCTCTTTCTCCTTTCCTCTTTTTGTTCTGTACCCAAGGCCTATCATCACTGCTCAGTGCTGAGCAAGAAAATGGTAATCTCCCAGGACTTTGTGCCAGTAGGAATGGGCCTCGCATTAACCACCTCCTTTTTGCGGATGACTGCGTTGTATTCATCAAGAATACAACTATAGAAGCTCAACGACTTAAAGATGCTTTACACACTTATGCTACTTCGTCTGGGCAGGCGGTGAACTTTGAAAAGTCTACTATTTTCTTTTCTCGGAAAACCCCCACGTCGCTTTGAGCGGAAATTAATGATATCCTTCACGTAAGAGAAGTTGATGATCCGGGCATTTATCTGGGAGTCCTTCTCTTAATAGGGAAAAACAAGACTGCGACCTTGGGTTTTACCAGGGACAAAATGAATGTCAGCCTGAGTAAGTGGGATAAACACCTTTCCTTTAGTGGTAGAGAAATTTTTATCAAATCAGTCATCCAATCTATACCCCAGTATGTTATGTCTTGCTACCTTCTACCACAAAACATCATTGATGATATGACTACTTCGATACGTCGATATTGGTTCTGGGAAAGCTGACAAACGAGCATATGCTTCCTTAGGACACCATCTGTATGCCGAAAGCAACAAGAGGGATAGGTTTTCGTGACCTTCACCACTTCAATGTCGCTTTACTAGGTAAACAAATTTGGCGTTTAATATGTGAACCTGATAACCTCTTAAGTCAGGTCTACAAATTCAAGTACTATCCCACAGGTTCTATCCTTTAATCTAGTCATAATCGAAAATTTTCTTTTGCTTGGAAAGGAATTAGCATAGCTATCTCTAAGCTTCACGATGGTTTCCTCAAACGACCAGGTATATCTAGTCAACTTCAAATCCACTTTGACAAATGGGGCGGCTCTCAGCCTGTGCACCTTTATGGAGATTATGAAGTGAATGATGAAGTCCCTCTTCGAGCAAGTACCTTCATGGCGCCTAACCTACCCCGATGGGACGATTCAAAGGTAAGAGAATACTTTTCCTATGAAGATGCCAATACCATCCTTAATGTGCCCATTATCAATGACAAAAAAGACACCACCCTTTGGGGTCACCATGACTCTGGCATCTACACGGTACGGTCTGGTTACCAATTCCTGCAGTTACAGCCAGGGCCAATCAATAGGCCTTCTAAACTTTGGAAAATTCTATACAAACTGCCCACTCTACCAAAGGTTCGTTCCTTTGGATGGCGCTTATGTCATGATGCTTTACCAACGGGCCATAAACTCCTCCAAGCAAATCTTGGCACGGGGGTATGCCCGATTTGCAATATAACTACTGAAACCACCATCCATGCTATGAGGGATTGTCCCAGTGCCAAAGATGCGCTCCAATTGGCAGGACTCCCCGCTCGAATTTTCTACACCTCCTCCTTTTTTCCTCACCAATGGCTCACCGAAGTAGCTGGGTTTCTTTCCCTACATCAATTCTCTTTCCTCATTACACTACTATGGAATTTATGGAACCGCCGCAATGATTTTGTCCATAACAACCATCTCCAACCGATTTGGTTAACTGTTTCCAATACCCAAACTCTCTTTAATGATTATACGTCAATCAATGAAACTTCCCATCAACGTTCCCAGCTAGTTGAGCCCATTTTTGCTCAAGCTAGATGGACGAAACCGAATCCTGGTTTCGTCAAGATTAACACAGATGGTGCCTTTGACCCTGTGTTAAAGGTTGCTGCTGCAGGTGTTATCGCTCGTGATTCTTTTAGCTCCGTTCTTGGTGGTTGTTCTATGCCGCTCGTATTCTGTCCGGATCCAACTTCTGTCGAGGCTCTTGCCATTTTGGAAGGTTAAAAATTCGCGATTACCAATGGTTGGACTAATGTGGTCATTGAAACTGACTCAGCTTCCATTGCCAACAACGTTAATAATACACATCACCAAGATCTCTCCACGGTGCGACATTTGGTGTTCCACATCCGCTCCACTCTTAGTACTTTGCCTGATTGTAAGATTTTTTATGTACCTAGAGAAGGAAACGTTGTAGCCCATGTCTTAGCTACTAGGGCTTTGCGTTCTTTTATGTCTTGTTATTTTGGTTATATCTTTCCCGACTTTATCCGGGCCTTTGTAAGCTTAGAGAGGTTCCCCTCCTCTTCTCAATAAAACCATGGGTACTCTTTTCCCCATAGGGGCCTTCTCACCACTGGAGGAGACTAGCTATAGGGTTTTTTTAATGAGGCCCTTTCCTTCAAAAAAAAAGTCAAAGGTTTTACTATAAAGCCCAATTAGAAACACAAGCTTTAAACCCAACAAAACAGTGATAAAATGAGATTAATTTAAATTTCATTAGTTCAAATATTTAATTATATCCTTCTGAATCTAATTATACAGGTTAATTTATATTTTACAGCATTTTACTCAGTTAAAATTTCAACGGTTTTACTTTAAAGCCCAATTAAAATGTATGCTTTAAACCCAACAAAACGGTCACAAAATGATATTAATTCCAAATTTTATGACTTCAAATATTTAATTATAGCCTTCTGAATCTCATTATACAAGTTAATTTCAATTTTAGAGCATTTTACTCAGTTAAAATTTCAACGGTTTTACTATAAAGCCCAATTAAGAATGTAAGCTTTAAACCCAACAAAACGGTCACAAAATGAGATTAATTCAAATTTTATGAGTTCAAATATTTAATTTTAGGCTTCGGAATCAGATTATACAGGTTAATCTCAATTTTAAAGCATTTTACTCAGTTAAAATTTCAACGGTTTTACTTTAAAGCCCAATTAAAAAAGTACGCTTTAAACCCATCAAAACGGTCACAAAATGAGAATAATTCAAATTTTATGAGTTCAAATATTTAATTTTAGGCTTCTGAATCTGATTATACAGGTTAATCTCAATTTTAGAGCATTTTACTCATTTAAAAGTTCAAAGGTTTTACTGTAAAGCCCAATTAAAAATGTATGCTTTAAACCCAACAAAACGGTCACAAAATGATATTAATTCAAATTTTATGAGTTCAAATATTCAATTTCAGACTTCAGAATCTGATTATACAGGTTAATTTCAATTTTAGAGCATTTTACTCAGTTAAAATTTCAACGGTTTTATTGTAAAGCCCGATTAAAATTATACGCTTTAAACTCAACAAAACGATAACAAAATGATATTAATTAAAATTTTATGCGTTCAAATATTTAATTATAGCCTTCTGAATCTGATTATACAGGTTAATTTCAATTTTAGAGCATTTTAATCAGTCAAAATTTCAACGGTTTTTCTGTTAAGACCAATTAGAAACGCACGCTTTAAACCCAACAAAAAGGTCACAAAATGAGATTAATTCAAATATTTAATTATAGCCTTCTTAATCTGATTATACAGGTTAATTCAAATTTTATGAGTTCAAATATTTAATTTTAGGCTTCTGAATCTGATTATACAGGTTAATCTCAATTTTAGAGCATTTCACTCAGTGAAAATTTCAACAATTTTACTGTAAAGCCCAATTAAAAATTTACACTTTAAACCCAACAAAACGATCACAAAATGAGATTAATTCAAATTTTATGAGTTTAAATATTCAATTTCAGGCTTTAGAATCTGATTATATAGGTTAATCTCAATTTCAGAGCTTTTTACTCAGTTAAAATTTCAGTTGTTTTACTGTAAAGCCCAATTAAAAGTGTACGCTATAAACCCAATAAAATGGTCACAAAATGAGATTAATTCAAATTTTATGAGTTCAAATATTTAATTTTAGCCTTCTAAATCTGATTATACAGGTTAATCTCAATTTTAGAGCATTTTACTCAGTTAAAATTTCAACGGTATTACTGTAAAGCCCAATTAGAAACACACACTTTAAACCCATCAAAACGGTCACAAAATTAGACTAATTTAACTTTTCAAATATTTAATTTTAGGCTTCTGAATCTGATTATACATGTTAATCTCAATTTTAGAGCATTTTACTCAGTCAAAATTTTAATGGTTTTACTGTAAAGCCCAATTAAAAATGTACGCTTTAAAACAACAAAACAGTCATAAAATTAGATTAATTCAAATTTTATAAGTTCAAATATTCAATTTCAGGCTTTAGAATCTGATTATACTGGTTAATCTCAATTTTAGAGCATTTTACTCAGTTAAAATTTCAACGGTTTTACTGAAAAGCCCAATAAAAAATGTACGCTTTAAACCTAACAAAACGGTCACAAAATGAGATTAATTCAAATTTTATGAGTTCAAATATTTAATTATAAACTTCTGAATCTGATTATACAGGTTAATCACAATTTTAGAACATTTTACTCAATTAAAATTTCAACGGTTTTACTTTGAAGCCCAATTAAAAATGTACGCTTTAAACCCAACAAAACGGTCACAAAATGAGATTAATTCAAATTTTATGAGTTCAAATATTTAATTTTAGCCTTATGAATATGATTATACAGGTTAATCTTAATTTTAGAACATTTTACTCAGTTAAAATTTCAACAGTTTTAATGTGAAGCCCAATTAGAAACGCACGCTTTAAACCCAACAAAACAGTCATAAAATTAGATTAATTCAAATTTTATGAGTTCAAATATTCAATTTCAGGCTTCAGAATCTGATTATACTGGTTAATCTCAATTTTAGAGCATTTTACGCAGTTAAAATTTCAAGTTTTATTGTTAAGCCCAATTAAAAATGTTCTATTTAAACCCAACAAAACACTCATATAATTAGATTATTTCAAATTTTATGAGTTCAAATATTTAATTATAGCCTTCTGAATCTGATTATACAGGTTAATTTCAATTTTAGAGCATTTTACTCAGTTAAAATTTCAACGGTTTTACTGTAAAGTCCAATTAAAAATATACGCTTTAAACTCAAGAAAACGGTCACAAAATGATATTAATTCAAATTTTATGAGTTCAGATATTTAATTTTAGCTTTCTGAATCTGATTATACAGGTTAATCTCAATTTTAGAGCATTTTACTCAGTTAAAATTTCAATGGTTTTACTGTAAAGCCCAACTTAAAAATGTACGCTTTAAAACCAACAAAACGGTCACAAAATGATATTAATTCAAATTTTATGAGTTCAAAAATTTAATTATAAACTTCTGAATCTGATTTTACAGGTTAATTTCAATTTTAGAGCATTTTACTTAGTTAAAATTTCAACGGTTTTACTATAAAGCCCAATTAAAAATGTACGCTTTAAACCCAACAAAACAGTCACAAAATTAGATTAATTCAAATTTTATGAGTTAAAATATTTAATTTTAGGCTTCTGAATCAGGTTATACAGGTTAATCTCAATTTTAGAGTATTTTACTCTGTTAAAAGTTTAAAGGTTTTACTGTAAAGCCCAATTTGAAACGCACGCTTTAAACCCAACAAAACACTCATAAAATTAGTTTATTTCAAATTTTATGAATTCAAATATTTAATTATAGCCTTCTGAATATGATTATACAGGATAATTTCAATTTTAGAGCATTTTACTCAGTTAAAATTTCAAAGGTTTTACTGTGAAGACCAATTAGAATCGCACGCTTTAAACCTAACAAAACCAACATAAAATTAGATTAATTCATATTTTATGAGTTCAAATATTCAATTTTAGGCTTCAGAATCTGATTATATAGGTTAATCTCAATTTTAGAGTATTTTACTCAGTTAAAATTTCAACAGTTTTACTATGAAGCCCAATTACAAATGTGTGCTTTAAACCCAACAAAACGGTCACAAAATGATAAAAATCTAAATATTATGATTTCAACTATTTAATTATAGCCTTTTGAATCTGATTATATAGGTTAATTTCAATTTTAGAGTATTTTACCCAATTAAAATTTCTATGGTTTTACTATAAAGCCCAATTAGAAACGCACGCTTTAAACCCAACAAAACAGTCATAAAATTAGATTAATTCAAATTTTATGAGTTCAAATATTCAATTTCAGGCTTCAGAATCTGATTATATAGGTTAATCTCAATTTTAGAGCATTTTACTCAATTAAAATTTCAACGGTTTTACTGTAAAGCCCAATTAAAAATGTACGTTTTAAACCCAACAAAACGATCACTAAATGAGATTAATTCAAATTTTATGAGTTTAAATATTCAATTTCAGGCTTCAGAATCTGATTATATATGTTAATCTCAATTTTAGAGCTTTTTACTCAGTTAAAATTTCAACGGTTTTACTGTAAAGTCCAATGAAAAATATACGCTTTAAACTCAACAAAACGGTCACAAAATGATATTAATTTAAATTTTATGAGTTCAAATATTTAATTTTAGGCTTCTAAATCTGATTATATAGGTTAATCTCAATTTTAGAGCATTTTACTCAGTTAAAATTTCAATGGTTTTACTGTAAAGCTCAATTTAAAAGTGTACGCTTTAAAACCAACAAAACGGTCACAAAATAATATTAATTCAAATTTTATGAGTTCAAATATTTAATTATAAACTTCTGAATCTGATTTTACAGGTTAATTTCAATTTTAGAGCATTTTACTTAGTTAAAATTTCAACGGTTTTACGATAAAGCCCAATTAAAAATGTACGCTTTAAACCCAACAAAACAGTCACAAAATGAGATTAATTCAAATTTTATGAGTTCAAATATTTAATTTTAGCCTTATGAATATGATTATACAGGTTAATCTTAATTTTAGAGAATTTTACTCAGTTAAAATTTCAACGGTTTTACTGTGAAGCCAATTAAAAATAAATGCTTTAAATACAACAAAACAATAATAAATTTAGATTAATTCAAATTTTATGAGTTCAAATATTTAAATTTAGGATTCTGAATCTGATTGTTCAGGTTAATCTCAATTTTAGAGCATTTTACTCAATTAAAATTTCAACGATTTTTCTATAAAGGCCAATTAAAAATGTACACTTTAAACCCAACAAAACGGTTATAAAATGGGATTAATTCAAATTTTATGAGTTCAAATATTTAATTTTAGGCTTCTGAATCTGATTGTACAGGTTAATCTCAATTTTGGAGCATTTTACTGAGTTAAAATTTCAACGGTTTTACTGTAAAGCTCAATTAAAATATGTACGATTTAAACCCAGCAAAACAGTCATAAAATTAGATTATTTTAAATTTTATGAGTTCAAATATTTAATTATAGCCTTATGAATTTGATTATACAGGTTAATCTCAATTTTAGAGCATTTTACTCAGTTAAAATTTCAACGGTTTTACTGTAAAGCCCAATTAAAAAATGTACGCTTTAAACCCAACAAAACGGTCAAAAATGAGATTAATTCAAATTTTATGAGTTCAAATATTTAATTTTAGCCTTCTGAATCTGATTATACAGGTTAATCTCAATTTTAGAACATTTTACTCAATTAAAATTTCAATGGTTTAAATTTCTAACGGATTAGGATGCTTTTTTCTCTCCTCTCTCCCTCTCTCGCCTTCTCCCTTTTCTTCTTCTCCATCTCATTCCTCTTTTCCTTCACCTTTTTTTTAACAACCCATCAGGTTCTATCCTCGAGTCTGATCACACTCGGAGAACTTCTTTCACTTGGAAAGGCCTTAGCGTTGCTATCTCTAAGCTTCGCGATGGCTTTTTCAAACACCCAAGTATATCCAGCCAAGTTCAAATCGACTTTGACAAATGGGGTGGCTCCCATCCTGTCAACCTTTATGGAGACTATGAGGTAAATGACGAAGTCCCTCTTCGAGCAGGTACCTTCATGTTGCCTAATTTACCCTGATGAGATGAATTAAAAGTCAGATAATACTTTTCCGACGAAGACGCCAACACCATCCTTAATGTACTCATTTTTAATGACTCCAAAGACACCACCCTTTGGGGTCACCATGACTCTGGCATGTACACGGTTCATTCTGGTTACCAATTTTTGCAGTTACAGTTAGGGCCTGCTAACAGGCCCTCCAGGCTTTGGAAAATTATATCTAAACTGCCTACTCTACCTAAGGTTCGTACCTTTGGATGGCGTTTATGTCATGATGCACTCCCTTCTGGCCATAAAATCCTCCAGGCCAGTCTTGGTACGGGGGTAGTCCCGATCTGTAACATGGCCACCGAAACCACCCTCCATGCTATGCGGGATTGTCCTAGTGCCAAGGAGGCACTCCAGTTGGCAGGGCTTCCTACACGAATTTTCTCTAATACCTTTGTCTCCCCCTACCAGTGGCTTTCTGAAGTAGCTGGTTTTCTCTCCCTACATCAATTCTCACTTCTTATCACGATCCTTTGGAATTTATGGAATCGCCGAAATGACTAATAACCATCTCCAACTGGTTTGGTTAACTGTTTCCAATGCACAAAAACTTTTTAATGACTACACATCAATTAATGATGCCTCCCATCTTCGTTCCCAGCTAGCTACGCCCACCTTTGCTCAAGCTAGATGGACGAAACAGGACCCTGGTTTCGTTAAGATTAACACGGATGGCGCCTTTGACCCTATGTTAAGAGGTATTGCTGTTGGCGTCATTGCATGGGATTCCTTTGGCGTCGTCCTTGGTGGTTGTTCTATGCCGCTCATTTGCCCGGACCTCGCTTCTGCTGAGGCTCTTGCCATTTTGGAAGGTCTAAAGTTTGCAGTTGCTAATGGCTGGACTCATGTGGTCTTTGAAACTGAATCAACTTCCATTGCCAACAAGGTTAACAACATCCATCATCAAGATCTTTCCACTGTGCAACTTTTGGTGTCTCGCATACGCTCCACTTTTGGTACTTTGCCTGATTGTAAGATTTGTTATGTACCTAGAGACGCAAACATTGTAGCCCATGTCTTAGCTACAAGGGCATTGCGTTCTTTTTCTTCTCGTTCTTTTGATTGTAACTTTCCCGATTTTATTCGGGCTTCTGTAAACTCGGAGAGGTTCTCCTCTTCTTCTCAATAAAACCATGGGAACTCTTTTCCCCATAGGGGCCTACTCACCTCTCGAGGTGACTAGCTATAGGGTTTTTTTAATGAGGCCTTTTCTTTTAAAAAAAATTTTAACGGTTTTACTATGTAGCCAATTAGAAACACACGCTTTAAAACCAACAAAAAAGTCATAAAATTAGATTAATTCAAATTTTATGAGTTCAAATATTCAATTTCAGGCTTCAGAATCTGATTATACAGGTTAATCTCAATTTTAGAGCATTTTATGCAGTTAAAATTTCAAGTTTTACTGTTACGCCCAATTAAAAATGTACTATTTAAACCCAACAAAACAATCTTCAAATTAGATTATTTCAAATTTTATGAGTTCAAATATTTAATTATAGCCTTCTAAATCTGATTATACAGGTCAATTACAATTTTAGAGCATTTTACTCAGTTAAAATTTCAACGGTTTTACTGTAAAGCCCAATTAAAAATACATGCTTTAAACACAACAAAACAATCATAAAATTAGATTAATTCAAATTTTATGAGTTCAAATATTTAATTTTAGGCTTCTGAATCTGATTATACAGGTTAATCTCAATTTTAGAGCATTTTAGTCAGATAAAATTTCAACGGTTTTAGTGTAAAGCCCAATTAGAAATGTACGCTTTAAACGCAACAAAACGATCACAAAATGAGATTAATTCAAATTTTATGAGTTCAAGTATTTAATTTTAGCCTTATGAATATGATTATACAGGTTAATCTCAATTTCAGAGCATTTTACTCTGTTAAAATTTCAACGGTTTTACTATGAAGCCCAATTAGAAATGCACGCTTTAAACCCAACAAAACGGTCACAAAATGAGATTAATTCAAATTTTATGAGTTCAAATATTTAATTTTAGGCTTCTGAATCAGATTATACAGGTTAATCTCAATTTTAGAGCATTTTACTTAGTTAAAATTTCTACGGTTTTAATGTAAAGCCCAATTAAAAATGTATGCTTTAAACCCAACAAAACGGTCACAAAATGATATTAATACGAATTTTATGAGATCAAATATTCAATTATAGCCTTCTGAATCTGATTATACAGGTTAATTTCAATTTTAGAGCATTTTACTCAATTAAAATTTCAACGGTTTTACTGTAAAGCCCAATTAAAATTCTACGCTTTAAACCCAAAAAACGGTCACAAAATGAGATTAGTTCAAATTTTATGAGTTCAAATATTTAATTATAGCCTTCTGAATCTGATTATACAGGTTAATCTTAATTTTAGAGGATTTTACTCAGTTAAAATTTCAATGGTTTTACTGTAAAGCCCAATTAAAAATATACGCTTTAAACCCAACAAAACGATCACAAAATGAGATTAATTCTAATTTTATGAGTTCAAATATTTAATTATAGCCTTCTGAATCTGATTAGCCTTCTCAATCTTTTAATCATCTTCTACCTCCTATCAGATATCTTAAAGTTATTTGTCTTCATAGTTTCTCTATACTTCAACCACTTTCCTCCTTCCTATATATAACCATAATCCACTCTCACAATCCATCAATTACATTATTCTTACGCCTACCACGCTCCCCTTGGCCGAACCTCCCCTCTTTTTTTTCAACCATTCTTTCACCCTTCATAACATCTCTTCAATGGATTCTAAGTCTTTTCTTCAACAACTTAGAAATCTTCAATTCACTACAGATGAACAATCTGCTATTTTTCAACCCAGTATCTCTTGGGATTCTTCTGAGGAGGACGCACAATCCACCCTATTAGGAAACCTTCGCACTTCTAAAGACATAGACGACCAAGTGATCGTCAAAGCTTTTACTGGAATTTGGACTCCGGCTAAGATTGTTTCCATGAGTATTGTGAAACCACATCTGTTTCTCATCCGATTTAAAGATGAGAAAACTAAAGCTGATATCCTAGCCAGGGGACCTTGGACTTATAAGGATGAATGGCTCGCCCTTGCGCAATACAACCCCAACACCAGTCTAGACGATCACCCTTTTCATACTATGAATATTTGGGTACGTATTTATAACATCCCCCATATCCTTCTCGCTTCTGAGGAATCCGCCCATCACACTGGAGAATCCCTTGGGGCTTTAATTGGAACAGTTACAAAAATCGACACTAGGAAGATCGATTTCAATATGATAGACTACCTCCGAGTAGGATTAACATTAGATGCTTCCAAGCCGATTAGGCGCTCTGTTGCCATTGGCGGGGGGCAATCAACTAAGTTCTTCTTTCTTCAATATGAGCGTCTTCCCACAATATGTCATTGTTGTGGTAAAGTCGGTCACTCAACGGACTTCTGTCTTGTTCCTGTCGATGCCCGCCCTGAAAATCTACAATATCGAGACTGGCTCCGCTATGTACCTAAGAAAAAGGATGCACAACCCTCGCAAAGAGGGAGGATTCACTACTTAAACACCGCTCCTTCTAACACTCAGTGTCCGACAACTTCCTCTCAAACTTCAGCAACACAATAGGGTAATGCTAATAGGAATGACACATCTCCTATGCCATCATCTCTAGTCAAGGACCAAACGACTGCTCCAGGTATTGTACCCCCCCAACTTTCTTCAAGAGGTCCTCGATCTCTCCCAACTATTGCTAGTAGGCTGCAAGCCCGTAAGTGCTCAAACCAACCAATACAAATGGCCTTCCCCAAACATAATTCTAACATTCCTCCAATACCAGAAAACCATGACAACACCGATGAGTTCAATTTGCTAGAACCAGACCTCCAAGAGTTAGAATCAGACCTTGCCAATGATCCTGATTTCCAGGAGGTAGCTGCTTGGTTGGACAATACCCCAACTCCTAAACGAGTAACTCGTCCTACTACTTCTAATAGAGGTACCAAACGAACCCCACCTTCCGATGAGGGTAGCAAATCCAAGAGGCCTCGTCCTTCGACCAAGGTTTCTACCGAAAAAGCTGGGATGAGCAGCACAAAAAACTCTGCGGCGGAGGTTGACGGTGATCAACCCCGCCGAGTAATATGACACTTTTCTGCTGGAACTGTCAGGGTCTTGGCAACACTCAGGCAGTTCTTGCTTTACAATGTGCTATTTCAAAGCATGATGCCGATTTTCTTCTTTTTCTTTATTCTATGTATTTCAGTTTTTTAGGAATACGTTGTTGCATAGCATTTATTTTTAGGCCCTTTTATTCACATCTTTATTCTATGTTTCTCTTTATATACCACCCTTCAAAGGGATTTCTTCTAACACTTTTCATAGTGTTTTGCCCTCTCCTATAAATAATTTCGCTAATTTGAGGCTTCTTCGAAACATTAATTTCCTTTTCATTATACCACCCTTGATTGGGATCTTAACCTATACATCTTGTAGGGTATCTTCTCATTCTTTAATTCTATATCGATTCTTGAGTAGAGATTCCGAGCGAACACCACCTTCTGTTGTGGGCTACATAACCAAAAGACTTCGTCCTTCGACTAAGGCTTCTAATGGAAAAGCTGGGATGAGCAGCGGAAAAAACTCTCTGGCGGCGGTTGACGATGATCAACCCCGCCGAGCAAAATGAAAATCTTATGTTGGAACTGCCAGGGTCTTGGAAACGCCCAGGCAGTTCACGCTCTACAACGTGCTTCCTCCAAGCATGATGTTGATTGTCTATTTCTTTATGAGACTAGGTTAAACAGACATAATATGGACCACATTAAGTTAAAGCTAGGTATGCATGGCTGCATAGCTATTTCTTTTGGACAACTACAATTTCATTTTTCTAGTTTACATGGTTTCCCCGAAACTGCAAACAAATACAAAACTTGGCAATTAATAGATACTCTAAAATCAGCTTCTTCCCTCCCCTGACTTTTAGGGGGGACTTTAATGAAATCCTTTATGATAATGAAAAACAAGGCGATATTCGTCGTGTGCGATCACAAATTAATAATTTTAGAGATTGTCTTGACAAGAATGATCTTTTTGACTGTAAACCAGCAACTGGATGGTTCACTTGGACTAGATCTGGGCGTAATACGGAAACCATTATGGAACGATTCGATAGATTTCTTGGTAACTCCGCTTGGTTTAATTCATTTCCTAATTGCCAAGCTATATCGTTCTTTCAGGCACGTTCTGATCATTGCCCTATCTTAATGGACACTAGCCTATCACGAGCTCTCAGATCAAATCACTCCAATAATCTTTTTTGTTATGAGAATTGTTGGGCTGATGACCCAGAAGTTTTGTCTCGAATTAGAGAGGTTTGGTCTAACCAATCTCGCTCGACACTTCATAAACTTCAGGATATTGGACGATTTTTAGCTACTTGGCAAACTAACAAACGCATTAAATCCAATGAGCGTATCATTCAACTGAACGATTTTATTAATATGTGTCTCGCACGCCATCTTTCTGATACGGAAATCCATAACTTTATTTCTGCTAAAGGTGAGCTTGATAGCTTGTTGAATGTGAAAGAAATATACTGGGCTCAACGAGCTCGGACACACTGGTTAGAACACGGTGATAAAAATACTTCTTTTTTTCATGCCAGAGCAAATAGCCGACGGCAGAAGAATCATATTGCTGGACTTCTAGACAACCAGAATATATGGCAAACACACACAGACGACATCATGTCTACTGTTATTACTTACTTTCAAAGCCTTTTTACGTCTTCCTCTCCTACTATTGCCTCTACCATCTTGGATAACATTCCCACTATTGTTACCGAAACAATGAACAATAACCTCAATAAGGATTTCACAACAGATGAAGTTACCATTGCTTTTCGTGATATTGACCCGAGGAAAGCCCTGGGTGTTGACGGATTCCCAAGCGGTTTCTTCAGGAAGCACTGGGATATCCTTGGCCAAGACTTTACAAACCTCTGCCTCGGACTCTTAAGAGGGTCGGTTAATATGGAAGAGGTCAACCGTACTATCATAGTTCTTATTCCCAAAATCAATGACCCCACTACAATGCGCCATCTCAGACCTATTAGCCTTTGCACAGTCCTTTACAAAACTGTTTCGAAAGTACTTGTTAACCGTATAAAATCTATCATACCCTTGTGTATCAGTGGCAATCAAGCTGCTTTTGTTCAAGGAAGAACATTACTGACAACATCCTTATTGCACATGAGCTCATCCATACTTTAAATACTTATGAAACATCTCTTGCAAAAGGTGCTACCTTAAAACTCGACATGGAAAAGGCTTTCGACCGTGTTGAATGGCCTTTTCTTGAACAAATTATGATTCGCCTAGGTTTCAACTCTAGATAGGTTTCCCTTATTATGAGGTGTGTATCCTTAGTATCCTTTCAAGTACGTATCAATGACTCCCTTTCATGACCTTTCAAACCCTATAGAGGGTTACGGCAAGGGGATCCTCTATCCCTTTTTTTGTTTCTTTTCTGTACTCAAGGCCTTTCAGCCTTGCTCAATGCTGCGCAAACAAATGGTAGCCTCCCTGGACTTTGTGCTAGTAGGAATGGGCCTCGCGTCAACCACCTCCTTTTTTCTGATGATTGTGTCGTATTCATTAAGAATACAACTACAGAAGCTCAACGCCTGAAGGATGTTCTACATACTTATGCTACTTCGTCTGGGCAGGCGGTGAATTTTGAAAAGTCTACTATTTTCTTTTCTCGGAAACCTTCCACGTCACTTCGGTCGGAAATCAATGATATACTACATGTAAGAGAAGTGGATGATCCAGGTATTTATCTGGGAGTCCCTCTCCTAATAGGAAAGAACAAGACAACAACCTTGGGGTTCACTAGGGAAAAAATGAATGCTCGCATGAGTAAATGGGATAAACATCTCCTCTCTTTTAGTGGTAGAGAAATTTTTATTAAATCTGTCATCCAGTCTATACCACAATATGTTATGTCTTGCTACCTTTTACCCCAAAACATTATTAATGATATGACCACTTCGATTCGCAGTTATTGGTGGTCTGGGAAAGCTGACAAACGAGGTTGGCATATGCTCCCCTGGGACACCGTCTGTCTGCCTAAAGCGGCAGGATGTATAGGGTTTCGTGACCTTCACCATTTCAATGTTGTTGTTGCGTGTCAAAAGTGCACGTTTAGTGCAAGTGGACACATCGCAAGTAATAAGTGATAAGTATTTATCGAGTTATCGCCTCCTCAGGGACCGATATACTTAATATGCTTTCTTTATCTTCTTGCTCTGTAGAAAAATAAAAACACAAGTGAATGGGTGTGATTTATTAAACTAAAGTAATTGAATAAAAATAAAAGTGTCGAAATATCAGAGAGAAAGATGGGCTAGGATCCAGTTGTATTGTATTGTGGACTTGATTGACTTGTCTTTATCCAATGCAATCGCATATCTCTGCCTCGGCAGCACTGTAGTTTACTGCCTGGGCAGCGATAACGTTGTCTGCCGCGACAATCCCTTGCTCGTGGGCAGACTTTACCAAAGTTCGGCAAAGTGTCCTTGAATGACTCCGCTTATCCCTAAGTCAGAGTGCTGTTGATGACTAGTCTTTGATGATACCTCCCGGCGTGAACCAATTATACTCACCAACCAATCTCACACTTCTTTTAGTCGCTGAAACTCTTAACCTATCCCTAGGCCGAGTTAGTATTTCGCGATTGAAACACCGTACTTACCCCTTTCGTGAATCTAGCTCTCCCGAGCTTAGATAAATGGATTACTCACAAACTTCCCTCCCGGGCTTGAATGCAAGAACAATGAATAACAAAGGATAAGCAAACCTTGATAATCTTTATTGCATTAAATAAAAGACAAATTACAATCTCCTCTCACAAATACTCCACAACCTTCACCTAAACCCTATGAAGGTTTTAGAACATGATGGAGAGGAAAGAAACAAGAGTAGAAGTCGGCTCTCCCTAGGTATTTCCATATCTAATACATTGGGTGGCTAGGTCTTTATATAGGCTAGACCTAGGGCAAACATTTCCTAAGTAGAATACAACTTGGAGTAGGGAACAAGTCAAGTACATAATAATAATAATAATATATTTCCAAGTTTGAATTCGGCTAAGGGGGCTTTCCCGCGTGGTCTTCCTTTGGGCTTTTCCTTGTGCTAGCTAGCTCTGATTCATGGGCTTCAAGTCCAGACACGTTCCTTGGATTTTTGTCTTTCCATCGCCTATCACTTTGCTTCCTATCTTCCTGCTGCTGCCTCGGCATCAGGTCCTGCCTCGGCCTTGTCGCTGCCGCGGCAATGGTTTTCCTGCACAGATATGAAAACGCAGTAAAACGTACTTTTTTCTATAAATATTATCTATTTAAGTATAACTTCTAAATATATCACATTAAGCACATGCATTGGTTCAAGTGGGTGAATATTTGGTTATAAATGCCGATAAAAGGAGTAGAAAGTGATATGTGTTGAGCACTTATCAGTTGCTTTACTAGGAAAACAGATCTGGCGTCTGGTTTGTGAACCTGATAATCTTCTTAGTCAGGTCTAAAAATGCAAGTATTACCCATCGGGTTCTGTCCTCGAATCTGATCATACTCGGAAATCTTCTTTTGCTTGGAAAGGCCTTAGCATTGCTATCTCTAAGCTTCGCAATGGTTTTTTCAAACGCCCAGGTATATCCAGCCAAGTACAAATCCACTTTGATAAATGGGGTGGCTCCCAGCCTATCAACCTTTATGGTGACTATGAGGTAAATGACGAAGTCCCTCTTCGTGCGGGTACTTTCATGTTGCCGAATTTTCCCCGATGGGACGAATCAAAAGTCAGAGAATACTTCTCTCACGAAGACGCCAATACCATCCTTAATGTACCTATTATTAATGACACAGAAGACACCACTCTTTGGGGTCACCATGACTCTGGCATGTACTCGGTTCGGTCTGGTTACCATTTTCTGCAGTCACAGTTAGGGCTTGTTAATAGACCCTCCAAGCTTTGGAAAGTTATTTCTAAACTGCCTACTCTACCCAAGGTTCGTGCCTTTGGATGGCGTTTATGTCATGATGCACTCCTATCTGGCCATAAAATCCTCCAGGCCAATCTTGGTACGGGGGTATGCCCGGTCTGTAATATGTCTATCGAAACCACACTCCATGCTATGCGGGACTATCCTAGTGCCAAAGAGGCACTCCAGTTGACAGGGCTTCCTACACGAATCTTGTCCAACTCCTCTGTCTCCCCCCTCCAGTGGCTTTCTGAAGCTGCGGGTTTTCTCTCCTTACATCAATTTTCACTCCTTATCACGATCCTTTGGAATTTATGGAATCACCGAAATGACTTTATCCATAATAGCCATCTCCAACCGGTTTGGTTAACTGTTTCCAATGCACAAAAACTTTTTAATGACTACACTTCAATTAATGATGCCTCCCGTCTACGTTCCCGACTGGTTGAACCCACCTTTGCTCAAGCTAGATGGACGAAACCGAACCCTGGTTTCGTCAAGATTAACACGGATGGCGCCTTTGACCCCGTGTTAAGAGGTGCTGCTGCTGGCGTCATTGCCCGAGATTCCTCCGGCGACGTCCTAGGTGGTTGTTCTATACCGCTCATTTGCCCGGACCCCGCTTCTGCTGAAGCTCTTGCCGTTTTGGAAGGTCTAAAGTTTGCAGTTGACAATGGCTGGACTCATGTGGTCTTTGAAACTGATTCTGCTTCTATTGCCAACAAGGTTAACAACTTCAATCATCAGGATCTTTCCACTGTGCAACTTTTGGTGTCTCGCATTCGCTCCACTCTTGGTACTTTGCCTGATTGTAAGATTTGTTATGTACCTAGAGACGCAAACGTTGTAGCCCATGTCTTAGCTACTAGGGCTTTGCGTTCTTTTTCTTCCTTGTTTTTTTATTGTAACTTTCCCGATTTTATTCGGGTTTCTGTAAACTAGGAGAGATTCTCCTCTTCTTCTCAATAATATCATGGGTACTCTTTTCCCCATAGGGGCCTACTCACCTCTTGAGGTGACTGGCTATAGGGTTTTTTTAATGAGGCCCTTTCTTTCAAAAAAAATTTTTAACGGTTTTACTGTAAAGCCTAGTTAAAAATGTACAATTTAAACCCATCAAAACGGTCAAAAATGAGATTAATTCAAATTTTATGAGTTCAAATATTTAATTTTATGCTTCTGAATCTGATTATACAAGTTAATCTCAATTTTAGAGCATTTTACTCAATTAAAATTTCAACGGTTTTACTGTAAACCACAATTAAAAATGTATGCTTTAAACCCAACAAAACGGTCACAAAATGAGATTAATTCAAATTTTATGAGTTCAAATATTTAAATATAGCCATCTGAATCTGATTAGACAGATTAATTTTAATTTTACAGTATTTTACTCAGTTAAAATTTCAACGGTTTTACTGTAAAGCCCAATTAAATATGTACGCTTTAAACCCAACAAAACGGTCACAAAATGAGATTAATTCAAATTTTATGAGTTCAAATATTTAATTATAGCCTTCTGAATCTGATTAGACAGGTTAATCTCAATTTTAGACCATTTTACTCATTTAAAATTTCAACGATTTTACTGTGAAGCCCAATTAGAAACGCACGCTTTAAACCCAATAAAACGGTCACAAAATCAGATTAATTCAAATTTTATGAGTTCAAATATTTAATTTTAGGCTTCTGAATCAGATTATACAGGTTAATCTCAATTTTAGAATATTTTACTTAGTTAAAATTTCTACGGTTTTAATGTAAAGCCCAATTAAAAATATACACTTTAAGCCCAACAAAACGATCACAAAATGAGATTAATTCTAATTTTATGAGTTCAAATATTTAATTATAGCCTTCTGAATCTGATTAGACAGGTTAATTTCAATTTTAGAGCATTTTATTCAATTTAAATTTCAACGGTTTTATTGTAAAGCCCAATTAAAAATGTACGCTTTAAACCCAACAAAACGTTCAAAAAATGAGATTAATTCAAATTTTAAGAGTTCAAATATTTAATTATAGCCTTCTGAATCTGATTATACAGGTTAATCTCAATTTTAGAGCATTTTACTCAGTTAAAATTTCAACAGTTTTACTGTAAAGCCCAATTAAAAATGTACGCTTTAAACCCAACAAAACGGTCACAAAATGTGATTAATTTAAATTTTATGAGTTCAAATATTTAATTATAGCCTTCTGAATCTGACTATACAGGTTAATCTCAATTTTAGAGAATTTTACTCAGTAAAAATTTCAACAGTTTTACTATAAAGCCCAATTAAGAATATACGATTTAAACTCAACAAAACGGTTACAAAATGAGATTAATTCAAATTTTATGAGTTCAAATATTTAATTATAGCCTTCTGAATCTGATTATACATATTAATTTCAATTTTAGAGCATTTTACTCAGTTAAAATTTCAACAGTTTTATTGTAGAGCCAATTAAAAATACATGCTTTAAACACAAAAAACAGTAATAAAATTAGATTAATTCAAATTTTATGATTTCAAATATTTAATTTTAGGCTTCTGAATCTGATTATACAGGTTAATCTCAATTTTAGAGCATTTTACTCAATTAAAATTTCAACTGTTAATAGGACCTCTAAACTTTGGAAAATTCTCTCTAAACTGCCTACTCTACCTAAGTTTCGTTCCTTTGGATGGCTTTTATGTCATGATGCACTCCCATCTGTCCATAAGATCCTCCACGCTAATCTTGGTACAGGGGTCTGCCCGATTTGCAACATGGCTATTGAAACCACGCTCCACGCTATGAGGGATTGTCCTAGTTCCAAGGAGGCTCTCTAGTTAGCAAGTCTCTCAACTCGAATTTTCTCCAATACCCTTATCTCCCCTCACTAGTGGCTCTCTGAAGTCGCTAGTTTTCTTTTCTTACATCAATTTTCTTTCCTTATTACGATCCTTTGGAACTTATGGAATCGCCGTAATGATTTTGTCCGTAACAACCATCTCCAACCGGTTTGGTTAACTGTTGCCAATGCACAAAAACTCTTCCATGACTATACATCAGTTAATGATGCCTCCCATCTACGTTCTCGGCTAGCTGAGCCCACGTTTGCTCAAGCTAAATGGATGAAACCGGACCCTGGTTTTGTCAAGATTAATACGGATGGTGCCTTTGACCCCGTATTAAGGGGTGCGGCTGCAGGCATCATCGCCCGGGATTCTTCTGGTTCCATCCTCGGTGGCTGCTCTATGCCTCTCGTCTGCCCGGATCCAGCTTCTGCGGAGGCTCTTGCTATGCTGGAAGGTTTAAAATTTGCTGTTGCTAATTGTTGGACAAATGTGATCATCGAAACAGATTCTACTTCTATTGCTAACAAGGTTAATAACGCTCATCACCAAGATCTTTCCACAATACAACATTTGGTGTCTCGCATCCACTCCACTATTGGTACTTTGCCTGATTGTAAGATTTGTTCTGTACCTAGAGATGCAAACGTTGTAGCCCATGTTTTAGCTACTAGGGCTTTGCGTTCTTTTCTTTCTTGTTCTTTTGATTATAATTTTCCTGATTATATTCCGGCTACTGTAAATTCGAAGAGGTTTTCCTCTTCTGCCCAATAAAATCCTGGGTACTCTTTACCCCAAAGGGGCCTTCTCACCCCTAGTGGTGACGGGCCATAGGGTTTTTTTAATGAGGCCCTTTCCTTCAAAAAAATTTCAACTGTTTTACTGTAAAACCCAATTAAAAATGTATAATTTAAACCCATCAAAACGGTCACAAAATGAGATTAATTCAAATTTTATGAGATCAAATATTTAATTTTAGGTTTCTGAATCTGATTATACAGGTTAATTTCAATTTTAGAGCATTCTACTCAGTTAAAATTTCAACGGTTTTATTGTAAAGCCCAATAAAAATGTACGCTTTAAGCACAACAAAACGGTCAAAAAATGAGATTAATTCAAATTTTATGAGTTCAAATACTTAATTATAGCTTTCTGAATCTGATTATACAGGTTAATTTCAATTTTAGAGAATTTACTCAGCTAAAATTTCAACGGTTTTACTGTAGAGCCCAATTAAAAATACATGCTTTAAACACAACAAAACAGTCATAAAATTAGACTAATTCAAATTTTATGAGTTCAAATATTTAATTTTAGGCTTCTGAATCTGATTATACAGTTTAATTTCAATTTTAGAGAATTTACTCAGTTAAAATTTCAACGGTTTTACTGTAGAGCCCAATTAAAAATACATGCTTTAAACACAACAAAACAGTCATAAAATTAGACTAATTCAAATTTTATGAGTTCAAATATTTAATTTTAGGCTTCTGAATCTGATTATACAAGTTAATCTCAATTTTAGAGCATTTTACTCAGTTAAAATTTCAACGGTTTTAATGTAAAGCCCAATTAAAAATACATGCTTTAAACACAACAAAACAGTCATAAAATTAGACTAATTCAAATTTTATGAATTCAAATATTTAATTTTAGGCTTCTGAATCTGATTATACAAGTTAATCTCAATTTTAGAGCATTTTACTCAGTTAAAATTTCAACGGTTTTAATGCAAAGCCCAATTAAATATGTACGCTTTAAATCCAACAAAACGGTCACAAAATGAGATTAATTCAAATTTTATGAGTTCAAATATTTAATTATAGCCTTCTGAATCTGATTAGACAGGTTAATTTCAATTTTTGAGCATTTTACTCCGTTAAAATTTCAACGGTTTTACTGTAAAGCCCAATTAAATATGTACGCTCTAAACCAAACAAAACTGTCACAAAATGATACTAATTCAAATAATATGAGTTCAAATATTTAATTTTAGGCTTCTGAATCTGATTATACAAGTTAATCTCAATTTTAGAGCATTTTACTCAGTTAAAATTTCAACGGTTTTACTGTAAAGCCCAATTGAAAATGTACGCTTTAAACCCAACAAAGCTGTCACAAAATGAGATTAATTCAAATTTTATGAGTTCAAATATTTAATTACAGCCTTCTGAATCTGATTAGACAAGTTAATTTCAATTTTAGAGCATTTTACTAGGTTAAAATTTCAACGGTTTTACTGTAAAGCCCAATTAAAAATGTACGCTTTAAACCCAACAAAACGTTCAAAAAATGAGATTAATTAAAATTTTATGAGTTCAAATATATAATTATAGCGTTCTGAATCTGATTATACAGTTTAATCTCAATTTTAGAGCATTTTACTCAGTTAAAATTTCAACGGTCTTACTGTAAAGCCCAATTAAAAATGTACGCTTTAAACCCAACAAAACGGTCACAAAATGAAATTAATTTAAATTTTATGGGTTCGAATATTTAATTATAGCCTTCTGAATCTGATTATACAGGTTAATTTCAATTTTATAGCATTTTACTCGGTTAAAATTTCAACGGTTTTACTGTAAAGCCCAATTAAAAATGTACGCTTTAAACCCAACAAAGCGGTCACAAAATGAGATTAATTCAAATTTTATGCGTTCAAATATTTAATTATATCCTTCTGTATCTGATTATACAGGTTAATTTCAATTTTAGAGCATTTTACTCGGTTAAAATTTCAACGGTTTTACTGTAAAGCCCAATTAAAATGTACGCTTTAAACCCAACAAAGAGATCACAAAATGAGATTGATTCAAATTTTATGAGTTCAAATATTTAATTATAGCCCTCTGAATCTGATTAGACAGGTTAATTTCAATTTTTGAGCATTTTACTCCGTTAAAATTTCAACGGTTTTACTGTACAGACCAATTAAATATGTACGCTCTAAACCAAACAAAACTGTCACAAAATGATACTAATTCAAATCATATGAGTTCAAATATTTAATTATAGCCTTCTGAATCTGATTGGACAGGTTAATTTCAATTTTAGAGCATTTTACTCAGTTAAAATTTCAACGGTTTTACTGTAAAGCCCAATTAAAAATGTACGCTTTAAACCCAAAGAAACGTTCAAAAAATGAGATTAATTCAAATTTTATAAGTTCAAATATTTAATTATAGCCTTCTGTATCTGATTATACAGGTTAATTTCAATTTTAGAGCATTTTACTCGGTTAAAATTTCAACGGTTTTACTGTAAAGCCCAATTAAAAATGTACGCTTTAAACCCAACAAAACGTTCAAAAACTGAGATTAATTCAAATTTTATGAGTTCAAATATATAATTATAGCATTCTGAATCTGATTATACAGTTTAATCTCAATTTTAGAGCATTTTACTCAGTTAAAATTTCAACGGTTTTACTGTAAAGCCCAATTAAAAATGTACGTTTTAAACCCAACAAAACGTTCAAAAATGAGATTAATTCAAATTTTATGAGTTAAAATATATAATTATAGCGTTCTGCATCTGATTATACAGTTTAATCTCAATTTTAGAGCATTTTACTCAGTTAAAATTTCAACGGTTTTACTGTAAAGACCAATTAAAAATGTACGCTCTAAACCAAACAAAACGGTCACAAAATGAGATTAATTCAAATTTTATGAGTTCAAATATTTAATTATAGCCTTCTGAGTCTGATTGGACAGGTTAATTTCAATTTTAGAACATTTTACTCGGTTAAAATTTCAACAGTTTTACCGTAAAGCCCAATTAAAAATGTACGCTTTAAACCCAACAAAACGGTCACAAAGTGAGATTAATTCATATTTTATGAGTTCAAATATTTAATTATAGCCTTCTTAATCTGATTAGACAGGTTAATTTCAATTTTAGAGCATTTTACTCGGTTAAAATTTCAACGGTTTTACTGTAAAGCCCAATTAAAAATGTACGCTTTAAACCCAACAAAACGTTCAAAAACTGAGATTAATTCAAATTTTATGAGTTCAAATATATAATTATAGCATTCTGAATCTGATTATACAGTTTAATATCAATTTTAGAGCATTTTACTCCGTTAAAATTTCACGGTTTTACTGTAAAGCCCAATTAAAAATGTACGCTGTAAACCCAACAAAACGGTCACAAAATGAGATTAATTCAAATTTTATGAGTTCAAATATTTAATTATAGCCTTCTGAGTCTGATTAGAAAGTTTAATTTCAATTTTAGAGCATTTTACTCAGTTAAAATTTCAACAGTTTTACTGTACAGCCCAATTAAAATGTACGCTTTAAACCCAACAAAACGGTCACAAAATGAGATTAATTCAAATTTTATAAGTTCAAATATTTAATTATAGCCTTCGGTATCTGATTAGACCGGTTAATTTCAATTTTAGAGCATTTTACTCAGTTAAAATTTCAACGGTTTTACTGTAAAGCCCAATTAAAAATGTACGCTTTAAACCCAGCAAAATGCTCACAAAGTGAGATTAATACAAATTTTATGAGAACAAATATTTAATTTTAGGCTTCTGAATCAGATTATACAGGTTAATTTCAATTTTAGAGCATTTTACTCTATTAAATTTTCAACGGTTTTACTATAAAGCCCAAATAAAAATGTACCCTTTAAACCCAAAAAACGGTCACAAAGTGGGATTAATTAAAATTTTATGAGTTCAAATATTTAATTATAGCCTTCTGAATCTGATTATACAGGTTAATTTCAATTTTAGAGGATTTTACTCAATTAAATTTTCAACTATTTTACTGTAAAGCCCAATTAAAAATGTACGCTTTAAACCCAACAAACCGGTCAAAAAATGAGATTAATTCAAATTTTATGAGTTCAAATATTTAATTATAGCCTTCTTAATCTGATTAGATAGGTTAATTTCAATTTTAGAGCATTTTACTCAGTTAAAATTTCAACGGTTTTACTGTAAAGACCAATTAAAAATGTACGCTCTAAACCAAACAAAACGGTCACAAAATGAGATTAATTCAAATTTTATGAGTTCAAATATTTAATTATAGCCTTCTGAGTCTGATTGGACAGGTTAATTTCAATTTTAGAACATTTTACTCGGTTAAAATTTCAACAGTTTTACCGTAAAGCCCAATTAAAAATGTACGCTTTAAACCCAACAAAACGGTCACAAAGTGAGATTAATTCATATTTTATGAGTTCAAATATTTAATTATAGCCTTCTTAATCTGATTAGACAGGTTAATTTCAATTTTAGAGCATTTTACTCGGTTAAAATTTCAACGGTTTTACTGTAAAGCCCAATTAAAAATGTACGCTTTAAAGCCAATAAAACGGTCACAAAATGAGATTAATTCAAATTTTATGAGTTAAAATATTTAAATATAGCCTTCTGTATCTGATTATACAGTTTAATTTCAATTTTAGAGCATTTTACTCGGTTAAAATTTCAACGGTTTTACAGTAAAGCCCAATTAAAAATGTACGCTTTAAACCCAACAAAACGGTCACAAAATGAGATTAATTCAAATTTTATGAGTTAAAATATTTAATTATAGCCTTCTGAATCTGATTGGACAGGTTAATTTCAATTTTAGAGCATTTTACTCGGTTAAAATTTCAACGGTTTTACTGTAAAGCCCAATTAAAATGTACGCTTTAAACCCAACAAAACGGTCACAAAATGAGATTAATTCAAATTTTATAAGTTCAAATATTTAATTATAGCCTTCGGTATCTGATTAGACCGGTTAATTTCAATTTTAGAGCATTTTACTCAGTTAAAATTTCAACGGATTTACTGTAAAGCCCAATTAAAAATGTACGCTTTAAACCCAGCAAAATGCTCACAAAGTGAGATTAATACAAATTTTATGAGAACAAATATTTAATTTTAGGCTTCTGAATCAGATTATACATGATAATTTCAATTTTAGAGCATTTTACTCTATTAAATTTTCAACGGTTTTACTATAAAGCCCAAATAAAAATGTACCCTTTAAACCCAAAAAACGGTCACAAAGTGGGATTAATTAAAATTTTATGAGTTCAAATATTTAATTATAGCCTTCTGAATCTGATTAGACAGGTTAATTTCAATTTTAGAGCATTTTACTCGGTTAAAATTTCAACGGTTTTACTGTAAAGCCCAATTAAAAATGTACGCTTTAAACCCAACAAAACGGTCACAAAATGAAATTAATTTAAATTTTATGGGTTCGAATATTTAATTATAGCCTTCTGAATCTGATTAGACAGGTTAATTTCAATTTTAGAGCATTTTACTCGGTTAAAATTTCAACGGTTTTACTGTAAAGCCCAATTGAAAATGTACGCTTTAAACCCAACAAAGTGATCACAAAATGAGATTGTTTCAAATTTTATGAGTTCAAATATTTAATTAGAGCCTTTTGTATCTGATTATACAGGTTAATTTCAATTTTAGAGCATTTTACTCGGTTAAAATTTCAACGGTTTTACTGTAAAGCCCAATTGAAAATGTACGCTTTAAACCCAACAAAGCTGTCACAAGATGAGATTAATTCAAATTTTATGAGTTCAAATATTTAATTACAGCCTTCTGAATCTGATTAGACAAGTTAATTTCAATTTTAGAGCATTTTACTCGGTTAAAATTTCAACGGTTTTACTGTAAAGCCCAATTAAAAATGTACGCTTAAAACACAGACAAAATGATATTAATTCAAGTTTTATGAGTTCAAATATTTAATTACAGCCTTCTGAATCTTATTATACAGGTTAATTTGAATTTTAGAGCATTTTACTCAGTTAAAATTTCAACGGTTTTACTGTAAAGCCCAATTGAAAATGTACGCTCTAAACCCAACAAAGCGGTCACAAAATGAGATTAATTCAAATTTTATGAGTTCAAATATTTAATTACAGCCTTCTGAATCTGATTAGACATGTTAATTTCAATTTTAGAGCATTTTACTCGGTGAAAATTTCAACGGTTTTACTGTAAAGCCCAATTAAAAATGTACGCTTTAAACCAAACAAAGCGGTCACAAAATGAGATTAATTCAAATTTTATGAGTTCAAATATACAATTATAGCATTCTGAATCTATTTTTATACAGTTTAATCTCAATTTTAGAGCATTTTACTCGGTTAAAATTTCAACGGTCTTACTGTAAAGCCCAATTAAAAATGTACAATTTAAACCCAACAAAACGGTCACAAACTGAGATTAATTCAAATTTTATGAGTTCAAATATTTAATTATAGCCTTCTGAATCTGATTATACCGGTTAATTTCAATCTTAGAGCATTTTACTCGGTTAAAATTTCAACGGTTTTACTGTAAAGCCCAATTAAAAATGTACGCTTTAAACCCAACAAAGAGGTCACAAAATGAGATTAATTCAAATTTTATGAGTTCAAATATTTAATTATAGCCTTCTGAATCTTATTGTACCGGTTAATTTCAATCTTAGAGCATTTTACTCGGTCAAAATTTCAACGGTTTTACTCTAAAGCCCAATTAAAAATATACGCTTTAAACCTAATAAAACGGTCACAAAATGAGATTAATTCAAATTTTATAACTTCAAATATATAATTATAGCATTCTGTATCTGATTATACAGTTTAATCTCAATTTTAGAGCATTTTACTCGGTTAAAATTTTAACGGTTTTACTGTAAAGCTCAATTGAAAATGTACGCTTTACACCCAACAAAGCAGTCACAAAATGAGATTAATTCAAATTTTATGAGTTCAAATATTTAATTATAGCCTTCTGAATCTGATTATACCGGTTAATTTCAATCTTAGAGCATTTTACTCGGTTAAAATTTCAACGGTTTTACTGTAAAGCCCAATTAAAAATGTACGTTTTAAACCCAACAAAACGTTCAAAAAATGAGATTAATTAAAATTTTATGAGTTCAAATATATAATTATAGCGTTCTGAATCTGATTATACAGTTTAATCTAAATTTTAGAGCATTTTACTCAGTTAAAATTTCAACGGTCTTACTGTAAAGCCCAATTAAAAATGTACAATTTAAACCCAACAAAACGGTCAAAAAATAAGATTAATTCAAATTTTATGAGTTCAAATATTTAATTATAGCCTTCTGAATCTGATTATACAGGTTAATCTCAATTTTAGAGCATTTTACTCAGCTAAAATTTCAACAGTTTTACTGTAAAGCCCATTTAAAAATGTACGCTTTAAACCCAACAAAACGGTCACAAAATGATATTAATTCAAATTTTATGAGTTCAAATATTTAATTACAGCCTTCTGAATCTGATTAGACAGGTTAATTTCAATCTTAGAGCATTTTACCCGTTTAAAATTTCAACGGTTTTACTGTAAAGCCCAATTAAAAATGTACGCTTAAAACCCAGCAAAATGGTTACAAAATGATATTAATTCAAGTTTTATGAGTTCAAATATTTAATTATAGCCTTATGAATCTTATTATACAGGTTAATTTGAATTTTAGAGCATTTTACTCAGTTAAAATTTCAACGGTTTTACTGTAAAGCCCAATTGAAAATGTACGCTTTAAACCCAACAAAACGGTCAAAAAATAAGATTAATTCAAATTTTATGAGTTCAAATATTTAATTATAGCCTTCTGAATCTGATTATACAGGTTAATCTCAATTTTAGAGCATTTTACTCAGTTAAAATTTCAACGGTTTTACTGTAAAGCCCAATTGAAAATGTACGCTTTAAACCCAACAAAACGGTCAAAAAATAAGATTAATTCAAATTTTATGAGTTCAAATATTTAATTATAGCCTTCTGAATCTGATTATACAGGTTAATCTCAATTTTAGAGCATTTTACTCAGCTAAAATTTCAACAGTTTTACTGTAAAGCCCATTTAAAAATGTACGCTTTAAACCCAACAAAACGGTCACAAAATGATATTAATTCAAATTTTATGAGTTCAAATATTTAATTACAGCCTTCTGAATCTGATTAGACAGGTTAATTTCAATCTTAGAGCATTTTACCCGTTTAAAATTTCAACGGTTTTACTGTAAAGCCCAATTAAAAATGTACGCTTAAAACCCAGCAAAACGGTTACAAAATGATATTAATTCAAGTTTTATGAGTTCAAATATTTAATTATAGCCTTATGAATCTTATTATACAGGTTAATTTGAATTTTAGAGCATTTTACTCAGTTAAAATTTCAACTGTTTTACTGTAAAGCCCAATTAAAAATGTACGCTTTAAACCCAACAAAACGGTCACAAAATGAGATTACTTTAAATTTTATGAGTTCAAATATTTAATTATAGCCTTCTGAATCTGATTATACAGGTTAATTTCATTTTTAGAGCATTTTACTCGGTTAAAATTTCAACGGTTTTACTGTAAAGCCCAATTAAAAATGTACGTTTTAAACCCAACAAAACGTTCAAAAAATGAGATTAATTAAAATTTTATGAGTTCAAATATATAATTATAGCGTTCTGAATCTGATTATACAGTTTAATCTAAATTTTAGAGCATTTTACTCAGTTAAAATTTCAACGGTCTTACTGTAAAGCCCAATTAAAAATGTACAATTTAAACCCAACAAAACGGTCACAAAATGAGATTAATTCAAATTTTATGAGTTCAAATATTTAATTATATCTTTCTGTATCCGATTATACAGTTAATTTCAATTTTAGAGCATTTTACTCGGTTAAAATTTCAACGATTTTACTGTAAAGCCCAATTAAAAATGTACGCTTTAAACCCAACAAAACGGTCACAAAATGAGATTAATTCAAATTTTATGAGTTCAAATATACAATTATAGCATTCTGAATCTTATTATACAGGTTAATTTGAATTTTAGAGCATTTTACTCAGTTAAAATTTCAACGATTTTACTGTAAAGCCCAATTAAAAATGTACGCTTTAAACCCAACAAAACGTTCAAAAAATGAGATTAATTAAAATTTTATGAGTTCAAATATATAATTATAGCGTTCTGAATCTGATTATACAGTTTAATCTCAATTTTAGAGCATTTTACTCTGTTAAAATTTCAACGGTCTTACTGTAAAACCCAATTAAAAATGTACAATTTAAACCCAACAAAACGGTCACAAAATGAGATTAATTCAAATTTTATGAGTTCAAATATTTAATTATATCTTTCTGTATCCGATTATACAGGTTAATTTCAATTTTAGAGCATTTTACTCGGTTAAAATTTCAACGGTTTTACTGTAAAGCCCAATTAAAAATGTACGCTTTAAATCCAACAAAACGGTCACAAAATGAAATTAATTTAAATTTTATGGGTTCAAATATTTAATTATAGCCTTTTGTATCTGATTATACAGGTTAATTTCAATTTTAGAGCATTTTACTCGGTTAAAATTTCAACGGTTTTACTGTAAAGCCTAATTGAAA
Source organism: Abelmoschus esculentus (assembly GCA_035048815.1). NCBI lineage: Eukaryota > Viridiplantae > Streptophyta > Magnoliopsida > Malvales > Malvaceae > Abelmoschus > Abelmoschus esculentus. The sequence continues at coordinate 7,953,595 of JAUCBN010000055.1, forward strand.
ATGTACGCTTTACACCCAACAAAGCGGTCACAAAATGAGATTAATTCAAATTTTATGAGTTCAAATATTTAATTATAGCCTTCTGAATCTGATTATACCGGTTAATTTCAATCTTAGAGCATTTTACTCGGTTAAAATTTCAACGGTCTTACTGTAAAGCCCAATTAAAAATGTACGATTTAAACCCAACAAAACAATCATAAAATTAGATTAATTCAAATTTTATTAGTTCAAATATAGGTTAATCTCAATTTTATGAGTTCAAAAAATGAGATTACTGTAAAGCCTTCTGAATCTGATTATACAGGTTAATCTCAATTTTAGAGCATTTTACTCAGTTAAAATTTCAATGATTTTACTACAAAGCCCAATTATAACGGTCACAAAATAAGATTAATTTAAATTTTATGAGTTCAATTATTTAATTATAGCCTTCTGAATCTAATTAGATAGGTTAATATCAATTTTAGAGCATTTTTCTCATTTAAATTTTCAACTGTTTTACTTAAAACCTAATTAAAAATGTACGCTTTAAACCCAACAAAACGGTAACAAAATGAGATTAATTAAAATTTTATGAGTTCAAATATTTAATTATAGCCTTCTTAATATGATTATAGTATTTTATTGAAGGCTTAAGTTATTACTCAACAAATCGAAATTGAAATTATTAACGGGCGAGATCAATTCAGAAGCATTTTTTTTTATTCTGAAGAATATAGCAGACAGAATTCCATTGGTATAATTTTGGACCTTCCAATCCATCTTTTCTCTATCTATTCTACAACCATACGAAGATAAATAATACTGATTCGGTCCTTAAATTTATTTGTGACCCAGAGGAGCCGTATGAGGTGAAAATCTCATGTACGGTAAAGCCCAATGAAAAATGTACGCTTTAAACCCAGCAAAACGGTCACAAAATGAGATTAATTCAAGTTTTATGAGTTCAAATATTTAATTATAGCCTTCAGAATCTGATTATACAGGTTAATCTCAATTTTAGAGCATTTTACTCAATTAAAATTTCAACAGTTTTACTGTAAAGCCCAATTAAAAATGTACGCTTAAAACCCAGCAAAACGGTTACAAAATGATATTAATTCAAGTTTTATGAGTTCAAATATTTAATTATAGCCTTATGAATCTTATTATACAGGTTAATTTGAATATTAGAGCATTTTACTCAGTTAAAATTTCAACGGTTTTACTGTAAAGCCCAATTGAAAATGTACGCTTTAAACCCAACAAAACGGTCAAAAAATAAGATTAATTCAAATTTTATGAGTTCAAATATTTAATTATAGCCTTCTGAATCTGATTATACAGGTTAATCTCAATTTTAGAGCATTTTACTCAGTTAAAATTTCAACGGTTTTACTGTAAAGCCCAATTGAAAATGTACGCTTTAAACCCAACAAAACGGTCAAAAAATAAGATTAATTCAAATTTTATGAGTTCAAATATTTAATTATAGCCTTCTGAATCTGATTATACAGGTTAATCTCAATTTTAGAGCATTTTACTCAGCTAAAATTTCAACAGTTTTACTGTAAAGCCCATTTAAAAATGTACGCTTTAAACCCAACAAAACGGTCACAAAATGATATTAATTCAAATTTTATGAGTTCAAATATTTAATTACAGCCTTCTGAATCTGATTAGACAGGTTAATTTCAATCTTAGAGCATTTTACCCGTTTAAAATTTCAACGGTTTTACTGTAAAGCCCAATTAAAAATGTACGCTTAAAACCCAGCAAAACGGTTACAAAATGATATTAATTCAAGTTTTATGAGTTCAAATATTTAATTATAGCCTTATGAATCTTATTATACAGGTTAATTTGAATTTTAGAGCATTTTACTCAGTTAAAATTTCAACGGTTTTACTGTAAAGCCCAATTGAAAATGTACGCTTTAAACCCAACAAAACGGTCAAAAAATAAGATTAATTCAAATTTTATGAGTTCAAATATTTAATTATAGCCTTCTGAATCTGATTATACAGGTTAATCTCAATTTTAGAGCATTTTACTCAGTTAAAATTTCAACGGTTTTACTGTAAAGCCCAATTGAAAATGTACGCTTTAAACCCAACAAAACGGTCAAAAAATAAGATTAATTCAAATTTTATGAGTTCAAATATTTAATTATAGCCTTCTGAATCTGATTATACAGGTTAATCTCAATTTTAGAGCATTTTACTCAGCTAAAATTTCAACAGTTTTACTGTAAAGCCCATTTAAAAATGTACGCTTTAAACCCAACAAAACGGTCAAAAAAGGATATTAATTCAAATTTTATGAGTTCAAATATTTAATTACAGCCTTCTGAATCTGATTAGACAGGTTAATTTCAATCTTAGAGCATTTTACCCGTTTAAAATTTCAACGGTTTTACTGTAAAGCCCAATTAAAAATGTACGCTTAAAACCCAGCAAAACGGTTACAAAATGATATTAATTCAAGTTTTATGAGTTCAAATATTTAATTATAGCCTTATGAATCTTATTATACAGGTTAATTTGAATTTTAGAGCATTTTACTCAGTTAAAATTTCAACTGTTTTACTGTAAAGCCCAATTAAAAATGTACGCTTTAAACCCAACAAAACGGTCACAAAATGAGATTACTTTAAATTTTATGAGTTCAAATATTTAATTATAGCCTTCTGAATCTGATTATACAGGTTAATTTCATTTTTAGAGCATTTTTCTCATTTAAATTTTCAACTGTTTTACTTAAAACCTAATTAAAAATGTACGCTTTAAACCCAACAAAACGGTAACAAAATGATATTAATTCAAATTTTATAAGTTCAGATATTTAATTTTAGGTTTCTGAATCAGATTATAGAGGTTAATTTCAAGTTTAGAGCATTTTACTATGTTAAAATTTCAACGGTTTTACTGTAAAGCCCAATTAAAAATGTACGCTTTAAACCCAACAAAACGTTCAAAAAATGAGATTAATTCAAATTTTATGAGTTCAAATATATAATTATAGCATTCTGAATCTGATTAAGCAGTTTAATCTCAATTTTAGAGCATTTTACTCAGTTAAAATTTCAACGGTTTTACTATAAAGCCCAATTAAAAATGTACGCATTAAACCCAACAAAACGGTCACAAAATTAGATTAATTCAAATTTTATAAGTTAAAATATTTAATTATAGCCTTCTGTATCTGATTATACAGGTTAATTTCAATTTTGGAGCATTTTACTCGGTTAAAATTTCAACGGTTTTACTACAAAGACCATTTAAAAATGTACGCTCTAAACCAAACAAAACGGTCACAAAATGATACTAATTCAAATTTTATGAGTTCAAATATTTAATTATAGCCTTCTGAATCTGATTGGACAGGTTAATTTCAATTTTAGAGCATTTTACTCGGTTAAAATTTCAACGGTTTTACTGTAAAGCCCAATTAAAAATGTACGCTTTAACCCTAATAAAACGGTCACAAAATGATATTAATTCAAATTTTATGAGTTCAGATATTTAATTTTAGGTTTCTGAATCAGATTATACAGGTTAATTTCAATTTTAGAGCATTTTACTCGTTTAAAATTTTAACGGTTTTACTATAAAGCCCAATTAAAAATGTATGCTTTAAACCCAACAAAACGGTCAAAAGTGAGATTAATTCAAATTTTATGAGTTCAAATATTTAATTATAGCCTCCCGAATTTGATTATACAGGTTAATTTCAATTTTAGAGCATTTTACTCGTTTAAAATTTCAACGGTTTTACTGTATAAGCCTAATTAAATATGTACGCTTGAAACCCAGCAAAACGGTCAAAAAATGAGATTAATTCAAATTTTATGAGTTCAAATATTTAATTGTAGCCTTCTGAATCTGATTACACAGGTTAATTTCAATTTTAGAGCATTTTACTCAGTCAAAATTTCAACGATTTTACGGTAAAGCCCAATTAAAAATGTACGCATTAAACCCAACAAAACGGTCACAAAATGAGATTAATTCAAATTTTATGAGTTAAAATATTTAATTATAGCCTTCTGTATCTGATTATACAGTTTAATTTCAATTTTAAAGCATTTTACTAGGTTAAAATTTCAACGATTTTGCTGTAAAGACCAATTAAAAATATACGCTCTAATCCAAACAAAACGGTCATAAAATGAGATTAATTCAAATTTTATAAGTTCAAGTATTTAATTATAGCCTTCTGTATCTGATTATACAAGTTAATTTCAATTTTAGAGCATTTTACTCAGTTAAAATTTCAACGGTTTTACTGTAAAGCCCAATTAAAAATGTTCGCTTTAAACCCAACAAAGCGTTCACAAAATGAGATTAATTCAAATATTATGAGTTCAAATATTTAATTATAGACTTCTGAATCTGATTGGACAGGTTAATTTCAATTTTAGAGCATTTTACTCGGTTAAAATTTCAACGGTTTTACCGTAAAGCACAATTAAAAATGTACGCTTTAAACCCAACAAAACGGTCACAAAGTGAGATTAATTCATATTTTATGAGTTCAAATATTTAATTATAGCCTTCTGAATCTGATTAGACAGGTTAATTTCAAGTTTAGAGCATTTTACTATGTTAAAATTTCAACGGTTTTACTGTAAAGCCCAATTAAAAATGTTCGCTTTAAACGCAACAAAACGGTCACAAAGTGAGATTAATTCATATTTTATTAGTTCAAATATTTAATTATAGCCTTCTGAATCTGATTAGATAGGTTAATTTCAATTTTAGAGCATTTTACTCAGTTAAAATTTCAACAGTTTTACTGTAAAGCCCAATTAAAAATGTACGCTTTAAACCCAACAAAACGTTCAAAAAATGAGATTAATTCAAATTTTATGAGTTCAAATATATAATTATAGCATTCTGAATCTGATTATACAGTTTAATCTCAATTTTAGAGCACTTTACTCAGTTAAAATTTCAACGGCTTTACTGTAAAGACCAATTAAAAATGTACGCTCTAAACCAAACAAAACGGTCACAAAATGAGATTAATTCAAATATTATGAGTTCAAATATTTAATTATAGACTTCTGAATCTGATTGGACAGGTTAATTTCAATTTTAGAGCATTTTACTCGGTTAAAATTTCAACGGTTTTACCGTAAAGCACAATTAAAAATGTACGCTTTAAACCCAACAAAACGGTCACAAAGTGAGATTAATTCATATTTTATGAGTTCAAATATTTAATTATAGCCTTCTGAATCTGATTAGACAGGTTAATTTCAAGTTTAGAGCATTTTACTATGTTAAAATTTCAACGGTTTTACTGTAAAGCCCAATTAAAAATGTTCGCTTTAAACGCAACAAAACGGTCACAAAGTGAGATTAATTCATATTTTATTAGTTCAAATATTTAATTATAGCCTTCTGAATCTGATTAGATAGGTTAATTTCAATTTTAGAGCATTTTACTCAGTTAAAATTTCAACAGTTTTACTGTAAAGCCCAATTAAAAATGTACGCTTTAAACCCAACAAAACGTTCAAAAAATGAGATTAATTCAAATTTTATGAGTTCAAATATATAATTATAGCATTCTGAATCTGATTATACAGTTTAATCTCAATTTTAGAGCACTTTACTCAGTTAAAATTTCAACGGCTTTACTGTAAAGACCAATTAAAAATGTACGCTCTAAACCAAACAAAACGGTCACAAAATGAGATTAATTCAAATATTATGAGTTCAAATATTTAATTATAGACTTCTGAATCTGATTGGACAGGTTAATTTCAATTTTAGAGCATTTTACTCGGTTAAAATTTCAACGGTTTTACCGTAAAGCACAATTAAAAATGTACGCTTTAAACCCAACAAAACGGTCACAAAGTGAGATTAATTCATATTTTATGAGTTCAAATATTTAATTATAGCCTTCTGAATCTGATTAGACAGGTTAATTTCAAGTTTAGAGCATTTTACTATGTTAAAATTTCAACGATTTTACTGTAAAGCCCAATTAAAAATGTACGCTTTAAACCCAACAAAACGTTCAAAAAATGAGATTAATTCAAATTTTATGAGTTCAAATATATAATTATAGCATTCTGAATCTGATTATACAGTTTAATCTCAATTTTAGAGCATTTTACTCAGTTAAAATTTCAACGGTTTTACTGTAAAGACCAATTAAAAATGTACGCTCTAAACCAAACAAAACGGTCACAAAATGAGATTAATTCAAATTTTATGAGTTCAAATATTTAATTATAGCCTTCTGAATCTGATTGGACAGGTTAATTTCAATTTTAGAGCATTTTACTCGGTTAAAATTTCAACGGTTTTACTGTAAAGACCAATTAAAAATGTACGCTCTAAACCAAACAAAACGGTCACAAAATGAGATAAATTCAAATTTTATGAGTTCAAATATTTAATTATAGCCTTCTGAATCTGATTGGACAGGTTAATTTCAATTTTAGAGCATTTTACTCGGTTAAAATTTCAACGGTTTTACTGTAAAGCCCAATTAAAAATGTACGCTCTAAACCCAACAAAACGGTCACAAAATGATACTAATTCAAATTTTATGAGTTCAAATATTTAATTATAGCCTTCTGAATCTGATTAGACAGGTTAATTTCAATTTTAGAGCATTTTACTCGGTTAAAATTTCAACGGTTTTACTGTAAAGCCCAATTAAAAATGTACGCTTTAAACCCAACAAAACGTTCAAAAAATGAGATTAATTCAAATTTTATGAGTTCAAATATATAATTATAGCCTTCTGAATCTGATTATACAGTTTAATCTCAATTTTAGAGAATTTTACTCAGTTAAAATTTCAACGGTTTTATTGTAAAGCCCAATTAAAAATGTACGCTTTAAACCTAATAAAACGGTCAAAAATGATATTAATTCAAATTTTATGAGTTCAAATATTTAATTTTAGGTTTCCGAATCAGATTATACAGGTTAATTTCAATTTTAGAGCATTTTACTCGTTTAAAATTTCAACGGTTTTACTATAAAGCCCAATTAAAAATGTATGCTTTAAACCCAACAAAACGGTCAAAAATGAGATTAATTCAAATTTTATGAGTTCAAATATTTAATTTTAGCCTCCCCAATTTGATAATACAGGTTAATTTCAATTTTAGAGCATTTTACTCGGTTAAAATTTCAACGGTTTTACTGTAAAGACCAATTAAAAATGTACGCTCTAAACCAAACAAAACGGTCACAAAATGATACTAATTCAAATTTTATGAGTACAAATATTTAATTATAGCCTTCTGAATCTGATTGGACAGGTTAATTTCAATTTTAGAGCATTTTACTCAGTTAAAATTTCAACGGTTTTACTGTAAAGCCCAATTAAAAATGTACGCTTTAAACCCAACAAAACGGTCACAAAGTGAGATTAATTCATATTTTATGAGTTCAAATATTTAATTATAGCCTCCTGAATTTGATTATACAGGTTAATTTCAATTTTAGATCATTTTACTCGGTTAAAATTTCAACGGTTTTTACTATAAAGCCCAATTAAAAATGTACGCTTTAAACCCAACAAAACGGTCACAAAATGATATTAATTCAAGTTTTATGAGTTCAAATATTTAATTATAGCCTTCTGAATATGATTATAAAGGTTAATTTCAATTTTAGAGCATTTTACTCGTTTAAAATTTCAACGGTTTTACTGTAAAGCCCAATGAAAAATGTACGCTTTAAACCCAGCAAAACGGTCACAAAATGAGATTAATTCAAGTTTTATGAGTTCAAATATTTAATTATAGCCTTCTGAATATGATTATACATGTTAATTTCAATTTTAGAGCATTTTACTCTGTTAAAATTTCAACGGTTTTACTGTAAAGCCCAATTAAAAATGTACGCTTTAAACCCAGCAAAACGGTCACAAAATGAGATTAATTCAAGTTTTATGAGTTCAAATATTTAAATATAGCCTTCTGAATATGATTATACATGTTAATTTCAATTTTAGAGCATTTTACTTAGTTAAAATTTCAACGGTTCTAGTGTAAAGCCCAATTAAAATGTACGCTTTAAACCCAACAAAACGTTCAAAAAATGAGATTAATTAAAATTTTATGAGTTCAAATATTTAATTATAGCCTTCTGAATCTAATTACACAGGTTAATTTCAATTTTAGATCATTTTACTCGGTTAAAATTTCAACGGTTTTACTGTAAAGCCCAATTAAAAATGTACGTTTTAAACCCAACAAAATGGTCAAAAAATGAGATTAATTCAAATTTTATGAGTTCAAATATTTAATTATAGCCTTCTGAATCTGATTACACAGGTTAATTTCAATTTTAGATCATTTTACTCGGTTAAAATTTCAACGGTTTTACTGTAAAGCCCAATTAAAAATGTACGCTTTAAACCCAACAAAATGGTCAAAAAATGAGATTAATTCAAATTTTATGAGTTCAAATATTTAATTATAGCCTTCTGAATCTGATTATATAGTTTAATTTCAATTTTAGAGCATTTTACTCGGTTAAAATTTCAACGGTTTTACTGTAAAGCCCAATTAAAAATGTACGCTTTAAACCCAAAAAACGGTCACAAAGTGAGATTAATACAAATTTTATGAGATCAAATATTTAATTTCAGGCTTTTGAATCAGATTATACAGGTTAATTTCAATTTTAGAGCATTTTACTCAATTAAATTTTCAACTGTTTTACTGAAAAGACCAATTAAAAATGTACTCTTTAAACCCAACAAAATGGTCAAAAATGAGATTAATTCAAATTTTATGAGTTCAAATATTTAATTATAGCCTTCAGAATCTAATTACACAGGTTAATTTCGATTTCAGAGCATTTTACTCGGTTAAAATTTCAACGGTTTTACTGTAAAGCCCAACTAAAAATGTACGCTTTAAACCCAACAAAACGGTCAAAAAATGATACCAATTCAAATTTTATGAGTTCAAATATTTAATTATAGCCTTCTGAATCTGATAATACAGGTTAATCTCAATTTTAGAACAATTTTCTCAGTTAAAATTTCAACGCTTTTACTGTAAAACCCAATTAAAAATGTACAATTTAAAACCATCAAAACGTTCACAAAATGAGATTAATTCAAATTTTATGAGTTCAAATATTTAATTTTAGGCTTCTGAATCTGATTATACAGGTTAATCTCAATTTTAGAGCATTTTACTCAGTTAAAATTTGAACGGTTTTACTGTAAAACCCAATTAAAAATGTACAATTTAAACCCATCAAAACTGTCACAAAATGAGATTAATTCAAATTTTATGAGTTCAAGTTTTATGTACAATTAAAATTGTACGCTTTAAACCCAAAAAAACGGTCACAAAATGAGATTAATTCAAATTTTACGAGTTCAAATATTTAATTATAGCCTTCTGAATCTGATTAGACAGGTTAATTTCAAATTTAGTGCATTTTACTCAATTAAAATTTCATCGGCTTTACTGTAAAGCCCAACTAAAAAAGGTAAGATTTAAACCCAACAAAACAGTCATAAAATTAGATTATTTCAAATTTTATGAGTTCAAATACTTAATTATAGCCTTCTGATTCTGAATATACATGTTAATCTCAATTTTAGAGCATTTTACTCAGTTAAAATTTCAACGGTTTTACTGTAACGCCCAATTAGAAACGCATGCTTTAATACCAACAAAACAGTCATAAAATTAAATTAATTCAAATTTTATGATTTCAAATATTTAAATTTAGGCTTCTAAATCTGATTATACAAGTTAATCTCAATTTTAGAGCATTTTACTCAGTTAAAATATCAACGGTTTTACTATAAAGCCCAATTAAAAATGTACGCTTTCAACCCATCAAAACGGTCACAAAATGATATTAATTCAAATTTTATGAGTTCAAATATTTAATTTTAGCCTTCTGAATCTAATTATACAGGAATCTAAATTTTAGAGCATTTTACTCAATTAAAAATTCAACGTTTTTACTGTAAAGCCCAATTAAAATTGTACGCTTTAAACACAACAAAACGGTCACAAAATGAGATTAATTCATATTTTATGTGTTCAGATTTTTAATTTTAGGCTTCTTAATCTGATTATCCATGTTAATCTCAATTTTAGAGCATTTTACTCAATTAAAATTTCATCGGCTTTACTGTAAAGCCCAATTAAAAAATGTACGATTTAAACCCAACAAAGCAGTCGTAAAATTAGATTATTTCATATTTTATGAGTTCAAATACTTAATTATAGCCTTCTGATTCTGATTATACAGGTAAATCTCAATTTTAGAGCATTTTACTTAGTCAAAATTTCAACGGTTTTAGTGTAAAGCCTAATTAAAAATGTACGATTTAAACCCAACAAAACTATTATAAAATTAGATTAATTCAATTTTAGAGCATTTTACTCAGTTAAAATTTTCACTGTTTTACTGTGAAGCCCTATCAAAAATGTAAGCTTTAAACTAATCAAAACGGTCACAAAATGATATTAATTCAAATATTATGAGTTCAAATATTTAATTATAGCCTTCTGAATCTGATTATACAGGTTAATCTCAATTTTAGAGCATTTTACTAAGTTAAAATTTTAACGGTTTTACTGTAAAGCCCAATTAGAAACACACGCTTTAAACCCAACAAAATCTTTATAAAATTAGATTAATTCAAATTTTATGAGTTCTAATATTTAATTTTAGTCTCCTGGTTTTGATTATACAGGTTAATCTCAATTTTAGAGCATTTTATCAGTTAAAATTTCAAAGCTTTTACTGTAAATCCCAATTAGAAACGCACGCTTTAAACCCAACAAAACAGTCATAAAATTAGATTAATTCAAATTTTATGAGTTCAAATATTTAATTATAGCCTTCTAAATCTTATTATGCAGGTTAATCTCAATTTTAGAGCATTGTACGCAGTTAAAATTTCAACGGTTTTAATGTAAAGCCAAATTTAAAATGTACGATTTAAACCCAACAAAACAGTCGTAAAATTAGATTAATTCAAATTTTATGAGTTCAAATATTTAATTATATCCTTCTGAATCTGATTATACAGGTTAATCTCAATTTTAGAGATTTTTACTCTGTTAAAATTTCAATGGTTTTACTGTAAAGCCCAATTAGAAACGCACCTTTAAACCCAACAAAACAGTCATAAAAATTCGATTAACCCAAATCTTCTCAGTTCAAATATTTAATTTTAGGCTTCTGAATCTGATTATACAGGTTAATCTCAATTTTAGAGCATTTTACTAAGTTAAAATTTTAACGGTTTTACTGTAAAGCCCAATTAGAAACGCACGCTTTAAACCCAACAAAATCTTCATAAAATTAGATTAATTCAAATTTTATGAGTTCTAATATTTAATTTTAGGCTCGTGATTTTGATTATACAGGTTAATCTCAATTTTAGAGCATTTTACTCAGTTAAAATTTCAACGGTTTTACTGAAAAGCCCAATTAAGAATGTACGCTTTATACCCAACAAAACGGTCAAAAAATAAGATTAATTCAAATTTTATGAGTTCAAAAAAATAATTATAGCCTTCTGAATCTGATTATACAGGTTAATCTCAATTTTAGATCATTTTACTCAGTTAAAATTTCAACGGTATTATTGTAAATCCCAATTAAAAATATACGGTTTAAACTCCACAAAACGATCGCACAATGAGATTAATTCAACTTTTATGAGTTCAAATATTTAATTATAGGCTTCTGAATCTGATTATACAGGTTAATCTCAATTTTAGAGCATTTTACTCAGTTAAAATTTCAACGGTTTTACTGTAAAGCCCAATTAAGAATGTACGCTTTAAACCCAACAAAACGGTCACAAAATGAGATTAATTCAAATTTTATGAGTCCAAATATTTAATTATAGCCTTCTGAATCTGATTGAACAGGTTAATCTCAATTTTATAGCATTTTTCTCAATTAAAATTTCAACGGTTTTACTGTAGAGCCCAATTAAAAATACATGCTTTAAACATAACAAAACAGTCATAAAATGAGATTAATTCAAATTTTATGAGTTCAAATATTTAATTATAGCCTTCTGAATCAGATTGAACAGGTTAATCTCAATTTTAGAGCATTTTTCTCAGTTAAAATTTCAACGGTTTTACTATAAAGCCCAATTAAAAATATACGCTTTAAACTCCACAAAACGATCACAAAATGGGATTAATACAAATTTTATAAGATCCAATATTCAATAATAGCCTTCTGAATCTGATTATACAGGTTAATTTCAATTTTAGAGCATTTTATTCGGATAAAATTTCAACGGTTTTACTATAAAGCCCAATTATAAATGTACGCTTTAAACCCAACAAAATGGTGACAAAATGAGATTACTACAAATTTTATGAGTTCAAATATTTAATTATAGCCTTCTAAATCTTATTATGCAGGTTAATCTCAATTTTAGAGCATTGTACGCAGTTAAAATTTCAACGGTTTTAATGTAAAGCCAAATTTAAAATGTACGATTTAAACCCAACAAAACAGTCGTAAAATTAGATTAATTCAAATTTTATGAGTTCAAATATTTAATTATATCCTTCTGAATCTGATTATACAGGTTAATCTCAATTTTAGAGATTTTTACTCTGTTAAAATTTCAATGGTTTTACTGTAAAGCCCAATTAGAAACGCACCTTTAAACCCAACAAAACAGTCATAAAAATTCGATTAACCCAAATCTTCTCAGTTCAAATATTTAATTTTAGGCTTCTGAATCTGATTATACAGGTTAATCTCAATTTTAGAGCATTTTACTAAGTTAAAATTTTAACGGTTTTACTGTAAAGCCCAATTAGAAACGCACGCTTTAAACCCAACAAAATCTTCATAAAATTAGATTAATTCAAATTTTATGAGTTCTAATATTTAATTTTAGGCTCGTGATTTTGATTATACAGGTTAATCTCAATTTTAGAGCATTTTACTCAGTTAAAATTTCAACGGTTTTACTGAAAAGCCCAATTAAGAATGTACGCTTTATACCCAACAAAACGGTCAAAAAATAAGATTAATTCAAATTTTATGAGTTCAAAAAAATAATTATAGCCTTCTGAATCTGATTATACAGGTTAATCTCAATTTTAGATCATTTTACTCAGTTAAAATTTCAACGGTATTATTGTAAATCCCAATTAAAAATATACGGTTTAAACTCCACAAAACGATCGCACAATGAGATTAATTCAACTTTTATGAGTTCAAATATTTAATTATAGGCTTCTGAATCTGATTATACAGGTTAATCTCAATTTTAGAGCATTTTACTCAGTTAAAATTTCAACGGTTTTACTGTAAAGCCCAATTAAGAATGTACGCTTTAAACCCAACAAAACGGTCACAAAATGAGATTAATTCAAATTTTATGAGTCCAAATATTTAATTATAGCCTTCTGAATCTGATTGAACAGGTTAATCTCAATTTTATAGCATTTTTCTCAATTAAAATTTCAACGGTTTTACTGTAGAGCCCAATTAAAAATACATGCTTTAAACATAACAAAACAGTCATAAAATGAGATTAATTCAAATTTTATGAGTTCAAATATTTAATTATAGCCTTCTGAATCAGATTGAACAGGTTAATCTCAATTTTAGAGCATTTTTCTCAGTTAAAATTTCAACGGTTTTACTATAAAGCCCAATTAAAAATATACGCTTTAAACTCCACAAAACGATCACAAAATGGGATTAATACAAATTTTATAAGATCCAATATTCAATAATAGCCTTCTGAATCTGATTATACAGGTTAATTTCAATTTTAGAGCATTTTATTCGGATAAAATTTCAACGGTTTTACTATAAAGCCCAATTATAAATGTACGCTTTAAACCCAACAAAATGGTGACAAAATGAGATTACTACAAATTTTATGAGTTCGAATATTTAATTATAACCTTTTGAATCTGATTAGACAGGTTAATTTCAATTTTAGAGCATTTTACTCAATTAAAATTTCAACGGTTTTAATGTAAAGCCCAATTAAAAATGTACCCTTTAAACCCAACAAAACGGTTACAAAATGAGATTAATTAAAATTTTATGAGTTCAAATATTTAATTATAGCATTCTAAATCTGATTGAACAGGTTAATCTAAATTTTAGAGCATTTTTCTCAGTTAAAATTTCAATGGTTTTACTGAAAAGCCCAATAAAAAAATGTACGCTTTAAACCCAATAAAATGTACGATTTAAACCTAACAAAACAATCATAAAATTAGATTAATTCAAACTTTATGAGTCATAATATTTAGTTATAGCCTTCTGAAACTGATTATACATGTTAATCTCATTTTTAGAGCAGTTTACTCAGTTAAAATTTCAACGATTTTACTGTGAAGCCCAATTGAAAACGCACGCTTTAAACCCAACAAAACAGTCATAAAATGAGATTAATTCAAATTTTATGAGTTCAAATATTTAATTTTCGGCTTCTGAATCTGATTATACCAGTTAATCTCAATTTTAGAGCATTTTACTCGGTTAAAATTTCAACAGTTTAACTATAAAGCCCAATTAAAAAAAGTACGATTTAAACCCAACAAAACAGTCATAAAATTAGATGAATTCAATTTTTTGAGTTCAAAAATTTAATTTTAGGCTGCTGAATCTGATTATATAGGCTAATCTCAATTTTAGAGTACTTTACAAAGTTAAAATTTAAAGGGTTTGACTATAAGGCCCAATTAAAAATGTATGCTTTAATCCCAACAAAACGATCACAAAATGAGATTAATTCAAATTTTATGAGATCTAATATGTAAATATAGCCTTCTGAATTTGTTTATACAGGTTAATCTCAATTTTAGAGCATTTTACTTAGTTAAAATTTCAACGATTTTACTGTAAAACCCAATTAGAAATGCATGCTTTAAACCAAATAAAACGGACACAAAATGAGATTAATTCAAATTTTATGAGTTCAAATATTTAATTATAGCTGATAAGTGCTCAACACACTCACTTTCTAGTCCTTTTATCGGCATTTATCACCAAATATTCACCCACTTGAACCAATGCATGTGCTTAATGTGATATATTTAGAAGTTATACTAAAATAGATATTATTTATAGAAAAAGGCACGTTCTACTGCGTTTTCATATCTGTGCAGGAGAACCAGTGCCGCGGCAGAGACAAGGCCGAGGCAGGACCTGATGCCGAGGCAGTAGCAGGAAGACAGGAAGCAAAGTGATAGGCGATGGAAAGACAAAAATCCAAGGAACGTGTCTGGACTTGAAGACCATGAATCGGAGTTGGCTAGCACAAGGAAAAGCCCAAAGGGAGACCACGCGGGAAAGCCCCCTTAGCCGAATTCAAACTTGGAAATATAATATTATTATGTACTTGACTTGTTCCCTACTCCAAGTTGTATTCTACTTAGGAAAGGTTTACCCTAGGTCTAGCCTATATAAAAACCTAGCCACCCAATGCAATAGATATCGAAATACCTAGGGAGAGCCGACTTCTACTCTTGTTTCTTTCCTCTCCATCATGTTCTAAAACCTTCATAGGGTTTAGGTGAAGGTTGTGGAGTATTTGTGAGAGGAGATTGTAATTTGTCTTTTATTCAATGCAATAAAGATTATCAAGGTTTGCTTATCCTATGTTATTCCATGTTCTTGCATTCAAGCCCGGGAGGGAAGTTTGTAAGTAATCCATTTATCTAAGCTCGGGAGAGTTAGATTCACGAAAGGGGTAAGTACGGTGTTTCAATCGCGAAATACTAACTCGGCCTAGGGATAGGTTAAGAGTTTCAGCGGCTAAAAGAAGTGTGAGATTGGTTGGTGAGTATAATTGGTTCACGCCGGGAGGTATCATCAAGGACTAGTCATCAACAGCACTCTGATTTAGGGATAAGCGGAGTCATTCAAGGACACTTTGCCGAACTTTGGTAAAGTCTGCCCACGAGCAAGGGATTGCCGCGGCAGACAGCGTTATCGCTGCCCAGGCAGTAAACTGCAGTGCTGCCGAAGCAGAGATATGCGATTGCATTGGATAGAGACAAGTCAATCAAGTCCACAATACAATACAACTGGATCCTGGCCCATCTTTCTCTCTAATATTTCGATTCTTTTATTTTTATTCAATTACCTTAGTTTAATAAATCACACCCATTCACTTGTGTTTTTATTTTTCTACAGAGCAAGAAGATAAAGAAATCATATTAAGTATACTGGTCCCTGAGGAGACGATAACTCGATAAATACTTATCACTTATTACTTGCGATGTGTCCACTTGCACTAAATCTGATTGAACAGGTTAATCTCAGTTTTAGAGCATTTTTCTCAGTTCAAATTTCAACGGTTTTACTGAAAAGCCCAATTAAAAATGTACAATTTAAACCCATCAAAACGGTCACAAAATGAGATTTATTCAAATTTTATGAGTTCAAATATTTAATTATAGCATTCTAAATCTGATTGAACAGCTTAATCTCAGTTTTAGAGCATTTTTCTCAGTTAAAATTTCAACGGTTTTACTGAAAAGCCCAATTAAAAATGTACGCTTTAAACCCAATAAAACGGTCACAAAATGAGATTAATTAAATTTTATGAGTTCAAAAATTTAATTATAGCCTTATGAATCTTATTATACAGGTTAATCTCAATTTTAGATCATTTTACTCAGTTAAAATTTCAACGGTATTACTGTAAAGCCCAATTAAAAATATACGCTTTAAACTCCACAAAACGATCACAAAATGAGATTAATTCAAATTTTATGAGTTCAAATATTTAATTATAGCCTTCTGAATCTGATTATATAGATTAATTTAATTTTAGAGCATTTTATTCGGTTAAAATTTCAACGGTTTTACTGAAAAGCCCAATTAAAAATGTACGCTTTAAACCCAATAAAACGATCACAAAATGAGATTAATTCAAATTTTATGAGTTCAAATATTTAATTATAGCCTTCTGAATCTGATTAGATAGGTTAATCTCAATTTTAGAGCATTTTATTCAATTAAAATTTCAACGGTTTTACTATAAAGCCCAATTATAACGGTCACAAAATGAGATTAATTTAAATTTTATGAGTTCAAATATTTAATTATAGCCTTCTGAATCTGACTATACAGGTTACTCTCAATTTTTGAGCATTTTACTCTGTTAAAATTTCAAAAGTTCTACTGTAAAGCCCAATTAAAAATATACGCTTTAAACTCAAAAAACAGTCACAAAATGATATTAATACGAATTTTATAAGATCCAATATTCAATAATAGCCTTCTGAATCTGATTATACAGGTTAATCTCAATTTTAGAGCATTTTACTCAGTTAAAATTTCAACGGTTTTACTGTAAAGCCCAATTAAAAATGTACGCTTTAAACCCAATAAAACGGTCACAAAATGAGATTAATTCAAATTTTATGAGTTCAAATATTTAATTATAGCCTTTTGAATCTGATTGAACAGGTTAATCACAATTTTAGAGCATTTTTCTCAGTTCAAATTTCAACGGTTTTACTAAAAGCCCAATTAAAAATGTACAATTTAAACCCATCAAAACGGTCACAAAATGAGATTTATTCAAATTTTATGAGTTCGAATATTTAATTATAGCATTCTAAATCTGATTGAACAGGTTAATCTCAGTTTTAGAGCATTTTTCTCAGTTAAAATTTCAACGGTTTTACTGAAAAGCCCAATTAAAAATGTACGCTTTAAACCCAATAAAACGGTCACAAAATGAGATTAATTAAATTTTATGAGTTCAAAAATTTAATTATAGCCTTATGAATCTTATTATACAGGTTAATCTCAATTTTAGATCATTTTACTCAGTTAAAATTTCAACGGTTTTACTGTAAAGCCCAATTAAAAATATACGCTTTAAACTCCACAAAACGATCACAAAATGAGATTAATTCAAATTTTATGAGTTCAAATATTTAATTATAGCCTTCTGAATCTGATTATACAGATTAATTTAATTTTAGAGCATTTTATTCGGTTAAAATTTCAAAGGTTTTACTGAAAAGCCCAATTAAAAATGTACGCTTTAAACCCAATAAAACGATCACAAAATGAGATTAATTCAAATTTTATGAGTTCAAATATTTAATTATAGCCTTCTGAATCTAATTAGACAGGTTAATCTCAATTTTAGAGCATTTTATTCAGTTAAAATTTCAACGGTTTTACTATAAAGCCCAATTATAACGGTCACAAAATGAGATTAATTTAAATTTTATGAGTTCAAATATTTAATTATAGCCTTCTGAATCTGACTATACAGGTTAATCTCAATTTCTGAGCATTTTACTCTGTTAAAATTTCAAAAGTTTTACTGTAAAGCCCAATTAAAAATATACGCTTTAAACTCAAAAAACAGTCACAAAATGATATTAATACAAATTTTATAAGATCCAATATTCAATAATAGCCTTCTGAATCTGATTATACAGGTTAATCTCAATTTTAGAGCATTTTACTCAGTTAAAATTTCAACAGTTTTACTGTAAAGCCCAATTAAAAATGTACGCTTTAAACCCAATAAAACGGTCACAAAATGAGATTAATTCAAATTTTATGAGTTCAAATATTTAATTATAGCCTTCTAAATCTGATTATACAGGTTAATCTCAATTTTAGAGCATTTTACTCATTTAAAATTTCAAAGGTTTTACTGTAAAGCCCAATTAAAAATATGCGCTTTAAACTCAACAAAACGGTCACAAAATGATATTAATACATATTTTATAAGATCCAATATTCAATAATAGCCTTCTGAATCTAATTATACAGGTTAATCTCAATTTTAGAGCATTTTACTCAGTTAAAATTTCAACGGTTACTATAAAGCCCAATTATAACGGTCACAAAATGAGATTAATTTAAATTTTATGAGTTCAAATATTTAATTATAGCCTTCTAAATCTGATTATACAGGTTAATCCCAATTTTAGAACATTTTACTCAGTAAAAATTTCAACGGTTTTACTGTAAAGCCCAATTAAAAATGTACGCTTTAAACCCAACAAAACGGTCAAAAAATAAGATTAATTCAAATTTTATGAGTTCAAATATTTAATTATAGGCTTCTGAATCTGATTATAAAGGTTAATCTCAATTTTAGAGTATTTTACTCAGTTAAAATTTCAACGGTTTTACTGTAAAGCCCAATTAAGAATGTAAGCTTTAAACCCAACAAAACGGTCACAAAATGAGATTAATTCAAATTTTATGAGTCCAAAAATTTAATTTTAGCCTTCTGAATCTGATTGAACAGGTTAATCACAATTTTAGAGAATTTTTCTCAGTTCAAATTTCAACGGTTTTACTGAAAAGCCCAATTAAAAATGTACAATTTAAACCCATCAAAACGGTCACAAAATGAGATTTAGTCAAATTTTATGAGTTCAAATATTTAATTATAGCATTCTAAATCTGATTGAACAGGTTAATCTCAGTTCTAGAGCATTTTTCTCAATTAAAATTTCAACTGTTTTACTGAAAAGCACAATTAAAAATGTACGCTTTAAACCCAATAAAACGGTCACAAAATGAGATTAATTCAAATTTTATGAGTTCAAAAATTTAATTATAGCTTTATGAATCTTATTATACAGGTTAATCTCAATTTTAGAGCATTTTTCTCAGTTAAAATTTCAACGGATTTACTATAAAGCCAAATTATAACGGTCACAAAATGAGATTAATTTAAATTTTATGAGTTCAAATATTTAATTATAGCCTTCTTAATCTGATTATACAGGTTAATTTCAATTTTAGAGCATTTTATTCGGTTAAAATTTCAACGGTTTTACTATAAGGCCCAATTATAAATGTACGCTTTAAACCCAACAAAACGGTCAAAAATTGAGATTATTTCAAATTTTATGAGTTCAAATATTTAATTATAGCCTTCTGAATCTGATTAGACAGGTTAATTTCAATTTTAGAGCTTTTTTCTCATTTAAATTTTCAACGGTTTTATTGTGTAGCCCAATTAAAAATGTACGCTTTAAAACCCAACAAAACGGTCAAAAAATAAGATTAATTCAAATTTTATGAGTTCAAATATGTAATTATAGCCTTCTGAATCTGATTATACAGGTTAATCTCAATTTTAGAGCATTTTCCTCAGTAAAAATTTCAACGGTTTTACTGTAAAGCACAATTAAAAATGTACGCTTTAAACCTATTAAAACAGTCATAAAATGAGATTAATTCAAATTTTATGAGTTTAAATATTTAATTATAGCCTTCTGAATCTGATTATACAGGTTTATCTCAATTTTTGAGCATTTTACTTAGTAAAAATTTCAACGGTTTTACTGTAAAGCCCAATTAAAAATGTACGCTTTAAACCCAATAAAACGGTCACAAAATGAGATTAATTCAAATTTTATGAGTTCAAAAATATAATTATAGCCTTCTAAATCTGATTATACAGGTTAATCTCAATTTTAGAGCATTTTACTCATTTCAAATTTCAACGGTTTTACTGTAAAGCCCAATTAAAAATGTACGCTTTAAACCCAATAAAACGGTCACAAAATGAGATTAATTCAAATTTTATGAGTTCAAAAATATAATTATAGCCTTCTAAATCTGATTATACAGGTTAATCTCAATTTTAGAGCATTTTTCTCAGTTAAAATTTCAACGGTTTTACTATAAAGCCAAATTATAACGGTCACAAAATGAGATTAATTCAAATTTTATGAGTTCAAATATTTAATTATAGCCTTCTGAATCTGATTATACAGATTAATTTAATTTTAGAGCATTTTATTCGGTTAAAATTTCAAAGGTTTTACTGAAAAGCCCAATTAAAAATGTACGCTTTAAACCCAATAAAACGATCACAAAATGAGATTAATTCAAATTTTATGAGTTCATATATTTAATTATAGCCTTCTGAATCTAATTAGACAAGTTAATCTCAATTTTAGAGCATTTTATTCAGTTAAAATTTCAACGGTTTTACTATAAAGCCCAATTATAACGGTCACAAAATGAGATTAATTTAAATTTTATGAGTTCAAATATTTAATTATAGCCTTCTGAATCTGACTATACAGGTTAATCTCAATTTCTGAGCATTTTACTCTGTTAAAATTTCAAAAGTTTTACTGTAAAGCCCAATTAAAAATATACGCTTTAAACTCAAAAAACAGTCACAAAATGATATTAATACAAATTTTATAAGATCCAATATTCAATAATAGCCTTCTGAATCTGATTATACAGGTTAATCTCAATTTTAGAGCATTTTACTCAGTTAAAATTTCAACAGTTTTACTGTAAAGCCCAATTAAAAATGTACGCTTTAAACCCAATAAAACGGTCACAAAATGAGATTAATTCAAATTTTATGAGTTCAAATATTTAATTATAGCCTTCTAAATCTGATTATACAGGTTAATCTCAATTTTAGAGCATTTTACTCATTTAAAATTTCAAAGGTTTTACTGTAAAGCCCAATTAAAAATATGCGCTTTAAACTCAACAAAACGGTCACAAAATGATATTAATACATATTTTATAAGATCCAATATTCAATAATAGCCTTCTGAATCTAATTATACAGGTTAATCTCAATTTTAGAGCATTTTACTCAGTTAAAATTTCAACTGTTTTACTGTGAAGCCCAATTAAAAATGTCCGCTTCAAACCCAACAAAACGGTCAAAAAATGAGATTAATTTAAATTTTATGAGTTCAAATATTTAATTATAGCCTTCTGAATCTGATGATACAGGTTAGTTTTTTTACAGCATTTTTCTCATTTAAAATTTCAACGGTTTTACTGAAAAGCCTAATTAAATATTTACGCTTTAAACCCAGCAAAACGGACACAAAATGAGATTAATTCAAATTTTATGAGTTCAAATATTTAATTATAGCCTTCTAAATTTGATTATACAGGTTAATCTCAATTTCAGAACATTTTACTCCGTAAAAATTTCAACGGTTTTATTGTAAAGCCCAATTAAAAATGTACGCTCTAAACCCAACAAAACGGTCAAAAAATAAGATTAATTCAAATTTTATGAGTTCAAATATTTAATTATAGGCTTCTGAATCTGATTATACATGTTAATCTCAATTTTAGAGCATTTTACTCAGTTAAAATTTCAACGGTTTTACTGTAAAGCCCAATTAAAAACATACGCTTTAAACCCAACAAAACGGTCACAAAATGAGATTAATTCAAATTTTATGAGTCCAAATATTTAATTTTAGCCTTCTGAATCTGATTGAACAGGTTAATCACAATTTTAGAGAATTTTTCTCAGTTCAAATTTCAACGGTTTTACTGAAAAGCCCAATTAAAAATGTACAATTTAAACCCATCAAAACGGTCACAAAATGAGATTTAGTCAAATTTTATGAGTTCAAATATTTAATTATAGCATTCTAAATCTGATTGAACAGGTTAATCTCAGTTCTAGAGCATTTTTCTCAGTTAAAATTTCAACTGTTTTACTGAAAAGCACAATTAAAAATGTACGCTTTAAACCCAATAAAACGGTCACAAAATGAGATTAATTCAAATTTTATGAGTTCAAAAATTTAATTATAGCCTTATGAATCTTATTATACAGGTTAATCTCAATTTTAGAGCATTTTTCTCAGTTAAAATTTCAACGGTTTTACTATAAAGCCAAATTATAACGGTCACAAAATGAGATTAATTTATATTTTATGAGTTCGAATATTTAATTATAGCCTTCTGAATCTGATTATACAGGTTAATTTCAATTTTAGAGCATTTTATTCGGTTAAAATTTCAACGGTTTTACTATAAAGCCCAATTATAATTGTACGCTTTAAACCCAAGAAAACGGTCAAAAAATGAGATTATTTCAAATTTTATGAGTTCAAATATTTAATTATAGCCTTCTGAATCTGATTAGACAGGTTAATTTCAATTTTAGAGCTTTTTTCTCATTTAAATTTTCAACGGTTTTATTGTAAAGCCCAATTAAAAATGTACGCTTTAAACCCAACAATACGGTCAAAAAATAAGATTAATTCAAATTTTATGAGTTCAAATATGTAATTATAGCCTTCTGAATCTGATTATACAGGTTAATCTCAATTTTAAAGCATTTTCCTCAGTAAAAATTTCAACGGTTTTACTGTAAAGCACAATTAAAAATGTACGCTTTAAACCTAGTAAAACGGTCATAAAATGAGATTAATTCAAATTTTATGAGTTCAAATATTTAATTATAGCCTTCTGAATCTGATTATACAGGTTTATCTCAATTTTTGAGCATTTTACTTAGTAAAAATTTCAACGGTTTTACTGTAAAGCCCAATTAAAAATGTATGCTTTAAACCCAATAAAACGGTCACAAAATGAGATTAATTCAAATTTTATGAGTTCAAAAATATAATTATAGCCTTCTAAATCTGATTATACAAGTTAATCTCAATTTTAGAGCATTTTACTCAGTTAAAATTTCAATTGTTTTACTGTAAAGACCAATTAAAAATGTACGCTTTAAACGCAACAAAACGGTCAAAAAATGAGATTAATTTAAATTTTATGAGTCCAAATATTTAATTATAGCCTTCTGAATCTGATTATAAAGGTTAATCTCAATTTTAGAGTATTTTACTCAGTTAAAATTTCAACGGTTTTACTGTAAAGCCCAATTAAGAATGTAAGCTTTAAACCCAACAAAACGGTCACATAATGAGATTAATTCAAATTTTATGAGTCCAAATATTTAATTATAGCCTTCTGAATTTGATTGAACAGGTTAATCTCAATTTTGGAGCGTTTTTCTCAGTTTAAATTTCAACGGTTTTACAGAAAAGCCCAATTAAAAATGTACAATTTAAACCCATCAAAACGGTCACAAAATGAGATTTATTCAAATTTTATGAGTTCAAATATTTAATTATAGCCTTCTTAATCTGATTAGATAGGTTAATCTCAATTTTAGAATATTTTACTCAATAAAATTTTCAAATTTTTTACTTTAAAGCCCAATTAAAAAAGTACGCTTTAAACCCAACAAAACGGTCAAAAAATAAGATTAATTCAAATTTTATGAGTTCAAATATTTAATTATAGCCTTCTGAATCTTATTATACAGGTTAATCTCAATTTTAGATCATTTTACTCAGTTAAAATTTCAACGGTATTACTGTAAAGCCCAATTAAAAATGTACGCTTTAAACCCAACAAAACGGTCACAAAATGAGATTAATTCAAATGTTATGACTTCAAATATTTAATTATAGCCTTCTAAATCTGATTATACAGGTTAATCTCAATTTTAGAGCATTTTACTCATTTAAAATTTTGAATGTTTTACTGTAAAGCCCAATTAAAAATATACGCTTTAAACTCAACAAAACGGTCACAAAATGATATTAATACAAATCTTATAAGATCCAATATTCAATAATAGCCTTCTGAATCTGATTATATAGGTTAATCTCAATTTTAGAGCATTTTACTCAGTTAAAATTTTAACGGTTTTACTATAAAGCCCAATTATAACGGTCACAAAATGAGATTAATTTAAATTTTATGAGTTCAAATATTTAATTATAGCCTACTAAATCTGATTAGACAGGATAATATCAATTTTAGAGCATTTTACTCAGTTAAAATTTCAACGGTTTTACTGTAAAGCCCAATTAAAAATGTACGCTTTAAACTCAACAAAACGGTCAAAAAATGAGATTAATTTAAATTTTATGAGTTCAAATATTTAATTATAGCCTTCTGAATCTGATGATACAGGTTAATTTAATTTTTATACCATTTTTCTCGTTTAAAATTTCAACGGTTTTACTGAAAAGCCTAAATAAAAATGTACGCTTTAAACACACCAAAACGGTCACAAAATGAGATTAATTCAAATTTTATGAGTTCAAATATTTAATTATAGCCTTCTAAATCTGATTATACAGGTTAATCCCAATTTTAGAACATTTTACTCAGTAAAAATTTCAACGGTTTTACTGTAAAGCCCAATTAAAAATGTACGCTTTAAACCCAACAAAACGGTCAAAAAATAAGATTAATTCAAATTTTATGAGTTCAAATATTTAATTATAGGCTTCTGAATCTGATTATAAAGGTTAATCTCAATTTTAGAGTATTTTACTCAGTTAAAATTTCAACGGTTTTACTGTAAAGCCCAATTAAGAATGTAAGCTTTAAACCCAACAAAACGGTCACATAATGAGATTAATTCAAATTTTATGAGTCCAAATATTTAATTATAGCCTTCTGAATTTGATTGAACAGGTTAATCTCAATTTTAGAGCGTTTTTCTCAGTTTAAATTTCAACGGTTTTACAGAAAAGCCCAATTAAAAATGTACAATTTAAACCCATCAAAACGGTCACAAAATGAGATTTATTCAAATTTTATGAGTTCAAATATTTAATTATAGCCTTCTTAATCTGATTTGATAGGTTAATCTCAATTTTAGAATATTTTACTCAATAAAATTTTCAAATGTTTTACTTTAAAGCCCAATTAAAAAAGTACGCTTTAAACCCAACAAAACGGTCAAAAAATAAGATTAATTCAAATTTTATGAGTTCAAATATTTAATTATAGCCTTCTGAATCTGATTATACAGGTTAATCTCAATTTTAGAGCATTTTACTCAGTTAAAATTTCAACGGTTTTATTGTAAAGCCAAATTAAAAATGTACGCTTTAAACCCAACAAAACGGTGACAAAATGAGATTAATTCAAATTTTATGAGTTCAAATATTTAATTATATCCTTCTCAATCTGATTATACAGGTTAAGCTCAATTTTAGAGAATTTTATTCAATTAAAATTTCAACGGTTTCATTGTAAAGCCCAACTAAAAATGTACGCTTTAAACCCAACAAAACGGTCAAAAAATGATACTAATTCAAATTTTATGAGTTCAAATATTTAATTATAGCCTTCTGAATCTGATTATACAGGTTAATCTCAATTTTAGAACATTTTTCTCAGTTAAAATTTCAACGCTTTTACTGTAAAACCCAATTAAAAATGTACAATTTAAAACCATCAAAACGTTCACAAAATGAGATTAATTCAAATTTTATGAGTTCAAATATTTAATTTTAGGCTTCTGAATCTGATTATACAGGTTAATCTCAATTTTAGAGCATTTTACTCAGTTAAAATTTCAACGGTATTACTGTAAAGCCCAATTAAAAATGTACGCTTTAAACCCAACAAAACGGTCACAAAATGAGATTAATTCAAATGTTATGACTTCAAATATTTAATTATAGCCTTCTAAATCTGATTATACAGGTTAATCTCAATTTTAGAGCATTTTACTCATTTAAAATTTTGAATGTTTTACTGTAAAGCCCAATTAAAAATATACGCTTTAAACTCAACAAAACGGTCACAAAATGATATTAATACAAATCTTATAAGATCCAATATTCAATAATAGCCTTCTGAATCTGATTATATAGGTTAATCTCAATTTTAGAGCATTTTACTCAGTTAAAATTTTAACGGTTTTACTATAAAGCCCAATTATAACGGTCACAAAATGAGATTAATTTAAATTTTATGAGTTCAAATATTTAATTATAGCCTACTAAATCTGATTAGACAGGATAATATCAATTTTAGAGCATTTTACTCAGTTAAAATTTCAACGGTTTTACTGTAAAGCCCAATTAAAAATGTACGCTTTAAACTCAACAAAACGGTCAAAAAATGAGATTAATTTAAATTTTATGAGTTCAAATATTTAATTATAGCCTTCTGAATCTGATGATACAGGTTAATTTAATTTTTATACCATTTTTCTCGTTTAAAATTTCAACGGTTTTACTGAAAAGCCTAAATAAAAATGTACGCTTTAAACACACCAAAACGGTCACAAAATGAGATTAATTCAAATTTTATGAGTTCAAATATTTAATTATAGCCTTCTAAATCTGATTATACAGGTTAATCCCAATTTTAGAACATTTTACTCAGTAAAAATTTCAACGGTTTTACTGTAAAGCCCAATTAAAAATGTACGCTTTAAACCCAACAAAACGGTCAAAAAATAAGATTAATTCAAATTTTATGAGTTCAAATATTTAATTATAGGCTTCTGAATCTGATTATAAAGGTTAATCTCAATTTTAGAGTATTTTACTCAGTTAAAATTTCAACGGTTTTACTGTAAAGCCCAATTAAGATTGTAAGCTTTAAACCCAACAAAACGGTCACATAATGAGATTAATTCAAATTTTATGAGTCCAAATATTTAATTATAGCCTTCTGAATTTGATTGAACAGGTTAATCTCAATTTTAGAGCGTTTTTCTCAGTTTAAATTTCAACGGTTTTACAGAAAAGCCCAATTAAAAATGTACAATTTAAACCCATCAAAACGGTCACAAAATGAGATTTATTCAAATTTTATGAGTTCAAATATTTAATTATAGCCTTCTTAATCTGATTAGATAGGTTAATCTCAATTTTAGAATATTTTACTCAATAAAATTTTCAAATGTTTTACTTTAAAGCCCAATTAAAAAAGTACGCTTTAAACCCAACAAAACGGTCAAAAAATAAGATTAATTCAAATTTTATGAGTTCAAATATTTAATTATAGCCTTCTGAATCTGATTATACAGGTTAATCTCAATTTTAGAGCATTTTACTCAGTTAAAATTTCAACGGTTTTATTGTAAAGCCAAATTAAAAATGTACGCTTTAAACCCAACAAAACGGTGACAAAATGAGATTAATTCAAATTTTATGAGTTCAAATATTTAATTATATCCTTCTCAATCTGATTATACAGGTTAAGCTCAATTTTAGAGAATTTTATTCAATTAAAATTTCAACGGTTTCATTGTAAAGCCCAACTAAAAATGTACGCTTTAAACCCAACAAAACGGTCAAAAAATGATACTAATTCAAATTTTATGAGTTCAAATATTTAATTATAGCCTTCTGAATCTGATTATACAGGTTAATCTCAATTTTAGAACATTTTTCTCAGTTAAAATTTCAACGCTTTTACTGTAAAACCCAATTAAAAATGTACAATTTAAAACCATCAAAACGTTCACAAAATGAGATTAATTCAAATTTTATGAGTTCAAATATTTAATTTTAGGCTTCTGAATCTGATTATACAGGTTAATCTCAATTTTAGAGCATTTTACTCAGTTAAAATTTCAACGGTATTACTGTAAAGCCCAATTAAAAATGTACGCTTTAAACCCAACAAAACGGTCACAAAATGAGATTAATTCAAATGTTATGACTTCAAATATTTAATTATAGCCTTCTAAATCTGATTATACAGGTTAATCTCAATTTTAGAGCATTTTACTCATTTAAAATTTTGAATGTTTTACTGTAAAGCCCAATTAAAAATATACGCTTTAAACTCAACAAAACGGTCACAAAATGATATTAATACAAATCTTATAAGATCCAATATTCAATAATAGCCTTCTGAATCTGATTATATAGGTTAATCTCAATTTTAGAGCATTTTACTCAGTTAAAATTTTAACGGTTTTACTATAAAGCCCAATTATAACGGTCACAAAATGAGATTAATTTAAATTTTATGAGTTCAAATATTTAATTATAGCCTACTAAATCTGATTAGACAGGATAATATCAATTTTAGAGCATTTTACTCAGTTAAAATTTCAACGGTTTTACTGTAAAGCCCAATTAAAAATGTACGCTTTAAACTCAACAAAACGGTCAAAAAATGAGATTAATTTAAATTTTATGAGTTCAAATATTTAATTATAGCCTTCTGAATCTGATGATACAGGTTAATTTAATTTTTATACCATTTTTCTCGTTTAAAATTTCAACGGTTTTACTGAAAAGCCTAAATAAAAATGTACGCTTTAAACACACCAAAACGGTCACAAAATGAGATTAATTCAAATTTTATGAGTTCAAATATTTAATTATAGCCTTCTAAATCTGATTATACAGGTTAATCCCAATTTTAGAACATTTTACTCAGTAAAAATTTCAACGGTTTTACTGTAAAGCCCAATTAAAAATGTACGCTTTAAACCCAACAAAACGGTCAAAAAATAAGATTAATTCAAATTTTATGAGTTCAAATATTTAATTATAGGCTTCTGAATCTGATTATAAAGGTTAATCTCAATTTTAGAGTATTTTACTCAGTTAAAATTTCAACGGTTTTACTGTAAAGCCCAATTAAGATTGTAAGCTTTAAACCCAACAAAACGGTCACATAATGAGATTAATTCAAATTTTATGAGTCCAAATATTTAATTATAGCCTTCTGAATTTGATTGAACAGGTTAATCTCAATTTTAGAGCGTTTTTCTCAGTTTAAATTTCAACGGTTTTACAGAAAAGCCCAATTAAAAATGTACAATTTAAACCCATCAAAACGGTCACAAAATGAGATTTATTCAAATTTTATGAGTTCAAATATTTAATTATAGCCTTCTTAATCTGATTAGATAGGTTAATCTCAATTTTAGAATATTTTACTCAATAAAATTTTCAAATGTTTTACTTTAAAGCCCAATTAAAAAAGTACGCTTTAAACCCAACAAAACGGTCAAAAAATAAGATTAATTCAAATTTTATGAGTTCAAATATTTAATTATAGCCTTCTGAATCTGATTATACAGGTTAATCTCAATTTTAGAGCATTTTACTCAGTTAAAATTTCAACGGTTTTATTGTAAAGCCAAATTAAAAATGTACGCTTTAAACCCAACAAAACGGTGACAAAATGAGATTAATTCAAATTTTATGAGTTCAAATATTTAATTATATCCTTCTCAATCTGATTATACAGGTTAAGCTCAATTTTAGAGAATTTTATTCAATTAAAATTTCAACGGTTTCATTGTAAAGCCCAACTAAAAATGTACGCTTTAAACCCAACAAAACGGTCAAAAAATGATACTAATTCAAATTTTATGAGTTCAAATATTTAATTATAGCCTTCTGAATCTGATTATACAGGTTAATCTCAATTTTAGAACATTTTTCTCAGTTAAAATTTCAACGCTTTTACTGTAAAACCCAATTAAAAATGTACAATTTAAAACCATCAAAACGTTCACAAAATGAGATTAATTCAAATTTTATGAGTTCAAATATTTAATTTTAGGCTTCTGAATCTGATTATACAGGTTAATCTCAATTTTAGAGCATTTTACTCAGTTAAAATTTCAACGGTATTACTGTAAAGCCCAATTAAAAATGTACGCTTTAAACCCAACAAAACGGTCACAAAATGAGATTAATTCAAATGTTATGACTTCAAATATTTAATTATAGCCTTCTAAATCTGATTATACAGGTTAATCTCAATTTTAGAGCATTTTACTCATTTAAAATTTTGAATGTTTTACTGTAAAGCCCAATTAAAAATATACGCTTTAAACTCAACAAAACGGTCACAAAATGATATTAATACAAATCTTATAAGATCCAATATTCAATAATAGCCTTCTGAATCTGATTATATAGGTTAATCTCAATTTTAGAGCATTTTACTCAGTTAAAATTTTAACGGTTTTACTATAAAGCCCAATTATAACGGTCACAAAATGAGATTAATTTAAATTTTATGAGTTCAAATATTTAATTATAGCCTACTAAATCTGATTAGACAGGATAATATCAATTTTAGAGCATTTTACTCAGTTAAAATTTCAACGGTTTTACTGTAAAGCCCAATTAAAAATGTACGCTTTAAACTCAACAAAACGGTCAAAAAATGAGATTAATTTAAATTTTATGAGTTCAAATATTTAATTATAGCCTTCTGAATCTGATGATACAGGTTAATTTAATTTTTATACCATTTTTCTCGTTTAAAATTTCAACGGTTTTACTGAAAAGCCTAAATAAAAATGTACGCTTTAAACACACCAAAACGGTCACAAAATGAGATTAATTCAAATTTTATGAGTTCAAATATTTAATTATAGCCTTCTAAATCTGATTATACAGGTTAATCCCAATTTTAGAACATTTTACTCAGTAAAAATTTCAACGGTTTTACTGTAAAGCCCAATTAAAAATGTACGCTTTAAACCCAACAAAACGGTCAAAAAATAAGATTAATTCAAATTTTATGAGTTCAAATATTTAATTATAGGCTTCTGAATCTGATTATAAAGGTTAATCTCAATTTTAGAGTATTTTACTCAGTTAAAATTTCAACGGTTTTACTGTAAAGCCCAATTAAGATTGTAAGCTTTAAACCCAACAAAACGGTCACATAATGAGATTAATTCAAATTTTATGAGTCCAAATATTTAATTATAGCCTTCTGAATTTGATTGAACAGGTTAATCTCAATTTTAGAGCGTTTTTCTCAGTTTAAATTTCAACGGTTTTACAGAAAAGCCCAATTAAAAATGTACAATTTAAACCCATCAAAACGGTCACAAAATGAGATTTATTCAAATTTTATGAGTTCAAATATTTAATTATAGCCTTCTTAATCTGATTAGATAGGTTAATCTCAATTTTAGAATATTTTACTCAATAAAATTTTCAAATGTTTTACTTTAAAGCCCAATTAAAAAAGTACGCTTTAAACCCAACAAAACGGTCAAAAAATAAGATTAATTCAAATTTTATGAGTTCAAATATTTAATTATAGCCTTCTGAATCTGATTATACAGGTTAATCTCAATTTTAGAGCATTTTACTCAGTTAAAATTTCAACGGTTTTATTGTAAAGCCAAATTAAAAATGTACGCTTTAAACCCAACAAAACGGTGACAAAATGAGATTAATTCAAATTTTATGAGTTCAAATATTTAATTATATCCTTCTCAATCTGATTATACAGGTTAAGCTCAATTTTAGAGAATTTTATTCAATTAAAATTTCAACGGTTTCATTGTAAAGCCCAACTAAAAATGTACGCTTTAAACCCAACAAAACGGTCAAAAAATGATACTAATTCAAATTTTATGAGTTCAAATATTTAATTATAGCCTTCTGAATCTGATTATACAGGTTAATCTCAATTTTAGAACATTTTTCTCAGTTAAAATTTCAACGCTTTTACTGTAAAACCCAATTAAAAATGTACAATTTAAAACCATCAAAACGTTCACAAAATGAGATTAATTCAAATTTTATGAGTTCAAATATTTAATTTTAGGCTTCTGAATCTGATTATACAGGTTAATCTCAATTTTAGAGCATTTTACTCAGTTAAAATTTCAACGGTATTACTGTAAAGCCCAATTAAAAATGTACGCTTTAAACCCAACAAAACGGTCACAAAATGAGATTAATTCAAATGTTATGACTTCAAATATTTAATTATAGCCTTCTAAATCTGATTATACAGGTTAATCTCAATTTTAGAGCATTTTACTCATTTAAAATTTTGAATGTTTTACTGTAAAGCCCAATTAAAAATATACGCTTTAAACTCAACAAAACGGTCACAAAATGATATTAATACAAATCTTATAAGATCCAATATTCAATAATAGCCTTCTGAATCTGATTATATAGGTTAATCTCAATTTTAGAGCATTTTACTCAGTTAAAATTTTAACGGTTTTACTATAAAGCCCAATTATAACGGTCACAAAATGAGATTAATTTAAATTTTATGAGTTCAAATATTTAATTATAGCCTACTAAATCTGATTAGACAGGATAATATCAATTTTAGAGCATTTTACTCAGTTAAAATTTCAACGGTTTTACTGTAAAGCCCAATTAAAAATGTACGCTTTAAACTCAACAAAACGGTCAAAAAATGAGATTAATTTAAATTTTATGAGTTCAAATATTTAATTATAGCCTTCTGAATCTGATGATACAGGTTAATTTAATTTTTATACCATTTTTCTCGTTTAAAATTTCAACGGTTTTACTGAAAAGCCTAAATAAAAATGTACGCTTTAAACACACCAAAACGGTCACAAAATGAGATTAATTCAAATTTTATGAGTTCAAATATTTAATTATAGCCTTCTAAATCTGATTATACAGGTTAATCCCAATTTTAGAACATTTTACTCAGTAAAAATTTCAACGGTTTTACTGTAAAGCCCAATTAAAAATGTACGCTTTAAACCCAACAAAACGGTCAAAAAATAAGATTAATTCAAATTTTATGAGTTCAAATATTTAATTATAGGCTTCTGAATCTGATTATAAAGGTTAATCTCAATTTTAGAGTATTTTACTCAGTTAAAATTTCAACGGTTTTACTGTAAAGCCCAATTAAGAATGTAAGCTTTAAACCCAACAAAACGGTCACATAATGAGATTAATTCAAATTTTATGAGTCCAAATATTTAATTATAGCCTTCTGAATTTGATTGAACAGGTTAATCTCAATTTTAGAGCGTTTTTCTCAGTTTAAATTTCAACGGTTTTACAGAAAAGC
Source organism: Abelmoschus esculentus (assembly GCA_035048815.1). Classification (NCBI taxonomy): domain Eukaryota; kingdom Viridiplantae; phylum Streptophyta; class Magnoliopsida; order Malvales; family Malvaceae; genus Abelmoschus; species Abelmoschus esculentus. The sequence continues at coordinate 7,986,960 of JAUCBN010000055.1, forward strand.
CCAATTAAAAATGTACAATTTAAACCCATCAAAACGGTCACAAAATGAGATTTATTCAAATTTTATGAGTTCAAATATTTAATTATAGCCTTCTTAATCTGATTAGATAGGTTAATCTCAATTTTAGAATATTTTACTCAATAAAATTTTCAAATGTTTTACTTTAAAGCCCAATTAAAAAAGTACGCTTTAAACCCAACAAAACGGTCAAAAAATAAGATTAATTCAAATTTTATGAGTTCAAATATTTAATTATAGCCTTCTGAATCTGATTATACAGGTTAATCTCAATTTTAGAGCATTTTACTCAGTTAAAATTTCAACGGTTTTATTGTAAAGCCAAATTAAAAATGTACGCTTTAAACCCAACAAAACGGTGACAAAATGAGATTAATTCAAATTTTATGAGTTCAAATATTTAATTATATCCTTCTCAATCTGATTATACAGGTTAAGCTCAATTTTAGAGAATTTTATTCAATTAAAATTTCAACGGTTTCATTGTAAAGCCCAACTAAAAATGTACGCTTTAAACCCAACAAAACGGTCAAAAAATGATACTAATTCAAATTTTATGAGTTCAAATATTTAATTATAGCCTTCTGAATCTGATTATACAGGTTAATCTCAATTTTAGAACATTTTTCTCAGTTAAAATTTCAACGCTTTTACTGTAAAACCCAATTAAAAATGTACAATTTAAAACCATCAAAACGTTCACAAAATGAGATTAATTCAAATTTTATGAGTTCAAATATTTAATTTTAGGCTTCTGAATCTGATTATACAGGTTAATCTCAATTTTAGAGCATTTTACTCAGTTAAAATTTCAACGGTTTTACTGTAAAACCCAATTAAAAATGTACAATTTAAACCCATCAAAACTGTCACAAAATGAGATTAATTCAAATTTTATGAGTTCAAGTTTTATGTACAATTAAAATTGTACGCTTTAAACCCAAAAAAACGGTCACAAAATGAGATTAATTCATATTTTATGTGTTCAGATTTTTAATTTTAGGCTTCTTAATCTGATTATCCATGTTAATCTCAATTTTAGAGCATTTTACTCAATTAAAATTTCATCGGCTTTACTGTAAAGCCCAACTAAAATGAGATTAATTCAAATTTTATGAGTTCAAATATTTAATTATAGCCTTCTGAATCAGATTGAACAGGTTAATCTCAATTTTAGAGCATTTTTCTCAGTTAAAATTTCAACGGTTTTACTGTAAAGCCCAATTAAAAATATACGCTTTAAACTTCACAAAACGATCACAAAATGGGATTAATACAAATTTTATAAGATCCAATATTCAATAATAGCCTTCTGAATCTGATTATACAGGTTAATTTCAATTTTAGAGCATTTTATTCGGATAAAATTTCAACGGTTTTACTATAAAGCCCAATTATAAATGTACGCTTTAAACCCAACAAAATGGTGACAAAATGAGATTACTACAAATTTTATGAGTTCGAATATTTAATTATAACCTTTTGAATCTGATTAGACAGGTTAATTTCAATTTTAGAGCATTTTACTCAATTAAAATTTCAACGGTTTTAATGTAAAGCCTAATTAAAAATGTACCCTTTAAACCCAACAAAACGGTCACAAAATGAGATTAATTAAAATTTTATGAGTTCAAATATTTAATTATAGCATTCTAAATCTGATTGAACAGGTTAATCTCAATTTTAGAGCATTTTTCTCAGTTAAAATTTCAATGGTTTTACTGAAAAGCCCAATAAAAAAATGTACGCTTTAAACCCAATAAAATGTACGATTTAAACCTAACAAAACAATCATAAAATTAGATTAATTCAAATTTTATGAGTCATAATATTTAGTTATAGCCTTCTGAAACTGATTATACATGTTAATCTCATTTTTAGAGCAGTTTACTCAGCTAAAATTTCAACGGTTTTACTGTGAAGCCCAATTGAAAACGCACGCTTTAAACCCAACAAAACAGTCATAAAATGAGATTAATTCAAATTTTATGAGTTCAAATATTTAATTTTCGGCTTCTGAATCTGATTATACCAGTTAATCTCAATTTTAGAGCATTTGACTCGGTTAAAATTTCAACAGTTTAACTATAAAGCCCAATTAAAAAAAGTACGATTTAAACCCAACAAAACAGTCATAAAATTAGATGAATTCAATTTTTTGAGTTCAAAAATTTAATTTTAGGCTGCTGAATCTGATTATATAGGCTAATCTCAATTTTAGAGTACTTTACAAAGTTAAAATTTAAAGGGTTTGACTATAAGGCCCGATTAAAAATGTATGCTTTAATCCCAACAAAACGATCACAAAATGAGATTAATTCAAATTTTATGAGATCTAATATGTAAATATAGCCTTCTGAATTTGTTTATACAGGTTAATCTCAATTTTAGAGCATTTTACTTAGTTAAAATTTCAACGATTTTACTGTAAAACCCAATTAGAAATGCATGCTTTAAACCAAATAAAACGGACACAAAATGAGATTAATTCAAATTTTATGAGTTCAAATATTTAATTATAGCTGATAAGTGCTCAACACACTCACTTTCTAGTCCTTTTATCGGCATTTATCACCAAATATTCACCCACTTGAACCAATGCATGTGCTTAATGTGATATATTTAGAAGTTATACTAAAATAGATATTATTTATAGAAAAAGGCACGTTCTACTGCGTTTTCATATCTGTGCAGGAGAACCAGTGCCGCGGCAGAGACAAGGCCGAGGCAGTAGCAGGAAGACAGGAAGCAAAGTGATAGGCGATGGAAAGACAAAAATCCAAGGAACGTGTCTGGACTTGAAGACCATGAATCGGAGTTGGCTAGCACAAGGAAAAGCCCAAAGGGAGACCACGCGGGAAAGCCCCCTTAGCCGAATTCAAACTTGGAAATATAATATTATTATGTACTTGACTTGTTCCCTACTCCAAGTTGTATTCTACTTAGGAAAGGTTTACCCTAGGTCTAGCCTATATAAAGACCTAGCCACCCAATGCAATAGATATCGAAATACCTAGGGAGAACCGACTTCTACTCTTGTTTCTTTCCTCTCCATCATGTTCTAAAACCTTCATAGGGTTTAGGTGAAGGTTGTGGAGTATTTGTGAGAGGAGATTGTAATTTATCTTTTATTCAATGCAATAAAGATTATCAAGGTTTGCTTATCCTATGTTATTCCATGTTCTTGCATTCAAGCCCGGGAGGGAAGTTTGTAAGTAATCCATTTATCTAAGCTCGGGAGAGTTAGATTCACGAAAGGGGTAAGTACGGTGTTTCAATCGCAAAATACTAACTCGGCCTAGGGATAGGTTAAGAGTTTCAGCGGCTAAAAGAAGTGTGAGATTGGTTGGTGAGTATAATTGGTTCACGCCGGGAGGTATCATCAAGGACTAGTCATCAACAGCACTCTGATTTAGGGATAAGCGGAGTCATTCAAGGACACTTTGCCGAACTTTGGTAAAGTCTGCCCACGAGCAAGGGATTGCCGCGGCAGACAGCGTTATCGCTGCCCAGGCAGTAAACTGTAGTGCTGCCGAGGCAGAGATATGCGATTGCATTGGATAGAGACAAGTCAATCAAGTCCACAATACAATACAACTGGATCCTGACCCATCTTTCTCTCTAATATTTCGATTCTTTTATTTTTATTCAATTACCTTAGTTTAATAAATCACACCCATTCACTTGTGTTTTTATTTTTCTACAGAGCAAGAAGATAAAGAAAGCATATTAAGTATACTGGTCCCTGAGGAGACGATAACTCGATAAATACTTATCACTTATTACTTGCGATGTGTCCACTTCCACTAAACGCGCACTTTTGACACGCGACAAGTTTTTGGCGCCGTTGCCGGGGACTGGCAACTAAATTTTGTTTTCCTTATTTTTCTTGTTCATTTTTATTTTTATTTTACTTTTATTTTTCTTGGTGTATGACCAGGGCCAATCCAACCAACCCCTTATACGAGTTAGATCCTGAGATTGAAAGAACAGGGTTAAGGTTGAGGAGACAAATCCGAGGAGTCATGGCAGAGGTTCAGGCAGGACAAAACATACCTGCCGGCAATGAAGGTCTACCGCCGCCACCTGGGCCGCGGCAGCTGACTGTCAGAGATTTCTTGGAGGAGGACTTAAATGGACTAAACCCAGGAGTCGTTACACCCGAGATTGAAGCAACCCATTTTGAACTTAAACCTGTTATGTTCAAGATGTCTTGCGATTAAAGCTATTCCCCTATTCACTGAGGGATAGGGCGAAAGCTTGGTTGAATAGCATTCCAGTGGGATCTATTGGATCTTGGAGTGAACTATGCCGTGATTTCATTACTCGTTTTAATCCTACTAATCTATATGATAGAATTCGTAATGAAATTACTTCTTTCCGACAGGCTGAAGACGAACCAATGTACGAGGCATGGGAACGCTATAGAGAGCTATTGTACAAGTGTCCGCTGCATGGATTCCCCTTATGGGCACAAGTGACAATGCTTTACAACGTCACGAATGCCCCGACAAGGATGATGTTAGATGTAATACCCTAAACATAGCCTAGGAGTTAAGGACTAAATTAATTTAATTAGGGCTTAATAAAATTCAAGAATTAGTGACTAAATTGAAAGAAATTGAAAATTAGAGGTCAAATTGAAAAAGGACCAAAAAGTGAAAATTCAAAATAGGAGAGAATGCATGTAAATAAATAGGAAATTGGAGGCCTTGCACACATGGCAAGACCTCTCTTGGCCGGCCACCATGGCTTATAATTAGGTGGATTATGTTTGATTTAAATAAATAAATGGAAAATAGGAAAAATAGGAAAATAAAAGATAGTGGGAGAGAGAAAAGTCTTACAAATCATCTTCCTCCTCCATTTTCTTTCTCCTTGGCCGACCATGGGAGACTTTAAGAGAGAAAAAAATTCTCTCATCTTGCATGTGAGATTTTAAGAGGGATTTTGAAGGATTGAAGCTAGATTCTTGAGTTAGGAAGGTTCCTAAGCAAGGTAAGGTATTTTTCTTGTTGAAAACTTGGTTAAAGTTGAAGTTAGATGTTGTTAGTTTGGTTTCCATGGCTGAAAATTTATTGTGTTGCTTTTAGTTAGTTTATTTTTAAGTTAGAACTTGAATGGAGGTTGCTGGAAATTGGTATTGTTGTGATTGGTTGAGACTTTGAGCTTGAGGATTTAATTGCATGAATTTGAAAGTTGTAGGGACTGTTTTGTGGTTAAATTTATGAAGGATTTTGATGTTAGGATGCTTAAAATGGTCTTATGTGGACTGATTTGAAGTAGAATGAAGCATGAGAAAGTTTGGTAGTGAATTAAGTGCTAAATGTATTGTTTGGACTGTTTTGCTAGAATTGAGAAATTGATGGACTTAATTGTTATTGTTGAATCTGGAAATTTAATGTTGAATTCATAGGATAATGTTTTAAGAGTGTGGAAATTAAATTATAGGTGCTTTGGTTGAAAAGATGAAGGAAAGAAAGTGATAGGAATTGGTAATGTGCTTTGGACTAGTTTATAGGTGACATTTTGGTAGCTTCATAAAATGAGCTGATAACTTTGTTGAATTGCATAATTAAAAATGGTTGCATAGGTAAAATGTGCTTGAAATTGAGCCTACTAAAGTTTACAAGTATTGGGTGAGTTGAATTAGTGATAAGGTTGATGAATTTTGAGCTAGAATTGATGTAGGTGAAATCTGTCCAGAATAGGCCTGTTCTGGACAGTCACTTTGAAAAATTCCCTAGAATAATTTACAAGGAATTTAGGGCTGGAAATGAGCATTCTATAACTTGGATGAGTCTACTTTAATTAGAAAAAAACCTCACCTCGTTTGCCCTTGTAAATTAGGAGATGTAAGAGAAACAAAAAGATTGGTCCAGACTGTCCCGAAACAGCATTGCCTTGTCTTTAATCGAAAACTGGTACTAATGGGTTCGTAGGAAAAATTCAAGCTTTATATGGTTTAGAAGATGGTTTCATTAGCTTTAAAACGAGGTAAAGTGGGAAAATTTTAGACATTTGGATCAAAAGATAAAAATAGTTTAGTGAGCATTGCGCAATCTGTCCTGGGATGCAACCTTACTGTTTTGGTTATTTTGGAGTTGGTAATTATGAAATGTGTGAATTGAATGTATTTTGATGATGTGTATGTGCTTTTGTGTGTTTTAGAGGCTTCTAAAGAAGTAGATAGTGAGGAGGAGCTGAGGCAAGAGCTTGCCAAAAGAAGAAACAAGGGGCCAATCATCCATAATCCTTAGAAGTTTTGCTTGGATTGTTTGTGAGTGTAACTTTCTTTGGGGTTGGGACTAGGTCCTAACCCAATTCTGATTTTTAGTGTTTATGATTAAACCGGTATGAAATATGACTTAACATAAACTTGGCTAATCTTTAAGGGAAGAGTGAAATGTTATGAGAACTTGTTTGTTTGCCATGTTATTTGTTAGCATGTTGAATGTATATGAATTGCTTGTTAAGTATTTGTTTTGGTTTGATCATACCCATGCATTGCATATGCCGAGGTATGAATGGCATGCTTAAGCTTGGGATGCAAGGTATGTGTACATGCATATGTTCCATGCATTTAAAGTTCTGATTTTGCTTGTGCTTGGAATGTATATTGGATTGTATATGTAATGATATGGATTGTTGGATTGATATGCCATGAAATGAAATGAAAATGAATTCATGTGAGCCTAGGCACGTTGGCCTAAGAGGCTCGGTCTATGAGGACCATATTGATGAAAATGACATTGAATATTGGATTGATATGCTTAAAATGATAATCGACAACCTTGGTAGCTAGTTAGTTAGATAGGAAGGCATGCCTTAGAATCTAAGAGCTCATTGTATCGGGTAGGACTTCGGTCCGGGGCAATTGGCCCTTATTGGCGACAGACGGAGGGTACGTTTTGGGTCATTGGCGACAGTAGGAGGGTTTGACCAGCACTATAGGTGCATATTATGGCGACAGTTGGTTGGAGATTCGATTATCTTCTAGCTAAATACCAAGGTGGTTGTAATGAATTTAATTAACTTGAATTAAATTGCATTCTACTTGTTGCTTTAAATTCAAGCATGATTATTTGATATGAAAATGTACTTGTCATTGGCATTTAACTTATTGAATTGTCATATATTGAACATTGGATTGATATATGAAATTGGATTGTCATATGTTGAACATGGGATTGATATATGAAATTGGATCGTCATATGTTGAACATGGGATTGATATATGTGTTTGGATTGTCACATGTTGATTTGGATTGGTATATGCCTTTTGGACTGATTCATTTTCGACTGATTCGTTATATGTCCGATTGATTTGATATATGTTCGATGGTATTGATTCATGTTTAGATTGAAAGGTTACATGTTTGGTCTGTTGTGGATTGGTTTGATTTTCCGTTACCTCACTAAGTACCTTATGTACTTACCCCCGCTCCCTTCGCTCTTCCCAAACATTTCAGGTTGATCGATTATTAGCTCGGTCCCGGTTTTCTGTCGTTCGGATCAGCAGCAGCACAAGCCAAGTATGCTTTTTTTTGTAATCTCCTAGTGGTGGCTAGTCTTGTTTAGTTAGACCATGCATTTTGATTACTTTAGACGGTTTGTATATAGTGAACCACATTTTGGTAGCTTCGGGCTTAGATTTGTATAACTTAAGAATGATGACATATTTGATACGTTTAATATGTATGTATATTTGTAATGGATTGCATGTTATGGAATGGAATGGAACGAACTATTGATATTGTTTTATGGAATGGATAAATGAATTATCGAACTATTGAATGAACAATAGGTTTCGGGAATGTTTAGTAATGAATATAAGTTACTAAGTGGTTTAAAGGTCTAGTAATAGGAAAAAGTTTTAATTTACCCCTAAAATCGGTACTTTCGGGTTAAGTTAAGTTGGTAAACCATTGTTCGGGCCGGGTTATCGGAGTGCTCAAGGATCGGTGACGCCCCTTTCCTACCGGCCCGGGGTGTCACACTTGATTGGTATCAGAGCGATTAGGTTAGGATTCTAGGACTAAAACCGAGTCCGCATGCATCATATAGGATCGAACTATGCCACCTAGGAGTTATACATAATAATGTGCTTGTGCTTGCTCGATCTAAACTCTTTCTTGTTTGTTTGTCAATTATAGAATGTCCGATACGAGGTTGGCGGTGGATGACCCGAATCCCGCGGCCTCTTCGACCGACGGAGACAGTGTGGAGATGGGTCAAAACCCTCCGCAACAAGCTCCACCTCCTCCGCCCCCTGTTGCTCCTCAACCGGGATCGCCGGCAATGCAGAACATTCAGCAGGAATGTCTCCTTAGCATGAAGGAGATGTTCGATCAGCTTCTAGTGAATCTGAAGCAAAATCAGCATGATGCTCCTGCCCCTGATGCACCCAGTTGTGCTCCGATAGATAAGCTTGCTCGGCATCGGGCTTATACATTTGCGGGTGTTAGCGAGGAGAAACCAGAGGATGCAGAGTATTGGTTAGAACGCACCACTCAGATTCTGACCAAGCAGCTACATTGTTCAGACGAGCACAAGCTAGAGTGTGCCATAGCCCTGTTGGCCGATGAAGCTCTGAGTTGGTGGGAAACCACTACATTGACTGCCCCGGCAGAAGCTGTTACATGGAAGTTCTTCGTTGAGGAATTTAAGAAGAAATATATCAGCGAGCAATATCTAGCCGAGCGCCGGAAGAAGTTCTTGTATCTGAAACAAGCCAACCGGCCGATCGAGCAGTATGTGGCCGATTTCTGCAAATATTGTAAGTATGGCTCCGAGTATATTAAAACCAAGGAAGAGAAATGCCGGAAGTTCACCGATGGTCTTAACGATGAGTTGAGCCCAATGTTCACGACCCTTGGGATTACCGACTTCCAAAACTTGGTAAATCGGGCCATTGCGACAGAGGCAAAGATGAAAGCTTCCGAGAAACGCAAGGGTGGTAGTTCTTGGAAGGACAAACGAGCTAGAACCGATGATAGGCCTCAGTGGAAGAACAAGAAGTCGAAGCAGACCAAGGAGTCTCCTTCTGGTTATACCTCTGTTCAGAGAGATTGGTACATACCGAAGCCTCAGACCGTATCCAGGCACATAGCTCCGGTCATTTCTATTGATAGCACGGAGAATTCTAACAGAGGCACTCAGTATCCTGCCTGCAAGTTCTGCTAGAAACATCATCCGGGTCAGTGTAGGACTCAGCAGAATCTGTGCTATTTGTGCGGAGCTTCCAATCACTACATCAGGAACTGTCCTCAGAATCCCAACAAGGTTCCTGCTAGAGCTTCTGCAATGGACAGTGCTTCTCCGTATGTCAGAAACAAGGGTTCCAGACAGGCTCAATCTGGTAGTCAAGGAAAGAATAAGGGCCAGCCTTCGAATGCTACACACCAGGAATCTCGGGCTCCTGCACGGATCTACCACATCAAAGGAAAAGATGATGAAGAATCCCCGGATGTAAGCGCAGGTATAATTGAATTAAATTCGAGTTCTGCATATGCTTTGATTGATTCTGGGTCTACTCATTCCTTTATTTGCTCTGCTATGGTTGCAAAAGCATGTCTGAAACCTGAGGTAGTCACTAGGGGTCTTGTAGTGTCAAACCTTATAGGAGGTCTGTTGAATATTAAACGTGTTTGTAAGAGCTCCCTTGTTATGATTCGGAATATCCCTTTTCGGATTGACTTGTTCGTGCTACCGACATGTGAGTTTGACTTGGTTTTGGGGTTAGACTGGTTGGTTAAGCATGAGGCTTGGATTGACTGCCAAAATCGGAGACTCTACCTTCGGGGTTTGGGTAAGGAGTCTATCTTACTCATTGATAAGAAACCGACCTCAGTGTTTGCCACCATGGTTCTACAAGATGAGTATGACTTCGGGTTGCCTACTATTCCGGTTGTATCCGAATTTGTTGATGTCTTTCCCGAGGAACTCCCTGGCCTTCCTCCGAACAAGGAAGTGGAATTCGGAATTGAGGTCCAGCCTGGGACAAGTCCGGTGTCCATCGCTCCCTATAGAATGGCACCGATAGAGTTGAAAGAGCTAAAGAAGCAACTCCAGGAGCTACAAGATAAGGGTTTCATCAGACCTAGCTCGTCTCCTTGGGGTACTCCAGTCTTATTTGTGAAGAAGAAAGATGGCACAATGAGACTTTGTGTTGATTACAGGCAGTTGAACAAAGTCACTATCAAGAACAAGTATCCTTTGCCCAGAATTGAGGACCTGTTTGATCAGCTTAAGGATGCTGCAGTGTTCTCAAAGATTGACTTGCGGTCAGGTTACTATCAGATGAGAATAAAGGATGAGGATGTGCCTAAGACAACTTTCCGGACTCGTTATGGTCATTTCGAGTTCCTTGTGATGCCATTCGGATTGACGAATGCTCCGGCTGCTTTCATGGATCTCATGAACCGTATGTTCAAGCCTTATTTAGACAAGTTTGTTGTGGTTTTCATTGATGATATACTTGTCTACTCCCGAAATAAGGAGGAACATTCTGAGCATCTCCGAATTGTCTTGCAAACTCCCCGAGAACGCCAGTTGTTTGCAAAGTTCTCAAAGTGTGAGTTCTGGCTATCGGAAGTTTCATTCCTTGGCCATGTCATTTCGGCAGAAGGAATCAAAGTGGATGCGAGAAAGGTACAAACCATTCTGGATTGGAGGCCTCCGAGGAATATCAGTGAGATCAGAAGTTTTCTCGGTTTGGCCGGATATTACAGGCGCTTCGTTAAGGGATTCTCGTCCATTGCTGCTCCCTTGACAAAGCTGCTCCGAAAGGATGAGCCATTCGTTTGGTCAGAGAAACAACAGAGAAGCTTTGATCAGCTCAAGCAAACTCTTACTCATGCCCCTATTCTTATTCAACCAGAATCAGGGAAGGAGTACAACGTGTATAGTGATGCATCGCAGTTGGGATTAGGATGTGTCTTAACGCAAGAGGGGAAAGTGGTGGCATATGCCTCACGACAGTTGAAACCCCATGAACTTAATTATCCCACTCATGATCTTGAGCTAGCTGCGATTGTTTTTGCACTCAAAATCTGGAGGCATTATTTGTATGGTGAAAGGTGCTACTTGTTCACCGATCACAAAAGCCTCAAGTATCTTCTGACTCAGAAAGATCTCAACTTAAGACAAAGAAGATGGATGGAGCTATTAAAAGATTATGATCTTGTCATCGACTATCATCCCGACAAGGCCAATGTGGTTGCGGATGCTCTTAGTCGCAAACCAATTCTGAGTAAGAAATTGAATTCCTTACTAAATTGAAAGCTTTCCTCCTAAGTAAATGTTTGATTTCCTAAATTTCTTTTGTAGCTCCTAATGCTATTAATGCTCATCTTCGAGTGTATCGAAGGCGAGGGTTCTTGTCAGAACTTCATGTTCAATCTACTTTGATTTCCCGAATCAAAGACCTCCAGCAAACCGATTCTGAACTTCAAGCTATCATGTCAAAGCTTGATTCAAAGGCCAACCAAGACTTTTCTATTCATGAGAATGGCATTCTGTACTTCAGAGATAGAATTTGTGTCCCTAATGACGAAGAATTGAAGAGGGAAATATTGCAAGAAGCCCACCAGAGTTCTTTATCGGTTCACCCTGGATCGATAAAGATGTACAAAGATCTGAAACCATTGTATTGGTGGCCAGGCATGAAGTCAGCCATTACAGACTTCATGTCTAAGTGCTTAACATGTCAGAGAATCAAGGCTGAGCATCAAGTCCCTGCTGGGTTGCTTCAGCCAATCGAGATCCCTCAGTGGAAATGGGAAAAGATCACAATGGACTTTGTGACGGGTCTTCCACTAACTCCGAGAAAGAATGATGCCGTATGGGTAATTGTGGACAGATTCACTAAGTCAGCTCACTTCATCCCGATCAGAGTGAACATGAGTTCAGATATTTTGGCCGATTTGTATATTCGTGAAGTGGTACGTCTGCATGGAATTCCTACTTCTATCATCTCTGATCGAGACTCTAAGTTCACCTCGCGGTTTTGGAGATCTCTACAGGAAGCTTTGGGAACTAGAGTACATTTGAGTACAGCTTTTCATCCTCCGACTGATGGACAATCTGAGAGAGTTATTCAGGTCCTTGAGGATATGTTACAAGCTTGTATTATGGACTTCGGAAAGAACTGGGAGAAATCTCTACCTCTTGTGGAGTTCGCATATAACAATAACTACCAAGCTTCCATTCAGATGGCCCCATTTGAAGCTTTATATGGTAGGAGGTGCAGAACTCCTTTATGTTGGTCCGAGTTGGGTGAAAGCAAAGTTTTAGGGCCTCAATTGCTTTGGGAAACTGAAGAGTAAGTCAAGATCATACATGCAAGATTGAAACAGGCCTTCGATAGGCAAAAATCTTATGCGGACCTCAAAAGGAGAGATATTCAGCATAGTGTGGGAGATAAAGTCTTTTTGAAAGTATCACCATGGAAGAAGATCTTTCGGTTCAGAAAGAGAGGCAAGCTTAGCCCTCGTTTCATCGGGCCTTTCAAGGTTATTGAGAGGATTGGTCCCGTGGCTTACCGACTAGCACTCCCTGTTGAATTTGACAGGATCCACAATGTCTTCCATGTCTCAATGCTCAGGAAGTATAGATCTGATCCCTCTCATGTTCTTGAACCTGAAGATGTGGAATTGAATCCGGACTTATCTTACGAAGAGGAACCGGTTCAGATTCTTGACCGAGAAATCAGAAGGCTTCGAAATAAGTCTGTTCCTCTCGTGAAAGTTCTTTGGAGAAACCACAAGGTAGAGGAAGCTACGTGGGAACCGGAAGCAACCATGAAAGAGCAATAATCACATCTATTTCCTTCAGGTACAAATTCGAGGACGAATTTCCTTTAGGGGGGAGAATTGTAATACCCTAAACATAGCCTAGGAGTTAAGGACTAAATTAATTTAATTAGGGCTTAATAAAATTCAAGAATTAGTGACTAAATTGAAAGAAATTGAAAATTAGAGGTCAAATTGAAAAAGGACCAAAAAGTGAAAATTCAAAATAGGAGAGAATGCATGTAAATAAATAGGAAATTAGAGGCCTTGCACACATGGCAAGACCTCTCTTGGCCGGCCACCATGGCTTATAATTAGGTGGATTATGTTTGATTTAAATAAATAAATGGAAAATAGGAAAAATAGGAAAATAAAGGATAGTGGGAGAGAGAAAAGTCTTACAAATCATCTTCCTCCTCCATTTTCTTTCTCCTTGGCCGACCATGGGAGACTTTAAGAGAGAAAAAAATTCTCTCATCTTGCATGTGAGATTTTAAGAGGGATTTTGAAGGATTGAAGCTAGATTCTTGAGTTAGGAAGGTTCCTAAGCAAGGTAAGGTATTTTTCTTGTTGAAAACTTGGTTAAAGTTGAAGTTAGATGTTGTTAGCTTGGTTTCCATGGCTGAAAATTTATTGTGTTGCTTTTAGTTAGTTTATTTTTAAGTTAGAACTTGAATGGAGGTTGCTGGAAATTGGTATTGTTGTGATTGGTTGAGACTTTGAGCTTGAGGATTTAATTGCATGAATTTGAAAGTTGTAGGGACTGTTTTGTGGTTAAATTTATGAAGGATTTTGATGTTAGGATGCTTAAAATGGTCTTATGTGGACTGATTTGAAGTAGAATGAAGCATGAGAAAGTTTGGTAGTGAATTAAGTGCTAAATGTATTGTTTGGACTGTTTTGCTAGAATTGAGAAATTGATGGACTTAATTGTTATTGTTGAATCTGGAAATTTAATGTTGAATTCATAGGATAATGTTTTAAGAGTGTGGAAATTAAATTATAGGTGCTTTGGTTGAAAAGATGAAGGAAAGAAAGTGATAGGAATTGGTAATGTGCTTTGGACTAGTTTATAGGTGACATTTTGGTAGCTTCATAAAATGAGCTGATAACTTTGTTGAATTGCATAATTAAAAATGGTTGCATAGGTAAAATGTGCTTGAAATTGAGCCTACTAAAGTTTACAAGTATTGGGTGAGTTGAATTAGTGATAAGGTTGATGAATTTTGAGCTAGAATTGATGTAGGTGAAATCTGTCCAGAATAGGCCTGTTCTGGACAGTCACTTTGAAAAATTCCCTAGAATAATGTACAAGGAATTTAGGGCTGGAAATGAGCAGTCTATAACTTGGATGAGTCTACTTTAATTAGAAAAAAATCTCACCTCGTTTGCCCTTGTAAATTAGGAGATATAAGAGAAACAAAAAGATTGGTCCAGACTGTCCCGAAACAGCATTGCCTTGTCTTTAATCGAAAACTGGTACTAATGGGTTCGTAGGAAAAATTCAAGCTTTATATGGTTTAGAAGATGGTTTCATTAGCTTTAAAACGAGGTAAAGTGGGCAAATTTTAGACATTTGGATCAAAAGATAAAAATAGTTTAGTGAGCATTGCGCAATCTGTCCTGGGATGCAACCTTACTGTTTTGGTTATTTTGGAGTTGGTAATTATGAAATGTGTGAATTGAATGTATTTTGATGATGTGTATGTGCTTTTGTGTGTTTTAGAGGCTTCTAAAGAAGTGGATAGTGAGGAGGAGCTGAGGCAAGAGCTTGCCAAAAGAAGAAACAACGGGTCAATCATCCATAATCCTTAGAAGTTTTGCTTGGATTGTTTGTGAGTGTAACTTTCTTTGGGGTTGGGACTAGGTCCTAACCCAATTCTGATTTTTAGTGTTTATGATTAAACCGGTATGAAATATGACTTAACATAAACTTGGCTAATCTTTAAGGGAAGAGTGAAATGTTATGAGAACTTGTTTGTTCGCCATGTTATTTGTTAGCATGTTGAATGTATATGAATTGCTTGTTAAGTATTTGTTTTGGTTTGATCATACCCATGCATTGCATATGCCGAGGTATGAATGGCATGCTTAAGCTTGGGATGCAAGGTATGTGTACATGCATATGTTCCATGCATTTAAAGTTCTGATTTTGCTTGTGCTTGGAATGTATATTGGATTGTATATGTAATGATATGGATTGTTGGATTGATATGCCATGAAATGAAATGAAAATGAATTCATGTGAGCCTAGGCACGTTGGCCTAAGAGGCTCGGTCTATGAGGACCATATTGATGAAAATGACATTGAATATTGGATTGATATGCTTAAAATGATAATCGACAACCTTGGTAGCTAGTTAGTTAGATAGGAAGGCATGCCTTAGAATCTAAGAGCTCATTGTATCGGGTAGGACTTCGGTCCGGGGCAATTGGCCTTTATTGGCGACAGACGGAGGGTACGTTTTGGGTCATTGGCGACAGTAGGAGGGTTTGACCAGCACTACAGGTGCATATTGTGGCGACAGTTGGTTGGAGATTCGATTATCTTCTAGCTAAATACCAAGGTGGTTGTAATGAATTTAATTAACTTGAATTAAATTGCATTCTACTTGTTGCTTTAAATTCAAGCATGATTATTTGATATGAAAATGTACATGTCATTGGCATTTAACTTATTGAATTGTCATATATTGAACATTGGATTGATATATGAAATTGGATTGTCATATGTTGAACATGGGATTGATATTATATTAGGGTTAATATTTTATTTTTGCTAATTATTTTCGCTTTTAGTATTTTTCTTTTTTTGTGTGTGTTTAAATTTTTATTCAGGAATAAAAAGCAAAGATAAGGGAAAAATAGTTCACAACAGGAACTCTGCCGAGGCAATACAACAGTGTGAGAGCCGCAGCAGTCCCAACGGGCAGAAAAGTGTAACGGCTAGTCTGCCGAGATTCCTGCCGCGGCAGAAAAGGAAACGGCAGAAGAAGGAAACGGTTACAACGGCTAGTGATCTCAACGGTCACAAGGCCGAGGCCTATATAAGAAACTCCTTCCTCTTGAACTATTCACTCTTACTTTCTTGCTTTCTTTAGTTTTCTTAACAATCCCCCTCTCAAATTACTCTCTGCCTACTAATCCCTTCTGATTCTCCAGATTCTCTTCAAGAAAACCTCCAAGAACTTAATCTTCTCTTTCTTGATGGCAACTTACAAAAGATTTGCCCCAGCCAACGTTGAAGATCGATTCAATCGATCCTTCATAGCGAGGCAACTTTGGGAAGAACAAGGGTTCCAGCACGCGGATGAAGAGAATTATGGCATTGAACACTACTTGTTCGATAGAATAAAATACCAGAATTGGGAAATATTCTGTTTGCAACCTGCCCAGGCAAACGCCACAATCGTGCGAGAGTTCTACGCTCATGGGCCCAGCAAAGACTCTCTCTTTGTTCACTGTCGCGGCAGGCCAGTGCAACTCGATGCCGAGACGATCAACAGCTTCTACGGCCTCACCCCGGACAGTGATCTCCATGCTGACTTCTTCGAAGATATCACTGCCGAGGACTATGAACTTATCAAAGACGATCTTTGTTACGCAAACACTCCATGGGAAACCGGTACCCATCGGGGTTCCGTAACAAGACAAAGTTTGAAGCCGGAGGCAAAGATGTGGAACACCTTCGTCAAACGACGCCTCATCCCAACATCACATAATAGCAGGGTGGATCGCAAGAGATTGGTGCTTATCCAATCCATCATCAACAAAAGGACCATCAATGTTGGAGAAATTATCCTACGGGAGATTCACGAGTGCGGTAAGAAAGATCGAGGACCATTGTATTTCCCTTGCTTGATTACGGGTTTATGTGTTTCTGCAGGTATACCTATTGAAGAAACCGATGAATACACACCCCCAAGAAGAGGATGGACCAAGGAATCCTGCCACAAAGTCATGCAGATCACACAAGCAGAACCTGTCCAGGCAACACCACAGCAGTTCACTGCCGATACTGCTGCCGGAGCCCAGTACACGGCAGATATGCTTGGTACTGCCCACACCTTTGCCGTAGCAGACCCGTATCAAGAAATCTTGCAGCGCATGGCCGCGATGGATCTTCGACAACAACGGTACATGGAGTACCAACGGGACTTCAATGGAACGCTCGCCCAAATGATGATGCACGCATTTCCGGACCAAGGCATACAATTCCCGGAGTTCCCTAGCAATATGTTCGTTACTGTCGCACCCTACACCGAGACTAAACCAGCCCCAGGAGGACCGCGACCATTCTTCCATCCGGACCTTCAGCCCCAATACCAGGCTGCTGGACCATCTAGGCCAGCAGATTCTGCCGCGGCCTCATCTGTCAGCCGAAGGCCATCCAAGCGGAGAGTCGTTTTCAACACTCCACCAAGATCACCAATTATCATGGGCAGTCTATCCGCCGAGATAGATGCTTATGTACACCAAGGCTCTACTACCGCCGGCCCAAGCACACACCACACCGGAGGAGCAACAGCGATGGGAGGAGGAACGGACGTAATGATAACCGAAGAGATGGCGGATGTTGAAGAAGTAGAAGAAGTAGAAGCCCCGATGCATAGGACCCCACTCGAGTCCAGCCGCCGAGGCAAGCAAAGGCGCAACCATCGCCCTCCCCAAGGACAAAGCACATGGCATCTCGGCAACGAAGAAAAATTGTTACGAGCAGCTCTTCGGAGTCGCTCTAAAATTCTTTGTCCTTCATTTCAATATTCAATTGCTTTTACTATCTTTCCTTGCTGCATATAATTCATATTCTGTTTTGCCGTTTATTCCTTCCAAATATAAAGCATTGAGGACAATGCTTGGTTTGAGTTTGGGGGTGCTCATCATCAGTATTGCCTTAGTTTATTCTTTAAGGCTATAGAAATCTTTCTCCTTACCATGTTTAGGTTCTGTTAAGAGGGCTTAACCTTAGGATGCTTAAGGATGAAAACTTAGAAGCTTACTATAGGAAGAACTTTAAACACTTTTGGGACTTGTGGATTATAGGAATTCTTTTAATGAACTTAGGTGATAAAGACTTAGATTTTTGGAAAAGTAACTAGAGGTGCCTACCATCGACTCTAGAAAATCTCTTCTTCATACTAGAGGTGCCCGAAATTGGCTCTAGTATGTATTAAGGAATATTAAAAAGAAAAAGACAAAAAGATTTTTAGTGAAAACACAAGTCTTTGAGGTGCCCGAAACCGGCTCAAGATTTAGGGTTTGAAAAAGAAGAGAACACTTAAACCAATATCTATTTGTCTTGAACTTAAGAGTTTATCTAAGAAAGCCTTTAATCAACTTGTCCACAAAAACGCACACACTCACAAATCCTATAGTTTGTTTCTAGGTAAATTCTTAGGTAGCTGAATGGTTAAGGCTTAAAGATAGGCCTAGCTATGGTGGGGAGAATATATGGACATGTAAGACCAAGAGAGAATAGAGTTCGGCAAATTGATGGTTTGCATTGCTTGAGGACAAGCAATAGTTCGAGTTTGGGTGTGTGATAAGTGCTCAACACACTATCACTTTCTAGTCCTTTTATCGGCATTTATCACCAAATATTCACCCACTTGAACCAATGCATGTGCTTAATGTGATATATTTAGAAGTTATACTAAAATAGATATTATTTATAGAAAAAGGCACGTTCTACTGCGTTTTCATATCTGTGCAGGAGAACCAGTGCCGTGACAGAGACAAGGCCGAGGCAGCAGTAGGAAGACATGAAGCAAAGTGATAGGCGATGGAAAGACAAAAATCCAAGGAACGTGTCTGGACTTGAAGCCCATGAATCGGAGCTGGCTAGCACAAGGAAAAGCCCAAAGGGAGACCACGCGGGAAAGCCCCCTTAGCCGAATTCAAACTTGGAAATATAATATTATTATGTACTTGACTTGTTCCCTACTCCAAGTTGTATTCTACTTAGGAAAGGTTTACCCTAGGTCTAGCCTATATAAAGACCTAGCCACCCAATGTAATAGATATCGAAATACCTAAGGAGAGCCGACTTCTACTCTTGTTTCTTTCCTCTCCATCATGTTCTAAAACCTTCATAGGGTTTAGGTGAAGGTTGTGGAGTATTTGTGAGAGGAGATTGTAATTTGTCTTTTATTCAATGCAATAAAGATTATCAAGGTTTGCTTATCCTATGTTATTCCATGTTCTTGCATTCAAGCCTGGGAGGGAAGTTTGTAAGTAATCCATTTATCTAAGCTCGGGAGAGTTAGATTCACGAAAGGGGTAAGTACGGTGTTTCAATTGCGAAATACTAACTCGGCCTAGGGATAGGTTAAGAGTTTCAACGGCTAAAAGAAGTGTGAGATTGGTTGGTTAGTATAATTGGTTCACGCCGGGAGGTATCATCAAGGACTAGTCATCAACAGCACTCTGACTTAGGGATAAGCGGAGTCATTCAAGGACACTTTGCCGAACTTTGGTAAAGTCTGCCCACGAGCAGGGGATTGCCGCGACAGACAACGTTATCGCTGCCCAGGCAGTAAACTGCAGTGCTGCCGAGGCAGAGATACGCGATTGCATTGGATAGAGACAAGTCAATCAAGTCCACAATACAATACAACTGGATCCTAGCCCATATTTCTCTCTAATATTTCGATTCTTTTATTTTTATTCAATTACCTTAGTTTAATAAATCACACCCATTCACTTGTGTTTTTATTTTTCTACAGAGCAAGAAGATAAAGAAAGCATATTAAGTATATCGGTCCCTGAGGAGACGATAACTCGATAAATACTTATCACTTATTACTTGCGATGTGTCCACTTCCACTAAACGCGCACTTTTGACACGCGACAATAGCCTTCTGAATCTGATTATACAGGTTAATCTCAATTTTAAAGTATTTTACTTAGTTAAAATTTCAACGGTTTTTCTGTAAAGCCCATTTAGAAACGCACGCTATAAACCTAATAAAACAGTCATAAAATTAGATTAATTAAAATTTTATGAGTTCAAATATTTAATTATAGCCGTCTGAATTTGATTATACATGTTAATCTCAATTTTAGAACATTTTACTCATTTAAAATTTCAACGGTTTTACTGTAAAGCCCAATAAAAATGTATGCTTTAAACCCAACAAAACGGTCACAAAATGAGATTAATTCAAATTTTACGAGATCAAATATGTAATTATAGCCTTCTGAATCTGATTATACAGGTTAATCTCAATTTTAGAGCGTTTTACTCAGTTAAAATTTCAACGGTTTTACTGTAAAACCTAATTAGAAATACATGCTTTAAACGCAACAAAACAGTCATAAAATTAGATTAATTCAAATTTTTTGAGTTCAAATATTTAATTTTAGGCTGCTGAATCTGATGATACAGGTTAATCTCAATTTTAGAGCATTTTACTCAGTTAAAATTTCAATGATTTTACTGTGAAGCCCAATTAAAAATGTACGATTTAAACCTAACAAAAAAGACATAAAATTAAATTAATTCAAATTTTATGAGTTGAAATGTTTAGATATAGCCTTCTAAATCTGATTATACAGGTTAATCTTAATTTTAGAGTAGTTTACTTAGTTAAAATTTTAACGGTTTTACTGTAAAACCCAATTAGAAACGCACGCTTTAAACCCAACAAAACAGTCATAAAATTAGATTAATTCAAACTTTATGAGTTCAAATATTTAAATGTAGCCTTCTGAATCATATTATGCAGGTTAATCTCAATTTTAGAGCATTTTACTCAGTAAAAATTTCAACGATTTTACTGTAAAACCCAATTAAAAATGTAAGATTTAAACCCAACAAAATAGTAATAAAATTTGATTAATTCAAATTTTTTAGTTCCAATATTTAATTTTAGGCTTCTGAATCTGATTATACTAGTTAATCTCAATTTTAGATTATTTTACTCAGTTAAAATATCAACGGTTTTACTGTAAAGCCCAATTAAAAATGTACGATTTAAACCCAACAAAACAGTCATAAAATTAGATTAATTCAAATTTTATGAATCTGAATATTTAATTTGAGGCTGCGGAATCTGATTATACATGTTAATCTCAATTTTAGAGCATTTTACTCAGTTAAAATATCAACGGTTTTACTGAAAAGCCCAATTAAAAATGTACAATTTAAACCTAACAAAACAGTCAAAAAATTAGATTAATTCAAATTTTGTGTTCAAATATTTAATTTTAGGCTATTGAATCTGATTATACAGGTTAATCATAATTTTAGAGCATTTTTACTCAGTTAAAATTTCAACGGTTTTACTATAAATCCCAATTAAAAATTTAAGAATTAAACCCAACAAAATAGTCATAAAATTAGATTAATTAAAATTTTATGAGTTCAAATATTTAATTATAGCCTTCTGAATCTGATTATACAGGTTAATCTAAATTTTAGAGAATTTTACTCAGTTAAAATTTCAACGGTTTTACTGTAAAGCCCAATTAAAAATGTAAGATTTAACCCACCAAAACAGACATAAAATTAGATTAATTCAAATTTTATGAGTTCAAATATTTAATTTTAGGCTACTGAATCTGATTATACTGGTTAATCTCAATTTTAGAGCATTTTACTCAGTTATAATATCAACGGTATTACTGTAAAGCATAATTAGAAACGCAAGCTTTAAACCCAACAAAACAGTCATAAAATTAGATTAATTCAAATTTTATGAGTTCAAATATTTAATTTTCGGCTTCTGAATCTGATTATACAGGTTAATCTCAATTTTAGTGCATTTTACTCAGTTAAAATTTCAAAGGTTTTACTATAAAGCCCAATTAAAAATGTACGATTTAAACCCAACAAAACAATCATAAAATTAGATTAATTCAAATTTTTTGAGTTCAAATATTTAATTTGAGGCTGCGGAATCTGATTATACAGGTTAATCTAAATTTTAGATTATTTTACTTAGTTAAAATTTCAACGGTTTTATTGTAAAGCCCAATTAGAAATTCACGCTTTAAACCCAATAAAATAGTCATAAAATTAGATTAATTCAAATTTTATGAGTTCAAATATTTAATTATAGCCTTCTGAATTTGATTATACAGGTTAATCTCAATTTTATAGTAGTTTACTCAATTAAAATTTCAATAGTTTTACTGTAAAGCCCAATTAGAAACGCACGCTTTATACCCAACAAAACAGTCATAAAATTAGTTTAATTCAAATTTTATAAGTTCAAATATTTAATTATAGCCTTCTGAATCTTATTGTGCAGGTTAATCTCAATTATAGAGCATTTTACGCAGTTAAAATTTCAACGGTTTTTACTGTGAAGCCAAATTTAAAATGTATGATTTAAACCCAACAAAACAGTCGTAAAATTAGATTAATTCAAATTCTATGAGTTCAAATATTTAATTTTCGGCTTCTGAATCTGATTATACAGGTTAATCTCTGATTTAGAGCATTTTACTCAGTTAAAATTTCAACGTTTTAACTATAAAGCCCAATTAAAAATGTACGATTTAAACCCAACAAAACAATCATAAATTTTGATTAATTCAATTTTATGAGTTCTAACATTTAATTTTAGGCTCCTGATTTTGATTATACGGGTTAATCTCAATTTTAGAGCATTTTATCAGCTAAAATTTCAACAATTTTACTGTAAATCCCAATTAGAAATGCACGCTTTAAACCCAACAAAATAGTCATAAAATTAGATTAATTCAAATTTCATGAGTTCAAATATTTAATTATAGCCTTCTGAATTTTATTATACAGGTTAATCTCAATTTTAGAGCATTTTACTCAGTTAAAATTTCAACGGTTTTACTGTGAAGCCCAATTAAAAATGTACGATTTAAACCTAACAAAACAATCATAAAATTAGATTAATTCAAATTTTATGAGTTCAAATATTTTCTTATAGCCTTTTGAAACTGAATATACTGGTTAATCTCAATTTTAGAGCAGTTTACTCAGTTAATATTTCAACGGTTTTACTGTAAGGCCCAATTAAAAATGTGTGATTTAAACCCAACAAAACGATCACAAAATGAGATTAATTCAAATTTTATGAGATTTAATATGTAAATATAGCCTTCTGAATTTGATTATACAGGTTAATCTCAATTTTAGAGCATTTTACTTAGTTAAAATTTCAACGTTTTTGCTGTAAAACCCATTTAGAAAAGCACGCTTTAAACCGAATAAAACGGACACAAAATGAGATTAATTCAAATTTTATTAGATCTTATAGCCTTATGAATCTGATTATACAGGTTCATCTCAATTTTAGAGTATTTTACTCAGTAAAAATTACAACGATTTTACTGTAAAACCCAAATAAAAATGTAAGATTTAAACCCAACAAAATAGTCATAAAATTAGATTAATTCAAATTTTTTAAGTTCAAATATTTAATTTTTGGCTTCTGAATATGATTATACTAGTTAATCTCAATTTTAGAGTATTTTACTCAGTTAAAATATCAACGGTTTTACTGTAAAGCCCAATTAAAAATGTACGATTTAAACACAACAAAACAGTCATAAAATTAGATTAATTCAAATTTTATGAGTTCGAATATTTAATTTGAGGCTACGGAATCTGATTATACATGTTAATCTCAATTTTAGAGCATTTTACTTAGTTAAAATATCAACGGTTTTTCTGTAAAGCCCGATTAAAAATGTAAGATTTAATCCCAACAAAACAGTCATAAAATTAGATTAATTCAAATTTTATGAGTTCAAATATTTAATTTTAGGCCACTGAATCTGATTATATAAGTTAATCTCAATTTTAGAGCATTTTACTCAGTTAAAATTTCAACAATTTTACTATAAATCCCAATTAAAAATGTAAGAATTAAACGCAACAAAATAGTCATAAAATTAGATTAATTCAAATTTTTTGAGTTCAAATATTTACTTTTAGGCTTCTGAATCTAATTATACTAGTTAATCTCAATTTTAGAGCATTTTACTAAGTTATAATATCAACGGTTTTACTGTAAAGCAAAATTAGAAACGCAAGCTTTAAACCCAACAAAACAGTCATAAAATTAGATTAATTCAAATTTTATGAGTTCAAATATTTAATTTTCGGCTTTTGAATCTGATTATACAAGTTAATTTCAATTTTAGAGCATTTTACTCAGTTAAAATTTCAACGGTTTAACTGTAAAGCCCAATTAAAAACGCATGCTTTAAGCCCAACAAAACAGTCATAAAATTAGATTAATTCAAATTTTATGAGTTCAAATATTTAATTATAGCCTTCTGAATCTTATTATGCAGGTTAATCTCAATTTTAGAGAATTTTACGCAGTTAAAATTTCAACGGTTTTACTGTGAAACCAATTTTAAAATGTACGATTTAAACCCAACAAAACAGTCATAAAATTAGATTAATTCAAATTTTATGAGTTGAAATATTTAATTTTAGGCCACTGAATCTGATTATATAAGTTAATCTCAATTTTAGAGCATTTTACTCGGTTAAAATTTCAACAATTTTACTATAAATCCCAATTAAAAATGTAAGAATTAAACCCAACAAAATAGTCATAAAATTAGATTAATTCAAATTGTTTGAGTTCAAGTTTTTACTTTTAGGCTTCTGAATCTAATTATACTAGTTAATCTCAATTTTAGAGCATTTTACTAAGTTATAATATCAACGGTTTTACTGTAAAGCAAAATTAGAAACGCAAGCTTTAAACCCAACAAAACAGTCATAAAATTAGATTAATTCAAATTTTATGAGTTCAAATATTTAATTTTCGGCTTTTGAATCTGATTATACAGGTTAATTTCAATTTTAGAGCATTTTACTCAGTTAAAATTTCAACGGTTTAATTGTAAAGCCCAATTAAAAACGCATGCTTTAAGCCCAACAAAACAGTCATAAAATTAGATTAATTCAAATTTTATGAGTTCAAATATTTAATTATAGCCTTCTGAATCTTATTATGCAGGTTAATCTCAATTTTAGAGAATTTTACGCAGTTAAAATTTCAACGGTTTTACTGTAAAACCCAATTAGAAATGCACGCTTTAAACGCAACAAAACAGTCATAAAATTAGATTAATTCAAATTTTTTAAGTTCAAATATTTAATTTTAGGCTGCTGAATCTGATGATACAGGTTAATCTCAATTTTAGTGCATTTTACTCAACTAAAATTTCAACGGTTTTACTGTGAAGCCTAATTAAAAATGTACGATTTAAACCCAACAAAACGGTCATAAAATTAGATTAATTCTAATTTTATGAGTTCAAATATTTGATTTTAGGCTTCTGAATCTGATTATACAGGTTAATCTCAATTTTAGTGCATTTTACTCAGTAAAAATTACAACGACTTTACTGTAAAACCCAATTAAAAATGTAAGATTTAAACCCAACAAAATAGTCATAAAATTAGATTAATTCAAATTTTTTAAGTTCAAATATTTAATTTTTGGCTTCTGAATATGATTATACTAGTTAATCTCAATTTTAGAGTATTTTACTCAGTTAAAGTATCAACGGTTTTACTGTAAAGCGCAATTAAAATGTACGATTTAAACCCAACAAAACAGTCATAAAATTAGATTAATTCAAATTTTATGAGATCGAATATTAAATTTGAAGCTGCGGAATCTGATTATATATGTTAATCTCAATTTTAGAGCATTTTACTAAGTTAAAATATCAATAGTTTTTCTATAAAGCCCAATTAAAAATGTAAGATTTAAACCCAACAAAACAGTCATAAAATTAGATTAATTCAAATTTTATGAGTTCAAATATTTAATTTTAGGCTACTGAATCTGATTATATAGGTTAATCATAATTTTAGAGCATTTTACTCATTTAAAATTTCAACGGTTTTAATGTAAATCCCAATTAAAAATGTAAGAATTAAACCCAACAAAATAGTCATAAAATTAGATTAATTCAAATTTTATGAGTTCAAATATTTAATTTTCCGCTTCTGAATATGATTATACAAGTTAATCTAAATTTTAGAGCATTTTACTCAGTTAATATTTCAACGGTTTAACTGTAAAGCCCAATTAAAAATGTACGATTTAAACCCAACAAAACAGTCATAAAATTAGTTTAATTCAAATTTTTTGAGTTCAAATATTTAATTTTAGGCTGCTGAATCTGATTATACAGGTTAATCTAAATTTTAGAGTATTTTACTCAATTAAAATTTACACGATTTTACTATAAAGCCCAATTAGAAACGCACTCTTTAAACCCAATAAAACAGTCATAAAATTCGATTAATTCGAATTTTATGAGTTCAAATATTTAATTATAGCCTTCTGAATCTGATTATACAGGCTCATCTCAATTTTAGAGCATTTTACTCATTTAAAATTTCAACTGTTTTACTATAAAGCCCAATTAAAAATGTACGCTTTAAACCCAACAAAACGGTCGCAAAATGAGATTAATTCAAATTTTATGAGATCAAATATGTAATTATAGCCTTCTGAATCTGATTATACAGGTTAATCTCAATTTTAGAGCATTTTACTCAGTTATAATATCAACGGTTTTACTGTAAAACCCAATTAGAAATGCACGCTTTAAACGCAACAAAACAGTCATAAAATTAGATTAATTCAAATTTTTTGAGTTCAAATATTTAATTTTAGGCTACTGAATCTGATGATACAGGTTAATCTCAATTTTAGTGCATTTTACTCAACTAAAATTTCAACGGTTTTACTGTGAAGCCTAATTAAAAATGTACGATTTAAACCCAACAAAACGGTCATAAAATTAGATTAATTCTAATTTTATGAGTTCAAATATTTGATTTTAGGCTTCTGAATCTGATTATACAGGTTAATCTCAATTTTAGAGCATTTTACTCAGTTAAAATTTCAACGGTTTTACTGTGAAGCCCAATTAAAAATGTACGATTTAAACCTAACAAAACAATCATAAAATTAGATTAATTCAAATTTTATGAGTTAAAATATTTAGTTATTGTAACCCCCTTAGCCCGGCCTGGACGGAACCGGCACTATCGGGTCACACGGGGAATATCGAACTAAACCCGTTAAGGTCCAATTCGATAAACAACCCTGAAAACCGATATGTTTTTTTTTTATTTAACTAGATGCATAACTTAGTTCCTATGCGTGTTGAGGTCATGCGTAACGAGAATGGTAACGTTCGGTTCACAATTGATCGTTCAATCATTACACACATACTTAAGGACTAAATTGTAATTATTTTTAATCGAACATCAAATCAGAAATTCAGTCTACCAAAGTTCAATTAAACATGCATAGCATACTCACCATAAAATTCAAATCAGTTGAAGCATCATAACATCCCCAATTTCATGTTTCATTGTTTAGGGACCTAATTGTAAAGCTTACAATATCATAGGGACTAAATCTATCATTAATTTACCAATGCGAATTCAAGTTAACATCATGCATCCTGGTGATGGTACAACACTCAGTATCATTCATTGCATCTATATTCGATCATGGAAAGTCATCCGACCCTAAACATATTTTTTTCCACACTTAAAATGTCATTTTTGGGTCTCGGTATCGATACCTAGGGTCTCGGTATCGATACCCTATCGTGGAGCTAGCCTCCTTGCACTTCGAAGGCTATTGGTATCGATACTCCCATAGGTGGTATCGATACTCCAGCGTCCAGTAGAGTAATTGCATCGAACCATGATTCGAACCACCCCAAATTAAGCCTTAGGGTATCGATACTGGTATCGATACCCCTTGTGCACTTTGACAAGTTTGAACATTCTAAGTTAATTCTACCCATTCAAACATAACCATTAATCACCCTTAACTATATGCATGATTTCCTAAGCATAAAGAACAATTTATAGCATACATTTATCACATCAAAGACCCCAAACAATCTATAGGCATGCTTCCTAAAATATGATTTAAAAAATCAACAATGTTCATTAATGTACATGTCTCAATAATCCAAACAACACCATGGTCCATCAATCAACAATCCAAAACATTATAGGTCTTATTACAACATTAACCAAAGCAAAAATCATTCACTTCACATGGGTTCGATTTACATATTGCCAAGCCCAAATTATTTGCCAAAACATATCAAAAATTGAGACAACTCTTCCCCTTGGTTCCCTTGCTCCGAACGTGGCCTCGAATATCTCTATTTTTCTGCAAGTATGAAAAGAGAGAGCTTAAGCACAACATGCTTAGTGAGGAAGCTCTAAAACAAGTTCAAAATCATTTATAAATTCATACTTGCATTCTTCATGCTTATTTGAAATATGTAAAACCAAAACATGCTTATCAACAATGTCAAAACATCTCATGTATCATGCACAAATAAATCATTTCGTTTCATATATGCATATTGGCTTTCTAGTGATCACTTAATATGAACTTTTAGTTCACCGAATACACGGATTCCTTTTTCCATAATTGGAGACACTTGGTCTCATCATGCATCGGTCGGACACATAGTCACCCTTGTATACATGTTACCCCCACTACGCACGGTCGGACACAAAGTCACCCTTGTTTACGCATGGGTCAACTATATGCACGGTCGGACACAAAGTCACCCTTGTTTACATATAGGCAAGCTCTACACGCACGGTCGGACACAAAGTCACCCTTGTTTACGTGTAGGCAAACTCTACACGCACGGTCGGACACAAAGTCACCCTTGTTTACGTGTAGGCATCATCATTATTCTCATTATTTTATAGTGCACTCAATCCTAATGACATGTCATTTGTATTCGAATCTAAGGTTAGTGTTACTAAGCCAATATCAATTCCAATCATGCATGTTAACTTGCTGCTCATAATGCACTCATTAAATGTTCATCATGTGAACTAAAAATCATGCTCAACGGCTTTATCAACATAGGCAAATAACCTCATCATAATCCAAATTCTTTTTCATGCTTACATAAACCATGAATACCTTAATAAACCATGCATTTTCAGCAATTAACACATGCATGCATCATTTCAAAATCAAATATATGCAATTCCAAAATCATATTGAATCATTGTTCACATATATGCCATTACCGAAAATAACCGAAACTCGATATAGTGCATCAACATCATTTAAAACACTTACTCTTGAACTATGGAAAGTTTTCACACTATTCCATAGTCCCCAAAACAGAACTGAACCAATGCGATTCACTTTAAAACCAAAACCACTCACCGACAAGCGAAACGAGCCCTCGCCGATGCTCCGATGGCAACGCCAACGCACCAGCCACTTATGCACCTTCTTGCACTACCTCTACAACATTAAAAAAAACAGAGCATATTCACATCACAACATGCTCAAAACAACAGCCACATTTAACCCTCACAAACCTATCGAAAACCTAGCCGAAAAGACCGAAACTAAGCCGAAACGCATCCGAAACAACATCAGCCCAAAACCTAATGAATCTAACATCTAATCCACCTCAATTATGAACCAAAAACACTTCCAAACCATCCTTATACCTCCAGCAACAAAAGAACACCTAAAACAGCCTAAAACCACCTTAAAACACCACCGATTGCATTATTCCGGGATTAATTTATTGTTAACTCATTTCAAGACTCAATCAATCATTTAATTGACCTAATATCATAATTAAATCAACCTAAATCCAGCATCAATTTAGATCTCAAAAGATTTCACAAAATCCATCATAAAACTCATAGATCTTGAATTAAAAACACAAAATAAAATAGCAATAGTTGATGAGCAAGCCAATACTTGAGAATTTCAATAAAGAACCTTAGAAAAAGATTAAAAATCAGAATATTACCTTGAGACTAAATCCACCAAAAAGATGAGAAAAGCTTCCTTGATTTCCTTGAAAAAGATGTTGATTTTTGCAAAATTGATGAGTAGGTTTTGTAAAGAATGAAATGATGAATAAAATGAAGTAAATCTTGTAGAAAATGATGAAGAAATCAGCAAGTAATTGGAGAAATTTGGAGAAGAAGATGGATAGAAAATGAGAGAAAATCTTGAGAGAAAAGATGGGAAAATGGGAAGTTACAAAAGAAAATGGAATTATTAACTAAAATAAACAATTTAAAAACAATTTTGGCGGATAAATCATTAATTAAAAATAAATTGGGTTTATGGCCCTCTAAGAATTCTAAGTATGGCTTGCTTTCCAATTTAGTCACCAAAAATCCTAATTGCCAAAAATTACTAATTAAATGCCCAAAATTTTTTCCAAAATTACAATTTAGTCACTAGTACAAAATTAGCCTAATTAAAAATCAAATTAAAGTTCAAATAATATTCCTTTAACTTTAAAACACCATTTTAATATTTTTAGAACCATTTCACAAAATTATTACTTATCCGATTAAAATATTATTATTTTAATTTTTCCCAGAATAACGAACCCTAGGAATCCGATTCGACCCGAATTGAATTTCCCCAACTAACACTTAAACTACTAACCCCAAAACCGGGATGTTACAACTCTCCCCCTCTTAAGAAAATTTTGTCCTCGAAATTCTTACCTGAAGCAAACAAGTGAGGAAACTGCTCCTCCATATTTTTCCTTGTCTCCCAAGTTGCCTCTTCAACACCTCGGTGTCTCCACAGCCCTTTAACCAAATCTATGGTCTTCCCTCGAAGAACCTTTGTATCCACATCTAAGATCTTCACCGGTTCTTCCTCATAACTCATATCCGTTCTTAACTCAATTTTCTCAACCGGAACAACATGAGAGGGATCCGATCTATACTTACGAAGCATCAATACATGAAAAACATCATGCATCCTACTTAACTCTTCCGGCAACCTCAACCGATAAGCAACAGGACCAACACGCTCCAACACCTCATACGGCCCAATGAAACGAGGACTCAACTTACCCTTACGTCCGAACCTCATCACTTTCTTCCACGGCGAAACTTTTAGAAACACTTTGTCCCCGACATCATACTCTATCTCTCTACGCTTCAAATCGGCATAAGACTTCTGTCTATCTGAAGCCTCCTTGAGCTTAGCACAAATAAGCTTAACTTTCTCATCCGTATCTTTCAACACTTGTGGTAAAGAAACATACTTTTGTCCAACTTCCTTCCAACACAAAGGTGTACGACACCTACGCCCATATAATGCCTCAAACGGTGTCATCTGTATACTTGCCTGATAACTATTATTGTAAGCAAACTCCACCAAAGGCAACTGCTTCTCCCAAGAACCTTGAAACTCAATGATGCAACATCTCAACATATCCTCCAAGGTCTGGATCACACGTTCAGACTGACAATCTGTCTGTGGATGATAAGCTGTACTAAAGCTAAGCCTCGTACCCAAAGCAACTTGCAAACCCTTCCAAAACTTAGAAGTAAAACGCGGATCTCTATCCGATATGATCGACTTAGGCACATCATGCAACTTCACCACCTCAGAAACATACAACCCTGCTAACTTATCCATAGAATACGTCGTATGCACGACAATAAAATGTGCACACTTCGTAAACCTATCAACAATCACCCATATAGAATCCTTTTTGGACGGCGTCAAGGGTAACCCCATCACAAAATCCATAGTCACTCTCTCCCACTTCCACTCTGGAACTTGAACCGGTTGCAACAAGCCTACAGGAAACTGATGTTTAGCTTTCACCCGCTGACACACCATACATCACGATACAAACTCTGTCACATCCTTCTTCAAACCAACCCAAAAGTACACACTCTTGAGATCCCTATACATCTTCACACTACCCGGATGCATAGCAAACGGACTAGTGTGTGCCTCAGCCAAGATAGCTTGCCTTAACTCAACATCATCCGACACCACAATCCTGCCTTTAAAACACAACACCTCATCATCATCAAAATGATATTCGGTCGGTCTGCCTTCCGCAATATCCTCCACAAAAGGCACCAAAGCCTCGTCCTCTAACTGTTTCGCCTTTATCATCTCAACCAAGATAGGTTTTACTTGCAACTCCGCCACTAAACCACCTTCGTTTGAAATACTCAACTTAGCAAACATCGCCCTTAACTCAACCGCCGCCTTACGGCTCAAAGCATCAGCTACCACATTAGCTTTCCCCGGATGATACTCAATAGACAAATCATAATCCTTAAGCAACTCCATCCATCTTCGTTGCCTAAGATTTAGATCCTTTTGCGACATGAGATACTTCAAATTCTTGTGATCCGTGTATATAGTACACTTCTCACCATACAAATAATGTCTCCATATCTTTAAAGCAAACACAACCGCCGCAAGCTCCAAATCATGCGTCGGATAATTCTTTTCGTGCACCCTTAACTGTCTAGAAGCATAAGCCACAACCTTCCCTTCTTGCATCAGAACGCATCCAAGACCAACATATGATGCATCACTATAAACCACAAAATCCTTACCGGACTCGGGTTGCACCAACACCGGAGCACTAGTCAACACCTCTTTTAACTTCTCAAAACTCTTTTGTTGACTTTCTTTCCACTCAAAAGGAACCTTCTTTTGCAAAAGCTTGGTCATAGGAGCAGCAATGCTCGAAAACCCCTCAACAAACCTACGATAATAACCTGCCAAGCCCAGAAAACTCCGAACCTCTGACACCGACTTTGGTTGCTTCCAACCCATAACAGCCTCTATCTTTTTCGGATCAACACTAATACCCTTTTCCGACACCACATGACCAAGAAACACCACTTCCTTCAACCAAAACTTACATTTACTTAACTTAGCATACAATTGGTTCTCCTTCAACGCTTGCAACACTATCCGCAAATGCCGATCATGATCTTCCTCGGTACGTGAATACACAAGGATATCATCTATGAATACCACCACAAAATGATCCAAGTATTCATGAAACACTCGGTTCATCATATCCATAAAAGCAGCAGGTGCATTTGTCAACCCAAAGGCATCACCAAAAACTCATAATGTCCATACCTTGTCCGAAACGCTGTTTTCAACACGTCCTCTTCTTTCACCTTCAACTGATAATACCCTGACCTCAAATCAATCTTGGAGAACACACTTGCTCCTCGAAATTGATCAAACAGATCGTCAATCCTCGGCAAAGGATACTTATTCTTCACGGTCAACTTATTCAACTGCCGATAATCAATGCACATCCTCATAGTGTCATCCTTCTTCTTCACAAACAACACCGGCGCACCCCAAGGTGATACGCTCGGTCGAATGAAACCTCGGTCAAGCAACTCTTGCAACTGCATCTTCAACTCCTTTAACTCCTTAGGTGCCATGCGATAAGGAGCAATAGACACCGGGTTAGTACCAGCATAGGTCTCGATACTAAACTCCACATCATGATCGGGAGGTAACCCTGGCAACTCCTTAGGAAAAACTTCTGGAAAATCGCGCACTGTTCGAATGTCCTGCACCCGAACGTCCCCTATACCCGGATTCATCACATAAGCTAGGTATGCCATACCACCATGTTGCAACATCTTTTCCGCTTGTAAAGCTGAAACCACATTTGACAAGAATCCGATATACTCACTCTTTACCACCACCTCACTACCATCCAACAACCTCAAGGTAACCTTCTTCTTTTCAAAGTCGACCACCGTTCGGTGCTCCGTCAACCAATCAACCCCCAAGATAAGATCAAAACCATGAAACGGCAACTCCATCAAGTCGACCTTAAAGACATGTCCTTGAACCTCCAACGGACACCTTTTATACAACCTCCTTACTGTAACCGTCTCACCCAAAGAACTAGTAACCACAACACCTACGTCTAAAACCTTAACCGGAATATCCAACAAATATGCATGCTCACTCAAAACATAAGAATGCGTAGATCCCGAATCTATCAAAGAAAACAACGGTACATTTTGCAAAGAAAAGGTACCTGCCACCACATTTGTAGCATTACGAGTCCCACGTTGAGCATAAACCTTTCGTCCATCTCCCTGCCTCTGGAAAGGACCTCGACCACGTCCACGTCCTCTACCAGGCATCAAAGCGGCCTCAGCACGATCACCCGACTCACCAGCAAACCTTGGGCAATCACGCCTCACATGATCCTTCGATCCACATCCCATACAAGCACCAGTGGCCCACCAGCACTCCCCTGGATGGCGCCTAGAACACAAGTTACAGACTGGAGCATCACCACCACCTCTACCATAGTGTTGAGCACAACCACCGCGTCCAAAGTCACCTTGGCGTCGGTCAGCTCTGTATCGGTTGTCCCGAAACCTCTTACTCTTATTACCTTGTGCACCAGCCTCAGCAGGCCTCTTACCAACATCGGTAGACTTCCTAGCCTCCCTTAGAGACTCCTTGACATCCTTAGCCCTATTAACCAACACGTCAAACTCGGTGTACTCAGCGGCTAACAGATATGTCTTAATCTCGGGATCCAACCCATAACGGAACCTATCACACCTCTTCCGGTCAGTAGGAACCAACTCAGGAGCATAGTGGCTCAACCTAATAAACTGTATCTCATACTCAGCTACTGTCCTAGCCTCCTGTACCAAGGACATAAACTCTCTCTTCCTTGCATCCTCATATTGTGGCCCCAAAAACTTCCGCACAAAAGCGGTCCGAAAGTACTCCCAAGTCAGGTTAGCAGTATCTACACCAGCTTTCGTGGTGATCCACCAACGATAAGCATCTCCCTGAAGCAGAGAAACTACACAACCCAGCCTCCTAGTATCCTGACAGTCTATCTGATCCAAAATCCTCTCCGTACTAGCCAACCACTCCTCAACCAAGCTCGGATCTGATCCACGGAACTCTACACTGCCCAAACTACACAAACGCTCTAAAGGTAGACCCGGTGTAACCACCACAGCAGGAGCAGGAGCCGGGATATGCACTCCAACAACAACAGCCTGAAACGCACCCGCCATAGCCTGTATAAGCGGAGCGAACTCTCTAAACTGGCCTTCCAAAGGAACTGGAGACACACCCACAGGTGGAGGAGGAGGAAGCGGCTCTTCCCTAGCGGTCGCCTCACCCTCAGCCTGACCCTCGATGATCATATTCGCACTAGCACGCGTCTCGCGTCTCGGTGGCATTTTCCAAAAACTCCATACATGCAATTTAAAACATGATATTAAAACATAATAAACTTATATTCGGGCAAGATCCAAGGGAAACCTGAGAAGCATTTGAAAATATATTGGCATTGACAATGTGTAACCGTTATCCCTTTTAAACCATCATCACTCAAATACAATCATCATGCATATATATTCAACAAGTTGACAACATAACAAGTTCAATCACACATTTAGAAAACCTAACCACACACTTTAGCAAACCTAACCACATACTTTAGTTAACCCGGCCACACACTTTAGTAAACCTGGCTCTGATACCACCAAATATAACCCCCTTAGCCCGGCCTGGACGGAACCGGCACTATCGGGTCACACGGGGAATATCGAACTAAACCCGTTAAGGTCCAATTCGATAAACAACCCTGAAAACCTATATGTTTTTTTTATTTAACTAGATGCATAACTTAGTTCCTATGCGTGTCGAGGTCATGCGTAACGAGAATGGTAACGTTCGATTCACAATTGATCGTTCAATCATTACACATATACTTAAGGACTAAAATGTAATTATTTTTAATTTGAACATCAAATCAGAAATTCAGTCTACCAAAGTTCAATTAAACATGCATAGCATACTCACCATAAAATTCAAATCAGTCGAAGCATCATAACATCCCCAATTTCATGTTTCATTGTTTAGGGACCTAATTGTAAAGCTCACAATATCATAGGGACTAAATCTATCATTAATTTACCAATGCGAATTCAAGTTAACATCATGCATCCTGGTGATGGTATAACACTCAATATCATTCATTGCATCTATATTCGATCATGGAAAGTCATCCGACCCTAAACATATTTTTTTTCCATACTTAAAATGTCATTTTTGGGTCTCGGTATCGATACCTAGGGTCTCGGTATCGATACCCTATCGTGGAGCTAGCCTCCTTGCACTTCGAAGGCTATTGGTATCGATACCCCCATAGGTGGTATCGATACTCCAGCGTCCAGTGGAGTAATTGCATCGAACCATGATTCGAACCACCCCAACAAGTTTGAACATTCTAAGTTAATTCCACCCATTCAAACATAATCATTAATCACCCATAACTATATGTGATAAGTGCTCAACACACTATCACTTTCTACTCCTTTTATCGGCATTTATCACCAAATATTCACCCACTTGAATCAATGCATATGCCTAATGTGATATATTTAGAAGTTATACTTAAATAGATACTATTTACAGAAAAAGGCACGTTTTACTACATTTTCATATCTGTGCAGGAGAACCAGTGCCGCGGCAGAGACAAGGCCGAGGCAGGACCTGATGCCGAGGCAGCATCAGGAAGACAGGAAGCAAAGTGATAGGCGATGGAAAGACAAAAATCCAAGGAACGTGTCTGGACTTGAAGCCCATGAATCGGAGCTGGCTAGCACAAGGAAAAGCCCAAAGGAAGACCACGTGGGAAAGCCCCCTTAGCCGAATTCAAACTTGGAAATATATTATTATTATGTACTTGACTTGTTCCCTACTCCAAGTTGTATTCTACTTAGGAAAGGTTTACCCTAGGTCTAGCCTATATAAAGACCTAGCCACCCAATGTAATAGATATCGAAATACCTAGGGAGAGCCGACTTCTACTCTTGTTTCTTTCCTCCCCATCATGTTCTAAAACCTTCATAGGGTTTAGGTGAAGGTTGTGGAGTATTTGTGAGAGGAGATTGTACTTTATCTTTCATTCAATGCAATAAAGATTATCAAGGTTTGCTTATCCTTTGTTATTCGTTGTTCTTGCATTCAAGCCCGGGAGGGAAGTTTGTAAGTGATCCATTTATCTAAGCTCGGGAGAGCTAGATTCACGAAAGGGGTAAGTACGGTGTTTCAATCGCGAAATACTAACTCGGCCTAGGGATAGGTTAAGAGTTTCAGCGGCTAAAAGAAGTGTGAGATTGGTTGGTGAGTATAATTGGTTCACGCCGGGAGGTATCATCAAGGACTAGTCATCAACAGCACTCTGACTTAGTGATAAGCGGAGTCATTCAAGGACACTTTGTCGAACTTTAGTAAAGTCTGCCCACGAGCAAGGGATTGCCGCGGCGGACAGCGTTATCGCTGCCCAGGCAGTAAACTGCAGTGCTGCCGAGGCAGAGATATGCGATTGCATTGGATAAAGACAAGTCAATCAAGTCCACAATACAATACAACTGGATCCTGGCACATCTTTCTCTCTGATATTTCGACACTTTTATTTATATTTCGATAACTCTGATTGTTGCGATTGGCTTGTTCATACTCGAACGCTTCTTTGCTGGCAAGTAAGTGAGTTACTTCTGGTCACAATATTTACAAACTTTATTCTTGCTTCTCTGCTTAATTTCATTTTCTTTAATTTTCAATCTTGTTACTCTTATTATATATCTATTATTCTTTATATTCTCCATCTGCATTCACCACCCCTTCTAAGGGGTTTCTCCAACACCTTCTCTGGTGTATTTTTGTCAAACAAGTTATCTTGTTCTACTACTTTTCCAGTTCTTTATGAGTTTGTGCAAGTCGAACTTAATATATACCCTAAGTCCTCCCTTTATCAAACTATAAATTGTACTACTACATCACTCAGAGTATATCTTTTACTGACATCTATTTATTCTCAAATACCT
The DNA here is from genome assembly GCA_035048815.1 of Abelmoschus esculentus. NCBI lineage: Eukaryota > Viridiplantae > Streptophyta > Magnoliopsida > Malvales > Malvaceae > Abelmoschus > Abelmoschus esculentus. The sequence continues at coordinate 8,024,457 of JAUCBN010000055.1, forward strand.
AAACCTTCTCATATCAAAGGCGATAAGTTATTTATTCTTACTTCTTATCTTATACAATATACTAATATATATTCTAAATTATTATTATCACGTTAAACAATATTTCACTTATTCTTAAATTCCTACAACTTTTTCTATACTAAATTGTTATTATAACTATTTTTTATATATTCCATATAATATTAATTTTCTTATTTACTATTTATCTTTTCAAAAATACTTCACTTATAATCCTTGTATACTTCAAACTCTTTCTCTCCTATATATAACCACCCATCCCTCTCATATTTTTTCATCTCCAATACTCACAACATGCCTCCCTCTCTTTTTCTCTCTTCTTTGTCGCTTTAATTTTGCCAACCTCTTACCTATGGATTCCAAGACCTTTCTCCAACAACTCAAAAATTTTCAATTTACTGATGATGAGCAAGCAACTATCTTTCAACCAAGTATCTCTTGGGATTCCTCTGAAGAGGAAACACATTCCACCCTACTCGGGAATCTTGTATCCTCCAAAGAAATAGATGATCAGGTGATTGTCAAAGCTTTTACTGGAATCTAGACTAAGACCAAGCTTGTTTCTATGTGAATCTTGAAACCACGTCTGTTTCTCATCCGTTTCAAAGATGAGAAGATCAAGGATGATATCCTGGCCAGGGGACCTTGGACATAAAAGGATGAATGGCTTGCTCTAACTCAGTACAATCCTACTATCAGTCTTGATGAACATTCCTTTATAACGATGAATATTTGGGTACGTATCTATAACATTCCACCCATTTTTCTTGCATCGGAGGAATCTGCCAATAATATTGGCGAATCACTAGGGACCATAATTGGAACAATGATAAAAATCGACACTAGGAAAATTGACTTCAATATGGTTGACTACCTTCGGGTCGGACTAGCGCTAGATGTTACACACCCAATTAGGCGTTGTGTTGCTATTGGTGGGGGATCTTCTACACGATTCTGCCTCCTTCAATATGAACGTCTCCCTACTATTTGTCACTGTTGTGGCAGAGTTGGTCACTCATTGGATTTTTGTCCTCTCCCGATTGATTCAAGACCTGAACAACTCTAATATGGCGACTGGCTACTACATGTTCCTAAAAAGAAGGATGCACAACCTACACAGAGAGGTCGCATTCGTTATATTGCCAAAGAATCCAATGCTCATCCACTGCCAACATCCTCCCAAACCTCCAATTCCAATAATAAAGACAAAGCCCCTATGTCGCCTTCTCCTTCCAACACCAATGGAAAAGGTAAAGCCTACTCCGGTTAATGACTGCGAGTCTATTCCAAATATCGACCCCTTGCATAATATCCCAAAGGGCTCTAGACTTCTCCCAACCATTGCTAGTAAACTATCCGCTCGTAGATGTCCTCCACAACCATTGCAAATGGTTTTTCCTGATCAAGGCTCTAATATTACTACCCGGCAAAAGACTAATGACAACACTAGGGAGGTGAGCTTACTGGAACCTGAACTCCAAGATTTGGAGGCTGATCTAGCCAATGACCTTGATTTCTAGGAGGCAGCCGAATGGCTTGATACTGCGCCAACTCCTAAGCGAATTGTCCGCCCTTCTTCAAATAGAGGTGCTAAGAGAACTCCACCTTCATATGAGAATAACAGACTTAAACGACTCAGAGCGTCTAACAAGGCACCTATTGAGAAAGTTGGGATGAACAACGCAAAAAACTCTTCGGCGGAGGTTGACCTTGATCAACCCCGCCGAGCAACATGATACTCTTCTGTTGGAACTGTCCGGGTATTGGCACCGCCCTGACAGTTCATATTTTGCAACGTGTTGTCTCTAAGCATGATGCCGTTTATCTTCTTTTTCTTTTTTCTAGTTTTTTCAGTTTATTGGTCTATCTTTGGATCAAGTTAGGAATGCGTGGCTGCATAGCCTTTGTTTTTAGGCCTTTTTATTCACGACTTTCTTTTATTTGGAATAATACCTTTATTGCTTTGTTTTTTTTACTATTTATATTATTTTGATGTTTTTATTTCTTTCTTCTTTATGCTTATGTTGTTGAATCTGTTTGATATCTTTGTGTCCATGCTTTCTTTACTCTTGAACAACCTTCCTTCAACATACTTTCTACCAAGCATACTCCTTCTCGCTAACTGTGCTTATCTTTATATGCCACCCTTCCAAAGGATTTTTAATAACACTTTCCACCTTTACCTTCTTCAAACTATTATTTTCTTTTTTATTATACCACCCTTGATAGGGATCTTAACCAACACATCTTATTGTGTATTTTCCAATTTTTTAAATCCACACCAAATCTCGATTAGAGGTTCCAAGCAAACATTACCTTCTGATGTGGGCAACAAACACAAGAGGCCTCGTCCTTCTACCAAGGCTTCTACTGGAAAAGCTGGGATGAGCAGCGGAAAAAACTCTCCAACGTCGGTTGACGGTGATCAGCCCCGCCGAGTAAAATGAAAATCTTATGTTGGAACTGCCAGGGTCTTGGAAACACCCAGGCAGTTCACGCTCTACAACGTGCTACCTCCAAGCATGATGTCGATTGTCTTTTTCTTTGTGAAACTAGGCTAAACAAACATAACATGGACCGTATTAAGATTAAGCTTGGAATGCATGGCTGCATAGCTATTGAATCCAACCCTTCTTTTACAGGGCTTGCTCTTATTTGGAATAACAAAACTACTATTGATTTGCTTTCTTACTTGGATCGTCATATTGATGTCATTATTTCTTTTGGACACCAACGATTCCATTTTTCCGACTTACATGTCTTCCCCGAAACTGCAAACAAATACAAAACTTGGCAATTAATAGATACTCTAAAATCATCCTCTTCCCTTCCCTGGCTTTTAGGGGGGATTTTAATGAAATCCTTTATGATAATGAAAAAGAAGGCGATTCTCGTCGTGCGCGATCACAAATTAATAATTTTAGAGACTGTCTTGATCAGAACTATCTTTTCGATTGTAAACCAATATCTGGATGGTTCACATGGACTAGATCTGATCGTAATTCGGAAACTATTCTGGAAAGACTTGATAGATTCCTTGGTAACTCCGCCTGGTTTAATACCTTTCCTAATTACCAAGCTATATCATTCTTTCAGGCACGTTCTGATCATTGCCCTATCTTAATGGACACTAATCCATCACGCGCTCTCAGAACCAAACGCTCTAATAATCTTTTTCGCTATGAGAATTGTTGGGCTGATGACCCAGAAGTTTTGTCTCGAATTAAAGAGATTTGTTCTAACCAATCTCGCTCGACACTTCTCAAAATTCAGGATATTGGACGATTCCTAGCCACTTGGCAAACTAACAAGCGCATTAAATCCAATGAGCGTATCATTCAACTAAACGATCTTATTAATAAGTGTCTTAAACGACATCTTTTAGATACGGAAATCCATAACTTTATTTATGCTAAAAATGAGCTAGATAGTTTGTTAAATGCAAAAGAAATATACTGGGCCCAATGAGCTCGGACACACTGATTAGAACATGGTGATAAAAACACCTCCTTTTTTCATGCCAGAGCAAACAGTCGAAGGCGGAAGAATCATATTGTTGGACTTCTAAACAACCAGAATATATGGCAAACACACACAGATGACATCATGTCTACAGCTATTAATTACTTTCAAAACCGTTTTACGTCTTCCTCTCCTACTATTGCCTCTTCCATCTTGGATAACATTCCCACTATTGTTACCGAGACAATGAACAATGATCTTAATAAGGATTTCACAACAGATGAAGTTACCATTGTTTTTCGTGATATTGACCCAAGGAAAGCCTCGGGTGTTGACAGATTCCCAATCGGTTTCTTCAGGAAGCACTGAGATATCCTTGGCTAAGACTTTACAAACCTCTGCCTCGGACTCCTAAGAGGGTCGGTTAATATGGAAGAGGTCAATCGTACTATCATTGTTCTTATTCCCAAAATCAGTGACCCCACTACAATGCGCCATCTCAGACCTATTAGCCTTTGCACAATCCTTTACAAAACAGTATCGAAAGTACTTGTTAACCGTCTAAAATCTATCATACCTTTATGTATCAGTGGCAATCAAGCTGCTTTTGTTCAAGGAAGGAACATTACTGACAACATCCTTATTGCCCATGAGCTCATCCATACTTTAAATACTGATGAAACATCTCTTGCAAAAGATGCTAGCTTAAAACTCGACATGGAAAAGGCTTTCGACTGTGTTGAATGGCCTTTTCTTGAACAAATTATGATTCGTCTAGGATTCAACTCCAGTTGGGTTTCCCTTATTATGAGGTGTGTTTCCTCAGTATCCTTTCAAGTACGTATCAATGACTCCCTTTCACGACCTTTCAAGCCCCATCGAGGGTTACGACAAGGAGACCCTCTATCCCCTTTCTTGTTTCTTTTCTGTACTCAAGGCCTTTCTGCCTTGCTCAATGCTGAGCAAACCAATGGTAACCTCCTTGGACTTTGTGTTAACAGGAATGGGCCTCGTTTCAACCACCTCCTTTTTGCTGATAACTATGTCGTATTCATTAAGAATACAACTATAGAAGCTCAACGCATTAAGGATGCTCTACATACTTACGCTACTTCGTCTGGGCAGGCAATGAATTTTGAAAAGTCTACTATTTTCTTTTCTCGGAAAACTTCCACGTCACTTTGGTCGGAAATCAATGATATCCTTCATGTAAGAGAAGTGGATGATCCAGGTATTTATCTGGGAGTCCCTCTCCTAATAGGAAAGAACAAGACAGCAGCCTTGGGGTTCACCAGGAAAAAATGAATGCTCGCCTGAGTAAATGGGATAAACATCTGCTTTCTTTTAGTGGTAGAGAAATTTTTATTAAATCTGTCATCCAATCTATACCACAGTATGTTATGACTTGCTACCTTTTACCCCAAAACATTATTGATGACATGACCACTTCGATACGTCGTTATTGGTGGTCTGGGAAAGCTGACAAACAAGGTTGGCATATGCTCCCTTGGGACACCGTCTGTCTGCCTAAAGCAGCAGGAGGTATAGAGTTTCGTGATCTTCAACACTTCAATGTTGCTTTGGTAGGTAAACAGATCTGACGTCTGATTTGTGAACCTGATAATCTCCTTAGTCAGGTCTACAAATGCAAGTATTACCCATCGGGTTCTATCTTTGAATCTGATCGCACTCAGAGATCTTCTTTCGCTTGGAAAGGCCTTAGCATTGCTTTCTCTAAGCTTCGCGATGGCTTTTTCAAACGCTCAGGTATATCCATCCAAGTTCAAATCCACTTTGACAAATAGGGTGGCTCCCAGCCTGTCAACCTTTATGGTGATTATGAGGTAAATGACGAACTCCCTCTTCGAGCAGGTACTTTTATGTTGTCTAATTTACCCCGATGGGACGAATCAAAAGTTAGAGAATACTTCTCCCACGAAGACGCCAACACCATCCTTAATGTACCCATCATTAATGACATAAAAGACACCACCCTTTGGGGTCACCATGACTCTGGCATGTACACGGTTCGGTCTGGTTACCAATTTCTGCAGTTACAACTAGGGCCAGTTAACAGGCCCTCCAAGATTTGGAAAATTATATCAAAATTGCCTACCCTACCCAAGGTTTGTACCTTTGGATGGCGTTTATGTCATGATGCATGATGAGTGCCCAAAAGTCCTCATTTTTATATCATTTTTCCACTCGTTTATTGCTAATAAAGATAGACTTAAAGGCGATAATGGATATTTTTGGTTATTTTCCACTTTTCAGCATTCCAATACTTAATTCATGAATTTATCTATTATTTGGCATAAAACAAGTACAATTAATGGTTTTCTCTCTTAGACAGGAAACTAACACATAGGTAATGCCAGACAGCATGATGGATGCTGGAAACCAAAGCTGGAATGCATATTAGTACCCGCCTCGGCAGCACTTGAAGGCCTCGACAGCACTTGGAGGCCGCGGCAGCATCGGAGGCCGCGGCAGCACCTAGAACATAAATGTTGATATGATAAGCGATCTGAAGAGAAAAATAAAGTGGACGTTTTAAGACAAGCAGCATAGAAATCGGAGCTGAGGAACACACGGAAAGTCAAGGTCAAAGGCCATGCGGGAAAAGAATCCTTATAGGAATAAACTAGGAAATAAAATAAATATCTTTTATTTATGTACTTGTGTTTTAATCCAAGTTGTATTCCTACTTTGGAAAGGTTTGCCCTAGGCCAAGCCTATATAAACCATAGCCTATGTAGAGAGGAGGGCATCTCGAAATCAAGTGTTCATAGAAAACCCTAAACTCCTCCATCGTCCCCTTGGGGTTTAGGTTAGTTTTTGGAGTAGTTGTGGAAGAGATTGACTTTTGTTTCTTGTTTTAATGCAATAAAATATCAAGGTTTGCTTATTCTTTGCCATTCCTTGTTCTTGCATCCAAGCTCGAGAGAGAAGTTTGTGAGTAATCCATTTATCTAATATCGAGAGAGTTAGATTCACGAAAGGAATAAGTACGGTGTTTCAATCGGGAAACACTAACTTGGACTAGAGATAGGTTAAGAGTTTCAGCGGCTAAAAGAAGTGTGGGATTGGTTGGTGATTATAATTGATTCACGCCGAGAGGTATCATCAAGGACTGGTCATCAACAGTATTTCGACTTAGAGATAAGCGGAGTCATCAAAGGACACTTTGCCGAACTTTGGTAAAGTCTACCCAAGAGCAAGAGATTGCCGCGGCGGACAAGCATCATCGCTGTCGAGGTAGTAATCTGCAGTACTGCCGAGGCAGTGTTGTGCGATTGCATGAGACAGAAACAAGTCAATTGAACCCACACTACGAAGCACTCTAACCTGCCCCACTTTTCCATCCTTGATTTCTTGATCATTTATCTTTATTGTTTTAATTAGTTTCTTTAGTTATAATCCAACTCAATTATCTGTGTCTTTACTTTTCCATTGTGCAAGAAGAATAAATTGTGTAAGTAAAGTCAATCCCTGTGGGTTCGACATCTTAAATACTACAATCTGACAAAAGGTGGAAGGACGAATGCTTCATCGTAAAAGCAGGACTTTCTAGCCTCCATCAATGCACTCCCATTTGGCCATAAAATTCTCCAGTCCAATCTTGGTACGGGGGTATGCCCGATCTGTAACATGACCATCGAAACCACCCTCCATGCTATGCGGGACTGTCCTAGTGCCAAGGAGGCACTCAAGTTGGCAGGGCTTCCTACACGAATTTTCTCCAATACCTTTGTCTCTCCCCACCATTGGCTTTCTGAAGTAGCTAGTTTTCTCTCCTTACATCAATTTTCATTTCTTATCACGATCCTTTGGAATTTATGGAATCACCGAAATGACTTTGTCCATAATAACCATCTCCAACCGATTTGGTTAATTGTTTCCAATGCAAAAAACTTTTTAATGACTATACATCAATTAATGATGCCTCCCATCTACGTTCTCGGCTAGATGAGCCTACTTTTGCTCAGGCTAGATGGACGAAACCGGACCCTAGTTTCATCAAGATTAACACGGATGACGCCTTTGACCCCGTGTTAAGAGGTGCTGCTGCTGGTGTCATTGCCAGGGATTCCTCCGGTGTCGTCCTGGGTGGTTGTTCTATGCCGCTCATTTGCGTGGACCTCGCTTCTACTGAGGCTCTTGCCATTTTAGAAGGTATAAAGTTTGCAGTTGCTAATGGCTGGACTCATGTGGTGTTTGAAACTGATTCAGCTTCCATTGCCAACAAGGTTAACAACATCCATCATCAAGATCTTTCCACCGTGCAACATTTGGTGTCCTGCATCCGCTCCACTCTTGGTACTTTACCTGATTGTAAGATTTGTTATGTACCTAGAGACGCAAACGTTGTAGCCCATGTCTTAGCCACTAGGGCTTTGCATTCTTTTACTTCTTGTTTTTTTGATTGTAACTTTCCCGATTTTATTTGGGCTTCTGTACATTCGGAGAGGTTCTCCTCTTCTTCTCAATAAAACCATGGGTACTCTTTTCCCCATAGGGGCCTACTCACCTCTTGAGGTGATTGGCTATAGGGTTTTTTTAATGAGGCCCTTTCTTTCAAAAAAAATTTCAACTATTTATTGTAAAGCCCAATTAAAAATGTATGCTTTAAACCCAACAAAACGTTCACAAAATGAGATTAAATCAAATTTTATGAGATCAAATATGTAATTATAGCCTTATGAATCAGATTATACAGGTTAATCTCAATTTTAGAGCATTTTACTCAGTTAAAATTTCAACGGTTTTACTGTAAAGCCCAATTAGAAATGCACGCTTTGAACCCAACAAAACAATCATAAAATTAGATTCATTTAAATTTTTTGAGTTCAAATATTTAATTTTAGGCTTCTAAATCTGATTATATAGGTTAATATCAATTTTAGAGCATTTTACTCAGTTAAAAATTCAACGGTTTTACTTTAAAACCCAATTAGAAATGCACACTTTAAACCCAACAAAACAGTCATAAAATTAGATTAATTCAAATTTTTTGAGTTCAAATATTTAATTTTAGGCTTCTGAATCTGATTATACAGGTTAATCTCAATTTTAGAGCATTTTACTTAGTTAAAATTTCAACGGTTATACTGTAAAGCCCAATTAAAAATGTACGCTTTAAACCCAACAAAACATTCACAAAATGAGATTAATTCAAATTTTATGAGTTCAAATATTTAATTATAGCCTTCTGAATCTGATTATACAGGTTCATCTCAATTTTGGAGTATTTTACTCAGTTAAAATTTCAACGGTTTTACTTTAAAGTCCAAGTAAAAATGTACGATTTAAACCCAACAAAATAATTGTAAAATTAGATTAATTCAAATTTTATGATTTCAAATATTTAATTTTAGGCTGCTGAATCTGATTATACAGGTTAATCTCAATTTTAGAGCATTTTACTCAGTTAAAATTTCAATGGTTTTACTATAAAGCCCAATTAAAAATGTACGATTTAAGCCCAACAAAACAGTCATAAAATTAGATTAATCCAAATTTTATGAGTTCAAATATTTAATTATAGCCTTCTAAATTTGATTATACATGTTAATCTCAATTTTTGAGCAATTTACTCAGTTAAAAATTCAACGGTTTTACTGTAAAACCCAATTAAAAATGTACGCTTTAAACCCAACAAAACGGTCAAAAAATGAGATTAATTCAAATTTTATGAGTTCAAATATTTAATTTTAGGCTTCTGAATCTGATTATAAAGGTTAATCTCAATTTTAGAGCATTTTACACAGTTAAAATTTCAACGGTTTTACTATAAAGCCCAATTAAAAATATACGCTTTAAACCCAACAAAACAGTCACAAAATGAGATTAATTCAAATTTTATTAGTTCAAATATTTAATTATATCCTTCTGAAAATGATTATAGAGGTTAATCTCAATTTTAGAGCATTTTGCTTAGTTAAAATTTCAACAATTTTAAAGATCAAACAAACCTATAACGAATTAAAATTTTATTAGTAAAACCCAAGGGGTCAAGCCCACAAGGGCCAAATCCCTCGGCACCATCGAGGCCAAGGTTGTCCAAGCCAAGCCCCTCGGCACCATCAAGGCCGAGGTTGTCCAAGCCAAGCCCCTCGGCACCACTTGGGCCGAGGTTGTCTGAGCCAAGCCCCTCGGCACCATTGGGACCGAGGTTGTCCGAGCCAAGCCCCTCGGCACCATTGGGACCGAGGTTGTCCGAGCCAAGCCCCTCGGTACCATTGGGACCGAGGTTGTCCGAGCCAAGCCCCTCGGCACCATTGGGACCGAGGTTGTCCGAGCCAAGCCCCTCGGCACCACTTGGGTCGAGGTTGTCCGAGAGAAGCCCCTCGGCACCACAGGGTCCGAGGGTACCCGCACCATGTGTGCCGGTCATACCCGCACCACAGGTGTCGGTCATGGTCGCACCATGGGTGCCTGTCATAGTCGCACCTCGGGTATCGGTCACGACCGCACCACGGGTGCCGGTTACACTCGCACCTTAGGTGGTGGACACACACGCACCATGGGTGCCGATCCAGTCTGCACGCAACTAAGGGTTGCATCCGAGAAGACCATCGGGGCCAGTCCTGCCGCGCATCAGGAGCAAGCCCGTCGCACCTTAGGGCCCAAGTAAAGGCACCTAAGAAGCCTTAGAGTTTGACTCCATGGTGGAGTTCGTCCACATTAGGAATCAAGGAGTTTTAAGCCTTGAAGGACTAGGAATCCTAGTTAGATTAGAACTAGGAACATAGAGGGGGCTATATAAAGAGGCTTACCCCCACCTCATTATTTACTTAGTCTTGAGTTTTGCTCCCAAGTCACTTACTTTGTTTTCTCGACGTTTTTCGACATTCAATAAAAGTCTCGGGCTATCGCCCGGGTTACAACCACAATCTCTTTCTTTATTTTCTATTTCTCGAGCATTCATGTTTCCATCGTAGTCCAAGTCGTCGACTTGGACCAGATAGGCGTAACTTAGGCGCCTATTCCCATAAAAAGGGGCGTCTAAGGCCGCATGTCCCGGTCGAATTACTGGAGGCGAGACAAGTAGCATTTTGTTAGTTTGAGGGTCAATTTTAGATCTTGTTTGAGGGGAGCGAGGTTATTCGCTCGATATGAACCGAAAAGATGAGATAGGGATGGCCACAAAGGCCACAAAAACTCAAACAGCAGATAAGAAGATGGCAGCCTCAAAGGATCGACTCACAAGTCTTGAGGATAAGGTAAATCAACTCGAATCCAGTTCAAAGGAATCGACGAATTCTCTAGACGTTTTCAACGATCGCCTTGAGGAACTAGAAGCCAAAATCTATCCCCTCAAACAAGATGTCAACGAGGAAGTCCAAGATCTCCTCAACCAAAAATACGAAAAATTGACCCTGCAAGATGAATCACTTGAAGTCGCAATGGAGGCGATTAAAGCAGAACTGTTGGAGCATTTTATGAGTTCAAATATTTAATTATAGCCTTCTGAATCTGATTATACAGGTTAATTTCAATTTTAGAGCATTTTACACGATTAAAATTTCAACGGTTTTACTGTAAAGCCCAACTATAAATGTACGCTTTAAAACCAACAAAACGGTCACAAAATGAAATTAATTCAAATTTTATGTGTTCAAATATTTAGTTATAGCCTTCTGAATCTGATTGAACAGGTTAATCTCAATTTTAAAGCATTTTTCACAGTTAAAATTTCAACGGTTTTACAGAAAAGCCTAATTAAAAATGTACGCTTTAAACCCAATAAAACAGTTAAAAATGAGATTAATTCAAATTTTATGACTTCAAATATTTAATTATAGCCTTCTGAATCTGATTATACAGGTTAATCTCAATTTTAGAGCATTTTACTCAGTTAAAATTTCAACGGTTTTAATGTAAAGGCCAATTGAAAATGTACGCTTTAAACCCAACAAAACGGTCACAAAATGAGATTAATTCAAATTTTATGAGTTCAAATATTTAATTATAGCCTTCTGAATCTAATTATACAGGTTAATATCAATTTTAGAGCATTTTACTCGGTTAAAATTTCAACGGTTTTATTGTAAAGCCCAATTATAAATGTACGCTGTAAACCCAACAAAACGGTCAAAAAATGAGATTAATTCAAATTTTACGAGTTCAAATATTTAATTATAGCCTTCTGAATCTGATTAGACAGGTTAATTTCAAATTTAGTGCATTTTACTCAGTTAAAATTTCAACGGTTTTACTGTAAAGCCCAATTAAAAATGTACGCTTTAAACCCAGCAAAACGGTCACAAAATGATATTAATTCAAATTTTATGAGTTCAAATATTTAATTATAGCCTTCTGAATCTGATTATACAGGTTAATTTCAATTTTAGAGCATTTTACTCAGTTAAAATTTCAACGGTTTTACTGTAAAGCCCAATTAAAAATGTACGCTTTAAACCCAGCAAAACGTTCACAAAATGATATTAATTCAAATTTTATGAGTTCAAATATTTAATTATAGCCTTCTGAATCTTATTATACAGGTTAATTTCAATTTTAGAGCATTTTACTCAGTTAAAATTTCAACGGTTTTAATGTAAAGCTCAATTAAAAATGTACGCTTTAAACCCAACAAAACAGTCACAAAATGAGATTAATTCAAATTTTATGAGTTCAAATATTTAATTATAGCCTTCTGAATCTGATTATGCAGGTTAATCTCAATTTTAGAGCATTTTACTCAGTTAAAATCTCAACGGTTTTACTGTAAAACCCAATTAAAAATGTACAAATTGAACCATCAGAACGGTCACAAAATGAGATTAATTCAAATTTTATGAGTTCAAATATTTAATTTTATGCTTCTGAATCTAATTATACAGGTTAATCTCAATTTTAGAGTATTTTTCTCAATTAAAGTTTCAACGGTTTTACTGAAAAGCCTAATTAAAAATGTACGCATTAAACCCAACAAAACGGTCACAAAATGAGATTAATTCAAATTTTATGAGTTCAAATATTTAATTATAGCCTTCTAAATCTAATTGAATAGGTTAATCTCAATTTTAGAGCATTTTACTCAGTTAAAATTTCAACGGTTTTAATTTAAAGCTCAATTAAAAATGTACGCTTTAAACCCAGCAAAACGGTCACAAAATGATATTAATTCAAATTTTATGAGTTCAAATATTTAATTATAGCCTTCTGAATCTTATTATACAGGTTAATTTCAATTTTAGAGCATTTTACTCAGTTAAAATTTCAACGGTTTTACTGTAGAGCCCTATTAAAAATACATGCTTTAAACACAGCAAAACAGTCATAAAATTAGATTAATTCAAATTTTATGAGCTCAAATATTTAATTTTAGGCTTCTGAATCTGATTATACAGGTTAATCTCAATTTTAGAGCATTTTACTCGGTTAAAATCTCAGCGGTTTTACTGTAAAACCCAATATGTACAATTTGAACCACCAAAACGGTCACAAAATGAGATTAATTCAAATTTCATGAGCTCAAATATTTAATTTTATGCTTCTGAATCTAATTATACAGGTTAATCTCAATTTTAGAGTATTTTTCTCAATTAAAGTTTCAACGGTTTTACTGAAAAGCCTAATTAAAAATGTACGCATTAAACCCAACAAAACGGTCACAAAATGAGATTAATTCAAATTTTATGAGTTCAAATATTTAATTATAGCCTTCTAAATCTAATTGAATAGGTTAATCTCAATTTTAGAGCATTTTACTCGGTTAAAATTTCAACGGTTTTAATTTAAAGCTCAATTAAAAATGTACGCTTTAAACCCAGCAAAACGGTCACAAAATGAGATTAATTCAAATTTTATGAGTTCAAATATTTAATTATAGCCTTCTGAATCTTATTATACAGGTTAATTTCAATTTTAGAGCATTTTACTCAGTTAAAATTTCAACGGTTTTACTGTAGAGCCCAATTAAAAATACATGCTTTAAACACAGCAAAACAGTCATAAAATTAGATTAATTCAAATTTTATGAGCTCAAATATTTAATTTTAGGCTTCTGAATCTGATTATACAGGTTAATCTCAATTTTAGAGCATTTTACTCGGTTAAAATCTCAGCGGTTTTACTGTAAAACCCAATATGTACAATTTGAACCACCAAAACGGTCACAAAATGAGATTAATTCAAATTTCATGAGTTCAAATATTTAATTTTATGCTTCTGAATCTAATTATACAGGTTAATCTCAATTTTAGAGTATTTTTCTCAATTAAAGTTTCAACGGTTTTACTGAAAAGCCTAATTAAAAATGTACGCATTAAACCCAACAAAACGGTCACAAAATGAGATTAATTCAAATTTTATGAGTTCAAATATTTAATTATAGCCTTCTAAATCTAATTGAATAGGTTAATCTCAATTTTGGAGCATTTTACTCAGTTAAAATTTCAACGGTTTTAATTTAAAGCTCAATTAAAAATGTACGCTTTAAACCCAACAAAACGATCACAAAATGAGATTAATTCAAATTTTATGAGTTCCAATATTTAATTATAGCCTTCTGAATCTGATTAGACAGGTTAATTTCAATTTTAATGCATTTTACTCAGTTAAAATTTCAACGGTTTTAATGTAAAGCCCAATTGAAAATGTACGCTTTAAATCCAACAAAACGGTCACAAAATGAGATTAATTCAAATTTTATGAGTTCAAATATTTAATTATAGCCTTTTGAATCTGATTATTCCGGTTAATTTCAATTTTAGTGCATTTTACTCGGTTAAAATTTCAACGGTTTTACTGTAAAGCCCAATTAAAAATGTATGCTTGAAACCCAACAAAACGGTCACAAAATGAGATTAATTCAAATTTTGTAAGTTCAAATATTTAATTATAGCCTTTTGAATCTGATTGAACAGGTTAATCTCAATTTCAGAGCATTTTACTCGGTTAAAATTTCAACGGTTTTACTGTAAAGCCCAATTATAAATGTACGCTTTAAACCCAACAACACGATCACAAAATGAGATTAATTCAAAATTTATGAGTTCAAATATTTAATTATAGCCTTCAAAATCTGATTGAACAGGTTAATCTCAATTTTAGAGCATTTTGCTCAGTTAAAATTTCAACAGTTTTAATGTAAAGCTCAATTAAAAATGTACGCTTTAAACCCAACAAAACAGTCACAAAATGAGATTAATTCAAATTTTATGAGTTCAAATATTTAATTATAGCCTTCTGAATCTGATTATGTAGGTTAATCTCAATTTTAGAGCATTTTACTCAGTTAAAATCTCAACGGTTTTACTGTAAAACCCAATTAAAAATGTACAAATTGAACCATCAGAACGGTCACAAAATGAGATTAATTCAAATTTTATGAGTTCAAATATTTAATTATAGCCTTCTGAATCTGATTATACAGGTTAATCTCAATTTTAGATCATTTTACTCAGTAAAAATTTCAACGGTATTACTGTAAAGCCCAATTAAAAATATACGCTTTAAACTCCACAAAACGATCACAAAATGAGTTTAATTCAAATTTTATGAGTTCAAATAATTAATTATAACCTTTTGAATCTGATTATACAGGTTAATTTCAATTTTAGAGCATTTTATTCTGTTAAAATTTCAACGGTTTTACTGTAAAGCGCAATTATAAATGTACGCTTTAAACCCAACAACACGGTCACAAAATGAGATTAATTCAAATTTTATGAGTTCAAATATTTAATTATAGCCTTCTGAATCTGATTATACAGGTTAATCTCAATTTTAGATCATTTTACTCAGTAAAAATTTCAACGGTTTTACTGTAAAGCCCAATTAAAAATATACGCTTTAAACCCAACAAAACGGTCACAAAATGAGATTAATTCAAATTTTATGAGTTCAAATAATTAATTGTAGCCTTTTGAATCTGATTATATAGGTTAATTTCAATTTTAGAGCATTTTATTCGGTTAAAATTTCAACGGTTTTACTATAAAGCCCAATTAAAAATGTACGCTTTAAACCCAATAAAACGGTCAAAAAATGAGATTAATTCAAATTTTATGAGTTCAAATATTTAATTATAGCCTTCTGAATCTGATTGAACAGGTTAATCTCAATTTTAGAGCATTTTACTCAGTTAAAATTTCAACGGTTTTACTGTAAAGCCAAATTAAAAATGTACGCTTTAAACCCAGCAAAACGTTCACAAAATGATATTAATTCAAATTTTATTAGTTCAAATATTTAATTATAGCCTTCTGAATCTTATTATACAGGTTAATTTCAATTTTAGAGCATTTTACTCGTTTAAAATTTCAACGGTTTTACTGTAGAGCCCAATTATAAATGTACGCTTTAAAACCAACAAAACGGTCACAAAATGAGACTAATTCAAATTTTATGTGTTCAAATATTTAGTTATAGCCTTCTGAATCTGATTGAACAGGTTAATCTCAATTTTAAAGCATTTTTGACAATTAAATTTTCAACGGTTTTACTGAAAAGCCTAATTACAAATGTACGCTTTAAACCCAATAAAACAGTCAAAAATGAGATTAATTCAAATTTTATGAGTTCAAATATTTAATTATAACCTTCTGAATCTGATTATACAGGTTAATCTCAATTTTAGAGCATTTTACTCAGTTAAAATTTCAACGGTTTTAATGTAAAGGCCAATTGAAAATGTACGCTTTAAACCCAACAAAACGGTCACAAAATGAGATTAATTCAAATTTTATGAGTTCAAATATTTAATTATAGCCTTCTGAATCTGATTATACAGGTTAATATCAATTTTAGAGCATTTTACTCAGTTAAAATTTCAAAGATTTTACTATAAAGCCCAATTATAACGGTCACAAAATGAGATTAATTTAAATTTTATGAGTTCAATTATTTAATTATAGCCTTCTGAATCTGATTATACAGGTTAATCTGAATTTTAGAGCATTTTTCTTAGTTAAAGTTTCAACGGTTTTATTGAAAAAGCCTAATTAAAAATATACGCATTAAACCCAACAAAACGGTCACAAAATGAGACTAATTCAAATTTTATGTGTTCAAATATTTAGTTATAGCCTTCTGAATCTGATTGAACAGGTTAATCTCAATTTTAAAGCATTTTTGACAATTAAATTTTCAACGGTTTTAATGAAAAGCCTAATTAAAAATGTACGCTTTAAACCCAACAAAACGGTCACAAAATGAGATTAATTCAAATTTTATGAGTTCAAATATTTAATTATAGCCTTATGAATCTGATTGAACAGGTTAATATCAATTTTAGAGCATTTTTCTCGGTTAAATTTTCAACGGTTTTACTGTAAAGCCCAATTATAAATGTACGCTTTAAAACCAACAAAACGGTCACAAAATGAGACTAATTCAAATTTTATGTGTTCAAATATTTAGTTATAGCCTTCTGAATCTGATTGAACAGGTTAATCTCAATTTTAAAGCATTTTTGACAATTAAATTTTCAACGGTTTTACTGAAAAGCCTAATTACAAATGTACGCTTTAAACCCAATAAAACAGTCAAAAATGAGATTAATTCAAATTTTATGAGTTCAAATATTTAATTATAACCTTCTGAATCTGATTATACAGGTTAATCTCAATTTTAGAGCATTTTACTCAGTTAAAATTTCAACGGTTTTAATGTAAAGGCCAATTGAAAATGTACGCTTTAAACCCAACAAAACGGTCACAAAATGAGATTAATTCAAATTTTATGAGTTCAAATATTTAATTATAGCCTTCTGAATCTGATTATACAGGTTAATATCAATTTTAGAGCATTTTACTCAGTTAAAATTTCAAAGATTTTACTATAAAGCCCAATTATAACGGTCACAAAATGAGATTAATTTAAATTTTATGAGTTCAATTATTTAATTATAGCCTTCTGAATCTGATTATACAGGTTAATCTGAATTTTAGAGCATTTTTCTCAGTTAAAGTTTCAACGGTTTTATTGAAAAAGCCTAATTAAAAATATACGCATTAAACCCAACAAAACGGTCACAAAATGAGACTAATTCAAATTTTATGTGTTCAAATATTTAGTTATAGCCTTCTGAATATGATTGAACAGGTTAATCTCAATTTTAAAGCATTTTTGACAATTAAATTTTCAACGGTTTTAATGAAAAGCCTAATTAAAAATGTACGCTTTAAACCCAACAAAACGGTCACAAAATGAGATTAATTCAAATTTTATGAGTTCAAATATTTAATTATAGCCTTATGAATCTGATTGAACAGGTTAATATCAATTTTAGAGCATTTTTCTCGGTTAAATTTTCAACGGTTTTACTGTAAAGCCCAATTATAAATGTACGCTTTAAAACCAACAAAACGGTCACAAAATGAGACTAATTCAAATTTTATGTGTTCAAATATTTAGTTATAGCCTTCTGAATCTGATTGAACAGGTTAATCTCAATTTTAAAGCATTTTTGACAATTAAATTTTCAACGGTTTTACTGAAAAGCCTAATTACAAATGTACGCTTTAAACCCAATAAAACAGTCAAAAATGAGATTAATTCAAATTTTATGAGTTCAAATATTTAATTATAACCTTCTGAATCTGATTATACAGGTTAATCTCAATTTTAGAGCATTTTACTCAGTTAAAATTTCAACGGTTTTAATGTAAAGGCCAATTGAAAATGTACGCTTTAAACCCAACAAAACGGTCACAAAATGAGATTAATTCAAATTTTATGAGTTCAAATATTTAATTATAGCCTTCTGAATCTGATTATACAGGTTAATATCAATTTTAGAGCATTTTACTCAGTTAAAATTTCAAAGATTTTACTATAAAGCCCAATTATAACGGTCACAAAATGAGATTAATTTAAATTTTATGAGTTCAATTATTTAATTATAGCCTTCTGAATCTGATTATACAGGTTAATCTGAATTTTAGAGCATTTTTCTCAGTTAAAGTTTCAACGGTTTTATTGAAAAAGCCTAATTAAAAATATACGCATTAAACCCAACAAAACGGTCACAAAATGAGACTAATTCAAATTTTATGTGTTCAAATATTTAGTTATAGCCTTCTGAATATGATTGAACAGGTTAATCTCAATTTTAAAGCATTTTTGACAATTAAATTTTCAACGGTTTTAATGAAAAGCCTAATTAAAAATGTACGCTTTAAACCCAACAAAACGGTCACAAAATGAGATTAATTCAAATTTTATGAGTTCAAATATTTAATTATAGCCTTATGAATCTGATTGAACAGGTTAATATCAATTTTAGAGCATTTTTCTCGGTTAAATTTTCAACGGTTTTACTGTAAAGCCCAATTATAAATGTACGCTTTAAAACCAACAAAACGGTCACAAAATGAGACTAATTCAAATTTTATGTGTTCAAATATTTAGTTATAGCCTTCTGAATCTGATTGAACAGGTTAATCTCAATTTTAAAGCATTTTTGACAATTAAATTTTCAACGGTTTTACTGAAAAGCCTAATTACAAATGTACGCTTTAAACCCAATAAAACAGTCAAAAATGAGATTAATTCAAATTTTATGAGTTCAAATATTTAATTATAACCTTCTGAATCTGATTATACAGGTTAATCTCAATTTTAGAGCATTTTACTCAGTTAAAATTTCAACGGTTTTAATGTAAAGGCCAATTGAAAATGTACGCTTTAAACCCAACAAAACGGTCACAAAATGAGATTAATTCAAATTTTATGAGTTCAAATATTTAATTATAGCCTTCTGAATCTGATTATACAGGTTAATATCAATTTTAGAGCATTTTACTCAGTTAAAATTTCAAAGATTTTACTATAAAGCCCAATTATAACGATCACAAAATGAGATTAATTTAAATTTTATGAGTTCAATTATTTAATTATAGCCTTCTGAATCTGATTAGACAGGTTAATATCAATTTTAGAGCATTTTACTCAGTTAAAATTTCAACGGTTTTATTGTAAAGCCCAATTAAAAATGTACGCTTTAAACCCAACAAAACGATCACTAAATGAGATTAATTCAAATTTTATAGGTTCAAATATTTAATTATAGGCTTCTGAATCTGATTATACAGGTTAATCTCAATTTTATAGCATTTTTCTCGGTTAAAATTTCAACGGTTTTAATGAAAAGCCTAATTAAAAATGTACGCTTTAAACCCAACAAAACGGTCACAAAATGAGATTAATTCAAACTTTATGAGTTCAAATATTTAATTATAACCTTCTGAATCTGATTGAACAGGTTCATATCAATTTTAGAGCATTTTTCTCAGTTAAATTTTCAACGGTTTTACTGTAAAGCCTAATTAAAAATGTACGCTTTAAACCCAACAAAACGGTCACAAAATGAGATTAATTCAAGTTTTATGAGTTCAAATATTCAATTATAGCCTTCTGAATCTGATTATACAGGTTAATGTCAGTTTTAGAGCATTTTACTCGCTTAAAATTTCAACGTTTTTAATGTAAAGCCCAATTAAAAATGTACGCTTTAAACCCAACAAAACGGTCACAAAATGAGATTAATTCAAATTTTATGAGTTCAAATATTTAATTATAGCCTTCTGAATCTAATTATACATGTTAATCTCAATTTTAGAGCATTTTTCTCAGTTAAAGTTTCAACGGTTTTATTGAAAAAGCCTAATTAAAAATATACGCATTAAACCCAACAAAACGGTCACAAAATGAGATTAATTCAAATTTTATGAGTTCAAATATTTAATTATAGCCTTCTGAATGTGATTATACAAGTTAATTTCAATTTTAGTGCATTTTACTCAGTTATTTCAACGGTTTTACTGTAAAGCCCAATTAAAAATATACGCTTTAAACCCAGCATAACGATATGATATTAATTCAAATTTTATGAAATCAAATATTTAATTATAGCCTTCTGAATCTGATTACACAGGTTAATTTCAATTTTAGAGCATTTTACTCAGTTAAAATTTCAACGGTTTTACTGTAAAACCCAATTAAAAATGTACGCTTTAAACCCAACAAAACGGTCACAAAATGAGATTAATTCAAGTTTTATGAGTTCAAATATTTAATTATAGCCTTCTGAATCTGATTATACAGGTTAATTTCAATTTTAGAGCATTTTACTTAGTTAAAATTTCAATGGTTTTAATGTAAAGCCCAATTAAAAATGTACGCTTTAAATCCAACAAAACGGTCACAAAATGATATTAATTCTAATTTTATGAGTTCAAATATTTAATTATAGCCTTCTGAATGTGATTATACAGGTTAATTTCAATTTTATAGCATTTTACTAAGTTAAAATTTCAACGGTTTTAATGTAAAACCCAATTAAAAATGTACACTTTAAACCCAACAAAACGGTCAAAAATGAGATTAATTCAAATTTTTTGAGTTCAAATAATTAATTATAGCCTTCTGAATCTGATTATAAAGGTTAATTTCAATTTTAGTGCATTTTACTCATTTAAAATTTCAACAATTTTACTGTAAAGCCCATTTAAAAATATACGCTTTAAACCCAACAAAACGGTCACAAAATGAGATTAATTAAAATTTTATGAGTTCAAATATTTAATTATAGCATTCTGAATCTGATTATACAGATTAATTTCAATTTTAGAGCATTTTACACGGTTAAAATTTCAACGGTTTTACTGAAAAGCCCAATTATAAATGTACGCTTTAAACCCAACAAAACGGTCACAAAATGAGATTAATATAAATTTTATGACTTTAAATATTTAATTATAGCCTTCTGAATCTGATTATACAGGTTAATTTCAATTTTAGAGCATTTTACCTAGTTAAAATTTCAACAGTTTTAATGTAAAGGCAAATTGAAAATGTACACTTTAAACCCAACAAAACGGTCACAAAATGATATTAATTCAAATTTTATGAGTTCAAATATTTACTTATAGTCTTCTGAATCTGATTATACAGGTTAATTTCAATTTTAGTGCATTTTTCTCATTTAAAATTTCAACGATTTTATTGTAAAGCTTAATTAAAAATGTACGCTTTAAACCCAACAAAACGATCACTAAATGAGATTAATTCAAATTTTATGAGTTCAAATATTTAATTATAGCCTTCTGAATCTGATTGAACATGTTAATTTCAATTTTAGTGCATTTTACTTAGTTAAAATTTCAACGGTTTTAATGTAAAGGCCAATTGAAAATATACGCATTAAACCCAACAAAACGGTCACAAAATGAGATTAATTCAAATTTTATGAGTTTAAATATTTTATTATAGCCTTATGAATCTGATTATACAGGTTAATCTCAATTTTAGAGCATTTTACTCAGTTAAAATTTCAAAGGTTTTATTGTAAAGCCCAATTAAAAATATACGCTTTAAACTAAAAAAAAACGGTCACAAAATTATATTAATACAAATTTTATAAGATCCAATATTCAATAATAGCCTTCTGAATCTGATTATACAAGTTAATCTCAATTTTAGAGCATTTTACTCAGTTAAAATTTCAACGGTTTTACTATAAAGCCCAATTAAAAATGTACACTTTAAACCCAACAAAACGGTGACAAAATGAGATTACTACAAATTTTAAGAGTTCAAATATTTAATTATAGCCTTCTGAATCTGATTAGAAAGGTTAATTTCAATTTTAGAGCATTTTACTCAGTTAAAATTTCAACGGTATTACTGTAAAGCCCAATTATAAATGTACACTTTAAACCCAACAAAACGGTTACAAAATGAGATTAATTCAAATTTTATGAGTTAAATATTTAATTATAGGATTCTAAATCTGATTGAACAGGTTAATCTCAATTTTAGAGCATTTTTCTCAGTTAAAATTTCAACGGTTTTACTGAAAAAACCCAATTAAAAATATACGCTTTAAACTCAACAAAACAGTCCCAAAATGAGTTTAATTCAAATTTTATGAGTTCAAATATTTAATTATAGCCTTCTGAATCTAATTATACAGGTTAATTTCAATTTTAGAGCATTTTACTCAGTTAAAATTTCAAAGGTTTTACTGTAAAGCACATTTAAAAATATACGCTTTAAACTCCTCAAAACGATCACAAAATGAGATTAATTCAAATTTTATGAGTTGAAATAATTAGTTATAGCCTTCTGAATCTGATTATACAGGTTAATCTCAATTTTAGAGCATTTTACTCAGTCAAAATTTAACGATTTGACTATAAAGCCCAATTATAAATGTACGCTTTAAACCCAACAAAACGATCAAAAAATGAGATTAATTCAAATTTTATGAGTTCAAATATTTAATTATAGCCTTTTGAATCTGATTATACAGGTTAATTTCAATTTTAGAGCATTTTACTCAGTAAAAATTTCAATTGTTTTACTGTAAAGCCCAATTAAAAATGTACGCTTTAAACCCAACAAAACGGTCACAAAATGAAATTAATTCAAATTTTATGAGTTCAAATATTTAATTATAGCCTTCTGAATCTGATTGAACAGGTTGATCTCAATTTTAGAGCATTTTTCTCCGTTAAAATTTCAACGGTTTTACTGAAAAGCCCAATTAAAAATGTACAATTTAAACCCATCAAAACGGTCACAAAATGAGATTAATTCAAATTTTATGAGTTCAAATATTTAATTATAGCCTTCTGAATCTGATTATACAGGTTAATTTCAATTTTTGTGCATTTTACTCAGTTAAAATTTCAACTGTTTTATTGTAAAGCCCAATTAAAAATTTACGCTTTAAACCCAACAAAACGGTCACAAAATGAGATTAATTCAAATTTTATGAGTTCAAATATTTAATTATAGGCTTCTGAATCTTATTGAACAGGTTAATCTCAATTTTAGAGCATTTTTCTCAGTTAAAATTTTAACGGTTTTACTAAAAAGCCAAATTAAAAATGTACAATTTAAACACATCAAAACGGTCACAAAATGAGATTAATTCAAATTTTATGAGTTCAAATATTTAATTATAGCCTTCTGAATCTGATTGAACAGGTTAATATCAATTTTAGAGCATTTTACTCAGTTAAAATTTCAATGATTTTACTATAAAGCCCAATTATAACGGTCACAAAATGAGATTAATTTAAATTTTATGAGTTCAATTATTTAATTATAGCCTTCTGAATCTGATTAGACAGGTTAATATCAATTTTAGAGCATTTTTCTCGGTTAAAATTTCAACGGTTTTAATGAAAAGCCTAATTGAAAATGTACGCTTTAAACCCAACAAAACGGTCACAAAATGAGATTAATTCAAATTTTATGAGTTCAAATATTTAATTATAACCTTCTGAATCTGATTGAACAGGTTAATCTCAATTTTAGAACATTTTACTCAGTAAAAATTTCAACGGTTTTATTGCAAAGCCCAATTAAAAATGTACGCTTTAAACCCAACAAAACGGTCAAAAAATAAGATTAATTCAAATTTAATGAGTTCAAATATTTAATTATAGCCTTCTGAATCTGATTGTACAGGTTAATCTCAATTTTAGAGCATTTTACATAGTTAAAATTTCAACGATTTTAGAGCATTTTACTCAGTTAAAATTTCAACGGTTTTAATGTAAAGCCCAATTAAAAATGTACACTTTAAACCCAACAAAACGTTCACAAAATGATATTAATTCAAATTTTATGAGTTCAAATATTTAATTATAGCCTCCTGAATCTGATTATACAGGTTAATTTCAATTTTAGTGCATTTTACTCAGTTAAAATTTTAACGGTTTTTCTGTAAAGCGCAATTAAAAATGTACGCTTTAAACCCAACAAAACTGTCAAAAAATAAGATTTAATTCAAATTTTATGAGTTCAAATATTTAATCATAGCCTTCTGAATCTGAATATACAGGTTAATCTCAATTTTAGAACATTTTACACAGTAAAAATTTCAACGGTTTTATTGTAAAGCCCAATTAAAAATGTACGCTTTAAACCCAACAAAACGGTGACAAAATGAAATTACTACAAATTTTATGAGTTCAAATATTTAATTATAGCCTTCTTAATCTGATTAGACAGGTTAATTTCAATTTTGGAGCATTTTACTCAGTTAAAATTTCAAATGTTTACTGTAAAGCCCAATTAAAAATGTACGCTTTAAACCCAACAAAACAGTCAAAAAATGAGATTAATTTTAATTTTATGAGTTCAAATATTTAATTATAGCCTTCTGAATCTGATGATACAGGTTAATTTCATTTTTAGAGCATTTTTCTCATTTAAAATTTCAACGATTTTACTTAAAACCTAATTAAAAATGTACACTTTAAACCCAACAAAACGGTCACAAAATGTGATTAATTCAAATTTTATGAGTTCAAATATTTAATTATAGCCTTCTGAATCTGATTGTACAGGTTAATCTCAATTTTGGAGCATTTTGCACAGATAAAATTTCAACGCTTTTACAATAAAGCCCAATTATAACGGTCACAAAATGAGATTAATTTAAATTTTATGAGTTCAAATATTTAATTAGAGCCTTCTGAATCTGATTAGACAAGTTAATCTCAATTTACAGTAAAGCCCAATTAAAAATGTTCGCTTTAAACAAAACAAAACGGTCACAAAATGAGATTAATTCAAATTTTATGAGTTCAAATATTTAATTATAGCCTTCTCAATCTGATTATACAGGGTAATTTCAATTTTAGAGCATTTTACTCGGTTAAAATTTCAACGGTTTTACTGTAAAGCCCAATTAAAAATGTACTCTTTAAACCCAACAAAACGGTCAAAAAATGAGATTAATTCAAATTTTATAAGTTCAAATATTTAATTATAGCCTTCTGAATCTGATTTTATAGGTTAATCTCAATTTTAGAGTATTTTACTCAATTAAAATTTCAACGGTTTTACTGTAGAGCCCAATTAAAGATAGATGCTTTAAACACAACAAAACAATAATAAAAAGAGATTAATTCAAATTTTATGAGTTCAAATATTTAATTATAGCCTTCTGAATCTGATTGAACATGTTAATCTCAATTTTAGAGCATTTTTCTCAGTTAAAATTTCAACGGTTTTACTAAAAAGCCCAATTAAAAATGTACAATTTAAGCCCATCAAAACGGTCAAAAAATGAGATTAATTCAAATTTTATGAGTTCAAATATTTAATTATAGCCTTCTTAATCTGATAATACAAGTTAATCTCAATTTTAGAGCATTTTACTCAGTTAAAATTTCAACGTTTTTTTTGTAAAGCCCAATTAAAAATGTACGCTTTAAACCCAACAAAACGGTCAAAAAATAAGATTAATTCAAATTTTATGAGTTCAAATATTTAATTATAGCCTCCTGAATCTGATTAAACAGGTTAATCTCAATTTTAGAGCATTTTACTCAGTTAAAATTTCAACGATTTTACTATAAAGCCCAATTATAAATGTCACAAAATGAGATTAATTTAAATTTTATGAGTTCAAATATTTAATTATAGCCTTCTGAATCTGATTTTATAGGTTAATCTCAATTTTAGAGTATTTTACTCAATTAAAATTTCAACGGTTTTACTGTAGAGCCCAATTAAAGATAGATGCTTTAAACACAACAAAACAATAATAAAAAGAGATTAATTCAAATTTTATGAGTTCAAATATTTAATTATAGCCTTCTGAATCTGATTGAACAGGTTAATCTCAATTTTAGAGCATTTTTCTCCGTTAAAATTTCAACGGTTTTACTAAAAAGCCCAATTAAAAATGTACAATTTAAACCCATCAAAACGGTCACAAAATGAGATTAATTCAAATTTTATGAGTTCAAATATTTAATTATAGCCTTCTGAATCTGATTATACAGGTTAATTTCAATTTTTGTGCATTTTACTCAGTTAAAATTTCAACTGTTTTATTGTAAAGCCCAATTAAAAATTTACGCTTTAAACCCAACAAAACGGTCACAAAATGAGATTAATTCAAATTTTATGAGTTCAAATATTTAATTATAGGCTTCTGAATCTTATTGAACAGGTTAATCTCAATTTTAGAGCATTTTTCTCAGTTAAAATTTTAACGGTTTTACTAAAAAGCCAAATTAAAAATGTACAATTTAAACACATCAAAACGGTCACAAAATGAGATTAATTCAAATTTTATGAGTTCAAATATTTAATTATAGCCTTCTGAATCTGATTGAACAGGTTAATATCAATTTTAGAGCATTTTACTCAGTTAAAATTTCAATGATTTTACTATAAAGCCCAATTATAACGGTCACAAAATGAGATTAATTTAAATTTTATGAGTTCAATTATTTAATTATAGCCTTCTGAATCTGATTAGACAGGTTAATATCAATTCTAGAGCATTTTTCTCGGTTAAAATTTCAACGGTTTTAATGAAAAGCCTAATTGAAAATGTACGCTTTAAACCCAACAAAACGGTCACAAAATGAGATTAATTCAAATTTTATGAGTTCAAATATTTAATTATAACCTTCTGAATCTGATTGAACAGGTTAATCTCAATTTTAGAACATTTTACTCAGTAAAAATTTCAAATGTTTACTGTAAAGCCCAATTAAAAACGTACGCTTTAAACCTAACAAAACGGTCACAAAATGAGATTAATTCAAATTTTATGAGTTCAAATATTTAATTATAGCCTTCTGAATCTGATTATACAGGTTAATCTCAATTTTAGAGCATTTTACTCAGTTAAAATTTCAACGGTTTTATTGTAAAGCCCATTTAAAAATGTACGATTTAAACCCAACAAAACGGTCACAAAATGAGATTAATTCAATTTTTATGAGTTCAAATATTTAATTATAGCCTTCTGAATCTGATTAGACAGGTTAGTCTCAATTTTAGAACATTTTACTCAATAAAAACTTCAACGGTTTTATTGTAAAGCCCAATTAAAATGTACGCTTTAAACCCAACAAAACAGTCACAAAATGAGATTAATTCAAATTTTATGAGTTCAAATATTTAATTATAGCCTTCTGAATCTGATTAGACAGGTTAGTCTCAATTTTAGAACATTTTACTCAATAAAAACTTCAACGGTTTTATTGTAAAGCCCAATTAAAATGTACGCTTTAAACCCAACAAAACAGTCACAAAATGAGATTAATTCAAATTTTATGAGTTCAAATATTTAATTATAGCCTTCTAAATCTGATTAGACAGGTTGATCTCAATTTTAGAACATTTTACTCAATAAAAACTTCAACGGTTTTATTGTAAAGCCCAATTAAAATGTACGCTTTAAACCCAACAAAACGGTCAAAAAATAAGATTAATTCAAATTTTATGATTTCAAATATTTAATTATAGCCTTCTAAATCTGATTATACAGGTTAATCTCAATTTTAGAGCATTTTACACAGTTAAAATTTCAACGATTCTACTATAAAGCCCAATTATAACGGTCACAAAATGAGATTAATTTAAATTTTATGAGTTCAAATATTTAATTATAGCCTTCTGAATCTGATTAGACAGGTTAATATCAATTTTAGAGCATTTTACTCAGTTAAAATTTCAACTTTTTTACTGTAAAGCCCATTTAAAAATGTACGCTTTAAACCCAACAAAACGATCACAAAATGAGATTAATTCAAGTTTTATGAGTTCAAATATTTAATTATAGCCTTCTGAATCTGATTAGACAGGTTAATCTCAATTTTAGAGCATTTTACTCAGTTAAAATTTCAACGGTTTTAATGTAAAGCCCAATTAAAAATGTACACTTTAAACCCAACAAAACGATCACAAAATGAGATTAATTTAAATTTTATGAGTTCAAATATTTAATTATAGCCTCCTGAATCTGATTAGACAGGTTAATATCAATTTTAGAGCATTTTTCTCAATTAAAATTTCAACGGTTTTACTGTAGAGCCCAATTAAAGATAGATGCTTTAAACACAACAAAACAGTCATAACATGAGATTAATTCAAATTTTAATTTTAATTTTAGTGCATTTTTCTCATTTAAATTTTCAACTGTTTTACTTAAAACCTAATTAAAAATGTACGCTTTAAACCCAACAAAACGGTAACAAAATGAGATTAATTAAAATTTTATGAGTTCAAATATTTAATTATAGCCTTCTTAATCTGATTAGACAGGTTGATCTCAATTTTGGAACACTTTACTCAGTAAAAACTTCAACGGTTTTATTGTAAAGCCCAATTAAAAATGTACGCTTTAAACCAACAAAACAGTCAAAAAATAAGATTAATTCAAATTTTGTGAGTTTAAATATTTAATTATAGCCTTCTGAATCTGATTATACAGGTTAATCTCAATTTTAGAGCATTTTACTCAATTAAAATTTCAACAGTTTTACTGTAAAGCCCAACTAAAAATGTACGCTTTAAACCCAACAAAACGATCACAAAATGAGATTAATTCAAGTTTTATGAGTTAAAATATTTAATTATATCCTTCTGAATCTGATTAGACAGTTTAATATCAATTTTAGTGCATTTTACTCAGTTAAAATTTCAACGGTTTTACTGTAAAGCCCAATTAAAAATGTACAATTTAAACCCATCAATACGGTCACAAAATGAGATTAATTCAAATTTTATGAGTTCAAATATTTAATTATAGCCTTCTTAATCTGATTATACAGGTTAATCTCAATTTTAGAATATTTTACTTAGTAAAAATTTCAACAGTTTTATTGTATAGCCCAATTGAAAATGTACGCTTTAAACCCAACAAAATGGTCACAAAATGAGATTAATTCAAATTTTATGAGTTCAAATATTTAATTATAGCCTTCTGTATCTGATTATACAGGTTAATCTCAATTTTAGAGCATTTTACTCAGTTAAAATTTCAACGGTTTTAATGTAATGCCCAATTAAAAATGTACGCTTTAAATCCAACAAAACGGTCACAAAATGATATTAATTGAAATTTTATGAGTTCAAATATTTAATTATAGCCTTCTGAATCTAATTATACAGGTTAATTTCAATTTTAGAGCATTTTATTCTGTTAAAATTTCAACGATTTTACTATAAAGCCCAATTAAAAATGTACGCTTTAAGCCTAACAAAACGGTTAAAAAATAAGATTAATTCAAATTTTATGAGTTCAAATATTTAATTATAGCCTTCTGAATCTGATTGAACAGGTTAATCTCAATTTTAGACCATTTTTCTAATTTAAAATTTCAACGGTTTTACTTAAAACCTAATTAAAAATGTACGCTTTAAACCCAACAAAACGGTCACAAAATGTGATTAATTCAAATTTTATGAGTTCAAATATTTAATTATAGCCTTCTTAATCTGATTAGACAGGTTGATCTCAATTTTGGAACATTTTACTCAGTAAAAACTTCAACGGTATTATTGTAAAGCCCAATTAAAAATGTACGCTTTAAACCCAACAAAACGGTCAAAAAATAAGATTAATTCAAATTTTATGAGTTCAAATATTTAATTATATCCTTCTGCATCTGATTATACAGGTTAATCTCAATTTTAGAGCATTTTACTCAGTTAAAATTTTAACGGTTTTACTGTAAAGCCCAATTATAACGGTCACAAAATGAGATTAATTTATATTTTATGAGTTCAAATATTTAATTATAGCCTTCTGAATCTGATTAGACAAGATAATATCAATTTTAGAGCATTTTACTAAGTTAAAATTTCAACAGTTTTACTGTAAAGCCCAATTAAAAATCTACGCTTTAAACCCAACAAAACGGTCAAAAAAATGAGATTAATTTAATTTTTATGAGTTCAAATATTTAATTGTAGCATTCTGAATTTGATGATACAGGTTAATTTAATTTTTAGAGCATTTTTCTCATTTAAAATTTCAACGGTTTTACTAAAAAGCCTAATTAAATATGTACGCTTTAAACCCAACAAAACGGTCAAAAAATGAGATTAATTCAAATTTTATGAGTTCAAATATTTAATTATAGCCTTCTAAATCTGATTATACAGGTTAATCTCAATTTTAGAACATTTTACTCAGTAAAAATTTCAACGGTTTTATTGTAAAGCCCAATTAAAAATGTACGCAATAAACCCAACAAAACGGTCAAAAAATAAGATTAATTCATATTTTATGAGTTCAAATATTTAATTATAGGCTTCTGAATCTGATTATATAGGTTAATCTCAATTTTAGAGCATTTTACTCAGTTAAAATTTCAACGATTTTACTGTAAAGCCCAATTAAAAATATACGCTTTAAACCCAACAAAACGATCACAAAATGAGATTAATTCAAATTTTATAAGTCCAAATATTTAATTATAGCCTTCTGAATCTGATTGAACAGTTTAATCTCAATTTTAGACCATTTTTCTCAGTTTAAATTTTAACGGTTTTACTAAAAAGCCCAATTAAAAATGAACAATTTAAACTCATCAAAACGGTCACAAAATGAGATTTATTCAAATTTTATGAGTTCAAATATTTAATTATAGCATTCTAAATCTGATTGAACGGGTTAATCTCAATTTTAGAGCATTTTTCTCAGTTAAAATTTCAACGGTTTTACTGAAAAGCCCAATTAAAAATGTACAATTTAAACCCATCAAAACGGTCACAAAATGAGATTTATTCAAATTTTATGAGTTCAAATATTTAATTACAGCATTCTAAATCTGATTGAACACGTTAATCTCAGTTTTAGAGCATTTTTCTCAGTTAAAATTTCAACGGTTTTACTGAAAATCCCAATTAAAAATGTACGTTTTAAACCCAACAAAACGGTCAAAAAATAAGATTAATTCAAATTTTATGAGTCCAAATATTTAATTATAGGCTTCTGAATCTGATTATACAGGTTAATCTCAATTTTAGAGCATTTTACTCAGTTAAAATTTCAACGGTTTTACTGGAAAGCCCAATTAAAAATATACGCTTTAAACCCAACAAAACGGTCACAAAATGAGATTAATTCAAATTTATTGAGTCCAAATATTTAATTATAGCCTTCTGAATCTGATTGAACAGGTTAATCACAATTTTAGAGCATTTCTCTCAGTTCCAATTTCAACGGTTTTACTGAAAAGCCCAATTAAAAATGTACAATTTAAACCCATCAAAACGGTCACAAAATGAGATTTATTCAAATTTTATGAGTTCAAATATTTAATTATAGCATTCTAAATCTGATTGAACAGGTTAATCTCAGTTTTAGAGCATTTTTCTCAGTTAAAATTTCAACGGTTTTACTGAAGAGCCCAATTAAAAATGTACGCTTTAAACCCAATAAAACGGTCACAAAATGAGATTAATTAAATTTTATGAGTTCAAAAATTTAATTATAGCCTTATGAATCTTATTATACAGGTTAATCTCAATTTTAGATCATTTTACTCAGTTAAAATTTCAACGGTATTACTGTAAAGCCCAATTAAAAATATACGCTTTAAACTCCACAAAACGATCACAAAATGAGATTAATTCAAATTTTATGAGTTCAAATATTTAATTATAGCCTTCTGAATCTGATTATACAGATTAATTTAATTATAGAGCATTTTATTCGGTTAAAATTTCAACGGTTTTACTGAAAATCCCAATTAAAAATGTACGCTTTAAACCCAATAAAACGATCACAAAATGAGATTAATTCAAATTTTATGAGTTCAAATATTTAATTATAGCTTTCTGAATCTGATTAGACAGGTTAATCTCAATTTTAGAGCATTTTATTTAGTTAAAATTTCAACGGTTTTACTATAAAGCCCAATTATAACGGTCACAAAATGAGATTAATTTAAATTTTATGAGTTCAAATATTTAATTATAGCCTTCTGAATCTGACTATACAGGTTAATCTCAATTTCTGAGCATTTTACTCTGTTAAAATTTCAAAAGTTTTACTGTAAAGCCCAATTAAAAATATACGCTTTAAACTCAAAAAATAGTCACAAAATGATATTAATACAAATTTTATAAGATCCAATATTCAATAATAACCTTCTGAATCTGATTATACAGGTTAATCTCAATTTTAGAGCATTTTACTCAGTTAAAATTTCAAAGGTTTTACTGTAAAGCTCAATTAAAAATGTACGCTTTAAACCCAATAAAACGGTCACAAAATGAGATTAATTCAAATTTTATGAGTTCAAATATTTAATTATAGCCTTCTGAATCTGATTGAACAGGTTAATCACAATTTTAGAGCATTTTTCTCAGTTCAAATTTCAACGGTTTTACTGAAAAGCCCAATTAAAAATGTACAATTTAAACCCATCAAAACGGTCACAAAATGAGATTTATTCAAATTTTATGAGTTCAAATATTTAATTATAGCATTCTAAATCTGATTGAACAGGTTAATCTCAGTTTCAGAGCATTTTTCTCAGTTAAAATTTCAACGGTTTTACTGAAGAGCCCAATTAAAAATGTACGCTTTAAACCTAATAAAACGGTCACAAAATGAGATTAATTAAATTTTATGAGTTCAAAAATTTAATTATAGCCTTACGAATCTTATTATACAGGTTAATCTCAATTTTAGATCATTTTACTCAGTTAAAATTTCAACGGTTTTACTGTAAAGCCCAATTAAAAATATACGCTTTAAACCCAACAAAACGGTCACAAAATGAGATTAATTCAAATTTTATGAGTCCAAATATTTAATTATAGCCTTCTGAATCTGATTGAACAGGTTAATCACAATTTTAGAGCATTTTTCTCAGTTTAAATTTCAACGATTTTACTGAAAAGCCCAATTAAAAATGTACAATTTAAACCCATCAAAACGGTCACAAAATGAGATTTATTCAAATTTTATGAGTTCAAATATTTAT
The DNA here is from genome assembly GCA_035048815.1 of Abelmoschus esculentus. Classification (NCBI taxonomy): domain Eukaryota; kingdom Viridiplantae; phylum Streptophyta; class Magnoliopsida; order Malvales; family Malvaceae; genus Abelmoschus; species Abelmoschus esculentus. The sequence goes on from JAUCBN010000055.1 coordinate 8,057,660, forward strand.
TTATAGCCTTCTGAATCTGATTGAACAGGTTAATCTCAATTTTAGAGCATTTTTCTGAGTTAAAATTTCAACGGTTTTACTAAAAAGCCCAATTAAAAATGTACGCTTTAAACCCAATAAAACGGTCACAAAATGAGATTAATTCAAATTTTATGACTTCAAATATTTAATTATAGCCTTCTAAATCTGATTATACAGGTTAATCTCAATTTTAGAGCATTTTACTCAGTTAAAATTTCGAATGTTTTACTGTAAAGCCCAATTAAAAATATACGCTTTAAACTCAACAAAACGGTCACAAAATGATATTAATACAAATCTTATAAGATCCAATATTCAATAATAGCCTTCTGAATCTGACTATAAAGCCCAATTATAACGGTCACAAAATGAGATTAATTTAAATTTTATGAGTTCAAATATTTAATTATAGCCTACTGAATCTGATTAGACAGGATAATATCAATTTTTGAGCATTCTACTCAGTTAAAATTTTAACTATTTTACTGTAAAGCCCAATTAAAAATGTACGCTTTAAACTCAACAAAACGGTCAAAAAATGAGATTTATTCAAATTTTATGATTTTAAATATTTATTTATAGCCTTCTGAATCTGATTGAACAGGTTAATCTCAATTTTAGAGCATTTTTCTCAGTTAAAATTTCAACGGTTTTACTGAAAAGCCCAATTAAAAATGTACGCTTTAAACCCAACAAAACGGTCAAAAAATAAGATTAATTCAAATTTTATGAGTTCAAATATGTAATTATAGCCTTCTGAATCTGATTATACAGGTTAATCTCAATTTCTGAGCATTTTACTCTGTTAAAATTTCAACGGTTTTATTGTAAAGCCCAATTAAAAATGTACGCTTTAAACCCAACAAAACGGTCAAAAAATGAGATTATTTCAAATTTTATGAGTTCAAATATTTAATTATAGGCTTCTGAATCTGATTATACAGGTTAATCTCAATTTTAGAGTATTTTACTCAGTTAAAATTTCAACGGTTTTACTGTAAAGCCCAATTAAGAATGTAAGCTTTAAACCCAACAAAACGGTCACAAAATGAGATTAATTCAAATTTTATGAGTCCAAATATTTAATTATAGCCTTCTGAATCTGATTGAACAGGTTAATCTCAATTTTAGAGCGTTTTTCTCAGTTTAAATTTCAACGGTTTTACAGAAAAGCCCAATTAAAAATGTACAATTTAAACCCATCAAAACGGTCACAAAATGAGATTTATTCAAATTTTATGAGTTCAAATATTTAATTATAGCCTTGTTAATCTGATTAGACAGGTTAATCTCAATTTTAGAATATTTTAGTCAATAAAAATTTCAAATGTTTTACTTTAAAGCCCAATTAAAAAAGTACGCTTTAAACCCAACAAAACGGTCAAAAAATAAGATTAATTCAAATTTTATGAGTTCAAATATTTAATTATAGCCTTCTGAATCTGATTATACAGGTTAATCTCAATTTTAGAGCATTTTACTCAGTTAAAATTTCAACGGTTTTATTGTAAAGCCAAATTAAAAATGTCCGCTTTAAACCCAACAAAACGGTGACAAAATGAGATTAATTCAAATTTTATGAGTTCAAATATTTAATTATATCCTTTTGAATCTGATTATACAGGTTAAGCTCAATTTTAGAGAATTTTACCCAATTAAAATTTCAACGGTTTCATTGTAAAGCCCAACTAAAAATGTACGCTTTAAACCGAACAAAACGGTCAAAAAATGAAACTAATTCAAATTTTATGAGTTCAAATATTTAATTATAGCCTTCTGAATCTGATTATACAGGTTAATCTCAATTTTAGAACATTTTTCTCAGTTAAAATTTCAACGCTTTTACTGTAAAATCCAATTAAAAATGTACAATTTAAAACCATCAAAACGTTCACAAAATGAGATTAATTCAAATTTTATGAGTTCAAATATTTAATTTTAGGCTTCTGAATCTGATTATACAGGTTAATCTCAATTTTAGAGCATTTTACTCAGTTAAAATTTCAACGGTTTTACTGTAAAACCCAATTAAAAATGTACAATTTAAACCCATCAAAACTGTCACAAAATGAGATTAATTCAAATTTTATGAGTTCAAGTTTTATGTACAATTAAAATTGTACGCTTTAAACCCAAAAAAACGGTCACAAAATGAGATTAATTCATATTTTATGTGTTCAGATTTTTAATTTTAGGCTTCTTAATCTGATTATCCATGTTAATCTCAATTTTAGAGCATTTTACTCAATTAAAATTTCATCGGCTTTACTGTAAAGCCCAACTAAAAAAGGTAAGATTTAAACCCAACAAAACAGTCATAAAATTAGATTATTTCAAATTTTATGAGTTCAAATACTTAATTATAGCCTTCTGATTCTGATTATACATGTTAATCTCAATTTTAGAGCATTTTACTCAGTTAAAATTTTAACGGTTTTACTGTAACGCCCAATTAGAAACGCATGCTTTAATACCAACAAAACAATCATAAAATTAAATTAATTCAAATTTTATGATTTCAAATATTTAAATTTAGGCTTCTAAATCTGATTATACAGGTTAATCTCAATTTTAGAGTATTTTACTCAGTTAAAATATCAACGGTTTTACTATAAAGCCCAATTAAAAATGTACGCTTTCAACCATCAAAACGGTCACAAAATGATATTAATTCAAATTTTCTGAGTTCAAATATTTAATTTTAGCCTTCTGAATCTAATTATACAGGAATCTAAATTTTAGAGCATTTTACTCAATTAAAAATTCAACGTTTTTACTGTAAAGCCCAATTAAAATTGTACGCTTTAAACACAACAAAACGGTCACAAAATGAGATTAATTCATATTTTATGTGTTCAGATATTTAATTTTAGGCTTCTTAATCTGATTATCCACGTTAATCTCAATTTTAGAGCATTTTACTCAATTAAAATTTCATCGGCTTTACTGTAAAGCCAAATTAAAAAAATGTACGATTTAAACCCAACAAAGCAGTCATAAAATTAGATTATTTCATATTTTATGAGTTCAAATACTTAATTATAGCCTTCTGATTCTGATTATACAGGTAAATCTCAATTTTAGAGCATTTTACTTAGTCAAAATTTCAACGGTTTTAGTGTAAAGCCTAATTAAAAATGTACGATTTAAACCCAACAAAACAATTATAAAATTAGATTAATTCAATATTTATGAGTTCAAATTTTTAATTTTAGGTTTCTGAATCTGATTATACATGTTAATCTCAATTTTAGAGCATTTTATTCAGTTAAAATTTTCACTATTTTACTGTAAAGCCCTATCAAAAATGTAAGCTTTAAACCAATCAAAACGGTCACAAAATGATATTAATTCAAATATTATGAGTTCAACTATTTAATTTTAGGCATCTGAATCTTATTATATAGGTTAATCTCAATTTTAGAGCATTTTACTCAGTTAAAATTTCAATGGTTTTACTGTAAAGCCCAATTAAAAATGTACGATTTAAACCTAACAAAATAGTCGTAAAATTAGATTAATTCAAATTTTATGAGTTCAAATATTTAATTATAGCCTTCTGAATATGATTATACAGGTTAATCTCAATTTTAGAGCATTTTACTAAGTTAAAACTTTAACGGTTTTACTGTAAAGCCCAATTAGAAACGCACGCTTTAAACCCAACAAAATCTTTATAAAATTAGATTAATTCAAATTTTATGAGTTCTAATATTTAATTTTAGGCTCCTGGTTTTGATTATACAGGTTAATCTCAATTTTAGAGCATTTTATCAGTTAAAATTTCAAAGCTTTTACTGTAAATCCCAATTAGAAACGCACGCTTTAAACCCAACAAAACAGTGATAAAATTAGATTAATTCAAATTTTATGAGTTCAAATATTTAATTATAGCCTTCTAAATCTTATTATGCAGGTTAATCTCAATTTTAGAGCATTTTACGCAGTTAAAATTTCAACGGTTTTAATGTAAAGCCAAATTTAAAATGTACGATTTAAACCCAACAAAACAGTCGTAAAATTAGATTAATTCAAATTTTATGAGTTCAAATATTTAATTATATCCTTTTGAATCTGATTATACAGGTTAATCTCAATTTTAGAGATTTTTACTCTGTTAAAATTTCAGTGGTTTTACTGTAAAGCCCAATTAGAAACGCACCTTTAAACCCAACAAAACAGTCATAAAAATTCGATTAACCCAAATCTTCTCAGTTCAAATATTTAATTTTAGGCTTCTGAATCTGATTATACAGGTTAATCTCAATTTTAGAGCATTTTACTAAGTTAAAATTTTAACGGTTTTACTGTAAAGCCCAATTAGAAACGCACCCTTTAAACCCAACAAAATCTTCATAAAATTAGATTAATTCAAATTTTATGAGTTCTAATATTTAATTTTAGGCTCGTGATTTTGATTATACAGGTTAATCTCAATTTTAGAGCATTTTATCAGTTAAAATTTCAAAGGTTTTACTGTAAAGCCCAATTAGAAACGCACCCTTTAAACACACAAAAAAAAACAGTTAAAAAATTAGATTAATTCAAATTTTATGAGTTCAAATATTTAATTATAGCCTTCTGAATATGATTATACAGGTTAATCTCAATTTTAGAGCATTTTACTAAGTTAAAATTTTAACGGTTTTACTGTAAAGCCCAATTAAGAATGTACTCTTTATACCCAACAAAACGGTCAAAAAATAAGATTAATTCAAATTTTATGAGTTCAAAAAAATAATTATAGCCTTCTGAATCTGATTATACAGGTTAATCTCAATTTTAGATCATTTTACTCAGTTAAAATTTCAACGGTATTATTATAAATCCCAATTAAAAATATACGGTTTAAACTCCACAAAACGATCGCACAATGAGATTAATTCAACTTTTATGAGTTCAAATATTTAATTATAGGCTTCTGAATCTGATTATATAGGTTAATCTCAATTTTAGAGCATTTTACTCAGTTAAAATTTCAACGGTTTTACTGTAAAGCCCAATTAAAAATGTACGCTTTAAACCCAACAAAACGGTCACAAAATGAGATTAATTCAAATTTTATGAGTCCAAATATTTAATTATAGCCTTCTGAATCTGATTATACAGATTAATTTAATTATAGAGCATTTTTCTCAATTTAAATTTCAACGGTTTTACTGAAAAGCCCAATTAAAAATGTACAATTTAAACCCATCAAAACGGTTACAAAAAGAGATTTATTCAAATTTTATGAGTTCAAATATTTAATTACAGCCTTCTTAATCTGATTAGACAGGTTAATCTCAATTTTAGAACATTTTTCTCAGTTTAAATTTCAACGATTTTACTGAAAAGCCCAATTAAAAATGTACAATTTAAACCCATCAAAACGGTTACAAAAAGAGATTTATTCAAATTTTATGAGTTCAAATATTTAATTATATCCTTCTTAATCTGATTAGACAGGTTAATCTCAATTTTAGAACATTTTACTTAGTAAAAATTTCAAATATTTTACTGTAAAGCCCAATTAAAAAAGTACGCTTTAAACCCAACAAAACGGTCAAAAAATAAGATTAATTCAAATTTTATGAGTTCAAATATTTAATTATATCCTTTTGAATCTGATTATACAGGTTAATCTCAATTTTAGAGCATTTTACTCAGTTAAAATTTCAACGGTTTTATTGTAAAGCCCAATTAAAAATGTACGCTTTAAACCCAACAAAACGGTCACAAAATGAGATTAATTCAATTTTTATGAGTTCAAATATTTAATTATAGCCTTCTGAATCTGATTATACAGGTTAATCTCAATTTTAGAGCATTTTACTCAATTAAAATTTCAACGGTTTTACTGTAGAGCCCAATTAAAAATACATGCTTTAAACATAACAAAACAGTCATAAAATGAGATTAATTCAAATTTTATGAGTTCAAATATTTAATTATAGCCTTCTGAATCTGATTGAACAGGTTAATCTCAATTTTAGAGCATTTTTCTCAGTTAAAATTTCAACGGTTTTACTGTAAAGCCCAATTAAAAATATACGCTTTAAACTCCACAAAACGATCACAAAATGGGATTAATACAAATTTTATAAGATCCAATATTCAATAATAGCCTTCTGAATCTGATTATACAGGTTGATTTCAATTTTAGAGTATTTTATTCGGATAAAATTTCAACGGTTTTACTATAAAGCCCAATTATAAATGTACGCTTTAAACCCAACAAAATGGTGACAAAATGAGATTACTACAAATTTTATGAGTTCAAATATTTAATTATAACCTTTTGAATCTGATTAGACAGGTTAATTTCAATTTTAGAGCATTTTACTCAATTAAAATTTCAACGGTTTTAATGTAAAGCCCAATTAAAAATGTACCCTTTAAACCCAACAAAACGGTCACAAAATGAGATTAATTCAAATTTTATGAGTTCAAATATTTAATTATAGCATTCTAAATCTGATTGAACAGATTAATCTCAATTTTAGAGTATTTTTCTCAGTTAAAATTTCAATGGTTTTACTGAAAAGCCCAATAAAAAAATGTACGCTTTAAACCCAATAAAATGTACGATTTAAACCTAACAAAACAATCATAAAATTAGATTAATTCAAATTTTATGAGTCATAATATTTAGTTATAGCCTTCTGAAACTGATTATACAGGTTAATCTCATTTTTAGAGCAGTTTACTCAGTTAAAATTACAACGGTTTTACTGTGAAGCCCAATTGAAAACGCACGCTTTAAACCCAACAAAACAGTCATAAAATGAGATTAATTCAAATTTTATGAGTTCAAATATTTAATTTTCGGCTTCTGAATCTGATTATACCAGTTAATCTCAATTTTAGAGCATTTGACTCGGTTAAAATTTCAACAGTTTAACTTTAAAGCCCAATTAAAAAAAGTACGATTTAAACCCAACAAAACAGTCATAAAATTAGATGAATTCAATTTTTTGAGTTCAAAAATTTAATTTTAGGCTGCTGAATCTGATTATATAGGCTAATCTCAATTTTAGAGTACTTTACAAAGTTAAAATTTAAAGGGTTTGACTATAAGGCCCAATTAAAAATGTATGCTTTAATCCCAACAAAACGATCACAAAATGAGATTAATTCAAATTTTATGAGATCTAATATGTAAATATAGCCTTCTGAATTTGTTTATACAGGTTAATCTCAATTTTAGAGCATTTTACTTAGTTAAAATTTCAACGATTTTACTGTAAAACCCAATTAGAAATGCATGCTTTAAACCAAATAAAACGGACACAAAATGAGATTAGTTCAAATTTTATGAGTTCAAATATTTAATTATAGCTGATAAGTGCTCAACACACTCACTTTCTAGTCCTTTTATCGGCATTTATCACCAAATATTCACCCACTTGAACCAATGCATGTGCTTAATGTGATATATTTAGAAGTTATACTAAAATAGAATATTATTTATAGAAAAAGGCACGTTCTACTGCGTTTTCATATCTGTGCAGGAGAACCAGTGCCGAGGCAGAGACAAGGCCGAGGCAGGACCTGATGCCGAGGCAGTAGCAGGAAGACAGGAAGCAAAGTGATAGGCGATGGAAAGACAAAAATCCAAGGAACATGTCTGGACTTGAAGCCCATGAATCGGAGTTGGCTAGCACAAGGAAAAGCCCAAAGGGAGACCACGCGGGAAAGCCCCTTAGCCGAATTCAAACTTGGAAATATAATATTATTATGTACTTGACTTGTTCCCTACTCCAAGTTGTATTCTACTTAGGAAAGGTTTACCCTAGGTCTAGCCTATATAAAGACCTAGCCACCCAATGCAATAGATATCGAAATACCTAGGGAGAGCCGACTTCTACTCTTGTTTCTTTCCTCTCCATCATGTTCTAAAACCTTCATAGGGTTTAGGTGAAGGTTGTGGAGTATTTGTGAGAGGAGATTGTAGTTTGTCTTTTATTCAATGCAATAAAGATTATCAAGGTTTGCTTATCCTATGTTATTCCATGTTCTTGCATTCAAGCCCGGGAGGGAAGTTTGTAAGTAATCCATTTATCTAAGCTCGGGAGAGTTAGATTCACGAAAGGGGTAAGTACGGTGTTTCAATCGCGAAATACTAACTCGGCCTAGGGATAGGTTAAGAGTTTCAGCGGCTAAAAGAAGTGTGAGATTGGTTGGTGAGTATAATTGGTTCACGTCGGGAGGTATCATCAAGGACTAGTCATCAACAGCACTCTGATTTAGGGATAAGCGGAGTCATTCAAGGACACTTTGCCGAACTTTGGTAAAGTCTGCCCACGAGCAAGGGATTGCCGTGGCAGACAGCGTTATCGCTGCCCAGGCAGTAAACTGCAGTGCTGCCGAGGTAGAGATATGCGATTGCATTGGATAGAGACAAGTCAATCAAGTCCACAATACAATACAACTAGATACTGGCCCATCTTTCTCTCTAATATTTCGATTCTTTTATTTTTATTCAATTACCTTAGTTTAATAAATCACACCCATTCACTTGTGTTTTTATTTTTCTACAGAGCAAGAAGATAAAGAAAGCATATTAAGTATACTGGTCCCTGAGGAGACGATAACTCGATAAATACTTATCACTTATTACTTGCGATGTGTCCACTTGCACTAAACGCGCACTTTTGACACGCGACAAGTTTTTGGCGCCGTTGTCGGGGACTGGCAACTAAATTTTGTTTTCCTTATTTTTCTTGTTCATTTTTATTTTTATTTTACTTTTATTTTTCTTGGTGTATGACCAGGGCCAATCCAACCAACCCCTTATACGAGTTAGATCCTGAGATTGAAAGAACAGGGTTAAGGTTGAGGAGACAAATCCGAGGAGTCATGGCAGAGGTTCAGGCAGGACAAAACATACCTGCCGGCAATGAAGGTCTACCGCCGCCACCTGGGCCGCGGCAGCTGACTGTCAGAGATTTCTTGGAGGAGGACTTAAATGGACTAAACCCAGGAGTCGTTACACCCGAGATTGAAGCAGCCCATTTTGAACTTAAACCTGTTATGTTCAAGATGTCTTGCGATTAAAGTTATTCCCCTATTCACTGAGGGATAGGGCAAAAGCTTGGTTAAATAGCATTCCAGTGGGATCTATTGGATCTTGGAGTGAACTATGCCGTGATTTCATTACTCGTTTTAATCCTACTAATCTATATGATAGAATTCGTAATGAAATTACTTCTTTCCGACAGGCTGAAGACGAACCAATGTACGAGGCATGGGAACGCTATAGAGAGCTATTGCACAAGTGTCCGCTGCATGGATTCCCCTTATGGACACAAGTGACAATGCTTTACAACGTCACGAATGCCCCGACAAGGATGATGTTAGATGTAATACCCTAAACATAGCCTAGGAGTTAAAGACTAAATTAATTTAATTAGGGCTTAATAAAATTCAAGAATTAGTGACTAAATTGAAAGAAATTGAAAATTAGAGGTCAAATTGAAAAAGGACCAAAAAGTGAAAATTCAAAATAGGAGAGAATGCATGTAAATAAATAGGAAATTGGAGGCCTTGCACACATGGCAAGACCTCTCTTGGCCGGCCACCATGGCTTATAATTAGGTGGATTATGTTTGATTTAAATAAATAAATGGAAAATAGGAAAAATAGGAAAATAAAGGATAGTGGGAGAGAGAAAAGTCTTACAAATCATCTTCCTCCTCCATTTTCTTTCTCCTTGGCCGGCCATGGGAGACTTTAAGAGAGAAAAAAATTCTCTCATCTTGCATGTGAGATTTTAAGAGGGATTTTGAAGGATTGAAGCTAGATTCTTGAGTTAGGAAGGTTCCTAAGCAAGGTAAGGTATTTTTCTTCTTGAAAACTTGGTTAAAGTTGAAGTTAGATGTTGTTAGTTTGGTTTCCATGGCTGAAAATTTATTGTGTTGCTTTTAGTTAGTTTATTTTTAAGTTAGAACTTGAATGGAGGTTGCTGGAAATTGGTATTGTTGTGATTGGTTGAGACTTTGAGCTTGAGGATTTAATTGCATGAATTTGAAAGTTGTAGGGACTGTTTTGTGGTTAAATTTATGAAGGATTTTGATGTTAGGATGCTTAAAATGGTCTTATGTGGACTGATTTGAAGTAGAATGAAGCATGAGAAAGTTTGGTAGTGAATTAAGTGCTAAATGTATTGTTTGGACTGTTTTGCTAGAATTGAGAAATTGATGGACTTAATTGTTATTGTTGAATCTGGAAATTTAATGTTGAATTCATAGGATAATGTTTTAAGAGTGTGGAAATTAAATTATAGGTGCTTTGGTTGAAAAGATGGAGGAAAGAAAGTGATAGGAATTGGTAATGTGCTTTGGACTAGTTTATAGGTGACATTTTGGTAGCTTCATAAAATGAGCTGATAACTTTGTTGAATTGCATAATTAAAAATGGTTGCATAGGTAAAATGTGCTTGAAATTGATCCTACTAAAGTTTACAAGTATTGGGTGAGTTGAATTGGTGATAAGGTTGATGAATTTTGAGCTAGAATTGATGTAGGTGAAATCTGTCCAGAATAGGCCTGTTCTGGACAGTCACTTTGAAAAATTCCCTAGAATAATGTACAAGGAATTTAGGGCTGGAAATGAGCAGTCTATAACTTGGATGAGTCTACTTTAATTAGAAAAAAACCTCACCTCGTTTGCCCTTGTAAATTAGGAGATATAAGAGAAACAAAAAGATTGGTCCAGACTGTCCCGAAACAGCATTGCCTTGTCTTTAATCGAAAACTGGTACTAATGGGTTCGTAGGAAAAATTCAAGCTTTATATGGTTTAGAATATGGTTTCATTAGCTTTAAAACGAGGTAAAGTGGGCAAATTTTAGACATTTGGATCAAAAGATAAAAATAGTTTAGTGAGCATTGCGCAATCTGTCCTGGGATGCAACCTTACTGTTTTGGTTATTTTGGAGTTGGTAATTATGAAATGTGTGAATTGAATGTATTTTGATGATGTGTATGTGCTTTTGTGTGTTTTAGAGGCTTCTAAAGAAGTGGATAGTGAGGAGGAGCTGAGGCAAGAGCTTGCCAAAAGAAGAAACAAGGGGTCAATCATCCATAATCCTTAGAAGTTTTGCTTGGATTGTTTGTGAGTGTAACTTTCTTTGGGGTTGGGACTAGGTCCTAACCCAATTCTGATTTTTAGTGTTTATGATTAAACCGGTATGAAATATGACTTAACATAAACTTGGCTAATCTTTAAGGGAAGAGTGAAATGTTATGAGAACTTGTTTGTTTGCCATGTTATTTGTTAGCATGTTGAATGTATATGAATTGCTTGTTAAGTATTTGTTTTGGTTTGATCATACCCATGCATTGCATATGCCGAGGTATGAATGGCATGCTTAAGCTTGGGATGCAAGGTATGTGTACATGCATATGTTCCATGCATTTAAAGTTCTGATTTTGCTTGTGCTTGGAATGTATATTGGATTGTATATGTAATGATATGGATTGTTGGATTGATATGCCATGAAATGAAATGAAAATGAATTCATGTGAGCCTAGGCACGTTGGCCTAAGAGGCTCGGTCTATGAGGACCATATTGATGAAAATGACATTGAATATTGGATTGATATGCTTAAAATGATAATCGACAACCTTGGTAGCTAGTTAGTTAGATAGGAAGGCATGCCTTAGAATCTAAGAGCTCATTGTATCGGGTAGGACTTCGGTCCGGGGCAATTGGCCCTTATTGGCGACAGACGGAGGGTACGTTTTGGGTCATTGGCGACAGTAGGAGGGTTTGACCAGCACTACAGGTGCATATTGTGGCGACAGTTGGTTGGAGATTCGATTATCTTCTAGCTAAATACCAAGGTGGTTGTAATGAATTTAATTAACTTGAATTAAATTGCATTCTACTTGTTGCTTTAAATTCAAGCATGATTATTTGATATGAAAATGTACTTGTCATTGGCATTTAACTTATTGAATTGTCATATATTGAACATTGGATTGATATATGAAATTGGATTGTCATATGTTGAACATGGGATTGATATATGAAATTGGATCGTCATATGTTGAACATGGGATTGATATATGTGTTTGGATTGTCACATGTTGATTTGGAGTGGTATATGCCTTTTGGACTGATTCATGTTCGACTGATTCGTTATATGTCCGATTGATTTGATATATGTTCGATGGTATTGATTCATGTTTAGATTGAAAGGTTACATGTTTGGTCTGTTGTGGATTGGTTTGATTTTCCGTTACCTCACTAAGTACCTTATGCACTTACCCCCGCTCCCTTCGCTCTTCCCAAACATTTCAGGTTGATCGATTATTAGCTCGGTCCCGGTTTTCTGTCGTTCGGATCAGCAGCAGCACAAGCCAAGTATGCTTTTTTTTGTAATCTCCTAGTGGTGGCTAGTCTTGTTTAGTTAGACCATGCATTTTGATTACTTTAGACGGTTTGTATATAGTGAACCACATTTTGGTAGCTTCGGGCTTAGATTTGTATAACTTAAGAATGATGACATATTTGATACGTTTAATATGTATGTATATTTGTAATGGATTGCATGTTATGGAATGGAATGGAACGAACTATTGATATTGTTATATGGAATGGATAAATGAATTATCGAACTATTGAATGAACAATAGGTTTCGGGAATGTTTAGTAATGAATATAAGTTACTAAGTGGTTTAAAGGTCTAGTAATAGGAAAAAGTTTTAATTTACCCCTAAAATCGGTACTTTCGGGTTAAGTTAAGTTGGTAAACCATTGTTCGGGCCGGGTTATCGGAGTGCTCAAGGATCGGTGATGCCCCTTTCCTACCGGCCCGGGGTGTCACACTTGATTGGTATCAGAGCGATTAGGTTAGGATTCTAGGACTAAAACCGAGTCCACATGCATCATATAGGATCGAACTATGCCACCTAGGAGTTATACATAATAATGTGCTTGTGCTTGCTCGATCTAAACTCTTTCTTGTTTGTTTGTCAATTATAGAATGTCCGATACGAGGTTGGCGGTGGATGACCCAAATCCCGCGGCCTCTTCGACCGACGGAGACAGTGTGGAGATGGGTCAGAACCCTCCGCAACAAGCTCCACCTCCTCCGCCCCCTGTTGCTCCTCAACCGGGATCGCCGGCAATGCAGAACATTCAGCAGGAATGTCTCCTTAGCATGAAGGAGATGTTCGATCAGCTTCTAGTGAATCTGAAGCAAAATCAGCATGATGCTCCTGCCCCTGATGCACCCAGTTGTGCTCCGATAGATAAGCTTGCTCGGCATCGGGCTTATACATTTGCGGGTGTTAGCGAGGAGAAACCAGAGGATGCAGAGTATTGGTTAGAACGCACCACTCAGATTCTGACCAAGCAGCTACATTGTTCAGACGAGCACAAGCTAGAGTGTGCCATAGCCCTGTTGGCCGATGAAGCTCTGAGTTGGTGGGAAACCACTACATTGACTGCCCCAGCAGAAGCTGTTACATGGAAGTTCTTCGTTGAGGAATTTAAGAAGAAATATATCAGCGAGCAATATCTAGCCGAGCGCCGGAAGAAGTTCTTGTATCTGAAACAAGCCAACCGGCCGATCGAGCAGTATGTGGCCGATTTCTGCAAATATTGTAAGTATGGCTCTAAGTATATTAAAACCGAGGAAGAGAAATGCCAGAAGTTCACCGATGGTCTTAACGATGAGTTGAGCCCAATGTTCACGACCCTTGGGATTACCGACTTCCAGAACTTGGTAAATCGGGCCATTGCGACAGAAGCAAAGATGAAAGCTTCCGAGAAACGCAAGGGTGGTAGTTCTTGGAAGGACAAACGAGCTAGAACCGATGATAGGCCTCAGTGGAAGAACAAGAAGTCGAAGCAGACCAAGGAGTCTCCTTCTGGTTATACCTCTGTTCAGAGAGATGGGTACATACCGAAGCCTCAGACCGTATCCAGGCACATAGCTCCGGTCATTTCTATTGATAGCACGGAGAATTCTAACAGAGGCACTCAGTATCCTGCCTGCAAGTTCTGCTAGAAACATCATCCGGGTCAGTGTAGGACTCAGTAGAATCTGTGCTATTTGTGCGGAGCTTCCAATCACTACATCAGGAACTGTCCTCAGAATCCCAACAAGGTTCCTACTAGAGCTTCTGCAATGGACAGTGCTTCTCCGTATGTCAGAAACAAGGGTTCCAGACAGGCTCAATCTGGTAGTCAGGGAAAGAATAAGGGCCAGCCTTCGAGTGCCACACACCAGGAATCTCGGGCTCCTGCACGGATCTACCACATCAAAGGAAAAGATGATGAAGAATCCCCGGATGTAATCGCAGGTATAATTGAATTAAATTCGAGTCCTGCATATGCTTTGATTGATTCTGGGTCTACTCATTCCTTTATTTGCACAGCTATGGTTGCAAAAGCAAGTCTGAAACCTGAGGTAGTCACTAGGGGTCTTGTAGTGTCAAACCTTATAGGAGGTCTGTTGAATATTAAACGTGTTTGTAAGAGCTCCCTTGTTACGATTCGGAATATCCTTTTTCGGATTGACTTGTTCGTGCTACCGACATGTGAGTTTGACTTGGTTTTGGGGTTAGACTGGTTGGTTAAGCATGAGGCTTGGATTGACTGCCAAAATCGGAGACTCTACCTTCGGGGTTTGGGTAAGGAGTCTATCTTACTCATTGATAAGAAACCGACCTCAGTGTTTGCCGCCATGGTTCTACAAGATGAGTATGACTTCGGGTTGCCTACTATTCCGGTTGTATCCGAATTTGTTGATGTCTTTCCCGAGGAACTCCCTGATCTTCCTCCGAACAAGGAAGTGGAATTCGGAATTGAGGTCCAGCCTGGGACAAGTCCGGTGTCCATCGCTCCCTATAGAATGGCACTGATAGAGTTGAAAGAGCTAAAGAAGCAACTCCAGGAGCTACAAGATAAGGGTTTCATCAGACCTAGCTCGTCTCCTTGGGGTGCTCCAGTCTTATTTGTGAAGAAGAAAGATGGCACAATGAGACTTTGTGTTGATTACAGGCAGTTGAACAAAGTCACTATCAAGAACAAGTATCCTTTGCCCAGAATTGAGGACCTGTTTGATCAGCTTAAGGATGCTGCAGTGTTCTCAAAGATTGACTTGCGGTCAGGTTACTATCAGATGAGAATAAAGGATGAGGATGTGCCTAAGACAGCTTTCCGGACTCGTTATGGTCATTTCGAGTTCCTTGTGATGCCATTCGGATTAACGAATGCTCCGGCTGCTTTCATGGATCTCATGAACCGTATGTTCAAGCCTTATTTAGACAAGTTTGTTGTGGTTTTCATTGATGATATACTTGTCTACTCCCGAAATAAGGAGGAACATTCTGAGCATCTCTGAATTGTCTTGCAAACTCCCCGAGAACGCCAGTTGTTTGCAAAGTTCTCAAAGTGTGAGTTCTGGCTATCGGAAGTTCCATTCCTTGGCCATGTCATTTCGGCAGAAGGAATCAAAGTGGATGCGAGAAAGGTACAAACCATTCTGGATTGGAGGCCTCCGAGGAATATCAGTGAGATCAGAAGTTTTCTCGGTTTGGCCGAATATTATAAGCGTTTCGTTAAGGGATTCTCGTCCATTGCTGCTCCCTTGACAAAGCTGCTTCGAAAGGATGAGCCATTCGTTTGGTCAGAGAAACAACAGAGAAGCTTTGATCAGCTCAAGCAAACTCTTACTCATGCCCCTATTCTTATTCAGCCAGAATCAGGGAAGGAGTACAACGTGTATAGTGATGCATCGCAGTTGGGATTAGGATGTGTCTTAACGCAAGAGGGGAAAGTGGTGGCATATGCCTCACGACAGTTGAAACCCCATGAACTTAATTATCCCACTCATGATCTTGAGCTAGCTGCGATTGTTTTTGCACTCAAAATCTGGAGGCATTATTTGTATGGTGAAAGGTGCTACTTGTTCACCGATCACAAAAGCCTCAAGTATCTTCTGACTCAGAAAGATCTCAACTTAAGACAAAGAAGATGGATGGAGCTATTAAAAGATTATGATCTTGTCATCGACTATCATCCCAACAAGGCCAATGTGGTTGCGGATGCTCTTAGTCACAAACCAATTCTGAGTAAGAAATTGAATTCCTTACTAAATTGAAAGCTTTCCTCCTAAGTAAATGTCTGATTTCCTAAATTTCTTTTGTAGCTCCTAATGCTATTAATGCTCATCTTTGAGTGTATCGAAGGCGAGGGTTCTTGTCAGAACTTCATGTTCAATCTACTTTGATTTCCCGAATCAAAGACCTCCAGCAAACCGATTCTGAACTTCAGGCTATCATGTCAAAGCTTGATTCAAAGGCCAACCAAGACTTTTCTATTCATGAGAATGGCATTTTGTACTTCAGAGATAGAATTTGTGTCCCTAATGACGAAGAATTGAAGAGGGAAATATTGCAAGAAGCCCACCAGAGTTCTTTATCGGTTCACCCTGGATCGGTAAAGATGTACAAAGATCTGAAACCATTGTATTGGTGGCCAGGCATGAAGTCAGCCATTACAGACTTCGTGTCTAAGTGCTTAACATGTCAGAGAATCAAGGTTGAGCATCAAGTCCCTGCTGGGTTGCTTCAGCCAATCGAGATCCCTCAGTGGAAATGGGAAAAGATCACAATGGACTTTGTGACGGGTTTTCCACTAACTCCGAGAAAGAATGATGCCGTATGGGTAATTGTGGACAGATTCACTAAGTCAGCTCACTTCATCCCGATCAGAGTGAACATGAGTTCAGATATTTTGGCCGATTTGTATATTCGTGAAGTGGTACGTCTGCATGGAATTCCTACTTCTATCATCTCTGATCGAGACTCTAAGTTCACCTCGCGGTTTTGGAGATCTCTACAGGAAGCTTTGGGAACTAGAGTACATTTGAGTACAGCTTTCCATCCTCCGACTGATGGACAATCTGAGAGAGTTATTCAGGTCCTTGAGGATATGTTACGAGCTTGTATTGTGGACTTCGGAAAGAACTGGGAGAAATCTCTACCTCTTGTGGAGTTCGCATATAACAATAACTACCAAGCTTCCATTCAGATGGCCCCGTTTGAAGCTTTATATGGTAGGAGGTGCAGAACTCCTTTATGTTGGTCCGAGTTGGGTGAAAGCAAAGTTTTAGGGCCTCAATTGCTTTGGGAAACTGAAGAGTAAGTCAAGATCATACATGCAAGATTGAAACAGGCCTTCGATAGGCAAAAATCTTATGCGGACCTCAAAAGGAGAGATATTCAGCATAGTGTGGGAGATAAAGTCTTTTTGAAAGTATCACCATGGAAGAAGATCTTTCGGTTCGGAAAGAGAGGCAAGCTTAGCCCTCGTTTCATCGGGCCTTTCAAGGTTATTGACAGGATTGGTCCCGTGGCTTACCGACTAGCACTCCCTGTTGAATTTGACAGGATCCACAATGTCTTCCATGTCTCAATGCTCAGGAAGTATAGATCTGATCCCTCTCATGTTCTTGAACCTGAAGATGTGGAATTGAATCCGGACTTATCTTACGAAGAGGAACCAGTTCAGATTCTTGACCGAGAAATCAGAAGGCTTCGAAATAAGTCTGTTCCTCTCGTGAAAGTTCTTTGGAGAAACCACAAGGTAGAGGAAGCTACGTGGGAACCGGAAGCAACCATGAAAGAGCAATAATCACATCTATTTCCTTCAGGTACAAATTCGAGGACGAATTTCCTTTAGGGGGGGGGGAGAATTGTAATACCCTAAACATAGCCTAGGAGTTAAGGACTAAATTAATTTAATTAGGGCTTAATAAAATTCAAGAATTAGTGACTAAATTGAAAGAAATTGAAAATTAGAGGTCAAATTGAAAAAGGACCAAAAAGTGAAAATTCAAAATAGGAGAGAATGCATGTAAATAAATAGGAAATTAGAGGCCTTGCACACATGGCAAGACCTCTCTTGGCCGGCCACCATGGCTTATAATTAGGTGGATTATGTTTGATTTAAATAAATAAATGGAAAATAGGAAAAATAGGAAAATAAAGGATAGTGGGAGAGAGAAAAGTCTTACAAATCATCTTCCTCCTCCATTTTCTTTCTCCTTGGCCGACCATGGGAGACTTTAAGAGAGAAAAAAATTCTCTCATCTTGCATGTGAGATTTTAAGAGGGATTTTGAAGGATTGAAGCTAGATTCTTGAGTTAGGAAGGTTCCTAAGCAAGGTAAGGTATTTTTCTTCTTGAAAACTTGGTTAAAGTTGAAGTTAGATGTTGTTAGTTTGGTTTCCATGGCTGAAAATTTATTGTGTTGCTTTTAGTTAGTTTATTTTTAAGTTAGAACTTGAATGGAGGTTGCTGGAAATTGGTATTGTTGTGATTGGTTGAGACTTTGAGCTTGAGGATTTAATTGCATGAATTTGAAAGTTGTAGGGACTGTTTTGTGGTTAAATTTATGAAGGATTTTGATGTTAGGATGCTTAAAATGGTCTTATGTGGACTGATTTGAAGTAGAATGAAGCATGAGAAAGTTTGGTAGTGAATTAAGTGCTAAATGTATTGTTTGGACTGTTTTGCTAGAATTGAGAAATTGATGGACTTTAATTGTTATTGTTGAATCTGGAAATTTAATGTTGAATTCATAGGATAATGTTTTAAGAGTGTGGAAATTAAATTATAGGTGCTTTGGTTGAAAAGATGAAGGAAAGAAAGTGATAGGAATTGGTAATGTGCTTTGGACTAGTTTATAGGTGACATTTTGGTAGCTTCATAAAATGAGCTGATAACTTTGTTGAATTGCATAATTAAAAATGGTTGCATAGGTAAAATATGCTTGAAATTGAGCCTACTAAAGTTTACAAGTATTGGGTGAGTTGAATTGGTGATAAGGTTGATGAATTTTGAGCTAGAATTGATGTAGGTGAAATCTGTCCAGAATAGGCCTGTTCTAGACAGTCACTTTGAAAAATTCCCTAGAATAATGTACAAGGAATTTAGGGCTGGAAATGAGCAGTCTATAACTTGGATGAGTCTACTTTAATTAGAAAAAAACCTCATCTCGTTTGCCCTTGTAAATTAGGAGATATAAGAGAAACAAAAAGATTGGTCCAGACTGTCCCGAAACAGCATTGCCTTGTCTTTAATCGAAAACTGGTACTAATGGGTTCGTAGAAAAAATTCAAGCTTTATATGGTTTAGAAGATGGTTTCATTAGCTTTAAAACGAGGTAAAGTGGGCAAATTTTGGACATTTGGATCAAAAGATAAAAATAGTTTAGTGAGCATTGCGCAATCTGTCCTGGGATGCAACCTTACTGTTTTGGTTATTTTGGAGTTGGTAATTATGAAATGTGTGAATTGAATGTATTTTGATGATGTGTATGTGCTTTTGTGTGTTTTAGAGGCTTCTAAAGAAGTGGATAGTGAGGAGGAGCTGAGGCAAGAGCTTGCCAAAAGAAGAAACAAGGGGTCAATCATCCATAATCCTTAGAAGTTTTGCTTGGATTGTTTGTGAGTGTAACTTTCTTTGGGGTTGGGACTAGGTCCTAACCCAATTCTGATTTTTAGTGTTTATGATTAAACCGGTATGAAATATGACTTAACATAAACTTGGCTAATCTTTAAGGGAAGAGTGAAATGTTATGAGAACTTGTTTGTTTGCCATGTTATTTGTTAGCATGTTGAATGTATATGAATTGCTTGTTAAGTATTTGTTTTGGTTTGATCATACCCATGCATTGCATATGCCGAGGTATGAATGGCATGCTTAAGCTTGGGATGCAAGGTATGTGTACATGCATATGTTCCATGCATTTAAAGTTCTGATTTTGCTTGTGCTTGGAATGTATATTGGATTGTATATGTAATGATATGGATTGTTGGATTGATATGCCATGAAATGAAATGAAAATGAATTCATGTGAGCCTAGGCACGTTGGCCTAAGAGGCTCGGTCTATGAGGACCATATTGATGAAAATGACATTGAATATTGGATTGATATGCTTAAAATGATAATCGACAACCTTGGTAGCTAGTTAGTTAGATAGGAAGGCATGCCTTAGAATCTAAGAGCTCATTGTATCGGGTAGGACTTCGGTCCGGGGCAATTGGCCCTTATTGGCGACAGACGGAGGGTACGTTTTGGGTCATTGGCGACAGTAGGAGGGTTTGACCAGCACTACAGGTGCATATTGTGGCGACAGTTGGTTGGAGATTCGATTATCTTCTAGCTAAATACCAAGGTGGTTGTAATGAATTTAATTAACTTGAATTAAATTGCATTCTACTTGTTGCTTTAAATTCAAGCATGATTATTTGATATGAAAATGTACTTGTCATTGGCATTTAACTTATTGAATTGTCATATATTGAACATTGGATTGATATATGAAATTGGATTGTCATATGTTGAACATGGGATTGATATATGAAATTGGATCGTCATATGTTGAACATGGGATTGATATATGTGTTTGGATTGTCACATGTTGATTTGGATTGGTATATGCCTTTTGGACTGATTCATGTTCGACTGATTCGTTATATGTCCGATTGATTTGATATATGTTCGATGGTATTGATTCATGTTTAGATTGAAAGGTTACATGTTTGGTCTGTTGTGGATTGGTTTGATTTTCCGTTACCTCACTAAGTACCTTATGTACTTACCCCCGCTCCCTTCGCTCTTCCCAAACATTTCAGGTTGATCGATTATTAGCTCGGTCCCGGTTTTCCGTCGTTCGGATCAGCAGCAGCACAAGCCAAGTATGCTTTTTTTTTGTAATCTCCTAGTGGTGGCTAGTCTTGTTTAGTTAGACCATGCATTTTGATTACTTTAGACGGTTTGTATATAGTGAACCACATTTTGGTAGCTTCGGGCTTAGATTTGTATAACTTAAGAATGATGACATATTTGATACGTTTAATATGTATGTATATTTGTAATGGATTGCATGTTATGGAATGGAATGGAACGAACTATTGATATTGTTATATGGAATGGATAAATGAATTATCGAACTATTGAATGAACAATAGGTTTCGGGAATGTTTAGTAATGAATATAAGTTGCTAAGTGGTTTAAAGGTCTAGTAATAGGAAAAAGTTTTAATTTACCCCTAAAATCGGTACTTTCGGGTTAAGTTAAGTTGGTAAACCATTGTTCGGGCCGGGTTATCGGAGTGCTCAAGGATCGGTGATGCCCCTTTCCTACCGGCCCGGGTTGGGGGTGTCACATTAGATGCCTCAGCAAACGGCACACTCCTGGACAAGGCGCCCGAGGAAGCTATTGAAATTTTGAATAAACTCGCAAGGAATGACTTCCAGTTTCCCACATCTAGGCGAGGAGGAGTAAGACGCCAAGCCACGGTAAACGAATTAGATTCATCAAGTTCAGTGGCAGCACAATTGGCCTCTCTTACCAAGATGGTGCAAAACCTACAATTACAAAGCAATACCCGTGAGGTCAAGGTAATTGATTTATGTTGTGATCTATGTGGAGGCAACCACAGTTCCGTTGATTGCATGAATCAAGAAACCGGTATGTATGTTGGGAACTACAACCGTAACAATGTAATGTCCAACACATACAACCCCTCATGGAATAGGCATCCAAACTTATCATGGAGCAACCCAAATAATGCCTTAAACCCAATCACCCAACCACCGGGATTTCAGCAGCCAATGCCGCAGCAGCAAATCCAACAACCGATGCCGCAGCAGCAGATGCAACAGCAACCGGTCAATTCATTGGAAAACACGTTAAAGGCCTTCATGATGAAAACCGAGTCGTACATGGCGGAAAATAGTAATTTCATCAAGAGGACCGACGCCTTCATGAATAGGACTGAGATGAGGCTACAAAATCAAGAAGCGGCCATAAAAACTCTGGAAACTCAGGTTGGGCAGTTTGCTCAATGTATAAACACTAGACCACAAGGAGGCTTACCTAGCAATACTGAGGTTGCTAAGGTACTAAGCCATGAACAGTGTAAGGCAATCACTACCAGGAGTGGTCTACAGTTGAAAGAGAAGATCCCAGAGAATCGAACCCAACCGGCGGATCAATCAAAAGAAGAGGCTGAGCAAACCGAGACTGACAACACTGCCCCGGCAGCAAGCACTGCAGCACCTGAGCAGTCTGCCGAGGCAGCAAAAATTCCAGTGGTGCCAGGTATAAGATTCCAAACTAAAGAAACCCTGGAAGGGATGAGACCACCACCACCTTTCCCGCAAAGGTTGAAGAAACAAAAACAGGATCAACAGTTCAAAAAGTTCCTCGATATCTTGAAGCAAGTCCACATCAACATACCATTCGTTGAGGCCATTGAACAAATGCCTAACTATGCCAAGTTCTTAAAGGATATGGTATCAAAGAGAAAACGAATAGGTGAGTTTGAGACAGTGGTTGCCACCGAGGGATGCATGGCAATGCTGCATAACCGCATGCCACCAAAGTTAAAAGATCCTGGCTCTTTCACCTATACCTTGTGCGATAGGAAAGAGTTATGAAGGAAAGGCCCTATGCGACCTTGGAGCAAGTATAAACCTCATGCCTAAATCAGTCTTCCAAAAGCTTGGAATTGGAAGGCCGAAGCCTACAATAATGATGCTCCAACTCGCGGATAGATCCTATGTGCAACCTGAAGGCAAAATCGAGGACATACTGGTAAGAGTTGCCAAGTTTATTTTTCCTGCGGACTTCCTTGTCCTTGATTGTGAAGCAAATGACAACGCACCGATCATCCCTAGGAGACCTTCCTAGCAACTGGACGTACATTGATTGACGTGGAAAAAGGATAGTTGACTATGCGGGTCAATGACCAACAAGTCAAACTCAATGCATTCCACAACTTAAAGAGGTATGACGATCCAGAGGAATGCAAAGTCATCCGCAAAGTAGATAATAAGATATCCTGCCTGGGCAGTCTGCTCGGCAGGATATTCGGCAAGAAAATCAAGCCCAAGATGGATGGACAGACAGCACTAAGAAGCGGCCCACAACCGATACACAATTTGGGCCTAAGGGAGAAAATAATTTTGGGAGATGCATTCGCATGCTCTCCACCAGTAACCTAGCCTCTCCCTTTTACTTTAAATATTATATTAGGGTTAATATTTTATTTTTGCTAATTATTTTCGCTTTCAGTATTTTTCTTTTTTTTGTGTGTTTAAATTTTTATTCAAGAATAAAAAGCAAAGATAAGGGAAAAATAGTTCACAACAGGAACTCTGCCGAGGCAATACAACAGTGTCAGAGCCGCAGCAGTCCCAACGGGCAGAAAAGTGTAACGGCTAGTCTGCCGAGATTCCTGCCGCGGCAGAAAAGGAAACGGCAGAAGAAGGAAACGGTTACAACGGCTAGTGATCTCAACGGTCACAAGGCTGAGGCCTATATAAGAAACTCCTTCCTCTTGAACTATTCACTCTTACTTTCTTGCTTTCTTTAGTTTTCTTAACAATCCCCCTCTCAAATTACTCTCTGCCTACTAATCCCTTCTGATTCTCCAGATTCTCTTCAAGAAAACCTCCAAGAACTTAATCTTCTCTTTCTTGATGGCAACTTACAAAAGATTTGCCCCAGCCAACGTTGAAGATCGATTCAATCGATCCTTCATAGCGAGGCAACTTTGGGAAGAACAAGGGTTCCAGCACGCGGATGAAGAGAATTATGGCATTGAACACTACTTGTTCGACAGAATAAAATACCAGAATTGGGAAATATTCTGTTTGCAACCTGCCCAGGCAAACGCCACAATCGTGCGAGAGTTCTACGCTCATGGGCCCAGCAAAGACTCTCTCTTTGTTCACTGCCGCGGCAGGCCAGTGCAACTCGATGCCGAGACGATCAACATCTTCTACGGCCTCACCCCGGACAGTGATCTCCATGCTGACTTCTTCGAAGATATCACTGCCGAGGACTATGAACTTATCAAAGACGATCTTTGTTACGCAAACACTCCATGGGAAACCGGTACCCATCGGGGTTCCGTAACAAGACAAAGTTTGAAGCCGGAGGCAAAGATGTGGAACACCTTCGTCAAACGATGCCTCATCCCAACATCACATAATAGCACGGTGGATCGCAAGAGATTGGTGCTTATCCAATCCACCATCAACAAAAGGACCATCAATGTTGGAGAAATTATCCTACGGGAGATTCACGAGTGCGGTAAGAAAGATCGAGGACCATTGTATTTCCCTTGCTTGATTATGGGTTTATGTGTTTCTGCAGGTGTACCTATTGAAGAAACCGATGAATACACACCCCCAAGAAGAGGATGGACTAGGGAATCCTGCCACAAAGTCATGCAGATCACACAAGCAGAACCTGTCCAGGCAACACCACAGCAGTTCACTGCCGGAGCCCAGTACACGGCAGATATGCCTGGTACTGCCCACACCTTTGCCGCAGCAGACCCGTATCAAGAAATCTTGCAGCGCATGGCCGCGATGGATCTTCGACAACAACGGTACATGGAGTACCAACGGGACTTCAATGGAACGCTCGCCCAAATGATGATGCACGCATTTCCGGACCAAGGCGTACAATTCCCGGAGTTCCCTAGCAATATGTTCGTTACTGTCGCACCCTACACCGAGACTACACCAACCCCAGGAGGACCGCGACCATTCTTCCATCCGGACCCTCAGCCCCAATACCAGGCTGCTGGACCATCTAGGCCAGCAGATTCTGCCGCGGCCTCATCTGTCAGCCGAAGGCCATCCAAGCGGAGAGTCGTCATATTGATGTCATTATTTCTTTTGGACACCAACGATTCCATTTTTCCAACTTACATGTCTTCCCCGAAACTGCAAACAAATACAAAACTTGGCAATTAATAGATACTCTAAAATCATCCTCTTCCCTTCCCTGGCTTTTAGGGGGGATTTTAATGAAATCCTTTATGATAATGAAAAAGAAGGCGATTCTCGTCGTGCGCGATCACAAATTAATAATTTTAGAGATTGTCTTGATCAGAACTATCTTTTCGATTGTAAACCAACATCTGGATGGTTCACATGGACTAGATCTGATCGTAATTCGGAAACTATTCTGGAAAGACTTGATAGATTCCTTGGTAACTCCGCCTGGTTTAATACCTTTCCTAATTACCAAGCTATATCATTCTTTCAGGCACGTTCTGATCATTGCCCTATCTTAATGGACACTAATCCATCACGCGCTCTCAGAACCAAACGCTCTAATAATCTTTTTCGCTATGAGAATTGTTGGGCTGATGACCCAGAAGTTTTGTCTCGAATTAGAGAGATTTGTTCTAACCAATCTCGCTCGACACTTCTCAAAATTCAGGATATTGGACGATTCCTAGCCACTTGGCAAACTAACAAGCGCATTAAATCCAATGAGCGTATCATTCAACTAAACGATCTTATTAATAAGTGTCTTAAACGACATCTTTTAGATACGGAAATCCATAACTTTATTTCTGCTAAAAATGAGCTAGATAGTTTGTTAAATGCAAAAGAAATATATTGGGCCCAATGAGCTCGGACACACTGATTAGAACATGGTGATAAAAACACCTCCTTTTTTCATGCCAGAGCAAATAGTCGAAGGCTGAAGAATCATATTGTTGGACTTCTAAACAACCAGAATATATGGCAAACACACACAGATGACATCATGTCTACAGCTATTAATTACTTTCAAAACCGTTTTACGTCTTCCTCTCCTACTATTGCCTCTTCCATCTTGGATAACATTCCCACTATTGTTACCGAGACAATGAACAATGATCTTAATAAGGATTTCACAACAGATGAAGTTACCATTGTTTTTCGTGATATTGACCCGAGGAAAGCCCCGGGTGTTGACGGATTCCCAAGCGGTTTCTTCAGGAAGCACTGGGATATCCTTGGCCAAGACTTTACAAACCTCTGCCTCGGACTCCTAAGAGGGTCGGTTAATATGGAAGAGGTCAATCGTACTATCATTGTTCTTATTCCCAAAATCAGTGACCCCACTACAATGCGCCATCTCAGACCTATTAGCCTTTGCACAATCCTTTACAAAACAGTATCGAAAGTACTTGTTAACCGTCTAAAATCTATCATACCTTTATGTATCAGTGGCAATCAAGCTGCTTTTGTTCAAGGAAGGAACATTACTGACAACATCCTTATTGCCCATGAGCTCATCCATACTTTAAATACTGATGAAACATCTCTTGCAAAAGGTGCTAGCTTAAAACTCGACATGGAAAAGGCTTTCGACTGTGTCGAATGGCCTTTTCTTGAACAAATTATGATTCGTCTAGGATTCAACTCCAGTTGGGTTTCCCTTATTATGAGGTGTGTTTCCTCAGTATCCTTTCAAGTACGTATCAATGACTCCCTTTCATGACCTTTCAAGCCCCATCGAGGGTTACGACAAGGAGACCCTCTATCCCCTTTCTTGTTTCTTTTCTGTACTCAAGGCCTTTCTGCCTTGCTCAATGCTGAGCAAACCAATGGTAACCTCCTTGGACTTTGTGTTAGCAGGAATGGGCCTCGTTTCAACCACCTCCTTTTTGCTGATAACTATGTCGTATTCATTAAGAATACAACTATAGAAGCTCAACGCATTAAGGATGCTCTACATACTTACGCTACTTCGTCTGGGCAGGCAGTGAATTATGAAAAGTCTACTATTTTCTTTTCTCGGAAAACTTCCACGTCACTTCGGTCGGAAATCAATGATATCCTTCATGTAAGAGAAGTGGATGATCTAGGTATTTATCTGGGAGTCCCTCTCCTAATAGGAAAGAACAAGACAGCAGCCTTGGGGTTCACCAGGAAAAAATGAATGCTCGCCTGAGTAAATGGGATAAACATCTGCTTTCTTTTAGTGGTAGAGAAATTTTTATTAAATCTGTCATCCAATCTATACCACAGTATGTTATGACTTGCTACCTTTTACCCCAAAACATTATTACTGACATGACCACTTCGATACGCCGTTATTGGTGGTCTGGGAAAGCTGACAAACGAGGTTGGCATATGCTCCCTTGGGACACCGTCTGTCTGCCTAATAGAGTTTCGTGATCTTCAACACTTCAATGTTGCTTTGCTAGGTAAACAGATCTGACGTCTGATTTGTGAACCTGATAATCTCCTTAGTCAGGTCTACAAATGCAAGTATTACCCATCGGGTTCTATCTTTGAATCTGATCGCACTCAGAGATCTTCTTTCGCTTGGAAAGGCCTTAGCATTGCTTTCTCTAAGCTTCGCGATGGCTTTTTCAAACGCTCAGGTATATCCATCCAAGTTCAAATCCACTTTGACAAATAGGGTGGCTCCCAGCCTGTCAACCTTTATGGTGATTATGAGGTAAATGACGAACTCCCTCTTCGAGCAGGTACTTTTATGTTGTCTAATTTACCCCGATGGGACGAATCAAAAGTTAGAGAATACTTCTCCCACGAAGACGCCAACACCATCCTTAATGTACCCATCATTAATGACATAAAAGACACCACCCTTTGGGGTCACCATGACTCTGGCATGTACACGGTTCGGTCTGGTTACCAATTTCTGCAGTTACAACTAGGGCCAGTTAACAGGCCCTCCAAGATTTGGAAAATTATATCAAAATTGCCTACCCTACCCAAGGTTTGTACCTTTGGATGGCGTTTATGTCATGATGCATGATGAGTGCCCAAAAGTCCTCATTTTTATATCATTTTCCCACTCGTTTATTGCTAATAAAGATAGACTTAAAGGCGATAATGGATATTTTTGGTTAGTTTCCACTTTTCAGCATTCCAATACTTAATTCATGAATTTATCTATTGTTTGGCATAAAACAAGTACAATTAATGGTTTTCTCTCTTAGACAGGAAACTAACACATAGGTAATGCCAGACAGCATGATGGATGCTGGAAACCAAAGCTGGAATGCATATTAGTACCCGCCTCGGCAGCACTTGAAGGCCTCGACAGCACTTGGAGGCCGCGGCAGCATCGGAGGCCGCGGCAGCACCTGGAACATAAATGTTGATATGATAAGCGATCTGAAGAGAAAAATAAAGTGGACGTTTTAAGACAAGTAGCATAGAAATCGGAGCTGAGGAACACACGGAAAGTCAAGGTCAAAGGCCAGGCGGGAAAAGAATCCTTATAGGAATAAACTAGGAAATAAAATAAATATCTTTTATTTATGTACTTGTGTTTTAATCCAAGTTGTATTCCTACTTTGGAAAGGTTTGCCCTAGGCCAAGCCTATATAAACCATAGCCTATGTAGAGAGGAGGGCATCTCGAAATCAAGTGTTCATAGAAAACCCTAAACTCCTCCATCGTCCCCTTGGGGTTTAGGTTAGTTTTTGGAGTAGTTGTGGAAGAGATTGACTTTTGTTTCTTGTTTTAATGCAATAAAATATCAAGGTTTGCTTATTCTTTGCCATTCCTTGTTCTTGCATCCAAGCTCGAGAGAGAAGTTTGTGAGTAATCCATTTATCTAATATCGAGAGAGTTAGATTCACGAAAGGAATAAGTACGGTGTTTCAATCGGGAAACACTAACTTGGACTAGAGATAGGTTAAGAGTTTCAACGGCTAAAAGAAGTGTGGGATTGGTTGGTGATTATAATTGATTCACGTCGAGAGGTATCATCAAGGACTGGTCATCAACAGTACTTCGACTTAGAGATAAGCGGAGTCATCAAAGGACACTTTGCCGAACTTTGGTAAAGTCTACCCAAGAGCAATCCCATTTGGCCATAAAATTCTCTAGTCCAATCTTGGTACGGGGGTATGCCCGATCTGTAACATGACCATCGAAACCACCCTCCATGCTATGCGGGACTGTCCTAGTGCCAAGGAGGCACTCAAGTTGGCAGGGCTTCCTACACGAATTTTCTCCAATACCTTTGTCTCCCCCCACCATTGGCTTTCTGAAGTAGCTAGTTTTCTCTCCTTACATCAATTTTCATTTCTTATCACGATCCTTTGGAATTTATGGAATCACCGAAATGACTTTGTCCATAATAACCATCTCCAACCGATTTGGTTAATTGTTTCCAATGCAAAAAACGTTTTAATGACTATACATCAATTAATGATGCCTCCCATCTACGTTCTCGACTAGGTGAGCCCACTTTTGCTCAGGCTAGATGGACGAAACCGGACCCTAGTTTCATCAAGATTAACACGGATGACGCCTTTGACCCCGTGTTAAGAGGTGCTGCTACTGGTGTCATTGCCAGGGATTCCTCTGGTGTCGTCCTGGGTGGTTGTTCTATGCCGCTCATTTGCGTGGACCTCGCTTCTACTGAGGCTCTTGCCATTTTAGAAGGTATAAAGTTTGCAGTTGCTAATGGCTGGACTCATGTGGTGTTTGAAACTGATTCAGCTTCCATTGCCAACAAGGTTAACAACATCCATCATCAAGATCTTTCCACCGTGCAACATTTGGTGTCCCGCATCCACTCCACTCTTGGTACTTTGCCTGATTGTAAGATTTGTTATGTACCTAGAGACGTAAACGTTGTAGCCCATGTCTTAGCCACTAGGGCTTTGCATTCTTTTACTTCTTGTTTTTTTGATTGTAACTTTCCCGACTTTATTTGGGCTTCTGTACATTCGGAGAGGTTCTCATCTTCTTCTCAATAAAACCATGGGTACTCTTTTCCCCATAGGGGCCTACTCACCTCTCGAGGTGATTGGCTATAGGGGTTTTTTACTGAGGCCCTTTCTTTCAAAAAAAATTTCAACTATTTATTGTAAAGCCCAATTAAAAATGTATGCTTTAAACCCAACAAAACGTTCACAAAATGAGATTAAATCAAATTTTATGAGATCAAATATGTAATTATAGCCTTATGAATCAGATTATACAGGTTAATCTCAATTTTAGAGCATTTTACTCAGTTAAAATTTCAACGGTTTTACTGTAAAGCCCAATTAGAAATGCACGCCTTGAACCCAACAAAACAATCATAAAGTTAGATTCATTTAAATTTTTTGAGTTCAAATATTTAATTTTAGGCTTCTGAATCTGATTATACAGGTTAATATCAATTTTAGAGCATTTTACTCAGTTAAAAATTCAACGGTTTTACTTTAAAACCCAATTAGAAATTGACACTTTAAACCCAACAAAACAGTCATAAAATTAGATTAATTCAAATTTTTTGAGTTCAAATATTTAATTTTAGGCTTTTGAATCTGATTATACAGGTTAATCTCAATTTTAGAGCATTTTACTTAGTTAAAATTTCAACGGTTATACTGTAAAGCCCAATTAAAAATGTACGCTTTAAACCCAACAAAACATTCACAAAATGAGATTAATTCAAATTTTATGAGTTCAAATATTTAATTATAGCCTTCTGAATCTGATTATACAGGTTCATCTCAATTTTGGAGTATTTTACTCAGTTAAAATTTCAACGGTTTTACTTTAAAGTCCAAGTAAAAATGTATGATTTAAACCCAACAAAACAATTGTAAAATTAGATTAATTCAAATTTTATGATTTCAAATATTTAATTTTAGGCTGCTGAATCTGATTATACAGGTTAATCTCAATTTTAGAGCATTTTACTCAGTTAAAATTTCAATGGTTTTACTATAAAGCCCAATTAAAAATGTATGATTTAAGCCCAACAAAACAGTCATAAAATTAGATTAATCCAAATTTTATGAGTTCAAATATTTAATTATAGCCTTCTAAATTTGATTATACATGTTAATCTCAATTTTTGAGCAATTTACTCAGTTAAAAATTCAACGGTTTTACTGTAAAACCCAATTAAAAATGTACGCTTTAAACCCAACAAAACGGTCAAAAAATGAGATTAATTCAAATTTTATGAGTTCAAATATTTAATTTTAGGCTTCTGAATCTGATTATAAAGGTTAATCTCAATTTTAGAGCATTTTACACAGTTAAAATTTCAACGGTTTTACTATAAAGCCCAATTAAAAATATACGCTTTAAACCCAACAAAACAGTCACAAAATGAGATTAATTCAAATTTTATTAGTTCAAATATTTAATTATATCCTTCTGAAAATGATTATAGAGGTTAATCTCAATTTTAGAGCATTTTGCTTAGTTAAAATTTCAACAGTTTTAAAGATCAAACAAACCTATAACGAATTAAAATTTTATTAGTAAAACCCAAGGGGTCAAGCCCACAAGGGCCAAATCCCTCGGCACCATCGAGGCCAAGGTTGTCCAAGCCAAGCCCCTCGGCACCATCATGGCCGAGGTTGTCTAAGCCAAGCCCCTCGGCACCACTTGGGCCGAGGTTGTCTGAGCCAAGCCCCTCGGCACCATTGGGACCGAGGTTGTCCGAGCCAAGCCCCTCGGCACCATTGGGACCGAGGTTGTCCGAGCCAAGCCCCTCGGTACTATTGGGACCGAGGTTGTCCGAGCCAAGCCCCTCGGCACCATTGGGACCGAGGTTGTCCGAGCCAAGCCCCTCGGCACCACTTGGGTCGAGGTTGTCCGAGAGAAGCCCCTCGGCACCACAGGGTCCGAGGGTACCCGCACCATGTGTGCCGGTCATACCCGCACCACAGGTGTCGGTCATGGTCGCACCATGGGTGCCTGTCATAGTCGCACCTCGGGTACCGGTCACGACCGCACCACGGGTGCCGGTTACACTCGCACCTTAGGTGGTGGACACACACGCACCATGGGTGCCGATCCAGTCTGCACGCAACTAAGGGTTGCATCCGAGAAGACCATCGGGGCCAGTCCTGCCGCGCATCAGGAGCAAGCCCGTCGCACCTTAGGGCCCAAGTAAAGGCACCTAAGAAGCCTTAGAGTTTGACTCCATGGAGGAGTTCGTCCACATTAGGAATCAAGGAGTTTTAAGCCTTGAAGGACTAGGAATCCTAGTTAGATTAGAACTAGGAACATAGAGGGGGCTATATAAAGAGGCTTACCCCCACCTCATTATTTACTTAGTCTTGAGTTTTGCTCTCAAGTCACTTACTTTGTTTTCTCGACGTTTTTCGACATTCAATAAAAGTCTCGGGCTATCGCCCGGGTTACAACCACAATCTCTTTCTTTATTTTCTATTTCTCGAGCATTCATGTTTCCGTCGTAGTCCAAGTCGTCGACTTGGACCAGATAGGCGTAACTTAGGCGCCTATTCTCATAAAAAGGGGCGTCTAAGGCCGCAAGTCCCGGTTGAATTACTGGAGGCGAGACAAGTAGCATTTTGTTAGTTTGAGGGTCAATTTTAGATCTTGTTTGAGGGGAGCGAGGTTATTCGCTCGATATGAACCGAAAAGATGAGATAGGGACGGCCACAAAGGCCACAAAAACTCAAACAGCGGATAAGAAGATGGCAGCCTCAAAGGATCGACTCATAAGTCTTGAGGATAAGGTAAATCAACTCGAATCCAGTTCAAAGGAATCGACGAATTCTCTAGACGTTTTCAACGATCGCCTTGAGGAACTAGAAGCCAAAATCTATCCCCTCAAACAAGATGTCAACGAGGAAGTCCAAGATCTCCTCAACCAAAAATACGAAAAATTGACCCTGCAAGATGAATCACTTGAAGTCGCAATGGAAGCGATTAAAGCAGAACTGTTGGAGGAAATTAAAAAGCTCAAGGCCGAGCTAT
The DNA here is from genome assembly GCA_035048815.1 of Abelmoschus esculentus. Classification (NCBI taxonomy): domain Eukaryota; kingdom Viridiplantae; phylum Streptophyta; class Magnoliopsida; order Malvales; family Malvaceae; genus Abelmoschus; species Abelmoschus esculentus. The sequence goes on from JAUCBN010000055.1 coordinate 8,090,209, forward strand.
CCCTCTACAAGAATATCGTAATAACCGATATGGTGGGAGAAACAACAATGGCTAAACCCAGGATCGATGTGCCAAAACCAAAGGAGTTCAAAGGAGCAAGGGACGCTCAGGAAGTGGACAACTTCGTGTGGAGTTTGGAACAGTATTTCCGACTCACGGGCATCGAAGATGAGAACACAAAAGTGAATACTGCTTCTGTCTACTTAGTAGACGCCGCGCTTTTATGGTGGCGACATAAGTGTTCCCAATCAAAGGACGGTCAAATCCCAACCAAAACTTGGAAAGAATTCCAAGATGAATTCCAAGAGCATTTATACCCGAAGAATGCACAAGAAGAAGCCCGAGAAAAACTTCATCAACTGAAGCATGACGGGTCAATCCGTGAATATGTCAACAAATTCACCGAACTCAGGCTTCAAATTCATAACATGAGCGAAGCCGATGCCCTCTTTACTTTCAAAAACGGTTTGCAACGTTGGGCAAAAATGGAATTGCACCGAATGGGGGTCCAAAATTTGTCCAAGGCAATGGACGTAGCTGACTCTCTTGTCGAATTTGAATTTGAGAAGTCCGATAAGCCAAAACGTAAAAGTAATGGCGGAAAGGGACAGGAGATGCATAGCATTGAAGGGTCCAAGGCTCAAACCAGCGAAGATGGTAAACTTTGTAAGCCGTGGGAAAAGAATAACAACTTTAGTTGTTACAATTGTGGAGGCAATCACATGAAAAGAGATTGTCCACAACTCGGAAAAGCTGCAACCATTCAAGAGGACGAATGCGAAGAAGAAATTGCCAACTTGAACTCTATCCTTAGTTCCATGGAAAATAAGGAAAAGTCCAAGAAAGGTTTGATGTACATAGATGTCGTTGTGGCAGGCAGAAGATTGAATGCCTTAGTAGACACCGGTGCATCCGACTTGTTTATGTCAAAGCAAACTGCCGAGAAGCTTGGCCTTCATGTTCAAAAGGCCGATGGGTTCGTTAAAACCATAAATTCCAAGGACACACCAATCGTGGGATTAGCGAAAAGAGTCAATCTCAAGATCGGCAATTGGTCTGGCAAGGAATCAATAAGTGTAATACCACTTGATGATTTTAACTTTATGATCGGGATTGATTTCCTTGATCGAATTAGGGTCGTGCCAGTCCCGTTTGCAAGTTGTTTTGCACATACTTGACCCTCAGCACCCTTGCTTGGTACCGGCAAAAAGAATGCTTGGGGTTAAAGGAAAAGTAATGTCAGCCATCCAAGGTGATTCTTAGCTACTTGGCAAACTAACAAACGCATTAAATTCAATGAGCATATCACTCAACTGAACGATTTTATTAATATGTGTCTCGCATGCCATCTTTCTGATACAGAAATCCATAACTTTATTTCTGCTAAAGGTGAGCTTGATAGCTTGTTGAATGTGAAAGAAATATACTGGGCTCAACGAGCTCGGACACACTGGTTAGAACACGGTGATAAAAATACTTCTTTTTTTCATGCCAGAGCAAATAGCCGACGGCGGAAGAATCATATTGCTGGACTTCTAGACAACCAGAATATATGGCAAACACACACAGACGACATCATGTCTACAGCTATTAATTACTTTCAAAGCCTTTTTACGTCTTCCTCTCCTACTATTGCCTCTACCATCTTGGATAACATTCCCACTATTGTTACCGAAACAATGAACAATAACCTCAATAAGGATTTCACAACAGATGAAGTTATCATTGCTTTTCGTGATATTGACCCGAGGAAAGCCCCGGGTGTTGACGGATTCCCAAGCGGTTTCTTCAGGAAGCACTGGGATATCCTTGGCCAAGACTTTACAAACCTCTGCCTCGGACTCTTAAGAGGGTCGGTTAATATGGAAGAGGTCAACCGTACTATCATAGTTCTTATTCCCAAAATCAAAGACCCCACTACAATGCGCCATCTCAGACCTATTAGCCTTTGCACAGTCCTTTACAAAACTATTTCGAAAGTACTTGTTAACCGTCTAAAATCTATCATACCCTTGTGTATCAGTGGCAATCAAGCTGCTTTTGTTCAAGGAAGGAACATTACTGACAACATCCTTATTGCACATGAGCTCATTCATACTTTAAATACTGATGAAACATCTCTTGCAAAAGGTGCTAGCTTAAAACTCGACATGGAAAAGGCTTTCGACCGTGTTGAATGGCCTTTTCTTGAACAAATTATGATTCGCCTAGGTTTCAACTCTAGATGGGTTTCCCTTATTATGAGGTGTGTATCCTCAGTATCCTTTCAAGTACGTATCAATGACTCCCTTTCACGACCTTTCAAACCTTATAGAGGGTTACGGTAAGGGGATCCTCTATCCCCTTTTTTGTTTCTTTTCTGTACTCAAGGCCTTTCAGCCTTGCTCAATGCTGAGCAAACAAATGGTAACCTCCCTGGACTTTGTGCTAGTAGGAATGGGCCTCGCGTCAACCACCTCCTTTTTGCTGATGATTGTGTCGTATTCATTAAGAATACAACTATAGAAGCTCAACGCCTGAAGGATGTTCTACATACTTATGCTACTTCGTCTGGGCAGGCAGTGAATTTTGAAAAGTCTACTATTTTTTTTTCTTGGAAAACTTCCACGTCGCTTCGGTCGGAAATCAATGATATACTACATGTAAGAGAAGTGGATGATCCAGGTATTTATCTGGGAGTCCCTCTCCTAATAGGAAAGAACAAGACAACAACCTTGGGGTTCACCAGGGAAAAAATGAATGCTCACATGAGTAAATGGGATAAACATCTCCTCTCTTTTAGTGGTATAGAAATTTTTATTAAATCTGTCATCCAGTCTATACCAAAATATGTTATGTCTTGCTACCTTTTACCCCAAAACATTATTAATGATATGACAACTTTGATTCGCCGTTATTGGTGGTCTGGGAAAGCTGACAAACGAGGTTGGCATATGCTCCCCTGGGACACCATTTGTCTGCCTAAAGCGGCAGGAGGTATAGGGTTTCGTGACCTTCACCATTTCAATGTTGCTTTACTAGGCAAACAGATCTGGCGTCTGGTTTGTGAACCTGATAATCTTCTTAGTCAGGTCTACAAATGCAAGTATTACCCATCGGGTTCTGTCCTCGAATCTGATCATACTCGGAAATCTTCTTTCGCTTGGAAAGGCCTTAGCATTGCTATCTCTAAGCTTCGCGATGGTTTTTTCAAACGCCCAGGTATATCCAGCCAAGTACAAATCCACTTTGATAAATGGGGTGGCTCCCAGCCTGTCAACCTTTATGGTGACTATGAGGTAAATGACGAAGTCCCTCTTCGTGCGGGTACTTTCATGTTGCCAAATTTACCCCGATGGGACGAATCAAAAGTCAGAGAATACTTCTCTCACGAAGACGCCAATACCATCCTTAATGTACCCATTAATAATGACACAAAAGACACCACCCTTTGGGGTGACCATGACTCTGGCATGTACTCAGTTCGGTCTGGTTACCATTTTCTGCAGTCACAGTTAGGGCCTGTTAATAGACCCTCCAAGCTTTGGAAAGTTATTTCTAAACTGCCTACTCTACCCAAGGTTCGTGCCTTTGGATGGCGTTTATGTCATGATGCACTCCCATCTGGCCATAAAATCCTCCAGGCCAATCTTGGTACGGGGGTATGCCCGGTCTGTAATATGTCTATCGAAACCACACTCCATGCTATGCGGGACTGTCCTAGTGCCAAAGAGGCACTCCAGTTGACAGGGCTTCCTACACGAATCTTGTCCAACTCCTCTGTCTCCCCCCTCCAGTGGCTTTCTGAAGCTGTGGGTTTTCTCTCTTTACATCAATTTTCACTCCTTATCACGATCCTTTGGAATTTATGGAATCGCCGAAATGACTTTATCCATAATAGCCATCTCTAGCCGGTTTGGTTAACTGTTTCCAATGCACAAAAACTTTTTAATGACTACACTTCAATTAATGATGCCTCTCGTCTACGTTCCCGGCTGGTTGAGCCCACCTTTGCTCAAGCTAGATGGACGAAACCAGACCCTGGTTTCGTCAAGATTAACACGGATGGCGCCTTTGACCCCGTGTTAAGAGGTGCTGCTGCTGGCGTCATTGCCCGGGATTCCTCCGGCGTCGTCCTAGGTGGTTGTTCTATACCGCTCATTTGCCCGGACCCCGCTTCTGCTGAAGCTCTTGCCGTTTTGGAAGGTCTAAAGTTTGCAGTTGACAATGGCTGGACTCATGTGGTCTTTGAAACTGATTCTGCTTCTATTGCCAACAAGGTTAGCAACATCAATCATCAGGATATTTCCACTGTGTAACATTTGGTGCATCACACTCGCTCCAGTCGTGGTACTTTGCCTGATTGTAAGATTTGTTATGTACCTAGAGACGCAAACGTTGTAGCCCATGTCTTAGCTACTAGGGCTTTGCGTTCTTTTTCTTCCTTGTTTTTTGATTGTAACTTTCCCGATTTTATTCGGGTTTTTGTAAACTCGGAGAGATTCTCCTCTTCTTCTCAATAAAATCATGGGTACTCTTTTCCCCATAGGGGCCTGCTCACCTATTGAGGTGACTGGCTATAGGGTTTTTTTAATGAGGCCCTTTCTTTCAAAAAAAAATTTCAACAGTTTTACTATAATGCCCAATTAAAAATGTAAGATTTAAACCCAACAAAATAGTCATAAAATTAGACTAATTCAAACTTTTTGAGTTCAAATATTTAATTATAGCCTTTTGAATTTGATTATACATGTTAATCTCAATTTTTGAGAATTTTACTCAGTTAAAATTTCAACGGTTTTACTATAGAGCCCAATTAAAAATATACGCTTTAAACCCAACAAAACAGTCACAAAATAAGATTAATTCAAATTTTATGAGTTAAAATATTTATTTATAGCCTTCTGAATATGATTATAGAGGTTAATCTCAATTTTAGAGCATTTTGCTCAGTTAAAATTTCAACGGTTTTACTATAAAGCCCAATTAAAAATGTAAGATTTAAACCCAACAAAATAGTCATAAAATTAGACTAATTCAAATTTTTTGAGTTCAAATATATAATTATAGCCTTTTGAATTTGATTATACATGTTAATCTCAATTTTTGAGCATTTTACTCTGTTAAAATTTCAACGGTTTTACTATAAAGGCCAATTAAAAATGTACGATTTAAACCCAACAAAACAAACATAAAATTAGATTAATTCAAATTTTATGAGTTTAAATATTTAATTATAGCCTTCGGAATCTGATTATACAGGTTAATCTCAATTTTTGAGCATTTTACTCTGTTAAAATTTAAACGGTTTTACTGTAATGCCCAATTAAAAATGTACGCTTTAAACCCAACAAAACGTTCAAAAAATGAGATTAAATCAAATTTTATGAGATCAAATATGTAATTATAACCTTCTAAATCTGATTATACAGGTTAATCTCAATTTTAGAGCATTTTACTCAGTTAAAATTTCAACGGTTTTACTGTAAAACCCAATTAGAAATGCACACTTTAAACGCAACAAAACAGTCATAAAATTAGATTAATTCAATTTTTTTGAGTTCAAATATTTAATTTTAGGCTTCTGAATCTGATTATACAGGTTAATATCAATTTTAGAGCATTTTACTCAGTTAAAAATTCAACGGTTTTACTTTAAAACCCAATCAGAAATGCACACTTTAAACCCAACAAAACAGTCATAAAATTAGATTAATTCAAATTTTTTGAGTTTAAATATTTAATTTTAGGCTTCTGAATCTGATTATACAGGGTAATCTCAATTTTAGAGCATTTTACTTAGTTAAAATTTCAACGGTTATACTGTAAAGCCCAATTAAAAATGTACGCTTTAAACCCAACAAAACATTCACAAAATGAGATTAATTCAAATTTTATGAGTTCAAATATTTAATTATAGCCTTCTGAATCTGATTATACAGGTTAATCTCAATTTTGGAGTATTTTACTCAGTTAAAATTTCAACGGTTTTACTTTAAAGTCCAAGTAAAAATGTACGATTTAAACCCAACAAAACAATCGTAAAATTAGATTAATTCAAATTTTATGATTTCAAATATTTAATTTTAGGCTGCTGAATTTGATTATACAGGTTAATCTCAAATTTAGAGCATTTTACTCAGTTAAAATTTCAATGGTTTTACTATAAAGCCCAATTAAAAATGTACGATTTAAGCCCAACAAAATAGTCATAAAATTAGATTAATCCAAATTTTATGAGTACAAATATTTAATTATAGCCTTCTAAATTTGATTATACATGTTAATCTAAATTTTTGAGCAATTTACTCAGTTAAAATTTCAACGGTTTTACTGTAAAACCCAATTAAAAATGTATGCTTTAAACCCAACAAAACGGTCAAAAAATGAGATTAATTCAAATTTTATGAGTTCAAATATTTAATTTTAGGCTTCTGAATCTGATTATAAAGGTTAATCTCAATTTTAGAGCATTTTACACAGTTAAAATTTCAAGGGTTTTACTATAAGGCCCATTTAAAATGTACGCTTTAAACCCAACAAAACAGTCATAAAATTAGATTAATTTAAATTTTATAAGTTCAAATATTTAATTTTAGGCTTCTAAATCTGATTATACAGGTTAATCTCAATTTTAGAGCATTTTACTCTGTTAAAATTTCAATGGTTTTACTGTAAAGCCCAATTAGAAAAGCACGCTTTAAACCAAACAAAACAATCATAAAATTAGATTAATTAAAATTTTATTAGTTCAAATATTTAATTTTAGTCTTCTGAATGTGATTATATAGGTTAATCTCAATTTTAGAGCATTTTACTCTGTTAAGATTTCAACGGTTTTACTATAAAGCCCAATTAGAAATGCACGCTTATAAATGTATAAATGTATATTCTTAATTGGGTTTAAATCGCATATTCTTAATTGGGCTTATAAATGTATAAATGTATAAATGCCAGACCAACGGTTTTACTAATTTTATGATTGTTTTATTGGGTTTAAATCGCATATTCTTAATTGGGCTTTACAGTAAAACCGTTGAAATTGTAACTGAGTAAAATGTTCTAAAATTGAGATTAACCTGTATAATCAGATTCAGAAGCCTAAAATTAAATATTTGAACTCAAAAAAATTGAATTAATCTAATTTTATGACTGTTTTGTTGGGTTTAAATCGTACATTTTTAATTGGGTTTTACAGTAAAACCGTTGAAATTTTCACTGAGTAAAATGCTCTAAAATTGAGATTAACCTGTCTAATCAGATTCAGAAGGCTATAATGAAATATTTGAACTCATAAAATTTGAATTAATCTCATTTTCTGACCGTTTTGTTGGGTTTAAATCGTAGATTTTTAATTGGGCTTTACAGTAAAACCGTTGAATTTTTTACTGAGTAAAATGCTCTAAAATTGAGATTAACCTGTATAATCAGATTTGGAAAGCTATAGTTAAATATTTGATCTCATAAAATTTGAATTAATCTAATTTTATGACTGTTTTGTTGGGTTTAAATCGTACATTTTTAATTGGGCTTTGTAGTAAAACCGTTGAAAGTTTAACTGAGTAAAATGCCCTAAATTGAGATTAATCTGTATAATCAGATTTAGAAGTTTAAAATTAAATATTTGAACTCATAAATTTTGGATTAATCTGATTTTATGATTTTTTTTATTGGGTTTAAAGCGTGCGTTTCTAATTGTGCTTTACAGTAAAACCGTTGAAATTTTAACCGAGTAAAATGCTCTAAAATTGAGATTAACCTGTATAATCAGATTCAGAAGGCTATAATTAAATATTTAAACTCATAAAATTTGAATTAATCTCATTTTCTGAACGTTTTGTTGTGTTTAAATCGTACATTTTTAATTGGGTTTTACAGTAAAACCGTTGTAATTTTAACTGAGTAAAATGCTATAAAATTGAGATTAACCTGTATAATCAGATTCGGAAGCCTAAAATTAAATATTTGAACTCATAAAATTTGGATTAATCTAATTTTATAATTGTTTTGTTGGGTTTAAAGCGTGCGTTTCTAATTGGGCTTTACAGTAAAAGCGTTGAAATTTTAACTGAGTAAAATGCTCTAAAATTGAGATTAACCTGTATAATCAGATTCAGAAGGCTATAATTAAATATTTGAACTCATAAAATTTGAATTAGTCTCATTTGTGACCGTTTTGTTGGGTTTAAAGCATACATTTTTAATTGGGCTTTACAGTAAAATCCTTAAATTTTAACTTAGTAAAATACTATAAAATTGAGATTAACCTGTATAATCAGATTTAGAAGCCTAAAATTAAATATTTGAAATCATAAAATTTGGATTAATCTACTTTAATGATTGTTTTGTTGGGTTTAAAGCGTGCGTTTCTAATTGGGCTTTACAGTAAATTCATTGAATTTTTTTTTGAAGGAAAGGGCCTCATTAAAAAAAACCTATAGCCTGTCACCTCGAAAGGTGAGTAGGCCCCTATGGGGAAAAGAGTACCCATGGTTTTATTGAGAAGAAGAGGAGAACCTCTCCGAGTTTACAAAAAATGCTCTAAAATTGAGATTAACCTGTATAATCAGATTCAGAAGGCTATAATTAAATATTTGAACTCATAAAATTTGAATTAATCTCATTTTCTGACCGTTTTGCTGGGTTTAAAGCGTACATTTTTAATTGGGTTTTATAGTAAAACCGTTGAAATTTTAACTGTGTAAAATGATCTAAAATTGAGATTGACCTTATAATCAGATTCAGAAGGCTATAATTAAATATTTGAACTCATAAAATTTGAATTATCTAATTTGATGTTTTTTTTGTTGGGTTTAAATCGTACATTTTTAATTGGGCTTTACAGTGAAACCGTTGAATTTTTTTTTGAAAGCAAACAGTTGAAATTTTAACTGAGTAAAATGCTATAAAATTGAGATTAACCTGTATAATAAGATTTAGAAGGCTATAATTAAATATTTGAACTCATAAAATTTGAATTAATCTAATTTTATGATTGTTTTGTTGGGTTTAAATCGTACATTTTTAATTGGGCTTTACAGTAAAACCGTTGAAATTTTAACTGAGTAAAATGCTCTAAAATTGAGATTAACCTGTATAATCAGATTCAGAAGGCTATAATTAAATATTTGAACTCATAAAATTTGAATTAATCTCATTTTGTGACCGTTTTGTTGGGTTTAAATCGTACATTTTTAATTGGGCTTTACAGTAAAGTCGTTGAAATTTTTTTGAAAGAAATGGCCTCATTAAAAAAACCCTATAGCCAGTCACCTCAAGAGGTGAGTAGCCCCTACGGGGAAAAGATTACCCATGGTTTTATTGAGAAGAAGAGGAGAACCTCTCCGAGTTTACAGAAGCCCGAATAAAATCGGGAAAGTTCCAATCAAAAGAACAAGAAGTAAAGGAACGCAAAGCCCTAGTATCTAAGACATGGGCTACAACGTTTGCGTCTCTAGGTACATAACAAATCTTACAATTAGGCAAAGTACCTAGAGTGGAGTGGATGCGAGACACCAAATGTTGTACGGTGGAAAGATCTTGATGATGTATGTTGTTAACCTTGTTGGCAATGGAAGCTGAATCAGTTTCAAACACCACGTGAGTCCAGCCATTAGCAACTGCAAACTTTAGACCTTCTAAAATGGCAAGAGCCTCAGCAGAAGCGAGGTCCGGGCAAATGAGCGACATAGAACAACCACCTAGGTCAACACCAGAGGAATCCCTGGCAATGACGCCAGCAACAGCACCTCCTAACACGGGGTCAAAGGCACCATCCGTGTTAATCTTGACAAAACCCGGGTCTGATTTCGTCCATCTAGCTTGAGCAAAAGTGGGCTCAGCTAGCCGGGAACGTAGATGGGAGGCATCATTAGTTGATGTGTAGTCATTAAAAAGTTTTTGTGCAGTGGAAACAATTAACCAAACCGGTTGGAGATGGCTATTATGGACAAAGTCATTTCGGCGATTCCATAAATTCCAAAGGATCGTGATAAAAAAAGAAAATTGATGTAAGGAGAGAAAACCAGCAACTTCAGAGAGCCATTGGTGGGGGGAGACAAAAGTATTGGTGAGAATTCGTGTAGGCTGACAGGCTGGATGCCACCCCATTTGTCAAAGTGGATTTGAACTTGGCTGGATATACCTGGGCGTTTGAAAAAGCCATCGCGGAGCATAGAGAAAGCAATTCTAAGGCCTTTCCAAGCAAAAGAAGATCGCCGAGTGTAATCAGATTCGAAGATAGAGCCCGATGGGTAATACTTGCATTTGTAGACCTGACTAAGGAGATTATCAGGTTCACAAACCAGACGCCAGATCTGTTTCCCTAGTAAAGCAACATTGAAGTGGAGAAGATCGCGAAACCTTATACCTCCTGCTGCTTTAGGTAGACAACGGTGCCCCAAGGGAGCATATGTCAACCTCGTTTGTCAGCTTTCCCAAACCACCAATAACGACGTATCGGTGTGGTCATGTCATCAATAATGTTTTGGGGCAAAAGGTAGCCAGACATAACATACTGTGGGATAGACTGGATGACAAATTTAATAAAAATTTCTCTACCACTAAAGGAAAGGAGATGTTTATCCCATTTACTCAGGCGAGCATTCATTTTTTCCCTGGTGAACCCCAAGGCTGTTGTCTTGTTCTTTCCTATTAGGAGAGGGACTCCTAGATAAATACCTGGATCATCTACTTCTCTTACATGAAGGATATCATTGATTTCCGACCGAAGCGACGTGGAGGTTTTTCGAGAAAAGAAAATAGTAGACTTTTCAAAATTCACCGCCTTCCTAGACGAAGTAGCTTAAGTATGTAGAACATCCTTAAGGCGTTGAGCTTCTGTAGTTGTATTCTTAATGAATACGACACAGTCATTAACAAAAAGGAGGTGGTTGACACGTGGCCCATTTCTACTGGCACAAAGTCCAGGGAGGTTACCATTTGTTTGCTCAGTATTGAGCAAGGCTGAAAGGCCTTGAGTAAAGAAAAGAAACAAGAAAGGGGATAGAGGGTCCCCTTGCCGTAACCCCTTATGGGGTTTGAAGGGTCTTAAGAGGAAGTCGTTGATATGTACTTGAAAGGATACTGAGGATACACACCTCATAATAAGGGAAACCCAACTGGAGTTGAATCCTAGACGAATCATTATTTGTTCGAGAAAAGGCCATTCAACACGGTCAAAAGCCTTTTCCATGTCATGTTTTAAGCTACCACCTTTTGCAAGAGATGTTTCATCAGTATTTAGAGTATGGATGAGATCATGGGCAATAAGGATGCTGTCAGTAATGTTCCTTCCTTGAACAAAAGCAGCCTGATTGCCACTAATACATAAGGGTATAATAGATTTTAGACAGCTAACAAGCACTTTCAATAAGGATGTACGTATCAAAGACTCCCTCTTGAGAAGGAGTCGTTGATACGTACTTGAAAGGATACTGAGGATACACACCTCATAATAAGGGAAACCCAACTAGAGTTGGATCCTAGACGAATCATAATTTGTTCGAGAAAAGGCCATTCAACACGGTCGAAAGCCTTTTCCATGTCAAGTTTTAAGTTAGCACCTTTTGCAAGAGATGTTTCATCATTATTTAGAGTATGGATGAGCTCATGGGCAATAAGGATGTTGTCAGTAATGTTCCTTCCTTGAACAAAAGCAGCCTGATTGCCATTAATACATAAGGGCATGATAGATTTTAGACGGTTAACAAGCACTTTCGATACAGTTTTGTAAAGGACAGTGCAAAGGCTAATAGGCCTAATATGGCGCATTGTAATGGGGTCACTAATTTTGGGAATAAGAACAATGATAGTACGATTGACCTCTTCCATACTAACCGACCCTCTTAGGAGTCCGAGGCAGAGATTTGTAAAGTCCTGGCCAAGGATATCCCAATGCTTCCTGAAGAAAGCGCTTGGGAATCCATCAACACCGGGGCTTTCCTCGGGTCAATATCAAGAAAAGCAATGGTAACTTCATTTGTTGTGAAATCCTTATCAAGATCATTGTTCATTGTTTCGGTAACAATGGTGGGAATGTTATGCAAGATGGAAGAGGCAATAGTAGGAGAGGAAGATGTAAAAAGGTTTTGAAAGTAAGAAATGGCAGTAGACATGATGTCGTTTGTATGTGTTTGCCATATATTCTGGTTTTCTAGAAGTCCAACAATATGATTCTTCCTCCGTCGGTTATTTGCTCTAGCATGAAAAAAAGAGGTATTTTTATCACCGTGTTCTAACCAGTGTGTCCGAGCTCGTTGAGCCCAGTATATTTCTTTCGCATTTAATAAGCTATCAAGCTCATTTTTAGCAGAAATAAAGTTATGGATTTCCGTATCAGAAAGATGGCGTTTGAGACACATATTAATAAAGTCGTTCAATTGAGCGATACGCTCATTGGATTTGATGCGTTTGTTAGTTTTCCAAGTGGCTAGGGATCGTTCAATATCCTAAAGTGTGACACCCTCGCCCCGGGTTAGGAGACAGAGGCGTCGACCGGACATTCAACTCGTATTTAAACTGAATTTGTATTCAATTGTAAGACATTTTTTTATTCATTTGTATAACTCAACGAGCCAAACTCTTGTAACACTTATTAAATTTGAGGTTAATTTAAAACTTTTTCATACTTGTTCAATTAACCATTTCGGTTCTCAATTTTCCATTCATTTATCAATTATAATCTCGATTGAGTTTAATCAATACCTCTAGCCAAATTTTATTCATTTAATCATTATTGAGGTTATCTCATTGATCAAGTAAATTTTCATTCCCCAAGTTGGACCAAAGTAACTAAGGGTATCGAACCCTAGTTCGATACAAGTATCGATGCAATTTCGTTACTGGAGGTCCCAGTATTGAACCATGTATCGATGCTGGCCTTCCTCGTTGACTCGTTGACTAAGGTTTAGTAGCCTGGTTCGATACCGGTATCGATGCCATTTCGTTACTGGAAGTCCCAATACCGAACCAGGTATCGATGCTGGTCTACTCCAAGGACTCATTGGCTTAAGGCTATAGTGGCCTGGCTCGATACTGGCATCGAACCAGGGAGATCTTAATGAAGCTTGGCATCGAACCAAGCTTCGATGCCATTTCGTTACTGTCAAGAGTGGTATCGATACCCATGTAAGTGGTATCGATACCCTGCCCCAATTTCCAGATTTCTAACTTTTTAAACACTTAGACACTAACAAAAGACCACCTATATGGTCTCAACCATTTCTAATCCATAAGGGACAAATTCAACATATTTAGGCATCAATAGCACTAACCAATTCAATTGCCTATATTCATTTCATCACTTATACTATTATGCATATCACTCTTCAACCAAGTCAACCCCTATGCCTGGGATTTCTCTCAATGGCAACTAGCAAATCCATTTTATAACTTTAAGAATTCACATGCTATCCTACTTGGTTCACATTTATCATGCCAAGACAACCAATTACATATCATAAACAAATCACCAAGGCCTACCAATCCAACCATGAAGCAAAACTCAGAATATGCAATGCTAGCCTAAGGAGATCATTATGCCTATGGCTTACATACCAATTGCTCGAGTGATCACACACACACATATATATATATATACAAACCATGAACCAATTATCAAAATGCACGAGCTAGTATAGCATGATCACTAAGCCACCATAAACTAGGAGTTAACAAAACATTGCAAAATATCATACATTGCTTGCTTGGTGTCCTTGCTCCCGATCAATCTCAGCCTAGCTCCTTAGCTCGATAACCTGTTAGTTGGGAAGGAGGAGACAACGAGTGGTAAGTACTATGAAGTACTTAGTGAGGTATCCCTAGTCTAACCATATTAGACATAAAACACATAGTAAATAGTATGATCAAATCAAACATTATATCGAGATCATAGCATTAAAGGTGGCATGCTTCAATTAAACAAATAAGTCAATCCATAGCATTGGCATCAATCAATATACAAGATTATCATGTTTTTCATATCAATCATAAGTCTAGCATACTATTCAATTTCATATTCTATATGCCAAGCAATAACTAGCGTGTATTCGAAACATGTTGCTCATTAATCAATTTCAATTTTCAAGCTTTCGTTAAACAATTCATTTCAAGGGCTACTTATAGCCATATGCTCATTTCAAATATCAATAGCCATTTCACATTCAAGTGCTACTTATAGCATCAATTACATTCAATATTCTATATCAATGCTTGATCAAGTATCAATGCTTCTCAAACCACTACATGTACATATATATAGTTCACACTTAACCTTTTAGTCTTTCAATTAAGTTCGAGTGATGCCTTGGTATAGTAGGACAAGGTAAGCGAGTCAACAAGAGTGTCACGAAGACACTAACAAGAGTACCACAAAGGCACTAACAAGAGTACCACAAAGGTACTAACAAGAGATACCCATGGTATCTAACAATTGGTGACTAACCACCAAATCATGGTACCCACAGTACCAAACAAGAGTACCGAAGTACTAAACAAGAGTGTCATAGCACTAAACAATGAGCTCAAGACCCTAGGCATATTGTACTACCTATGACCAACTATCAACCAAGGCTCAATATCGTTTTTCTTTTCCATTGATCATTATTCGATTCATATTACCAAGTGATGGAGGCTAGAAAGTCCTACTTTTATGATGAAGCATTCGTTCTTCCACCTTTGTCATATTGTAGTATTTAAGATGTCGAACCCACAGGGATTGTCTTTACTTACGCAATTTATTCTTCCTGCACAATGAAAAATTAAAGACACAAATAATTGAGTTGGGCTCAATATCAAGGGATTGCCTCCATATCTTGAGAGCAAATACGATAGTTGCTAACTCGAGGTCATGTGTCGGGTAATTCAGTTCATGAGGCTTCAATTGCCTTGATGCATAAGCAACCACATTATTTCCTTGCATCAAAACACAGCCTAGCCCTGAATGTGAAGCATCACTATACATAGTAAATTCCTTGCCTGATTTCGGTTGAACAAGAACGGGGGCATGGGTCAAAGCTTGCTTAAGCTGATCAAAGCTTCTTTGTTGGTCCTCTGACCATTCAAACAATTTATCCTTTCGTAGAAGTTTAGTTAAGGGCAAGGTAATAGTGGAGAATCCTTTAACAAACCTCCTATAATACCCGGCTAAACCAAGGAAACTCCTAACCTCACTAACATTTTTCGGAGGTCTCCAATCTAATATAGTTTGCACTTTCCTTGCATCAACTTTGATTCCTTCTGCCGAGATGACATGGTCAAGGAATGACACTTCCGATATCCAGAACTCACATTTGGAGAACTTGGCAAACAATTGACGTTCGCGAAGAGTCTGTAAAACAATTCGAAGGTGTTCTGCGTGTTCCTCCTTATTCCGAGAATACACCAGAATGTCATCAATAAAGATGACCACGATGAGGTCGAAAGATTCGATTCATGAGATCCATGAATGAAGCTGGGGCATTAGTTAACCTAAATGGCATCACTAAGAATTCAAAATGGCCATAACGAGTTCTGAATGCAGTTTTTGGGACATCTTCCTCTTTTACTCTCATCTGGTAGTACCCCGATCGAAGATCAATCCGGGAGAACACCGCAGCATTCTTGAGTTGATCAAACAAGTCTTCAATTCTAGGCAATGGGTACTTGTTCTTAATGGTCACCCGATTTATTTGCCGGTAGTCAATACAAAGCCTCATTGTTCCATCTTTCTTCTTTACAAACAATATCGGAGCACCCCATGTAGAAGAGCTAGGACGAATGAATCCCTTATCTTGTAGCTCTTGGAGTTGCTTCTTAAGCTCCTTCAATTATATTGGTGCCATTCTATAAGGAGCAATTAACACCGGATTAGTCCCAGGCTAGACTTCTATCCCAAACTCAACTTCTCTAGTCAGAGGAAGACCAGGAAGTTCCTCCGAAAAAACATCAACAAATTCAGATACCACCGGGATTTTCGGTAAACCGAAATCATATTCATCTTGCAAAGCCATAGCAGCAAAGATCGAAGTTTGCTTCTTATCAATTAGGAGGATTGACTCCTTCCCTAAACCACGAAGATATAATCTTCGATTCTGACAGTCAATCCAAGCTTCATGTTTAGTCAACCAGTCTAACCCCAATATTAGGTCAAACTCACATTCTGGTATTACAAATAGATCAATTCGAAATAGAATGTTCTAAATTGTGATCGGGGAATCTTTACAAACAAGATTAACATTCATTATTCCTCCTATTGGGTTTGATACTACAAGACCCCTATCAACTTTTTTAGGCTCTAACTCAACCTTTACAAGCATATTAGAACATACAAAGGAATGAGTGGACCCAGAATCTATTAAAGCATATGCAGGACTTAAATTTAATTCAACGGTACCTGCAATAACATCGGGAGACTCTTCCTCCCCTCTACTACAAATGGTGTACATTCTAGCTGGGGCCCGAGATTCTTGACGAGGAGGGACTGATTGACTTTCCTTTCCCTTGCTTTGATTCCCAGAATGGGCCTGTCCTGGGCCCTTGTTTCGGTTCTGAGGTGGAGGACTCTGATAGGCACGAGACTGAGGTGTGCCTCTATTAGGATTTTGAGGGCAATCCTTAACAAAGTGGTCCGATCCACCACACGCATAACACAATCTCATCTGAAGTCGACAAGGACTAGCATGAAACTTCTTACAAAATGGACAAGCCGAAGCTTTTTCGGAATTCCCCATACTAAGAATAGAAACCACCGGGGCTACGGGTCTATTTGCCGACTGAGGTCTCGGCACATAACGATTCTTGGACTCATGGTGGTAAGTCGAGGAGCCCTCTTTCTGTTGCTTGGCTCTCTTCACATTTCAATCAGATCTATCCTCCCATTTACGCTTCTTATCATCCCTATTTCCACCCTTTCTCTTTTCCGAAGCTTTCATCTTGGCTTCGGTAGCAATAGCCCGGTTGACTAGAATCTGGAAGTCAGTAATTCCCAACGCAGTAAACATGGGGCTCATCTCATCATTTAGCCCATCAATGAACATCTGACATTTCTGTTTCTCAGTCTTAATATACTCGGCTCCGTACTTGCAATACTTACAAAAATCTGCCACATACTGCTCAATAGGCCTATTGGCCTGCTTTAGATACAAGAACCGTCTTCGTCTTTCGGCTAGATATTGCTCACTAATGTACTTCTTCTTGAACTCCTCTACAAAGAAGTCCTAAGTGATGGAGTCAGTAGGAATAGTCATGATCGTAGTTTTCCACCAACTCAAGGCTTCATCAATTAGAAGCGAGATTGCACATTCAAGCTTGTGCTCATCGGAGCACTGCAACTGCTTGGTTAGAATCTTAGTGGTCCTTTCTAACCACTGTTCGGGTTTCTCGGACTTTTCCTCGTTAACACCCGCAAAGATATTGGCTCGATATCGGGCAAGTCTCTCAATAGATGCCCTACTCGGTGTAGCATTAATAGGAGCATTAGGACGTTTCTGCCTCAAGTCGGATACCAACTGATCGAACATCCCCTTCATACTTAGGAGACATTCCCTCTGAACATCCTATATAACCGGGGCTACCAACTCAGGGGCAGCTTCCACTAGAGGTGCTTCTTGTTCTTGAGGAGGATTTGGTTCTACCCTCACGTTTTCATTCTCATTAGACGAACCCTCGGGACTTTCATCTCCCAAGGCTAGTCTCGTATCTACCATACTACAAAAAGTAAACAAAATTTCATTCAAATAAGCAAGAACACAAGCAAGTACGGTATATAAAACTCCTAGGTGGCTTAGTTCAATCCTATATGATGCATGCACATTACTTTCGGTCCGAGAATCATACAACCGAAAGCTTTGATATCAATAAAATGTGACACCCTCTCCCCGGGTTAGGAGACGGAGGCGTCGACCAGACATTCAACTCGTATTTAAACCGAATTTGTATTCAATTGTAAGACATTTTTTTATTCATTTGTATAACTCAACGAGCCAAACTCTTGTAACACTTATTAAATTTGAGGTTAATTTAAAACTTTTTCATACTTGTTCAATTAACCATTTCGGTTCTCAATTTTCCATTCATTTATCAATTATAATCTCGATTGAGTTTAATCAATACCTCTAGCCAAATTTTATTCATTTAATCATTATTGAGGTTACCTTATATATCAAGTAAATTTTCATTTCCCAAGTTGGACCAAAGTAACTAGGGGTATCGATACCTCTCATAGGGAGGTATCGGAACAGGGGTATCGAATCCTAGTTCGGTACAGGACAACTATGTTGACTCGTTGACCAAGGCTGATAATCCTAGTTCGATACAAGTATCGATGCAATTTTGTTAATGGAGGTCCCAGTATCGAACCATGTATCGATGCTGGCCTTCCTCGTTGACTCGTTGACTAAGGTTGAGTAGCCTGGTTCGATACTGGTATCGATGCCATTTCGTTACTGGAAGTCCCAGTATCGAACCAGGTATCGATGCTGGTCTACTCCAAGGACTCAATGGCTTAAGGCTATAGTGGTCTGGCTCGATACTGGCATCGAACTAGGGAGATCTTAATGAAGCTTGGCATCGAACTCGAAGCCATTTCGTTACTGTCAAGGGTGGTATTGATACCCATGCAAGTGGTATTGATACCCTTGCCCCAATTTCTGGATTTCTAACTTTTTAAACACTTAGACACTACCAAAAGACCACCTATATGGTCTCAACCATTTTTAATCCATAAGGGAAAAATTCAACATATTTAGGCATCAATAGCACTTACCAATTCAATTGACTATATTCATTTCATCGCTTATACTATTATGCATATCACTCTTCAACCAAGTCAACCCCTATGCTTGGGATTTCTCTCAATGGCAACTAGCATATCCATTTTATAGCTTTAAGAATTCACATGCTATCATACTTGGTTCACATTTATCATGCCAAGACAACCAATTACATATCATAAACAAATCACCAAGGCCTACCAATGCAACCATGAAGCAAAACTCAGAATATACAATGCTAGCCTAAGGAGATCATTATGTCTTATGGCTTACATACCAATTGCTCGAGTGATCACACACATATATATATATACAAACCATGAACCAATTATCAAAATGCACAAGCTAGTCTAGCATGATCATCACTAAGCCACCATAAACTAGGAGTTAACAAAACATTGCAAAATACCATACATTGCTTGCTTGGTGTCCTTGCTCCCGATCAATCTCAGCCTAGCTCCTTAGCTCGATAACCTGTTAGTTGAGAAGGAGGAGACAACGAGTGGTAAGTACTATGAAGTACTTAGTGAGATAGCCCTAGTCTAACCATATTAGACATAAAACATATAGTAAATAGCATGCTCAAATCAAACATTATATCGAGATCATAGCATTAAAGGTGGCATGCTTCAATTAAACAAATAAGTCAATCCATAGCATTGGCATCAATCAATATACAAGATTATCATGCTTTTCATATCAATCACAAGTCTAGCATACTATTCAATTTCATATTCTATATGCCAAGCAATAACTAGCATGTATTCGAAACATGTTGCTCATTAATCAATTTCAATTTTCAAGCTTTCGTTAAACAATTCATTTCAAGGGCTACTTATAGCCATATGCTCATTTCCAATATCAATAGCCATTTCACATTCAAGTGCTACTTATAGCATCAATTACATTCAATATTCTATATCAATGCATGATCAAGTATCAATGCTTCTCAAGCCACTACATGTACATATAGTTCACACTTAAACCTTTTAGTCTTTCAATTAAGTTCGAGTAATGCCTTGGTATAGTAGGACAAGGTAAGCGAGTCAACAAGAGTGTCACGAAGACACTAACAAGAGTACCAAAAAGGCACTAACAAGAGTACCAGAAAGGTACTAACAAGAGATACCCATGGTATCTAACAATTGGTGACTAACCACCAAATCACGGTACCCACAATACCAAACAAGAATACCGAAGTACTAAACAAGAGTGTCGTAGCACTAAACAATGAGCTCAAGACCCTAGGCATGCCGTACTACCTATGACCAACTATCAACTAAGGCTCAATATCATTTTCATTTTCCATTGATCATTATTCGATTCATATTACCAAGTTCATGTCAACAAGAGCAAGTGTACATAACATGCTAACATAAAAGCATCTATCATGTTTTAACATATCATTCATATCATGTGATCATATAGTCAAGCATATCATGTCATCAATTCATTGTTCATATCACTATTTATACATGCTTCATGTATGATTCGCGTACCTGACATCCATAGCCGCGTGCCATATCTTACCTCGGCATTTCCGAGCCATGCATATGTGTTAAGCTAGTACTAACAATTTATCAAACAATTCATATCAAACAGTTCATTAACATTAGCCTCCTTCCCTTTTTACCGAGCATAGATTAGTCCATTTACATAATAAAATCGAATCAAATAAACTAATAGATGGTTAGGACCCTAGGTCCTAACCCTAAGGTTTGCCACACTCACTATTAATTCCGAGCAATTTAGGGGTTGTAGATCGTGATCCTTTTGCCCTTTTTCTTTGCTAGTTTGAGCCCTCCTTGTTCCTCGATATCCTTCTCCCTTGTATTCTCAAGCTAATCGAATATGATTTTCTAACAAAATTTTCCCTTCCATGCAAAGAATTGAAGCTCTTCTTCTCAAGCTCCCCTTGAAAATTCTCTCCTCCCCTTCCTTTGAAGTTCACGTGAAATGAGGAAGAAGAGAACAAATTGAGGCTGATTTTGTTTGCTCTTTAATGAGCATAAAAAGACTATTTTGTCCCTCACTTAAACCTTTAAGCAATTACATGTCCAAGGGCAATTAGGGAAATTGGAAATTTAGCATGCAATCCACTCATTTTTCCATTTAATTCAATTTGACCCCTTTTCATCCAACACAATTAGCATGTAATTCGATTTAATCTATAATTTATTCGATTCATTTTACTAACCCGGTTTTAGGGTGTTACATGAAGTTTATGAAGTGTCGAGCGAGATTGGTTAGACCATATTTTTCTAATTCGAGACAATACTTTCGGGTCATCAGCCCAACAATTCTCATAACGAAAATTGGAGTGTTTTGATCTAAGAGCTCGGGATGGGCTAGTGTCCATTAAGATAGGGCAATGATCAGAACGTGCCTGAAAAAATGATATAGCTTGGCAATTAGGAAATGTATGAAACCAGGCGGAGTTACCGAGGAATCTATCGATTCGTTCCATAATGGTTTCCGTATTACGTCTAGATCTAGTCCAAGGAACATTCCAGTTGTTGGTTTATAGTCAAAAAGATCATTCTTATCGAGACAATCTCTAAAATTATTAATTTGTGATCGCGCACGACGGATACTGCCTTGTTTTTCATTATCATGAAGGAAGTCCCCCTAAAACCAGGGAAGGGAAGAGGCTGATTTTAGAGTACAATTAATTGCCAAGTTTTGTATTTGTTTGCAGTTTCGGGGAAACCATGTAAGCCAGAAAAATGAAATTGTAGTTGTCCAAAAGAAATAATGACATTAATATGGCGATCCGAGTAGGAAAGCAAATCAATAGTAGTTTTGTCATTCCAAATGAGAGCAAGCCCTGTACAAGAAGGGCTGGGTTCAATAGCTATGCAGCCATGCATTCCTAGCTTAAACTTAATACAGTCCATATTGTGCCTGTTTAACTTAGTCTCACAAAGAAAGAGACAATCGGCATCATGCTTAGAGGAAGCACGTAGTAGAGCGTGAACTGCCTGGGTATTGCCAAGACCCTGGCAGTTCCAACATAGGAGTTTCATTTTGCTCGGCGGGGTTGATCACCGTCAACCGCCGCCGAAGAGTTTTTTTCCGCTGCTCATCCCAGCTTTCCCAATAGAAGCTTTAGTCAAAGGACGACGTCTTGGTTATGGAGCCCACAATAGAAGGTGATGTTTGCTCGAAATCTCTAATCGACATTCGATATAGAATTAAAGAATGAAAAAACACAATAAGATGTATAGGTTAAGATCCCACACAAGGGTGGTATAATGAAAAAGAGAGTAATATTTTGAAGAAGCCTCAAGTTAGCAATATTGATTATAGGAGAGGGCAAGACACTATGAAAAGTGTTAGAAAAAATCCCTTTGAAGGGTGGCATATAAAGAGAAGCATAGTTGACGCGAGTGAGTATGCTTGGAAGAAAAAAATGTTAAAAGAAGGATGCTTAATATGAAAGGACCCATGAACACAAAGGTATCAATAAGGATAAAGAAGAAAGGAGAAAGAACATTAATATAATATAAAAAGTAAAAAAAACAAAACAATAAAGGTATTATTATTCCATATAGAAGAAAGATGTGAATAAAAATGCCTAAAAACAAAGGCTATGCAGCAACGTATTCCTAATAAACTGACATACATAGAATAAAGAAAAAGAAGAAAAGCGGCATCATGCTGAGAGACAACACGTTGCAAAACGGGAAATGCTTAGGTATTGCCATGACCCTGACAGTTCCAACAAAAGAATATCATTTCGCTCGGCGGGGTTGATCCGC
The DNA here is from genome assembly GCA_035048815.1 of Abelmoschus esculentus. Lineage (NCBI taxonomy): Eukaryota > Viridiplantae > Streptophyta > Magnoliopsida > Malvales > Malvaceae > Abelmoschus > Abelmoschus esculentus. Next base: position 8,112,698 of record JAUCBN010000055.1, read on the forward strand.
ATCAACCACCGCCGGAGAGTTTTTGTGCTGCTTATCCCAGCCTTTTCAGTAGAAGCCTTGCCTGTTGGTCTTGCCCTTTTAGGCTTGTTACCCTCATCAGAAGGCGGTGTTCGTTTGGTACCTCGGCTCAAAGTAGGACGGACAACTCGTTTTGGGGTTGGTGCATTATCAATGCAATCGGCAGCCTCTTGGAAAGCTTGATCGTTGTTAAGGTCAGTCTCCAAGTCTTGGAGTTCGAGATCCAGCAAGCTCACCTCCCCGGTGTCTTCATTAGTCTTTTGTCGTGCAGTAATATTAGAACTATGATACAGAAGAACTATTTGCAAAGGAAGGCACCGACAAGCAGATAATCTACTAGCAACGGTTGGAAGAAGACGAGGGCCTTTCAGAGTAGTTTGTAACAAGTTGTTACTTAGCACTGATTCCAGGTCATTAACTGGAGGAGATGGTATAGGGCCTTTACCTTTGTCGTTGGCTTTACCTTTGTCATTGGAGTTTGAAGTTTGAGAGGAATTTGGCGTTGGCTTAGCGTCAGGGGGGCTTTGGTAATATAGCGGATACGACCTTTTTGTGATGGTTGTGCATCCTTCTTTTTAGGAACATAGCGAAGCCAGTCTCCATATTGGAGATGTTCGGGTCAAGCCTCGACCGGAATAGGAAAGAACTCCGTGGAGTGGCCAACTTTACCGCAAATATGACAAATAGTAGGAAGACGTTCGTATTGAAGCATGCAGAACCTTTTAGAAGGCCCCCGCCAATAGCAACACATCGCCTAATTGGTTTGGTGGCATCTAACATTAACCCAACTCGGAGGTAGTCAATCATATTGAAATCAATTTTCCTTGTATCGATTTTTGTTACCGTTCCAATTATGGTCCCAAATGATTCTCCAGTGTTGTGGGCAGATTCCTCGAAAGCAAGAAGGACGGGGGGATATTATAGATACGTACCCAAATATTCATCGTTGTAAAAGAGTGTTCATCAATGCTGATAGTAGGATTATATTGCACGAGAGCTAACCATTCATCCTTGTAAGTCCAAGGTCCCCTGGCTAGGATATCCTCCTTAGTGTTCTCATCTTTAAAATGGATAAGGAATAGATGTGGCTTCAAAATTCGCATTGAAATTACTTTTGCTGGAGTCCAAATTCCAGTGAAGGCTTTGACAATCACTTGGTCATCGATTTCCTTAGATGATCTAAGGTTTCCAAGCAAGGTGGATTGTGTATCCTCTTCAGAGGTAACCCAAGAAACACTTGGTTGAAAGACAGCAACCTATTCATCCTCAGTGAATTGGAAATTTTTAAGTTGTTGGAGAAAGGCTTTGGAATCCATATATAATTGGATAATGAAAGAAAAAGAAAAGTTGGGAGAAAAAAATAGTATTAGACGTGTGATAGCTAGGGTAGATGAGAAGATATGAGAGGGATGGGAGATTATATATAGGAGTGAATGTAGAGTTTGAATTCTATGTGGATTATGATAACAGTTCACTATGAAAAGGGTTGTAGGAATTTTAGGAGTGAAATACTTTTTAATATGAAAAAAAGGGGGAGATAATATTAAAAGGTGACTGGGTAATAGAGGAGGATAAAGGATGGGAGACCTTATAAGTATTGGATTAGAAGTCTTATAAGTAGTATATATAGGCCAAGAATGAAGCAATGCCAAAAAATAATGCAGCGCAAGATAAAGATCTAATTGGAAAGGAGATGGAAAGAGAGAGGAAAAGGAAAATATACATACACCAAAAAAGGTGTTGGAGGAGTCCCTTGGAAGGGGTAGTTTATGAAGATGGTTAACACAGAGAATAGTAGAAACATAATAAAAGAAACAAGATTGAAATATAAATAGAGCAAAGTTAAACATAGTAGCATGAATATAGTGTTTAAAAAACAGGAAAAAGATCAAATAACGAGTAATGGAAAGTAAAAAATCATACCTTTGTGGACGTTTGGGGTGATGGAATCCATTCTTCCGTTCTCTGGGTGATTACGTTCGACGGGATGGAGGCTGGCATAGAGGGCCGCCACAAACAGATGGATGCAGCAATCAGGCAGTAGACCAGGTCTTGCAAAGGTTGGCTAACGACATGAACCCTCTTCCGAGGTTGTGGCAGAGAATACCATACGATCAGCAGCAAGAAGGTAACAAACGTAGGGGCAGCATTCCGATAACATCCTTACCGCTGGGAGAAGGAGAGCCGAGGGAAAGAGACAACTATCGACGGCCAAAAGAATATCGATCGTCTGATGACTTTAAAAGAAGCAAAAGCATCGGATATAATTTGTCGTTGCCGATCAGAATGGCAAAAGAAACCAACTGTATCGAGGGTCCATTCTTCCTTTCTCTGGGTGATAGTGTTCGATGGGATGGAGGCTGGCACAGAATGGCAGAAGAAACCAACTGTATCGAAGGTTGCAACGATTCGGCAGTAGACTAGGTCCTGCGAAGGTTGGCCATCGAGATGAACCCGATGCTGAAGGTTTCGCAGGGAAACCCAAACGATCAGCAGCAAGAAGGGAACAAACGCAGGGGCAGCGTTCCGTGAACACCCTTGCTGCCGGGAGAAGAGCCGAACGAAAGAGAAAACTGTCGACGGCCAGAAGATTGGTGTCGATCGTTCGGTGACTTTAAAAGCATCAGAAGCATCGGATATAACTTGTCGTTGCCGATCAGAATGGTGGAAGAAACCAACTATTTCGGAGCATGAACCCATCCTAGGAGCACAATTCCATAGTGGATTGGTGTCAAAGTCAGACCAGGGTCGGAAACGTCCATGAATGACGACAACCGGAACCCTACTGGACTTCTTAAACCATAAGCGTGCAAAAGTGCACCCGATCCAGGCTTTCAGATCTAGAATATTAGGATAGTTAAGAACTTGTATATTCCTGAAACTAGAAGGCATAAACCAGAATAGTGAATGAATGAATAGATGAACCACTGGTATAGTTAATAAAGAACAAAATATTATAAAGAAGTTTAAGTCGGGGTTGAATTCCTCCCAAGAATGGGAGTCTAACCAAGATCCCAGAGACAACATAACCTCTTTAAACACAAAGAAACATAAAGAACCTGAGTCCAAGCGTTGTTCTGGAATGGTAGCAAGGAAAATCTTAATGGAGCTGAAAGAGTATTCGTTATTACTTCCTCTACAGGAAAAATACAGACGGTGGCGGAGGCAAAAACATGAAAGGGAGAGCCCTCCGAAATTGGTGCGTAAGCCAAAAACCCAAAGTATCCAGAAACCTTGCTTGATTTATTACTGCTAGATCTTGAAGATCCAAAAGCGCCAACACACCACTATACTGTGAATACCGGACATTGGTTGGAGAAGGAGAGAAAAATAGGAAAGAAACACAATGACATGTGTTGGTTATATACCCATAATAGGGTTGGTAAAGAGGATGAATGCTATTGTAGAGCATAAAACAAAGCCATGGTGAAGATCGGTACACCATTGTAGAATCCAGAAAAAGTATGAACAAAATATGAGATCTCAAAAGTTTCCAAAGGATCAAACCTTTATAGAAAACAAGATTAGAAGAGGGAAAAAGGTGGTAAACAAACGATAAAAATAACAATATAAAAAATCAATCTAATCAGATTGATGGATGCGAGTAGAAACTTCAGTCTTCCTCTCCAACAAAGGTGATGATGGATGGCGCCATGGTTAAGAAAACAAAGTCATTCTCCAAAAGGGAGAAGAGAAAGTGTAGGAGAAAGAGAAACATGATGAGGAAGGCGAGAGACAAAGGGAGAGGAAGACTCTCTCTCGTTAACCTGTTAGAAATCGTCAAAATTTTAACTGAGTAAAATGCTATAAAATTGAGATTAACATGTATAATCAGATTTAGAAGCCTAAAATTAAATATTTGAACTCATAAAAATTGGATTAATCTAATTTTCTGACCGTTTTGTTGGGTTTAAAGCGTACGTTTCTAATTGGGTTTTACAGTAAAACCGTTGAAATTTTAACTGAGTAAAATGCCCTAAAATTGAGATTAACCTATATAATCAAATTCAGAAGGCTATAATTAAATACTTAAACACACAAAATCTGAATTAATCTCATTTTCTTACCGTTTTGTTGGGTTTAAAGCGTACATTTTTAATTGGTTTTACAGTAAAAGCGTTAAAATTTTAACTGAGTAAAATGCTATATTATTGAGATTAACCTGTATAATCAGATTTAGAAGGCTACAATTAAATATTTGAACTCATAAAAATTGAATTAATCTAATTTTATGACTGTGTTGTTGGGTTTAAATCGTACATTTTTAATTAGGCTTTACAATAAAAGCGTTAAAATTTTAACTGAGTAAAATGCTCTAAAATTGAGATTAACCTGTATAATCGGATTCAGAAGGCTATAATTAAATATTTGAACTCATAAAATTTGAATTAATCTTATTTTTTGACCGTTTTGTTGGGTTTAAATCGTACATTTTTAAATGGGCTTTACAGTAAAACCGTTGAAATTTTAACTGAGTAAAATGCTCTAAAATTGAGATTAACCTGTATAATAAGATTCAGAAGGCTATAATTAAATATTTGAACTCATAAAATTTGAATTAATCTCATTTTTTGACCGTTTTGTTGGGTTTAAAGCGTACGTTTCTAATTGGGTTTTACAGTAAAACCGTTGAAATTTTAACCGAGTAAAATGCCCTAAAATTGAGATTAACCTATATAATCAAATTCAGAAGGCTATAATTAAATACTTAAACTCATAAAATCTGAATTAATCTCATTTTCTGACCGTTTTGTTGGGTTTAAAGCGTACATTTTTAATTGGTTTTACAGTAAAAGCGTTAAAATTTTAACTGCGTAAAACGCTCTAAAATTGAGATTAACCTGTATAATCAGATTCAGAAGCCTATAATTAAATATTTGAACTCATAAAATTTGAATTAATCTCATTTTCTGACCGTTTTGTTGGGTTTAAATCGTACATTTTTAAATGGGCTTTACAGTAAAACCGTTGAAATTTTAACTGAGTAAAATGCTCTAAAATTGAGATTAACCTGTATAATCAGATTCAGAAGGCTATAATTAAATATTTGAACTCATAAAATTTGAATTAATCTCATTTTTTGACCGTTTTGTTGGGTTTAAAGCGTACGTTTCTAATTGGGTTTTACAGTAAAACCGTTGAAATTTTAACCGAGTAAAATGCCCTAAAATTGAGATTAACCTATATAATCAAATTCAGAAGGCTATAATTAAATACTTAAACTCATAAAATCTGAATTAATCTCATTTTCTGACCGTTTTGTTGGGTTTAAAGCGTACATTTTTAATTGGGTTTTACAGTAAAAGCGTTGAAATTTTAACTGAGTAAAATACACTAGAATTGAGATTAATCTGTATAATCAGATTCAGAAGGCTATAATAAAATATTTGAACTCATAAAATTTGAATTAATCTCATTTTCTGACCGTTTTATTGGGTTTAAGTCGTATATTTTTAATTGGGCTTTACAGTAAAACAGTTGAAATTTTAACTCAGTAAAATGCTCTAAAATTGAGATTAACCTGTATAATCAGATTCAGAATGCTATAATTAAATATTTGAACTGATAAAATTTGAATTAATCTCATTTTGTGACCGTTTTGTTGGGTTTAAATCGTACATTTTTAAATGGGCTTTACAGTAAAACCGTTGAAATTTTAACTGAGTAAAATGCTCTAAAATTGAGATTAACTTGTATAATAAGATTCAGAAGGCTATAATTAAATATTTGAACTCCTAAAATTTGAATTAATCTCATTTTTTGACCGTTTTGTTGGGTTTAAAGCGTACGTTTCTAATTGGGTTTTACAGTAAAACCGTTGAAATTTTAACTGAGTAAAATGCCCTAAAATTGAGATTAACCTATATAATCAAATTCAGAAGGCTATAATTAAATACTTAAACTCATAAAATCTGAATTAATCTCATTTTTTGACCGTTTTGTTGGGTTTAAAGCGTACATTTTTAATTGGTTTTACAGTAAAAGCGTTAAAATTTTAACTGAGTAAAATGCTATATTATTGAGATTAACCTGTATAATCAGATTTAGAAGGCTACAATTAAATATTTGAACTCATAAAAATTGAATTAATCTCATTTTCTGACCGTTTTGTTGGGTTTAAATCGTACATTTTTAAATGGGCTTTACAGTAAAACCGTTGAAATTTTAACTGAGTAAAATGCTCTAAAATTGAGATTAACCTGTATAATCAGATTCAGAAGGCTATAATTAAATATTTGAACTCATAAAATTTGAATTAATCTCATTTTTTGACCGTTTTGTTGGGTTTAAAGCGTACGTTTCTAATTGGGTTTTACAGTAAAACCGTTGAAATTTTAACCGAGTAAAATGCCCTAAAATTGAGATTAACCTATATAATCAAATTCAGAAGGCTATAATTAAATACTTAAACTCATAAAATCTGAATTAATCTCATTTTTTGGCCGTTTTGTTGGGTTTAAAGCGTACATTTTTAATTGGTTTTACAGTAAAAGCGTTAAAATTTTAACTGAGTAAAATGCTATATTATTGAGATTAACCTGTATAATCAGATTTAGAAGGCTACAATTAAATATTTGAACTCATAAAAATTGAATTAATCTAATTTTATGACTGTGTTGTTGGGTTTAAATCGTACATTTTTAATTAGGCTTTACAATAAAAGCGTTAAAATTTTAACTGAGTAAAATGCTCTAAAATTGAGATTAACCTGTATAATCGGATTCAGAAGGCTATAATTAAATATTTGAACTCATAAAATTTGAATTAATCTTATTTTTTGACCGTTTTGTTGGGTTTAAATCGTACATTTTTAAATGGGCTTTACAGTAAAACCGTTGAAATTTTAACTGAGTAAAATGCTCTAAAATTGAGATTAACCTGTATAATCAGATTCAGAAGGCTATAATTAAATATTTGAACTCATAAAATTTGAATTAATCTCATTTTTTGACCGTTTTGTTGGGTTTAAAGCGTACGTTTCTAATTGGGTTTTACAGTAAAACCGTTGAAATTTTAACCGAGTAAAATGCCCTAAAATTGAGATTAACCTATATAATCAAATTCAGAAGGCTATAATTAAATACTTAAACTCATAAAATCTGAATTAATCTCATTTTCTGACCGTTTTGTTTGGTTTAAAGCGTACATTTTTAATTGGTTTTACAGTAAAAGCGTTAAAATTTTAACTGCGTAAGACGCTCTAAAATTGAGATTAACCTGTATAATCAGATTCAGAAGCCTATAATTAAATATTTGAACTCATAAAATTTGAATTAATCTCATTTTCTGACCGTTTTGTTGGGTTTAAATCGTACATTTTTAAATGGGCTTTACAGTAAAACCGTTGAAATTTTAACTGAGTAAAATGCTCTAAAATTGAGATTAACCTGTATAATCAGATTCAGAAGGCTATAATTAAATATTTGAACTCATAAAATTTGAATTAATCTCATTTTTTGACCGTTTTGTTGGGTTTAAAGCGTACGTTTCTAATTGGGTTTTACAGTAAAACCGTTGAAATTTTAACCGAGTAAAATGCCCTAAAATTGAGATTAACCTATATAATCAAATTCAGAAGGCTATAATTAAATACTTAAACTCATAAAATCTGAATTAATCTCATTTTCTGACCGTTTTGTTGGGTTTAAAGCGTACATTTTTAATTGGGTTTTACAGTAAAAGCGTTGAAATTTTAACTGAGTAAAATACACTAGAATTTAGATTAATCTGTATAATCAGATTCAGAAGTCTATAATAAAATATTTGAACTCATAAAATTTGAATTAATCTCATTTTCTGACCGTTTTATTGGGTTTAAGTCGTATATTTTTAATTGGGCTTTACAGTAAAACAGTTGAAATTTTAACTCAGTAAAATGCTCTAAAATTGAGATTAACCTGTATAATCAGATTCAGAATGCTATAATTAAATATTTGAACTGATAAAATTTGAATTAATCTCATTTTGTGACCGTTTTGTTGGGTTTAAATCGTACATTTTTAAATGGGCTTTACAGTAAAACCGTTGAAATTTTAACTGAGTAAAATGCTCTAAAATTGAGATTAACTTGTATAATAAGATTCAGAAGGCTATAATTAAATATTTGAACTCATAAAATTTGAATTAATCTCATTTTTTGACCGTTTTGTTGGGTTTAAAGCGTACGTTTCTAATTGGGTTTTACAGTAAAACCGTTGAAATTTTAACTGAGTAAAATGCCCTAAAATTGAGATTAACCTATATAATCAAATTCAGAAGGCTATAATTAAATACTTAAACTCATAAAATCTGAATTAATCTCATTTTTTGACCGTTTTGTTGGGTTTAAAGCGTACATTTTTAATTGGTTTTACAGTAAAAGCGTTAAAATTTTAACTGAGTAAAATGCTATATTATTGAGATTAACCTGTATAATCAGATTTAGAAGGCTACAATTAAATATTTGAACTCATAAAAATTGAATTAATCTCATTTTCTGACCGTTTTGTTGGGTTTAAATCGTACATTTTTAAATGGGCTTTACAGTAAAACCGTTGAAATTTTAACTGAGTAAAATGCTCTAAAATTGAGATTAACCTGTATAATCAGATTCAGAAGGCTATAATTAAATATTTGAACTCATAAAATTTGAATTAATCTCATTTTTTGACCGTTTTGTTGGGTTTAAAGCGTACGTTTCTAATTGGGTTTTACAGTAAAACCGTTGAAATTTTAACCGAGTAAAATGCCCTAAAATTGAGATTAACCTATATAATCAAATTCAGAAGGCTATAATTAAATACTTAAACTCATAAAATCTGAATTAATCTCATTTTTTGACCGTTTTGTTGGGTTTAAAGCGTACATTTTTAATTGGTTTTACAGTAAAAGCGTTAAAATTTTAACTGAGTAAAATGCTATATTATTGAGATTAACCTGTATAATCAGATTTAGAAGGCTACAATTAAATATTTGAACTCATAAAAATTGAATTAATCTAATTTTATGACTGTGTTGTTGGGTTTAAATCGTACATTTTTAATTAGGCTTTACAATAAAAGCGTTAAAATTTTAACTGAGTAAAATGCTCTAAAATTGAGATTAACCTGTATAATCGGATTCAGAAGGCTATAATTAAATATTTGAACTCATAAAATTTGAATTAATCTTATTTTTTGACCGTTTTGTTGGGTTTAAATCGTACATTTTTAAATGGGCTTTACAGTAAAACCGTTGAAATTTTAACTGAGTAAAATGCTCTAAAATTGAGATTAACCTGTATAATCAGATTCAGAAGGCTATAATTAAATATTTGAACTCATAAAATTTGAATTAATCCCATTTTTTGACCGTTTTGTTGGGTTTAAAGCGTACGTTTCTAATTGGGTTTTACAGTAAAACCGTTGAAATTTTAACCGAGTAAAATGCCCTAAAATTGAGATTAACCTATATAATCAAATTCAGAAGGCTATAATTAAATACTTAAACTCATAAAATCTGAATTAATCTCATTTTCTGACCGTTTTGTTGGGTTTAAAGCGTACATTTTTAATTGGTTTTACAGTAAAAGCGTTAAAATTTTAACTGAGTAAAATGCTATATTATTGAGATTAACCTGTATAATCAGATTTAGAAGGCTACAATTAAATATTTGAACTCATAAAAATTGAATTAATCTAATTTTATGACTGTGTTGTTGGGTTTAAATCGTACATTTTTAATTAGGCTTTACAATAAAAGCGTTAAAATTTTAACTGAGTAAAATGCTCTAAAATTGAGATTAACCTGTATAATCGGATTCAGAAGGCTATAATTAAATATTTGAACTCATAAAATTTGAATTAATCTCATTTTTTGACCGTTTTGTTGGGTTTAAATCGTACATTTTTAAATGGGCTTTACAGTAAAACCGTTGAAATTTTAACTGAGTAAAATGCTCTAAAATTGAGATTAACCTGTATAATAAGATTCAGAAGGCTATAATTAAATATTTGAACTCATAAAATTTGAATTAATCCCATTTTTTGACCGTTTTGTTGGGTTTAAAGCGTACGTTTCTAATTGGGTTTTACAGTAAAACCGTTGAAATTTTAACCGAGTAAAATGCCCTAAAATTGAGATTAACCTATATAATCAAATTCAGAAGGCTATAATTAAATACTTAAACTCATAAAATCTGAATTAATCTCATTTTTTGACCGTTTTGTTGGGTTTAAAGCGTACATTTTTAATTGGTTTTACAGTAAAAGCGTTAAAATTTTAACTGAGTAAAATACACTAGAATTGAGATTAACCTGTATAATCAGATTTAGAAGGCTATAATTAAATATTTGAACTCATAAAAATTGAATTAATCTCATTTTCTGACCGTTTTGTTGGGTTTAAATCGTACATTTTTAAATGGGCTTTACAGTAAAACCGTTGAAATTTTAACTGAGTAAAATGCTCTAAAATTGAGATTAACCTGTATAATCAGATTCAGAAGGCTATAATTAAATATTTGAACTCGTAAAATTTGAATTAATCTCATTTTTTGACCGTTTTGTTGGGTTTAAAGCGTACGTTTCTAATTGGGTTTTACAGTAAAACCGTTGAAATTTTAACTGAGTAAAATACACTAGAATTGAGATTAATCTGTATAATCAGATTCAGAAGGCTATAATAAAATATTTGAACTCATAAAATTTGAATTAATCTCATTTTCTGAACGTTTTATTGGGTTTAAGTCGTATATTTTTAATTGGGCTTTGCAGTAAAACCGTTGAAATTTTAACTGAGTAAAATGCTCTAAAGTTGAGATTAACCTGTATAACCAGATTCAGAATGCTATAATTAAATATTTGAACTTATAAAATTTGAATTAATCTCATTTTATGACCATTTTGTTGGGTTTAAATAGTACAATTTTTAATTGGGCTTTACAGTAAAATCGTTAAAATTTTAACAGAGTAAAATGCCCTAAAATTTAGATTAACCTGTAGAATCAGATTCAAAAGGCTATAATTAAATATTTGAACTCATAAAATTTGAATTAATCTCATTTTCTGACCGTTTTGTTGCGTTTAAAGCGGACATTTTTAATTGGGCTTTGCAGTAAAACCGTTGAAACTTTAACTGAGTAAAATGTTATAACATTGAGATTAACATGTACATTCAGATTTAGAAGGTTGTAATTAAATATTTGAACTCATAAAATTTGAATTAATCTCATATTCTGACCGTTTTGTTGGGTTTAAAGCGGACATTTTTAATTGGGTTTTACAGTAAAACCGTTAAAATTTTAACTGAGTAAAATGCCCTAAAATTGAGATTAACCTGTATAATCAAATTCAGAAGGCTATAATTAAATATTTGAACTCATAAAATTTGAATTAATCTCATTTTTTGACCGTTTTGTTGGGTTTAAAACGTACATTTTTAATTGGGTTTTATAGTAAAACCGTTGAAATTTTAACTGAGTAAAATGCTTTAAAATTGAGATTAACCTGTATAATCAGATTTAGAAGGCTACAACTAAATATTTGAACTCATAAAAATTGAATTAATCTAATTTTATGACTGTGTTGTTGGGTTTAAATTGTACATTTTTAATTGGGTTTTAAAGTAAAAGCGTTAAAATTTTAACTGAGTAAAATGCTCTAAAATTGAGATTAACCTGTATAATCAGATTCAGAAGGTTATAATTAAATTTTTGAACTCATAAAATTTGAATTAATCTCATTTTGTGACCATTTTGTTCGGTTTAAATCGTACATTTTTAATTGGGCTTTACAGTAAAACCGTTGTAATTTTAACCGAGTAAAATGCTATAAAATTGAGATTAACCTGTATAATCAGATTTAGAACGCTATAATTAAATATTTGAACTCATAAAATTTGAATTAATCTCATTTTATGAATGTTTTGTTGGGTTTAAATCGTACATTTTTAATTGGGCTTTGCAGTAAAACCGTTGAAATTTTAACTGAGTAAAATGCTCTAAAATTGAGATTAACCTGTATAATCAGATTCAGAAGGCTATAATTAAATATTTGAACTCATAAAATTTTAATTAATCTCATTTTGTGACCGTTTTGTTGGGTTTAAATCATAAATTTTTAATTGGGTTTTGCAGTAAAACCGTTGAAATTTTAAGTGAGAAAAATGCTCTAAAATTGAGATTAACCTCTTCAATCAGATTTAGAATGCTATAATTAAATATTTGAACTCATAAAATTTGAATTAATCTTATTTTGTAGCCGTTTTGTTGGGTTTAAAGCATACATTTTTAATTGGGCTTTACAGTAAAACATTTGAAATTTTAACTGAGTAAAATGATCTAAAATTGAGATTAACCTGTATAATCGGATTCAGAAGGCTATAATTAAATATTTGAACTCATAAAATTTAAATCAATCTCATTTTCTAACCGTTTTGTTGGGTTTAAATCGTACATTTTTAATTGGGCTTTACAGTAAAAGCGTTGAAATTTTAATTGATGTCGCGTGTCAAATGTGCGCGTTTAGTGCAAGCGGACACATCGCAAGTAATAAGTGATAAGTATGTTATCGAGTTATCGTCTTCTCAGGGACTGGTATACTTAATATGCTTCCTTTATCTTCTTGCTCTGTAGAAAGATAAAAACACAAATGAGTTGATGTGATTTATTTAAACTAAAATAATTGAATAAAAATAAAAAGTCGAAATATTAGAGAGAGAGATGGGCCAGGATCCAGTTGTATTGTATTGTGGACTTGATTGACTTGTCTTTATCCAATGCAATCGCATATCTCTGCCTTGGCAGCACTGTAGTTTACTGCCTGGGCAGCGATAACGTTGTCTGCCACGGCAATCCCTTGCTCGTGGGTAGACTTTACCAAAGTTCGACAAAGTGTCCTTGAATGACTCCGCTTATCCCTAAGTCAGAGTACTGTTGATGACTAGTCCTTGATGATACCTCCCGGCGTGAACCAATTATACTCACCAACCAATCTCACACTTCTTTTAGCCGCTGAAACTCTTAACCTATCCCTAGGCCGAGTTAGTATTTCGCGATTGAAACACTATACTTACCCCTTTCGTGAATCTAACTCTCCCGAGCTTAGATAAATGGATTACTCACAAACTTCCCTCCCGAGCTTGAATGCGAGAACAAGGAATAACAAAGGATAAGCAAACCTTGATAATCTTTATTGCATTGAATAAAAAACAAATTACAATCTCCTCTTACAAATACTCCACAACCTTCACCTAAACCCTATGAAGGTTTTAGAACATGATGGAGAGGAAGTAAACAAGAGTAGAAGTCGACTCTTCCTAGGTATTTCGATATTTGATACATTGGGTGGCTAGGTCTTTATATAGGCTCGACCTAGGGCAAACCTTTCCTAAGTAGAATACAACTTGGAGTAGGGAACAAGTCAAGTACATAATAATATTATATTTCCAAGTTTGAATTCGGCTAAGGGGCTTTCCCGCGTGGTCTTCCTTTGGGCTTTTCCTTGTGCTAGCCAGCTCCGGTTCTTGGGCTTCAAGTCCAAACACGTTCATTAGGTTTTTGTCTTTCCATCGCCTATCACTTTGTTTCTTGTCTTCCTGCTGCTGCCTCGGCATCAGGTCCTGCCTCGGCCTTGTCGCTGCCGCGGCAATGGTTTTCCTGCACAGATATGAAAAAGTAGTAAAACGTGCCTTTTTCTATAAATATTATCTATTTAAGTATAACTTCTAAATATATCACATTAAGCACATGCATTGGTTCAAGTGGGTGAATATTTGGTGATAAATACCGATAAAAGGAGTAAAAAGTGATAGTGTGTTGAGCACTTATCACACCCCCAAACTCGAACTATTGCTTGTCCTCAAGCAGTGCAAACCATCAATTTGCCGAACTCTACTCTCTCTTGGTCTTACATGTCCATCTATTCTCCCCACCATAGCTAGGCCTATCTTTAAGCCTTAACCATTCGGCTACCTAAGAATTTGCCTAGAAACAAACTATAGGATTTGTGAGTGTGTGCGTTTTTGTGGACAAGTTGATTAAAGGCTTTCTTAGATAACTCTAAGTTCAAGACAAATAGACATTGGTTCAAGTGTTCTCTCCTTTTTCAAACCCCAAATCTTGAGCCGGTTTCGGGCACCTCAAAGACTTGTGTTTTTCTTTTCACTAAACCTTTTTTTCTTTTTAATATTCCTTAATACATACTAGAGCCAATTTCGGGCACCTCTAGCATGAAGAAGAGATTTTCTAGAGCCGGTGGTAGGCACCTCTAGTTACTTTTCCAAAAATCTAAGTCTTTATCACCTAAGTTCATTAAAAGAATTCCTATAATCTACAAGTCCCAAAAGTGTTTAAAGTTCTTCGTATAGTAAGCTTCTAAGTTTTCATCCTTAAGCATCCTAAGGTTAAGCCCTCTTAACAGAACCTAAACATGGTAAGGAGAAAGATTTCTATAGCCTTAAAGAATAAACTAAGGCAATGCTGATGATGAGCAGTGCAAGAGTGTAGGCAGTTAATTCAAGTAGGGCAGGGAGCATAAAAATAAAAAAAAAAATCACTGGAATACTCCCTTTTTTGGCAAGGCCGCGACAGTATATTGCTGCCTTGGCAGTGAATCTGCACCCCAAACTCAAACCAAGCATTGTCCTCAATGCTTTATATTTGGAAGGAATAAACGACAAAACAGAATATGAATTATATGCAGCAAGGAAAAATAGTAAAAGCAATGAATATTGAATAAAGGACAAAGAATTTTAGAGCGACTCCGAAGAGCTGCTCGTAACAATTTTCTTCCGTTACCTAGATGCCAAGTGCTTTGTCCTTGGGGAGGGCGATGGTTGCGCCTTTGCTTGACTCGGCGGCTGGACTCGAGTGGGTGGGGTCCTATGCATCGGGGCTTCTACTTCTTCTCCTTCTTCAACGTCCACCATCTCTTCGGTTATCATCACGTCCGTTCCTCCTCCCATCGCAGTTGCTCCTCCGGTGTGGTGTGTGCTTGGGCCGGCGACAATAGAGCCTTGGTGTACATAAGCATCTATCTCGGCGGATAGACTGCCCATGATAATTGACGATTTTGGTGGAATGCTGAAGACGGCTCTCCGCTTGGATGGCCTTCGGCTGACAAACGAGGCCATGGCAGAATCTGCTGCCCTAGATGGTCCAGCAGCCTGGTATTGGGGCTGAGGGTCCGGATGGAAGAACGGTCGCGGACAGTAACGAACATATTGCTTGGGAACTCCGGGAATTGTACGCCTTGGTCCGGGAACGCGTGCAACATCATCTGTGCGAAAGTGCCATTGAAGTCCCGCTGGTACTCCATGTACCGTTGTTGTAGAAAATCCATCGCGGCCATTCGCTGTAAGAGTTCTTGATACGGGTCTGTTGCGGCAGAGGTGTGGACAGTACCAGGCATATCTGCCGTGTACTGGGCCCCGACAGCAGTATCGGCAGTGAACTGCTGCGGCGTTGCCTGGACAGGTTCTGCTTGTGTGATCTGCATGACTTTGTGGCAGAATTCCCTTGTTCATCCTCTTCTTGGGGGTGTGTATTCATCCGTTTCTTCAATGGGTACACCTGTAGAAACACATAAACCCATAATCAAGCAAGGGAAATACAATGGTCCTCGATCTTTCTTACCGCACTCGTGAATTTCCCGTATGATGATTTCCCCAATGTTGATGGTCCTTTTGTTGATGATGGATTGGATAAGCACCAATCTCTTGCAATCCACCGTGCTATTGTGTGATGTTGGGATGAGGCGTCGTTTGACGAAGGTGTTCCACATCTTGGCCTCCGGCTTCAAGTTTTGTCTTGTCACGGATCCTCGATGGGTACCGGTTTCCCATGGAGTGTTCGCGTAACAAAGATCGTCTTTGATAAGTTCATAGTCCTCGGCAGTGATATCTTCCAAGAAGTCAGCATGGAGATCACTATCCGGGGTGAGGCCGTAGAAGTTGTTGATCGTATCGGCATCAAGCTGTACAAGCCTGCCGCGACAGTGAACAAAGAGGGAGTCTTTGTTGGGCCCATGAGCGTAGAACTCCCGCACGATTGTGGCGTTTACCTGGGCAGGTTGCAAACAGAATATTTCCCAATTCTGGTACTTTATTCTGTCGAACAAGTAGTGTTTAATGCCGTAATTCTCTTCATCCGCGTGCTGGAACCCTTGTTCTTCCCACAGTTGCCTTGCGATGAAAGATCGATTGAATCGTTCTTCAACGTTGGTTGGGGCGAATCTTTTGTAAGTTGCCATCAAGAAAGAGAAAATTGAGTTCTTGGAGGTTTTCTTGAAGAGAATCTGGAGATTTAAAAGGGATTAGTACGCAGAGAGTAATTGGGAGAGTGATTGTTAAGAATACTAAAGAAAGCAAGAAAGTAAGAGTGAATAGTTCAAGAGGAGGGAGTTTCTTATATAGGCCTCGGCCTTGTGACCGTTGAGATCACTAGCCGTTGTAATCGTTTCCTTCTTCTGTCGTTTCTTTTTCTGCCGCGGCAGGAATCTCGGCAGACTAGCCGTTACACTTTTCTGCCCGTTGGGACTGTTGCGGCTCTGACACTGTTGTATTGCCTCGGCAGAGTTCCTGCTGTGAACTATTTTTCCCTTATCTTTACTTTTTATTCCTGAATAAAAATTTAAACACACCAAAGAAAAATATTGAAAACGAAAATAATTAAAAAATAAATAAAAATAAACTACTAACCCTAATATAATAAAGAAAAGGAAAAGGGAGAGGTTAGGTTACTGGTGGAGAGCATGCGAATGCATCTCCCAAAATTATTTTCTCCCTTAGGCCCAAATTATGTATCGGTTGTGGGACGCTCCTTAGTGCTGTCTGTCCATCCATCTTGGGCTTGATTTTCTTGCCGAATATCCTGCCGAGCAGACTGCCCAGGCAGGATATCTTATTATCTATTATGTGGATGGCCTTACATTCCTCTGGATCGTTATACCTTTTTAAGTTGTGGAATGCATTGAGTTTGACTTGTTGGTCATTGACTCGCATAGTCAACTCTTCTTTTTCCATGTCAATCAATGTACGTCCAGTTGCTAGGAAAGGTCTCCCAAGGATAATCGGTGCGTTGTCATCTGCTTCACAATCAAGGACAAGGAAGTCGGCAGGAAAAATAAACTTGTCAACTCTTACCAGTATGTCCTCGATTTTGCCTTCAGGTTGCACATAGGATCTATCCGCGAGTTGGAGCATTACTGTTGTAGGCTTTGGCCTTCCAATTCCAAGCTTTTGGAAGACTGATTTAGGCATGAGGTTTATACTTGCTCCAAAGTCGCATAGGGCCTTTCCTTCATAACTCTTTCCTATCGCACAAGATATAGTGAAGCAACCAGGATCTTTTAACTTTGGTGGCATGCCGTTATGCAGCATTGCCATGCATCCCTCGGTGGCAGCCACTGTCTCAAACTCACCTATTCGTTTTCTCTTTGATACCATATCTTTTAAGAACTTGGCATAGTTGGGCATTTGTTCAATGGCCTCAACGAATGGTATGTTGATGTGGACTTGCTTCAAGATATCGAGGAACTTCTTGAACTGTTGATCCTGTTTTTGTTTTTTCAACCTTTGCGGGAAAGGTGGTGGTGGTCTCATCTCGTCCAGGGTTTCTTTAGTTTGGAATCGTATACCTGGCACCACTGGAATTTTTGCTGCCTCGACAGACTGTTAGGTTCTGCAGTGCTTGCTGCCGGGGCAGTGTTATCAGTCTCGGGTTGCTCAGCCCCTTCTCTTGGTTGATCCGCCGGTTGGGTTCGGTTCTCTGGGATCTTCTCTTTCAACTGTAGACCACTCCTGGTAGTGATTGCCTTACACTGTTCATGGCTTAGTACCTTAGCAACCTCAGTATTGCTAGGTAGGCCTCCTTGTGGTCTAGTGTTTATACATTGAGCAAACTGCCCAACCTGAGTTTCCAGAGTTTTTATGGCCGCTTCTTGATTTTGTAGCCTCATCTCAGTCCTATTCATGAAGGCATCGGTCCTCTTGATGAAATTACTATTTTCCTCCATGTATGACTCGGTTTTCATCATGAAGGCCTTTAGTGTGTTTTCTAATGAATTGATCGGTTGCTGTTGCATCTGCTGCTGCGGCATCGGTTGTTGGACTTGCTGCTGCGGCATTGGCTGCTGAAATCCCGGTGGTTGGGTGATTGGGTTTAAGGCATTATTTGGGTTATTCCATGATAAGTTTGGATGCCTCTTCCATGACGGGTTGTATGTATTGGACATCACATTGTTGCGGTTGTAGTTCCCAACATACATACCAGTTTCTTGATTCATGCAGTCAACGGAACTGTGGTTTCCTCCACATAAATCACAGTATGAATCAATTACCTTGACCTCACGGGTATTGTGTTGTAACTGTAGGTTTTGCACCATCTTGGTAAGAGAGGCCAATTGTGCTGCCACTGAACTTGATGAATCCAATTCATGTACCGTGGCTTGGCGTCTTACTCCTCCTCGCCTAGATGTAGGAAATTGAAAGTCATTTTTTGCGAGTTTATTCAAAATTTCAATAGTTTCCTCGGGTGCCTTATCCAGGAGTGTGCCGTTTGCCAAGGCATCTAACATCATCCTTGTCAGGGCATTTGTGGCGTTGTAAAACATTGTCACTTGTGTCCATAAGGGAAATCCATGCAGCGGACACTTGTGCAATAGCTCTCTGTAGCGTTCCCATGCCTCGTACATTGGTTCGTCTTCAGCCTGTCAGAAAGAAGTAATTTCATTACGAATTCTATCATATAGATTAGTAGGATTAAAGAGAGTAATGAAATCACGGCAAAGTTCACTCCAGGATCCAATAGATCCCGCTGGAATGCTATTCAACCAAGCTTTCGCCCTATCCCTCAGTGAATAGGGGAATAGCTTTAACCGCAAGACATCTTCATGGACTCCTTGGATTTTGAAAGAGTTGCAGATTTCCATGAAAGATTTGAGATGCTGCCTTGCGTCTTCAGTTGCAGACCCACCAAATTGTCCAATTGTATTTAACATGTTGAACATAACAGGTTTAAGTTCAAAATGGGATGCTTCAATCTCGGGTGTAACAACTCCTGGGTTTAGTCCTTTTAAGTCCTCCTCCAAGAAATCTCTGACAGTCAGCTGCCGCGGCCCAGGTGTCGGCGGAAGACCTTCATTGCCGGCAGGTATGTTTTGTCCTGACTGAACCTCTACCATGACTCCTCGAATGCGAGAACAAGGAATAACAATGGATAAGCAAACCTTGATAATCTTTATTGCATTGAATAAAAGACAAATTACAATCTCCTCTCACAAATACTCCACAACCTTCACCTAAACCCTATGAAGGTTTTAGAACATGATGGAGAGGAAGTAAACAAGAGTAGAAGTCGGCTCTCCCTAGGTATTTCGATATTTGATACATTGGGTGGCTAGGTCTTTATATAGGCTCGACCTAGGACAAACCTTTCCTAAGTAGAATACAACTTGGAGTAGGGAACAAGTCAAGTACATAATAATATTATATTTCCAAGTTTGAATTCGGCTAAGGGGCTTTCCCGCGTGGTCTTCCTTTGGGCTTTTCCTTGTGCTAGCCAGCTCCGGTTCTTGGGCTTCAAGTCCAAACACGTTCCTTAGGTTTTTGTCTTTCCATCGCCTATCACTTTGTTTCCTGTCTTCCTGCTGCTGCCTCGGCATCAGGTCCTGCCTCGGCCTTGTCGCTGCCCCGACAATGGTTTTCCTGCACAGATATGAAAAAGTAGTAAAACGTGCCTTTTTCTATAAATATTATCTATTTAAGTATAACTTCTAAATATATCACATTAAGCACATGCATTGGTTCAAGTGGGTGAATATTTGGTGATAAATGCCGATAAAAGGAGTAAAAAGTGATAGTGTGTTGAGCACTTATCACACCCCCAAACTCGAACTATTGCTTGTCCTCAAGCAATGCAAACCATCAATTTGCCGAACTCTACTCTCTCTTGGTCTTACATGTCCATCTATTCTCCCCACCATAGCTAGGCCTATCTTTAAGCCTTAACCATTCGGCTACCTAAGAATTTGCCTAGAAACAAACTATAGGATTTGTGAGTGTGTGCATTTTTGTGGACAAGTTGATTAAAGGCTTTCTTAGATAACTCTAAGTTCAAGACAAATAGACATTGGTTCAAGTGTTCTCTCCTTTTTCAAACCCCAAATCTTGAGCCGGTTTCGGGCACCTCAAAGACTTGTGTTTTTCTTTTCACTAAACTTTTTTTTCTTTTTAATATTCCTTAATACATACTAGAGCCAATTTCGGGCACCTCTAGCATGAAGAAGAGATTTTCTAGAGCCGGTGGTAGGCACCTCTAGTTACTTTTCCAAAAATCTAAGTCTTTATCACCTAAGTTCATTAAAAGAATTCCTATAATCTACAAGTCCCAAAAGTGTTTAAAGTTCTTCCTATAGTAAGCTTCTAAGTTTTCATCCTTAAGCATCCTAAGGTTAAGCCCTCTTAATAGAACCTAAACATGGTAAGGAGAAAGATTTCTATAGCCTTAAAAAATAAACTAAGACAATACTGATGATGAGCAGTGCAAGAAGAGTGTAGGCAGTTAATTCAAGTAGGGCGGGGAGCATAAAAATTTAAAAAAAATCACTGGAATACTCCCTTTTTTGGCTAACCGTTTTGTTGGGTTTAAATCGTACATTTTTAAATGGGCTTTACAGTAAAATCGTTGAAATTTTAACTGAGTAAAATGCCCTAAAATTGAGATTAACCTGTATAATAAAATTCAGAAGGCTATAATTAAATATTTGAACTCAAAAAATTTTAATTAATCTCATTTTCGGACCGTTTTGTTGGGTTTAAAGCGTACAATTTTTAATTGGGTTTGACAGTAAAACCGTTGAAACTTTAACTGAGTAAAATGCTTTAAAATTGAGATTAACCTGTATAATCAGATTTAGAAGGTTACAATTAAATATTTGAACTCATAAAAATTGAATTAATCTAATTTTATGACTGTGTTGTTGGGTTTAAATTGTACATTTTTAATTGGGCTTTAAAGTAAAAGCGTTAAAATTTTAACTGAGTAAAATGCTCTAAAATTGAGATTAACCTGTATAATCATATTTAGAAGGCTATAATTAAATATTTGAAATCATACAATTTGAATTAATCTCATTTTGTGACCGTTTTGTTGGGTTTAAATCGTACATTTTTAATTGGGCTTTACATTAAAACCGTTGAAATTTTAACCGAGTAAAATGCTCTAAAATAGAGATTAACCTGAATAATCAGATTCAGAAGGCTATAATTAAATATTTGAACTCATAAAATTTGAATTAATCTCATTTTCTGACCGTTTTGTTGCGTTTAAAGCGGACATTTTTAATTGGGCTTTACAGTAAAATCGTTAAAATTTTAACCGAGTAAAATGATATAAAATTGAGATTAACTTGTATAATCAGATTCAGAAGGCTA
Source organism: Abelmoschus esculentus (assembly GCA_035048815.1). Taxonomy (NCBI): domain Eukaryota; kingdom Viridiplantae; phylum Streptophyta; class Magnoliopsida; order Malvales; family Malvaceae; genus Abelmoschus; species Abelmoschus esculentus. Next base: position 8,134,106 of record JAUCBN010000055.1, read on the forward strand.
TAATTAAAAATTTGAACTCATAAAATTTGAATTAACCTCATTTTGTGACCGTTTTGCTGGGTTTAAATCGTACATTTTTAATTGGGTTTTACAATAAAACCGTTAAAATTTTAACTGAGTAAAATGATCTAAAATTGAGATTAACCTGTATAATCAGATTCAGAAGGCTATAATTAAATATTTGAACTCATAAAATTTGAATTAATCTCATTTTCTGACCGTTTTGTTGGGTTTAAAGCGTATATTTTTAAATGGGCTTTACAGTAAAACCGTTGTAAATTTAACTAAGTAAAACGCTATAAAATTGAGATTAACTTGTATAATAAGAATTAAAAGCCTAAAATTAAATATTTGAACTCATAAAATTTGGATTAATCTAAGTTTATGACCGTTTTGTTGGGTTTAAAGCGTGCGTTTCTAATTGGGCTTTATAGTAAAACCGTTGAAATTATAACTGAGTAAATTGCTCTAAAATTGAGATTAACATGTATCATCAGATTCAGAAAGCTATAATTAAATATTTGAACTCATAAAATTTGAATTAGTCTAATTTTCTAACCGTTTTGTTGGGTTTAAATCGTACATTTTTAATTGGGCTTTACAGTAAAATAGATGAAATTTGAACAGAGTAAAATGCCCTAAAATTGAGATTAACCTGTATAATAAGAATTAAAAGCCTAAAATTAAATATTTGAACTCATAAAATTTGGATTAATCTAAGTTTATGACCGTTTTTTTGGGTTTAAAGCGTGCGTTTCTAATTGGGCTTTATAGTAAAACCGTTGAAATTTTAACTGAGTAAAATGCTATAAAAATGAGATTAACCTGTATAATCAGATTCAGAAGGCTATATTAAACATTTGAACTCATAAAATTTGAATTAATATCATTTTGTGATCGTTTTGTTGGGTTTAAATCGTACATATTTAATTGGGTTTTACAGTAAAAGCGTTGAAATTTTAACTGAGTAAAATACACTAGAATTGAGATTAATCTGTATAATCAAATTTAAAATCCTAAAATTAAATAATTGAACTCATAAAATTTGGATTAATCTAATTTTATGACCATTTTGTTGGGTTTAAAGCGTGTGTTTTTAATTGGGTTTTACAGTAAAAACGTTGAATTTTTTTTAAAGCAAACCGTTGAACTTTTAACTGAGTAAAATTATCTAAAATTGAATTTAACCTGTATAATCAGATTCAGAAGGCTATAATGAAATATTTGAACTCATAAAATTTGAATTAATCTCATTTTCTGACCGTTTTGTTGGGTTTAAATCGTACATTTTTAAGTGGGCTTTGCAGTAAAACCGTTGAAATTTTAACTGAGTAAAATGCTCTAAAATTGAGATTAACCTGTATAATCAGATTCAGAAGGCTATAATTATATATTTGAACTCATAAAATTTGAATTAATCTCATTTTCTGACCGTTTTGTTGCGTTTAAAGCGGACATTTTTAATTGGGCTTTAAAGTAAAAGCGTTAAAATTTTAACTGAGTAAAATGCTCTAAAATTGAGATTAACCTGTAGAATCATATTTAGAAGGCTATAATTAAATATTTGAACTCATAAAATTTGAATTAATCTCATTTTTTGACCGTTTTGTTGCGTTTAAAGCGGACATTTTTAATTGGGCTTTGCAGTAAAACCGTTGAAATTTTAACCGAGTAAAATGATATAAAATTGAGATTAACCTGTAGAATCAGATTCAGAAGGCTATAATGAAATATTTGAACTCATAAAATTTGAATTAATCTCATTTTCTGACCTTTTTGTTGGGTTTAAAGCGTACATCTTTAATTGGGTTTTATAGTAAAACCGTTGAACTTTTAATTGAGTAAAATGATCTAAAATTGAGATTAACCTGTATAATCAGATTCAATAGGCTATAATTAAATATTTGAACTTATAAAATTTGAATTAATCTAATTTTATGACTGTTTTGTTGGGTTTAAATCGTACAGTTTTAATTGGGCTTTACAGTAAAACCGTTGAAATTTTAACTGAATAAAATGCTATATTATTGAGATTAACCTGTATAATCAGATTCATAAGGCTACAATTAAATATTTGAAGTCATAAAATTTGAATTAATGTCATTTTGTGACGGTTTTGTTGGGTTTAAATCGTACATTTTTAATTGGGCTTTACTGTAAAATCGTGGAAATTTTAACTGAGAAAAATGCTATAAAATTGAGATTAACCTGTATAATAAGAATTAAAAGCCTATAATGAAATATTTGAACTCATAAAATTTGAATTAATCTCATTTTCTGACCGTTTTGTTGGGTTTAAAACGTACATTTTTAATTGGGTTTTACAGTAAAACCGTTGAAATTTTAACTGAGTAAAATGCTCTAAAATTGAGATTAACCTATATAATCAGATTCAGAAGGGTATAATTAAATATTTGAACACATAAAATTTGAATTATCTAATTTTATGACTGTTTTGTTGGGTTTAAATCGTACATTTTTAATTGGGATTTACAGTAAAACTGTTGAATTTTTTTTGAAAGCAAACGTTGAAATTTTAACCGAGTAAAATGCTATAAAATTGAGATTAACCTATATAATCAGATTTAGAAGGCTATAATTAAATATTTGAACTCATAAAATTTGAATTAATCTAATTTTATGACTGTTTTGTTGTGTTTAAATCCTACATTTTTAATTGGGCTTTGCAGTAAAACCGTTGAAATTTTAACTGAGTAAAATGATCTAAAATTGAGATTAACGTGTATAATCAAATTTAGAAGGCTATAATTAAATATTTGAACTCATAAGATTTGAATTAATCTCATTTTCTGACCATTTTGTTGGGTTTAAAGCGTACATTTTTAATTGGGTTTTATAGTAAAACCGTTGAAATTTTAACTGAGTAAAATGATCTAAAAATGAGATTAACTTGTATAATCAGATTCAATAGGCTATAATTAAATATTTGAACTCACAAAATTTGAATTATCTAATTTTATGTCTGCTTTGTTGGGTTTAAATCGTACCATTTTAATTGGGATTTATAGTAAAACCGTTGAATTTTTTTGAAGAGAAACCGTTGAAATTTTAACTGAGTAAAATGATCTAAAATTGAGATTATCCTGTATAATCAAATTCAGAAGGCTATAATGAAATATTTGAACTCATAAAATTTGAATTAATCTAATTTTCTGACTGTTTTGTTGGGTTTAAAGCGTAAATTTTTATTTGGGCTTTGCAGTAAAACCGTTGAAATTTTAACTGAGTAAAATGATCTAAAATTGAGATTAACCTGTATAATCAGATTCAGAAGGCTATAATTAAATATTTGAACACATAAGATTTGAATTATCTAATTTTATGACTGTTTTGTTGGGTTTAAAGCGTACATTTTTAATTGGGATTTACAGTAAAACCGTTGAATTCTTTTTGAAACAAACCGTTGAAATTTTAATTGAGTAAACTGCTATAAAATTGAGATTAACCTATATAATCAGATTTGGAAGACTATAATTAAATATTTTAACTCATAAAATTTGAATTAATCTAATTTTTTGACTGTTTTGTTGGGTTTAAATCGTACATATTTTGAATTGGGCTTTGTAGTAAAACCGTTGAAATTTTAACTGAGTAAAATGCTCTAAAATTGAGATTAACATGTAGAATCAGATTCAGAAGGCTATAATTAAAATTTTGAAATCATAAGATTTGAATTAATCTCATTTTGTGACCGTTATGTTGTGTTTAAATCGTACATTTTTAATTGGGCTTTACAGTAAAATCGTTGAAATTTTAACTGAGTAAAATGCTATAAAATTGAGATTAACCTGTATAATCAGATTTAAAAGCCTAAAATTAAATATTTTAACTCATAAAATTTGCATTAATCTAATTTTATGACCGTTTTGTTGGGTTTAAATCGTACATTTTTAATTGGGCTTTACATTAAAACCGTTGAAATTTTAACCGAGTAAAATGCTCTAAAATTGAGATTAACCTGAATAATCAGATTCAGAAGGCTATAATTAAATATTTGAACTAATAAAATTTGAATTAATCTTATTTTCTGACCGTTTTTTTGGGTTTAAAGTGTACATTTTTAATTGGGTTTTATAGTAAAATCGTTGAAATTTTAACGGAGTAAAATGATCTAAAATTGAGATTAACCTGTATAATCAGATTCAGAAGGCTATAATTAAATATTTGAACACATAAGATTTGAATTATCTAATTTTATGACTGTTTTGTTGGGTTTAAAGCGTACATTTTTAATTGGGATTTACAGTAAAATCGTTGATTTCTTTTTGAAACAAACCGTTGAAATTTTAACTGAGTAAACTGCTATAAAATTGAGATTAACCTATATAATCAGATTTGGAAGACTATAATTAAATATTTTAACTCATAAAATTTGAATTAATCTAATTTTTTGACTGTTTTGTTGGGTTTAAATTGTACATATTTTGAATTGGGCTTTGTAGTAAAACCGTTGAAATTTTAACCGAGTAAAATGCTCTAAAATTGAGATTAACATGTAGAATCAGATTCAGAAGGCTATAATTAAAATTTTAAAATCATAAGATTTGAATTAATCTCATTTTGTGACCGTTTTGTTGTGTTTAAATCGTACATTTTTAATTAGGCTTTACAGTAAAATCGTTGAAATTTTAACTGAGTAAAATGCTATAAAATTGAGATTAACCTGTATAATCAGATTTAAAAGCCTAAAATTAAATATTTTAACTCATAAAATTTGGATTAATCTAATTTTATGATCGTTTTGTTGGGTTTAAATCGTACATTTTTAATTGGGCTTTACATTAAAACCGTTGAAATTTTAACCGAGTAAAATGCTCTAAAATAGAGATTAACCTGTATAATCAGATTTAAAAGCCTAAAGTTAAATATTTGAACTCATAAAATTTGAATTAATCTAATTTTATGACTGTTTTGTTGGATTTTAAATCGTACATTTTAATTGGGCTTTGTAGTAAAACCGTTGAAATTTTAACTGAGTAAAATGCTCTAAAATTGAGATTAACCTGTATAATCAGATTCAGAAGGCTATAATTAAATATTTGAACACATAAAATTTGAATTATCTAATTTTATGACTGTTTTGTTGGGTTTAATCGTACATTTTTAATTGGGATTTATAGTAAAACCGTTGAATTTTTTTTGAAACAAACCGTTGAAATTTTAACTGAGTAAACTGCAATAAAATTGAGATTAACCTGTATAATCACATTTAAAAGCCTAAAGTTAAATATTTGAACTCATAAAATTTGAATTAATCTAATTTTATGACTGTTTTGTTGGATTTTAAATCGTACATTTTAATTGGGCTTTGTAGTAAAACCGTTGAAATTTTAACTGAGTAAAATGCTCTAAAATTGAGATTAACCTGTATAATCAGATTCAGAAGGCTATAATTAAATATTTGAAATAAAATTTGATTTAATCTCATTTTATGACCGTTTTGTTGAGTTTAAATCTTACATTTTTAATTGGGCTTTACAGTAAAATCGTTGAAATTTTAACTGAGTAAAATGCTATAAAAATGAGATTAACCTATATCATCAGATTTAAAAGCCTAAAATTAAATATTTGAACTCATAAAATTTGGATTAATCTAATTTTATGACCGTTTTGTTGGGTTTAAAGCATGCGTTTCTAATTGGGCTTTACAGTAAAAATGTTGAAATTTTAATAGAGTAAAACACTCTAAAATTGAGATTAAACTGTATAATCAAATTCAGAAGGCTATAATTAAATATTTGAACTCATAAAATTTTAATTAATCTCATTTTCTAACCGTTTTGTTGGGTTTAAAGCGTACATTTTTAATTGGGTTTTAGAGTAAAAACGTAGAAATTTTAACTGAGTAAAATGATCTAAAATTGAGATTAACCTGTATAATCAGATTCAAAAGGCTATAATTAAATATTTGAACACATAAAATTTGAATTATCTAATTTTATGACTGTTTTGTTGGGTTTAATCGTACATTTTTAATTAGGCTTTACAGTAAAATCGTTGAAATTTTAACTGACTAAAATGCTATAAAATTGAGATTAACCTGTATAATTAGATTTAAAAGCCTATAATAAATATTTGAGCTCATAAAATTTGGATTAATCTAATTTTATGACCGTTTTGTTGGGTTTGAAGCGTGTGTTTCTAATTGGGCTTTACAGTAAAAATGTTGAAATTTTAACAGAGTAAAATACTCTAAAATTGAGATTAACCTGTATAATCAGATTCAGAAGGCTATAATGAAATATTTGAACTCATAAAATTTGAATTAATCTCATTTTCTGACTGTTTTATTCGGTTTAAATCGTACATTTTTAATTGGGCTTTACAGTAAAACCGTTGAATTTTTTTTGAAAGCAAACCGTTGAATTTTTAACTGAGTAAAATGCTCTAAAATTGAGATTAACCTGTATAATCACATTCAGAAGCATATAATTAAATATTTGAACTCATAAAATTTGAATTAATCTCATTTTCTGACCATTTTGTTAAGTTTAAAGCGTACATTTTTAATTGGGTTTTACAGTAAAATCGTTGAAATTTTTTTTGAAAGAAAGGGCCTCATTAAAAACCCCTATAGCCAATCACCTCGAGAGGTGAGTAGGCCCCTATTGGGAAAAGAGTACCCATGGTTTTATTGAGAAGAAGAGGAGAACCTCTCCGAATGTACAGAAGCCCGAATAAAATCGGAAAAGTTACAATCAAAAGAACAAGAAGTAAAAGAACACAAAGTCCTAGTGGCTAAGACATGGGCTACAACGTTTGCATCTCTAGGTACATAACAAATCTTACAATCAGGCAAAGTACCAAGAGTGGAGCGGACGCAGGACACCAAATGTTGCACGATGGAAAGATCTTGATGATGGATGTTGTTAACCTTGTTGGCGATGGAAGCTGAATCAGTTTCAAACACCACATGAGTCCAGCCATTAGCAACTGCAAACTTTAGACCTTCTAAAATGGCAAGAGCCTCAGCAGAAGCAGGGTCCGGGCAAATGAGCGGCATAGAACAACCACTCAGGACGACACCGGAGGAATCCCTGGCAATGACGCCAGCAGCAGCACCTCTTAACACGGGGTCGAAGGCGCAATCCATGTTAATCTTGACGAAACCAGGGTCCGGTTTCGTCCATCTAGCTTGAGCAAAAGTGGGCTCAGCTAGCCGAAAACGTATATGGGAGGCATCATTAATTGATGTATAGTCATTAAAAAGTTTTTGTGCATTGGAAACAGTTAACCAAATCGGTTGGAGATGGCTATTATGGACAAAGTCATTTCGGCGATTCAATAAATTCTAAAGGATCGTGATAAGAAATGAAAATTGATGTAAGGAGAGAAAACTAGCTACTTCAGAAAGCCAATGGTGGGGGGAGACAAAGGTATTGGAGAACATTCGTGTAGGAAGCCCTGCCAACTAGAGTGCCTCCTTGGCACTAGGACAGTCCCGCATAGCATGGAGGGTGGTTTCGATGGTCATGTTACAGATCGGGCATACCCCCGTACCAAGATTGGCCTGGAGAATTTTATGGCTAGATGGGAGTGCATCATGACATAAATACCATCCAAAGGTACGACGAACCTTGGGTAGGGTAGGCAATTTTGATATAATTTTCCAAATCTTGGAGGGCCTGTTAACTGGCCCTAGTTGTAACTGCAGAAATTGGTAACCAGACCGAACCATGTACATGCCAGAGTCATGGTGACCCCAAAGGGTGGTGTCTTTTATGTCATTAATGATGGGTACATTAAGGATGGTATTGGCGTCTTCGTGGGAGAAGTATTCTCTGACTTTTGATTTGTCCCATCAGGGTAAATTAGGTAACATAAAAGTACCTGCTCGAAGAGGGACTTCGTCATTTACCTCATAATCACCATAAAGGTTGACAGGCTGGGAGCCACCCCATTTGTCAAAGTGGATTTGAACTTAGCTGGATATACTTGGGCGTTTGAAAAAGCCATCGCGAAGCTTAGAGAAAGCAATGCTAAGGCCTTTCCAAGCAAAAGAAGATCTCTGAGTGCGATCATATTCGAAGATAGAACCCGATGGGTAATACTTGCATTTGTAGACCTAACTAAGGAGATTATCAGGTTCACAAATCAGACGCCAAATCTGTTTACCTAGCAAAGCAACATTGAAGTGGTGAAGATCACGAAACCCTATACCTCCTGCTGCTTTAGGCAGACAGACGGTGTCCCAAGGGAGCATATGCCAACCTCGTTTGTCAGCTTTCCTAGACCACCAATAACGGCGTATCGAAGTGGTCATGTAATCAATAATGTTTTGGGGTAAAAGGTACCAAGTCATAACATACTATGGTATAGATTGGATGGCAGATTTAATAAAAATTTCTCTACCACTAAAGGAAAGAAGATGTTTATCCCATTTACTCAGGTGAGCATTCATTTTTTCCCTAGTGAACCCCAAGGTTGCTGTCTTGTTCTTTCCTATTAGGAGAGGGACTCCCAGATAAATACCTGGATCATCCACTTCTCTTACATGAAGGATATCATTGATTTACGACCGAAGCGACGTGGAAGTTTTCCGAGAAAAGAAAATAGTAGACTTTTCAAAATTCACTGCCTGCCCAGACGAAGTAGCGTAAGTATGTAGAGCATCCTTATGGCGTTGAGCTTCTATAGTTGTATTCTTAATGAATACGACACAGTCATCAGTAAAAAGGAGGTGGTTGACATGAGGCCCATTCCTGCTAGCACAAAGTCCAGGGCAGTTACCATTTGTTTGCTCAACATTGAGCAAGGCAGAAAGGCCTTAAGTACAGAAAAGAAACAAGAAAGAGGATAGAGGGTCTCCTTGTCGTAACCCTCGATGGGGCTTGAAAGGTCGTGAAAGGGAGTCATTGATACGTACTTGAAAGAATATTGAGGAAACACGCCTCATAATAAGGGAAACCCAACTGGAGTTGAATCCTAGACGAATCATAATTTGTTCAAGAAAAGGCCATTCAACACGGTCGAAAGCCTTTTCCATGTCGAGTTTTAAGCTAGCACCTTTTGCAAGAGATGTTTCATCAGTATTTAAAGTATGGATGAGCTCATGGGCAATAAGGATGTTGTTAGTAATGTTCCTTCCTTGAACAAAAGTAGCTTGATTACCACTGATATATAAAGGTATGATAGATTTTAGACGGTTAACAAGTACTTTCGATACTGTTTTGTAAAGGACTATGCAAAGGCTAATAGGTCTGAGATGGCGCATTGTAGTGGGGTCACTGATTTTGGGAATAAGAACAATGATAGTATGATTGACCTCTTCCATATTAACCGACCCTCTCAGGAGTCCGAGGTAGAGGTTTGTAAAGTCCTGGCCAAGGATATCCCAATGCTTCCTGAAGAAACCACTGGGAAATCCATCAACACCCGGGGCTTTCCTCGGGTCAATATCACGAAAAGCAACGGTAACTTCATCTCTTGTGAAATCCTTATTAAGATCATTGTTCATTGTCTCGGTAACAATAGTGGGGATGTTATCCAAGATGGAAGAGGTAATAGTAGGAGAGGAAAACGTAAAAAGGTTTTGAAAGTAATTAATAGCTGTAGACATGATGTCATCTGTGTGTGTTTGCCATATATTCCGGTTGTTTAGAAGTCCAACAATATGATTCTTCAGCCTTCGACTATTTGCTCTGGCATGAAAAAAGGAGGTGTTTTTATCACCATGTTCTAACCAGTGTGTCCGAGCTTGTTGGGCCTAGTATATTTCTTTCGTATTTAACAAACTATCTAGCTCATTTTTAGCAGAAATAAAGTTGTGGATTTTCGTATCTGAAAGATATCGTTTAAGACACTTATTAATAAGATCGTTTAGTTGAATGATACGCTCATTGGATTTAATGCGCTTGTTAGTTTTCCAAGTGGCTAGGAATCGTCCAATATCCTGAATTTTGAGAAGTGTCGAGCGAGATTGGTTAGACCAAATATCTCTAATTCGAGACAAAACTTTCGGGTCATCAGCCCAGCAATTCTCACAGCGAAAAAGATTATTAGAGCGTTTAGGTCTGAGAGCGCGTGATGGATTAGTGTCCATTAAGATAGAACGTGCCTGAAAGAATGATATAGCTTGGCAATTAGGAAAGGTATTAAACTAGGCGAAGTTACCAAGGAATCTATCGAGTCTTTCCAGAATAGTTTTCGAATTACGATCAGATCTAGTCCATGTGAACCATCCAGATGTTGGTTTACAATCGAAAAGACCGTTCTGATCAAGACAGTCTCTAAAATTATTAATTTGTGATCGTGCACAACGAGAACCGCCTTGTTTTTCATTGTCATAAAGGATTTCATTAAAATCCCCCCTAAAAGCCAGGGAAGGGAAGATGATGATTTTAGAGTATCTATTACTTACCAAGTTTTGTATTTGTTTGTAGTTTCGGGGAAGCCATGTAAGCCGGAAAAATGGAATCGTTGATGTCCAAAAGAAATAATGACATCAATATGACGATCCGAGTAAGAAAGCAAATCAATAGTAGTTTTGTTATTCCAAATTAGAGTAAGCCCTGTACAAGAAGGGTTGGATTCAATAGCTATGCATCCATGCATTCCAAGCTTAAGCTTAATACGGTCCATGTTATGTCTGTTTAGCCTAGTTTCACAAAGAAAAAGACAATCGACATCATGCTTGGAGGTAGCACGTTGTAGAGCGTGAACTGCCTGGGTGTTGCCAAGACCCTGGCAGTTCCAACATAAGATTTTCATTTTACTCGGCGGGGTTGATCACCGTCAACCGCCGCCGGAGAGTTTTTTCCGCTGCTCATCCCAACTTTTCTAGTAGAAGCCTTGGTACAAGGGCGAGGCCTCTTGGGTTTGTTGCCCACATCAAAAGGTAATGTTCGCTTGGAACCTCTAATCGAGATTTGGTGTGGATTTAAAAAATTGGAAAATACATAATAAGATGTGTTGGTTAAGATCCCTATCAAGGGTGGTATAATAAAAAAGAAAATAATAGTTTGAAGAAGGTAAAGGTGGAAAGTGTTATTAAAAATCCTTTGGAAGGGTGGCATATAAAGATAAGCACAATTAGCGAGAAGGAGTATGCTTGGTAGAAAGTATGTTGAAGGAAGGTTGTTCAAGAGTAAAGAAAGCATGGACACAAAGATATCAAACAGATTCAACAACATAAGGATAAAGAAGAAAGAAATAAAATATCAAAATAACATAAATAGTAAAAAAAACAAAGCAATAAAGGTATTATTATTCCAAATAAAAGAAAGTCATGAATAAAAAGGCCTAAAAACAAAGGCTATGCAGCCACGCATTCCTAACTTGATCCAAAGATAGACCAATAAACTGAAAAACCTAGAAAAAAGAAAAAGAAGATAAACGACATCATGCTTAGAGACAACACGTTGCAAAATATGAACTGTCAGGGCGGTGCCAAGACCCGGACAGTTCCAACAAAAGAGTATCATGTTGCTCGGCAGGGTTGATAAAGGTCAACCTCTGCCGAAGAGTTTTTTGCACTGCTCATCCCAGCTTTCTCAATAGGTGCCTTGTTAGACGCTCTGAGTCATTTAAGTCTGTTATTCTCATCTGAAGGTGGAGTTCTCTTAGCACCTCTGCTTGAAGAAGGGCGGACAATTCGCTTAGGAGTTGGCGCAGCATCAAGCCATTCGGCTGCCTCCTAGAAATCAAGGTCATTGGCTAGATCAACCTCCAAATCTTGGAGTTCAGGTTCCAGTAAGCTCACCTCCCCAGTGTTGTCATTAGTCTTTTGCCGGGTAGTAATATTAGAGCCTTGATCAGGAAAAACCATTTGCAATGGTTGTGGAGGACATCTAGGAGCGGATAGTTTACTAGCAATGGTTGGGAGAAGTCTAGAGCCCTTCGGGATATTATGCGAGGGGTCGATATTTGGAATAGACTCGCAGTCATTAACCGGAGTAGGTGCCATAGGGGCTTTACCTTTTCCATTAGTGTTGGAAGGAGAAGGCGACATAGGGGCTTTGTCTTTATTATTGGAATTGGAGGTTTGGGAGGATGTTGGCGGTGGATGAGCATTGGATTCTTTGGCAATATAACGAATGCGACCTCTCTGTGTAGGTTGTGCATCCTTCTTTTTAGGAACATGTCGTAGCCAGTCGCTATATTGGAGTTGTTCAGGTCTTGAATCAATCGGGATAGGACAAAAATCCAATGAGTGACCAACTGTGCCACAACAGTGACAAATAGTAGGGAGACATTCATATTGAAGGAGGCAGAATCGTGTAGAAGGTCCCCCACCAATAGCAACACAGCGCCTAATTGGGTGTGTAACATCTAGCGCCAGTCCGACCCGAAGGTAGTCAACCATATTGAAGTTAATTTTCATAGTGTCGATTTTTATCACTGTTCCAATTATGGTCCCTAGTGATTCGCCAATATTATTGGCAGATTCCTCCGATGCAAGAAAAATGAGTGGAATGTTATAGATACGTACCCAAATATTCATCGTTGTAAAGGAATGCTCATCAAGACTGATAGCAGGATTGTACTGAGTTAGATCAAGCCATTCATCCTTGTAAGTCCAAGGTCCCCTGGCCAGGATATCATCCTTGATCTTTTCATCTTTGAAACGGATGAGAAACAGACGTGGTTTCAAGATTCGCATAGAAACAAGCTTGGTCTTAGTCCAAATTCCAGTAAAAGCTTTGACAATCACCTGATCATCTATCTCTTTGGAAGATACAAGATTCCCAAGTAGGGTGGAATGTGCTTCCTCTTCAGAGGAATCCCAAGAGATACTTGGTTGAAAGATAGTTGCCTGCTCATCAACAGTAAATTGAAAATTTTTGAGTTGTTTGAGAAAGGTCATGGAATCCATAGGTAAGAGGTTGGCAAAAGTAAAGGGACAAAGAAGAGAGAAAAAGAGAGGGAGGCATGTGGTGAGTATTGGAGATGAAAAAATATGAGAGGGATGGGTGGTTATATATAGGAGAGAAAGAGTTTGAAGTATACAAGGATTATAAGTGAAGTATTTTTAAAAAGATAAATAGTAAATAAGAAAATTAATATTATATGGAATATATAAAAAATAGTTATAATAACAATTTAGTATATAAAAAGTTATAGGAATTTGAGAATAAGTGAAATATTGTTTAACATGATAATAATAATTTAGAATATATATATTAGTATATTGTATAAGATAAGAAGTGAGAATAAATAACTTATCGCCTTTGATATGAGAAGGTTTAGATATTTGAGAATAAATAGATGTCAGTAAAAGATATACTCTGAGTGATGTAGTAGTACAATTTATAGTTTGATAAAGAGAGGACTTAGGGTATATATTAAGTTCGACTTGCACAAACTCATAAAGAACTGGAAAAGTAGTAGAACAAGATAACTTGTTTGACAAAAATACACCAGAGAAGGTGTTGGAGAAGCCCCTTACAAGGTGTGGTGAATGCAGATGGAGAATATAAAGAATAATAGATATATAAGAGTAACAAGATTGAAAATTAAAGAAAACAGAATTAAGCAGAGAAGCAAGAATAAAGTTTGTAAATATTGTGACCAGAAGTAACTCACTTACTTGCCAGCAAAGAAGCGTTCGAGTATGAACAAGCCAGTCGCAACAATCAGAGTGATTGCCCGGGCCATGAACAGGTCGTGTAGAGTGAGCCGATATAGAAGAGACAAAGATCGACCATGGGAGGAACCGGTGGAGCTTGAATGTCGTACAAAGCCGTAGCCCCCCTTGTAATATATTGGCACAGTCAGAAACGAGAGACTGCTTAGAAACCAGGAAATTTGAGAAACCGGTTGCAAGCAGAATTCATAAAAGTCCGAGAGCAATTGCAGGAAATCCAGATTAAACATAGTCTGGAATGAACCCTAAAGCTAGGGATTCCATCCTCGAGTCGCAAACGAGAATCAGAAAGACTTGAAAGCAGACGTACACTGCTAAGAAGCAGAACCCTTCTAGAGAAAGTAAACAATAAGGAAAACGAATAAGCATAAAAGGCCAGAAACCCTAGTAACCAATATACACTCAGAAAAATTGCGTAAATCATGAAAGTATCATATAGTAAGAGGAAAAGAAACAATATTAATAAAAACACAGGAATTAGAGTAGGAGAGTTTGGGATGAAGTCCCTCCAAGAAGAGTCTCTAATATGCACGTTTCGTGCGAGAATGACCAAGAAAACCATATTTGTTGGTTCAACAATGTCTAGATCTAGAGTGGGAAGCAAGAAAGTAAGGGGACGAGTAGGATTCGCCGATAAAGACTCTTTCATGCCATAGATCACAACAAGGAATAGCCACGGGAGGCTATGTCGATCAGAGAAAGGACCTCCAATAAAGCTTTTGGTAGAAACCCTAAATCTATTGGCAGAAACCCTAGTGTAGGGTGGTAGTGAAACAGATCTTTCACGATCAGATGGTAGTAAAGATTTATGGCCTGCTGGTTTAAACAAGAACTCTTGCAGGCTACGGATCGTAACGAAGGGGAGCCATGGGAGGCCATATCGATATGGTAAAGGAGCACCAATAATGGTGTTGGCAAAAACCTTTTGAAGGGTGGTAAAGAGACCATGATCTTGTTAGCGGGGGAGTTTGAACAAGACCAATCATGGCCAGACAGAAGCAAGGCCAGTTTGTTGCCTTTTGATTTAGACTGATTCTCAGTCGTGTGTGTCGCGTGTCAAAAGTGCGCGTTTAGTGCAAGTGGACACATCGCAAGTAATAAGTATTAAGTATTTATCGAGTTATCGTCTCCTCAGTGACCGGTCTACTTAATATGCTTTCTTTATCTTCTTGCTTTGTAGAAAAATAAAAACACAAGTGAATGGGTGTGATTTATTAAACTAGAATAATTGAATAAAAATAACAAGGTCGAAATATCAGAGAGAAAGATGGGCCAGGATCCAGTTGTATTGTATTGTGGACTTGATTGACTTTTCTTTATCCAATGCAATCGCATATCTCTGCCTCGGCAGCACTGCAGTTTACTGCCTGGGCAGCGATAACGCTGTCCGCCGCGGCAATCCCTTGCTCGTGGGCAGACTTTACCAAAGTTCGGCAAAGTGTCATTGAATGACTCCGCTTATCCCTAAGTCAGAGTGCTATTGATGACTAGTCCGTAGAAACTGTTGATTGTTTCGACATTGAGTTGCACTGGCCTGCCGCGGCAGTGAACAAAAAGAGAGTCTTTGCTGGGCCCATTAGCGTAGAACTCCCGTACTAATGTGGCGTTTGCCTGGGCAGGTTGCAAACAGAATACTTCCCAATTTTGGTACTTGATTCTGTCGAACAAGTAGTGTTCGATACCATAGTTCTCTTCGTCCGCGTGCTAGAACCCTTGTTGTTCCCAAAGTTGCCTTGCGATGAATGATCGATTGAATCGTTCTTCAACGTTGGCTGGGGCGAATCTTTTGTAGGTTGCCATCAAGAAAGAGAGAATTTAGTTCTTGGAGGTTTTCTTGAAGAGAAAACTGGAAAATCAGAAGGGATTAGTATGCAGAGAATAATTGAGAGAGGGATTGTTAAGGATACTAAAGAAAACAAGAAAGTAAAAGTGAATAGTTCAAGAGGAAGGAGTTTCTTATATAGGCCTCGGCCTTGTAACCGTTGAGATCACTAGCCATTGTAACCGTTTCCTTCTTCTGTCGTTTCCTTTTCTGCCGCGGCAGGGATCTCGACAGACTAGCCGTTACACTTTTCTGCCCGTTGAGACTGCTGCGGCTCTGACACTGTTTTACTGCCTCGGCAGAGTTCCTGCTGTGAACTATTTTTCCCTTATCTTTTTATTCCTAAATAAAAATTTAAACACACAAAAGAAAAATACTGAAAACGAAAATAATTAGAAAAAATAAAAATAAACTACTAACCCTAATATAATAAAGAAAAGAAAAAGGGAGAGGTTAGGTTACTGGTGGAGAGCATGTGAATGCATCTCCCAAAATTATTTTCTCCCTTAGGCCCAAATTATGTATCGGTTGTGGGCCGCTCCTTAGTGCTGTCTGTCCATCCATCTTAGTCTTGATTTTCTTGCCGAATATCCTACCGAGCAGACTGCCCAGGCAGGATATCTTATTGTCTATTATGTGGATGGCCTTACATTCCTCTGGATCGTTATACCTTTTTAAGTTGTGGAATGCATTGAGTTTGACTTGTTGGTCATTGACTCGCATAGTCAACTCTTCTTTTTCCATGTCAATCAATGTACGTCCAGTTGCTAGGAAAGGTCTCCCAAGGATAATCGGTGCGTTGTCATCTGCTTCACAATCAAGGACAAGGAAGTCGGCAGGAAAAATAAACTTGTCAACTCTTACCAGTATGTCCTCGATTTTGCCTTCAGGTTGCACATAGGATCTATCCGCGAGTTGGAGCATTACTGTTGTAGGCTTTGGCCTTCCAATTCCAAGCTTTTGGAAGACTCATTTAGGCATGAGGTTTATACTTGCTCCAAGGTCGCATAGGGCCTTTCCTTCATAACTCTTTCCTATCGCACAAGGTATAGTGAAGCAACCAGGATCTTTTAACTTTGGTGGCATGCGGTTATGCAGCATTGCCATGCATCCCTCGGTGGCAGCCACTGTCTCAAACTCACCTATTCGTTTTCTCTTTGATACCATATCCTTTAAGAACTTGGCATAATTGGGCATTTGTTCAATGGCCTCAACGAATGGTATGTTGATGTGGACTTGCTTCAAAATATCGAGGAACTTTTTGAACTGTTGATCCTATTTTTGTTTCTTCAACCTTTGCGGGAAAGGTGGTGGTGGTCTCATCTCATCCATTGTTTCCTTAGTTTGGAATCGTATACCTGACACCACTGGAATTTTTGCTGCCTCGGCAGACTGCTCAGGCGCTGCAGTGCTTGCTGCCGGGCAGTGTTGTCAGTCTCGGTTTGCTCAGCCTCTTCTTTTGATTGACCTGCCGGTTGGGTTTGGTTCTCTGGGATCTTCTCTTTCAACTGTAGACCACTCCTGGTAGTGATTGCTTTGCACTATTCATGGCTTAGTACCTTAGCAACCTCAGTATTGCTAGGTAGGCCTCCTTGTGGTCTAGTGTTTATACATTGAGCAAACTGCCCAACCTGAGTTTCCAGAGTTTTTATGGCCGCTTCTTGATTTTGTAGCCTCATCTCAGTCCTATTCATAAAGGCGTTGGTCCTCTTGATGAAATTACTATTTTCCACCATATATGACTTGGTTTTCATCATGAAGGCCTTTAACGTGTTTTCCAATGAATTGACCGGTTGCTGCTGCATCTGCTGCTGCGACATCGGTTGTTGGACTTGCTGCTGCGACATTGGCTGCTGAAATCCCGATGGTTGGGTGATTGGGTTTAAGGCATTATTTGGGTTATTCCGTGATAAGTTTGGATGCCTCTTCCATGACGGGTTGTATGTATTGGACATCACATTGTTGCGGTTGTAGTTCCCAACATACATACCAGTTTCTTGATTCATGCAGTCAACGGAACTGTGGTTTCCTCCACATAAATCACAGTATGAATCAATTACCTTGACCTCACGGGTATTGTGTTGTAACTGTAGGTTTTGCACCATCTTGGTAAGAGAGGCCAATTGTGCTGCCACTGAACTTGATGAATCCAATTCATGTACCGTGGCTTGGCGTCTTACTCCTCCTCGCCTAGATGTAGGAAATTGAAAGTCATTCCTTGCGAGTTTATTCAAAATTTCGATAGCTTCCTCGAGTGCCTTGTCCAGGAGTGTGCCGTTTGCCGAGGCATCCAACATCATCCTTGTCGGGGCATTCGTGGCGTTGTAAAACATTGTCACTTGTGTCCATAAGGGAAATCCATGCAGCGGACACTTGGGCAATAGTTCTCTATAGCGTTCACATGCCTCGTACATTGGTTCGTCTTCAGCCTGTCGGAAAGAAGTAATTTCATTACGAATTCTATCATATAGATTAGTAGGGTTAAAACGAGTAATGAAATCACGACATAGTTCACTCCAGGATCCAATAGATCCCGCTGGAATGCTATTCAACGAAGCTTTCGCCCTATCCCTCAGTGAATAGGGGAATAGCTTTAATCGCAAGACATCTTCATGGACTCCTTGGATTTTGAAAGAGTTGCAAATCTCCATGAAGGATTTGAGATGCTGCCTTGCGTCTTCAGTTGCAGACCCACCAAATTGTCCAATTGTATTTAACATGTTGAACATAACAGGTTTAAGTTCAAAATAGGCTGCTTCAATCTCGGGTGTAACGACTCCTAGGTTTAGTCCATTTAAGTCCTCCTCCAAGAAATCTCTGACAGTCAGCTGCCGCGGCCCAGGTGGCGGCGGTAGACAATCATTGCCAGCAAGTATGTTTTGTCCTGCCTGAACCTCTGCCATGACTCCTCGGATTTGTCTCCTCAACCTTAACCCTATTCTTTCAATCTTAGGATCTAACTCGTATAAGGGGTTGGTTGGATTGGCCCTGGTCATACACCAAGAAAAACAAAAGTAAAATAAAAATAAAAGTAAAAAGAAACAAGAAAATAAGGAAAACAAAATTTAGTTGCTAGTCCCCGACAACAGTGCCAAAAACTTGTCGCGCGTCAAAAGTGCGCGTTTAGTGCAAGTGGACACATCGCAAGTAATAAGTGATAAGTATTTATCGAGTTATCGTATCCTCAGGGACCGGTCTACTTAATATGCTTTCTTTATCTTCTTGCTCTGTAGAAAAATAAAAACACAAGTGAATGGGTGTGATTTATTAAACTAGAATAATTGAATAAAAATAACAAGGTCGAAATATCAGAGAGAAAGATGGGCCAGGATCCAGTTGTATTGTATTGTGGACTTGATTGACTTGTCTTTATCCAATGCAATCGCATATCTCTGCCTCGGCAACACTGCAGTTTACTGCCTGGGCAACGATAACGCTGTCCGCCGCGGCAATCCCTTGCTCGTGGGCAGACTTTACCTAAGTTCGGCAAAGTGTCCTTGAATGACTCCGCTTATCCCTAAGTCAGAGTGCTGTTGATGACTAGTCCTTGATGATACCTCCCGGCGTGAACCAATTATACTCACCAACCAATCTCACACTTCTTTTAGCCGCTGAAACTCTTAACTTATCCCTAGGCCGAGTTAGTATTTCGCGATTGAAACACCGTACTTACCCCTTTCGTGAATCTAACTCTCCCGAGTCTAGATAAATGGATTACTCACAAACTTCCCTCCCGAGCTTGAATGCAAGAACAATGAATAACAAAGGATAAGCAAACCTTGATAATCTTTATTGCATTGAATGAAAGATAAAGTACAATCTCCTCTCACAAATACTCCACAACCTTCACCTAAACCCTATGAAGGTTTTAGAACGTGATGGAGAGGAAAGAAGCAAGAGTAGAAGTCGGCTCTCCCTAGGTATTTCGATGTCTATTACATTGGGTGGCTAGGTCTTTATATAGGCTAGACCTAGGGCAAACCTTTTCCTAAGTAGAATACAACTTGGAGTAGGGAACAAGTTAAGTACATAATAATAATATGTTTCCAAGTTTATATTCGGCTAAGGGGCTTTCCCGCGTGGTCTTCCTTTGGGCTTTTCCTTGTGCTAGCCAGCTCCGATCAATGGGCTTCAAGTCCAGACACGTTTCTTGGATTTTTGTCTTTCCATCGCGTATCACTTTGCTTCATGTCTTCCTGCTGCTGCCTCGGCATCAGGTCTTGCCTCGGCCTTGTCTCTGACGTGGCACTGGTTTTCCTGCACAGATATGAACACGCAGTAAAACGTGCCTTTTCTATAAATATTATCTATTTAAGTATAACTTCTAAATATATCACATTAGGCACATGCATTGGTTCAAGTGGGTGAATATTTGGTGATAAATGCCGATAAAAGGAGTATAAAGTGATAGTGTGTTGAGCACTTATCACACCCCCAAACTCGAATTATTGCTTGTCCTCAAGCAATGCAAATCATCAATTTGCCGAACTCTACTCTCTCTTGGTCTTACATGTCCATCTATTCTCCCCACCATAGCTAGGCCTATCTTTGAGCCTTAACCATTCGGCTACCTAAGAATTTGCCTAGAAACAAACTATAGGATTGTGAGTGTGTGCATTTTTATGGACAAATTGATTAAAGGCTTTGTTAGATAAACTCTAAGTTTAAGACAAATAGACATTGGTTAAGTCTTCTCTTCTTTTCCAAACCCCAAATCTTGAGCCGGTTTCGGGCACCTCAAAGACTTGTGTTTTTCTTTTCATAAAAAATTTTTTTGTCTTTTCTTTTTGATATTCCTTAATACATACTAGAGCCAATTTCGGGCACCTCTAGCATGAAGAAGTGATTTTCTAGAGCCGGTGGTAGTCCAAAAATCTAAGTCTTTATCACCTAAGTTCATTAAAAGAATTCCTATAATCCACAAGTCCCAAAAGTGTTTAAAGCTCTTCCTATAGTAAGCTTCTAAGTTTTCATCCTTAAGCATCCTAAGGTTAAGCCCTCTTAACAGAACCTAAACATGGTAAGGAGAAAGATTTTTATAGCCTTAAAGAATAAACTAAGGCAATACTGATGATGGGCAGTGCAAGAATGTAGGCAGTTAATTCAAGTAAGGCGGGGAGCATAAAAATAAAAAAAAATCACTGGGCTTAAAGCGTACATTTAACTGAGTAAAATGCTCTAAAATTGGGTTTAAAGCGTACATTTTCAATTGGGTTTTACAGTAAAACCGTTGAAATTTTAACTGAGTAAAATGCTATAAAATTGAGATTAACCTGTATAATCAGATTTAAAAGCCTAAAATTAAATATTTTAACTCATAAAATTTGGATTAATCTAATTTTATGATCGTTTTGTTGGGTTTAAATCGTACATTTTTAATTGGGCTTTACATTAAAACCGTTCAAATTTTAACCGAGTAAAATGCTCTAAAATAGAGATTAACCTGTATAATCAGATTTAAAAGCCTAAAGTTAAATATTTGAACTCATAAAATTTGAATTAATCTAATTTTATGACTGTTTTGTTGGGTTTAAATCGTACATTTTTAATTGGGCTTTACAATAAAACCGTTGAATTTTTTTTTGAAAGCAAATCGTTGAAATTTTAACTGAGTAAAATGCTCTAAAATTAAGATTGATCTGTATAATCAGATTTAGAAGGCTATAATTAAATATTTGAACTCATAAAATTTGAATTAATCTAATTTTATGACTATTTTGTTGGGTTTAAATTGTACATTTTTAATTGGGCTTTATAGTAAAACCGTTGAAATTTTAACTGGGTAAAATGCTCTAAAATTGAGTTTAACATGTATAATCAGATTCAGAAGTCTATAATTAAATATTTGAACTCATAAAATTTGAATTAATCTCATTTTTTGACCGTTTTGTTGGGTTTAAAGCGTACATTTTTAATTGGGCTTTACAGTAAAGCCGTTGAAATTTTAACTGAGTAAAATGCTCTAAAATTGAGATTAACCTGTATAATAATATTCAGAAGGCTATAATTAAGTATTTGAATTCATAAAATTTGAACTAATCTAATTTTATGACTGTTTTGTTGGGTTTAAAACGTACGTTTCTATTTGGGCTTTACAGTAAAACCGTTCAAATTTTAACTAGGTAAAAAGCAAAAAAAAAATGAGATTAACCTGTATAATCAGATTCAGAAGCCTAAAATTTAATATTTGAACTCGTAAAATTTGAATTAATCTAATTCTATGACTGTTTTGTTGCGTTTAAACTGTGCGTTTCTAATTGGGCTTTACTGAAAAACCGTTGAAATTTTAACTTTGTAAAATGCTCTAAAATTGAGATTAACCTGTATAATCAGATTTAGAAGCCTAAAATTAAATATTTGAACTCATAAAATTTGGATTAATCTAATTTTATAACTGTTTTGTTGGATTTAAAGCGTTCGTTTCTAATTGGGCTTTATAGTAAAACCGTTGAAATTTTAATTGAATAAAATGCTCTAAAATTGAGATTAACTTGTATAATCAGATTCAGAAAGCCATAATTAAATATTTGAACTCATAAAATTTGAATTAATCTAATTTTATGACTGTTTTGTTGGGTTTAAATCGTACATTTTTAATTGGGCTTTACAATAAAACCGTTGAATTTTTTTTTTGAAAGCAAATCGTTGAAATTTTAACTAAGTAAAATGCTCTAAAATTAAGATTGATCTGTATAATCAGATTTAGAAGGCTATAATTAAATATTTGAACTCATAAAATTTGAATTAATCTAATTTTATGACTATTTTGTTGGGTTTAAATTATACATTTTTAATTGGGCTTTATAGTAAAACCGTTGAAATTTTAACTGGGTAAAATGCTCTAAAATTGAGTTTAACATGTATAATCAGATTCAGAAGTCTATAATTAAATATTTGAACTCATAAAATTTGAATTAATCTCATTTTTTGACCGTTTTGTTGGGTTTAAAGCGTACATTTTTAATTGGGCTTTACAGTAAAGCCGTTGAAATTTTAACTTTGTAAAATGCTCTAAAATTGAGATTAACCTGTATAATCAGATTTAGAAGCCTAAAATTAAATATTTGAACTCATAAAATTTGGATTAATCTAATTTTATAACTGTTTTGTTGGATTTAAAGCGTTCGTTTCTAATTCGGCTATATAGTAAAACCGTTGAAATTTTAATTGAATAAAATGCTCTAAAATTGAGATTAACTTGTATAATCAGATTCAGAAGGCCATAATTAAATATTTGAACTCATAAAATTTGAATTAATCTAATTTTATGACTGTTTTGTTGGGTTTAAATCGTACATTTTTAATTGGGCTTTACAATAAAACCGTTGAATTTTTTTTCGAAAGCAAATCGTTGAAATTTTAACTGAGTAAAATGCTCTAAAATTAAGATTGATCTGTATAATCAGATTTAGAAGGCTATAATTAAATATTTGAACTCATAAAATTTGAATTAATCTAATTTTATGACTATTTTGTTGGGTTTAAATTATACATTTTTAATTGGGCTTTATAGTAAAACCGTTGAAATTTTAACTGGGTAAAATGCTCTAAAATTGAGTTTAACATGTATAATCAGATTCAGAAGTCTATAATTAAATATTTGAACTCATAAAATTTGAATTAATCTCATTTTTTGACCGTTTTGTTGGGTTTAAAGCGTACATTTTTAATTGGGCTTTATAGTAAAGCCGTTGAAATTTTAACTGAGTAAAATGCTCTAAAATTGAGATTAACCTGTATAATAATATTCAGAAGGCTATATTAAGTATTTGAATTCATAAAATTTGAACTAATCTAATTTTATGACTGTTTTGTTGGGTTTAAAACGTACGTTTCTATTTGGGCTTTACAGTAAAACCGTTCAAATTTTAACTAGGTAAAAAGCAAAAAAAATGAGATTAACCTGTATAATCAGATTCAGAAGCCTAAAATTTAATATTTGAACTCGTAAAATTTGAATTAATCTAATTCTGTGACTGTTTTGTTGGGTTTAAACCGTGCGTTTCTAATTGGCCTTTACTGAAAAACCGTTGAAATTTTAACTTTGTAAAATGCTCTAAAATTGAGATTAACTTGTATAATCAGATTCAGAAGGCTATAATTAAAAATTTGAACTCATAAAATTTGAATTAATCTAATTTTATGATTGTTTTGTTGGGTTTAAATCGTACAATTTTAATTGTGCTTTACAGTAAAACCGTTGAATTTTTTTTGAACAAAAACCGTTGAAATTTTAACTGAGTAAAATGCTCTAAAATTGAGATTAACTTGTATAGTCAGATTCAAAAGCCTAAAATTAAATATTAGAACTCATAAAATTTCAATTAATCTATTTTTATAACTATTTTGTTGGGTTTAAATCGTACATTTTTAATTGGGCTTTACAGTAAAACCGTTGAAATTTTAACCAAGTAAAATGCTATAAAATTGAGATTAACTTGTATAATCAAATTCAGAAGCCTAAAATTGAATATTTGAACACATAAAATTTGAATTAATCTAATTTTTTGACTATTTTGTTGGGTTTAAAGCGTGCATTTCTATTTAGGTTTTACAGTAAAACCGTTGAAATTTTAATTGAGTAAAATTCACTAAAGTTGAGATTAACCTGTATAATCAGATTCAGAAGTCTAAAATTAAATATTTGAACTCATAAAATTTGAATTAATCTAATTTTATGATTGTTTTGTTTGGTTTAAAGCGTGCGTTTCTATATGGGCTTTACAGTAAAACCGTAGAAATCGTAACTGAGTAAAATGCTCTAAAATTGAGATTAACCTGTATAATCAGATTCAGAAGGCTATAATTAAATATTTGAACTCATAAAATTTGAATTAATCTAATTTTATGACTATTTTGTTAGGTTTAAATCGTACATTTTTAATTAGGCTTTACAATAAAAGCGTTGAAATTTTAACTAAGTAAAATGTTCTAAAATTGATATTAACCTGTATAATCAGATTCAGAAGCCTAAAATTAAATATTTGAAAACATAAAATTTGAATTAATCTAATCGTATGACTTTTTTGTTGGGTCTAAAGCGTGCATTTCTAATTGGGTTTTACAGTAAAACCGATGAAATTTTAACTGAGTAAAATATTCTAAAATTGAGATTAGCCTGTATAATCAGATTCAGAAGCCTAAAATTAAATATTTGAACTCATAAAATTTGAATTAATCTAATTAAATGATTGTTTTGTTGGGTTTAAAGCGTGTGTTTCTAATCGAGCTCTATAGTAAAACCGTTCAAATTTTAACTGAGTAAAATGCTCTAAATTGAGATTAACCTGTATAATCAGATTCAGACGCCTAAAATTAAATATTTGAACTCAAAAAATTAGAATTAATCTAATTAAATGATTGTTTTATTGGATTTAAAGCGTGTGTTTCTAATTGGGTTTATAGTAAAACCGTTCAAATTTTAACTATGTAAAATGCTCGAAATTGAGATTAACCTGTATAATCAGATTCAGAAGCCTAAAATTAAATATTTGAACTCAAAAAATTTTAATTAATCTAATTAAATGATTGTTTTGTTGGTTTTAAAGCGTGCGTTTCTAATTGGGCTTTATAGTAAAACAGTTGAAATTTTAACTAAGCAAAGTGCTCTAAATTGAGATTAACCTGTATAATCAAATTCAGAAGCCTAAAATAAAATATTTGAACTCATAAAATTTGAATTAATCTCTTTTTGTGACCGTTTTGTTGGGTTTAAAGCGTGTGTTTCTAATTGGGCTTTAAAGTAAAACCGTTGAAATTTTAATTGAGTAAAATGCTATAAAATTGAGATTAATCTGTATAATCAAATTCAGAAGACTATAATTAAATATTTAAACTTATAAAATTTGAATTAATCTCATTTTGTGACCGTTTTGTTGGGTTTAAAGCTTACATTTTTAATTGGGTTTAACTGTAAAACTGTTGAAATTTTAACTAAGTAAAATGCTCTAAAATTGAGATTAACTTATATTATCAGATTCAGAAGGCTATAATTAAATATTTGAACTCATAAAATTTGAATTAATCTAATTTTATGATTGTTTTGTTGGGTTTAAAGCGTGCGTTTCTAATTGGGCTTTATAGTAAAACCGTTTAAGTTTTAAATGAGTAAAATGATATAAAATTGAGATTAACCTGTATAATCAGATTTTGAAGCCTAAAATTAAATGTTTGAAGGCATAAAATTTGAATTAATTTAATTAAATAATTGTTTTGTTGGGTTTAAAGCGTGCGTTTCTAATTGGGATTTATAGTAAAACCGTTCAAATTTTAATTGAGTAAAATGCTCTAAATTGAGATTAACCTATATAATTAGATTCAGAAGCCTAAAATTAAATATTTGAACTCAAAAAATTAAAATCAATCTAATTAAATGATTGTTTTGTTGGGTTTAAAGCGTGCGTTTCTAATTGGGCTTTATAGTAAAACCGTTCAAATTTTAACTGAGTAAAATGCTCTAAATTGAGATTAACCTACATAATCAGATTCAGAAGCCTAAAATGAAATATTTAAACTCATAAAATTTGAATTAATCTCATTTTGTGAATGTTTTGTTGGGTTTAACGCGTTTGTTTCTAATTGGGCTTTACAGTAAAAACGTTGAAATTTTAACTGAGTAAAATGCTCTAAAATTGAGATTAACTTGTATAATTAGATTTAGAAGGCCATAATTAAATATTTGAACTCATAAAATTTGAAATAATCTAATTTTATGTCTGTTTTGTTGGGTTTAAAGCGTGCGTTTCTAATTGGGCTTTATAGTAAAACCGTTGAAATTTTAACTGATTAAAATCTCTAAAATTGAGATTAACCTGTATAATCAATTCAGAAGCCTAAAATTAAATATTTGAACTCATAAAATTTGAATTAATCTAATTAAATGATTGTTTTGTTGGGTTTAAAGCGTGCATTTCTAATTGGGCTTTATAGTAAAACCATTCAAATTTTAATTGAGTAAAATGCTCTAAATTGAGATTAACTTGTATAATCAGATTCAGAAGCCTAAAATTAAATATTTGAACTCATAAAATTTGAATTAATCTAATTTTATGAATGTTTTGTTGGGTTTAAAGCGTGGGTATCTGATCCACTCTTGGTACTTTGCCTGATTGTAAGATTTGTTATGTACTTAGAGACGCAAATGTTGTAGCCCATGTCTTGGCTTCTAGGGCTCTACGTTCTTTTCTTTCTTGTTTTTTTTTTATAACTTTCCCGATTTTATTCAGGCTACTGTAAACTCGGAGATGTGCTCCTCTTTTCCTCAATAAAACCATTGGTACTCTTTTCCCCATAGGGGCCAACTCACCTCTTGAGGTGACTGGCTATAGGTTTTTTTTAATGAGGCCCTTTCCTTCAGAAAAAATCGAAGGAGTTCACTATAAAACATATTTAGACATGCACGCTTTTGACCCAACAAAAGATTAGCAATATGATATTAAATAAAATTTATGTGTTTAAATAGTTAATGATTTGTGCACGCCCAAACTTAGTTTCTGCCCATACCTTAAGTCACACAATTTAGATCAGAGAGTTCTATTTAATCCTCTTTATTTACTCAATTCATGTGCTACACTCACTTGCTATCTCATATTATATACCTATAATGTTTATTTCCTTATATTACTATTGATAACTTAGTAATTAGCATTGAACCACAACTTTATCTAGCTTATATTATGCATAATTAATATTCAACACATGTTTAGTAACATCATACTTATTAGTTTAAGTTGTTTATTTGCAAGTTATGTTAAACACAACTTAAGGGACTATTGGCAAGCTCCGTTTTAGCTCAAATGCACCATTTAAGCTCAAAACAAAGAATCATTGTTTGAGGTACTTACCTGTAACCCCTTATTTTTAACTTAAGGAACACGACAGGTTAAAAATGTTGCTTTTAAAACTTTTATGTCAAGTAATTGCAAAAAGTGATTTAAAACCAAAATTGTAAACCAAAAGATAAAAATATAGTTAAAAGTAAATATTTTGATATAAAATTAATAGGTTTAAATAACTAATTCTATGCATGAGGTTTAAATACATCTCAATTCCTAATAATCCCCCAAAATTTTTTGTAAATAAACGTACTAAAAATGGTAATAAACTGTATACGAGTGAGATCTCCGAGTACCAACTTCTAGGGCCAGATATCTGGAAAAAAAAATAAACTAAAAGAATGAGCTATAAAGCTCAGTGTGTCTCTAAAGTGCAGACAAACATCACGATATCACTCAGTTCACAATCACATGCATAATATATATATTCACAGTAAATAACACAATGAGTGATGAATGCAATGTCAAAAAGTATGTAATCCCATACTCCAAACGCCAATTACAGTGGTGGCAAAGCCAACCGGTCACAGTGGAGGTAGTTCCCCAGAACCCCTCACCCCTTATTTCGCCAAACACAGTTGTGGTAAGACCACCTTCCTCCGTACAATCCCTCCCCATGCACATGATTATGCAATCAATATCACAAAAGTCTCATCACAGATATTCATATAATATACGAGGCACACAATTCCGATAATCTGTTGAATGCAAGGTCACAGAAAATGTAGTCCCATACTCCAAACGCCAATCACAGTGGTGGCAAAGCCAACCGGTCACAGTGGAGGTAGTTCCCCAAAACCCCTCACCCCTTATTTCGCCAAATACAGTTGTGGTAAAACCACCTTCCTCCGTAAAATCCACCCCATGCACATGTAATGCAATCAATGTTAATGATCTCAAATGTCTCATCACATATAATCGTATAGAATATGAAACACACAATTCAGATAATCTGATCATAGTATCACAAGGAATCTCATGATCACAGTATCACAATAAACAGTTAATCACAAAACACAAATCTAGCACTGAAAGAGAACATACATTTAAATTCATTTAACAAAAGGACATAAAGAAGCACACCTTTAACACAAGAAGAAATCACACATTTGAATTCATTTGTCAATAGCACAGAAAGGAACCCACATTTAATGCAAGAAAAAAGAACACATTTAACACAAGAAGAAAACACACATTTAAATTCATTCAACAATAGCACAAAAAGAAATACACATTCAACACAATAAGAAATAGATTAAATCTAGGAAGTTAACGTTAAAAACTTTACCCTCAAAACCAATTTAATTTATATTATTTCATAATAATTGTAAAATATTTAATTACTTAATAATTTATCAAAACAAAAGTTAAAAATTATAACTAAAAATTGGTAATTTAAGAAGAGTTAAAATTCCTAAAATAAATTATCTCATAAACTTATTAAAATTAACATTATAGTCTGATGGTTCAAATAAAATACCCGAATGTAAGAAAAATATTTATGTATACTGAAAATAACCTTAATTCCCAAATATATTAAAGTTTCTAAAATAGTAATAATAAAATAACCAGATAAAGTATGAGATTCTTCAGGTACCACATTGTCTAAAGTTCAAAGATTTGTAAGAGGAACTAAGATGGAGTAACCTAAAGAACTTAGTGTATCTCTAAGGTATAGATAAAAACCACAAAACACAGTTTATAAAATTATTTCTCAAGAGTAATATTTTAGAAAACAATGCAAAACAAGTTGTATGACTGATGTCGTAATTTATCCAATCTCAGTCCTAATCCTAAATCATAATTTATCCAAAAACACAATTTTACAGGGTTTAAAATCATAATTACTCATAAAAGTATAAGATATCAAAATCCGAAAAGTTTTATATATGCAATCAAAGACACAATACAAAAATTTACACATGACAGCAAAACAAGATTATTTTTCAAAGAATAAAATATTAAGCATGTCACACAAAAAAATATATATTTTTGAAAAACAAAACAAAACAAAACAAATGTAGCACCAGTAAGAGAACACACCTTAGCCAAAGCGACTCAAATTACTGAATAACATGGTTTTGAACTCGAACGGAAATAAAGAGTGAGAACAAAAGGCTTTAGAGAATCTTGATAAAAGAAAATAATGTAGGGTTTTCTCTTTGATCATACTATGTATTTATAGAGAAAAAATAATTGATTCCAACTTAGAATTAGAATTCTACTAAACCATAAAAAAATTAATAAAATAATAATAAAAAAAGATTATAGAATCTTAAAAGGATTTTTCCTTCTTCGAAAGTAATTTCAAATAATATATATAATATTAAACAAAGAGTTTTGATAAAACAATAATTAAAATAAAATAATATTTTCAATAAAAAGATTGAATGTAGGAAAACTCTTAATAAAAATAATAATAATAATTAATCTCAATAAAAATAGAATTCAATTTAAAAGAAAATTATTTATCCAAAAGTCATCAAATTTCAAAACATCACTTTAACTTTTAATTTTTAAATTCACATTTATAACTTTCAAAACTTTATAATCTTATCTCAAAAAATTTCCCTTAAATTTAGAAAATCAATATATATAAAAAAAACTCAAATAAATTAGGATTTCAAAAATTGAGAATATAAAAATTAGGGGTTTTAATTAGGGATTTCAAAATTAAGGTTTTAAAATTAGGAATAATTTTTGGGGTATTACATTACCAGCTTCCGATCAGCACCAAAATGTACCAAACACTCCTAAGCAGCACAATGAAGTGGATGCTAGCTTCGTTCCAACTCACGAATCCAGAATGAGCTCAAAATGACAAATGGTGAATTTCTGTCCATATGGGATTCGGATCAGCTCCTACACACTCTTATGGATTAAGGAGAGTATTATGTCCCTAAGGATCAATTCACTCAGCTAGGGGGTTAGCTGTTCAGCTCAAATCATCACTCAAAGTTGGTGAACTTTCAGCTAGCTAAATCAGCTAGCTAGCTTAGCTCAACCCAACTCATCCAGCTCATCTTAGCTCACCCTACAACCTTCAGCTCAACCATGAAAGGACATCTTCCCTCCCCAAGAGACACAATCGACCAGTCATGGAGGGAAACATGTTTGGGCGCCAAAACAAAGAGATAACACTCTTCATTGGGCAGATTCATGAAGGTCCACTTGTTTGCCATTTTCGAGCAGGATCCAAGTAGAACTGGGTTTCAATGTCTTCATGAAAGTTGTTCCCCTATCTCTTATCTTTCCAATGCATGTTGAATCGCATCAATAAGATATCTGAAACTCGAGATATGTACAGATTATTGAAGACTGTGCATGCTGGAATTTTAAACCGAAAAGTTCCGACAACTCTTGGAAGGAGACACCATTCAACCGAAAGGTTAAGGAGGGAGAAACCACCAATTGAACAAACACCAAGGACACTATTCGGCCACCTTTTCAATGGGAAATGTCCCTTGGCCACACCCTTTTATTTCCTATAAGACAACTTTGAATCAGATTTTTTATTTTGTGATTTAATCTCTCAATCTTATTCTTTTAAGAACTTTATTGATAACATCGCAAAAAGGCTATATTTAGAGCCTTTTCATACATGAGCATCTAGATGCATTTAGAATCATAACATATCATGCAGTAGATAGTTATACCTTGGCATTTATGGTGCGGAAATAGATGCTATTTTACAGGGAAGGTAGTATTTTGGCTGATGATGTGCAGGTAAAGCAAAGCTGGGAGCAAGGGAGATTTGTTATGGCATTTGCAGAAGGATGGCAAAGAAAAAATGCCATGGCAAATATGGAAGTATTTAGAGCTGTAGAAAAAGACAAGAAGATATTTTGCAAAGGAGTGTTAGCTGGTGCTATACAGGCTGGCTGTAACCACCTTGGGGGGACCACTGTCACCATGTTAGAAATGCCATCACGTGAATGGGGATGAAATAGAGAATTTCCCTAAACCCTAGGGTTTTCAACCCCCATTTTATAAGGAGTGGTGACCTAATAAAGGAATGAACTTTAACACGAAAAAGGGGAGACCTTTGGAGCTATTTTCGAGGCACAAGGAGAGCAAAAAACGGCGGAGAAAGCTTCCACCTTTCTTCCCCAACCACCTTCCGAAGGGTCCCTCCATTGATAGAGCTTGAAGGGTGATACGATCCTAATCAGCACCTATTTTCTCTATGGTTTGATCATATCATTGAAAATCTTCAAGACTGATTCTAAAGGAGTTCTACCTTACTTTATCTTCTATTATCTAATTTATGCATTCCATAATTTGACAAGCATGCTTTTTCTATTTAAGTGATGCTTCGTGATTGCACAACTACATCTTTATAATTATTCTAAGTCAGCGTATTCTTAATATTAGCTAAACTATATTGTTTCTAGCTCATTTCATCTTATTTCAATTCGTTTCAGCTTACATATTGTTTACTTATTGTTTCAGCTATTTTAAGTAAAGATAATAGTCCAAGGAAGCTTAAAGACATCAAGGGTATCTCAAATCTACTTGGAAAGGATTATGGTAGCTTGTAGCAGCTCAAGAATGACTAAAATGCAAAGGAATGCAAAGGAGCTCAAATGGAGGACTATTTCAACTCGTGAACTTAAAGCAACTATGTAGAGGAGCTCACGAACTTAAAGGCCTAGCTCAACCAGCTAAATTCAGGTACAGAAAACTCAAATTGGAAGCAAAATTTGAGCTAGCTAAGTCAGCTAGCTAGCTCAACTCAAGTCAGCTCACTCTTAGCTCAATCAGCTCATCTCAACTAGATCATCTCAACTCACCCTACAACCTTCACCTCAACCATGTAAGAACATGTTCCCTCCCCAAGGGACATAACCAACCAGCCATGGAGGGAAACATGTTTGGGCGGATTCATGATGGTCCACTTGTTTTCCATTTTCAAGTAGGATCCAAGTAGAAATGGGGTTTTGGTGTCTTCATGAAAGTTGTTCCCCTATTTCTTATCTTTCCAATGCATGTTGAATCGCATCAACCCGATATCGGGATCTTGAGATATGGCCAAATTACTGAAGACTATGCAGGCTGGAATTTTAAACCGAAAACTTCCAACAACTCTTGGAATGAGACACCATTCAACCGAACGGTTAAGGAGGGAGACACCACCAATTGAACAGACACCAAGGCCACTATTCGGCCACCTTTTCGAAGGGAAATGTTCCTTGGCCACACCCTTTTATTTCCTATAAATAGGACTTGAATTTTCATTTGTAAAACACACTATTCATATTATATAAAATTACTTGTGAGAATTTTATCTCGTTTAGTTCTTCCTATCAGGATTAGATTTTCTATAACCTAGTTTCTTCCTTGAGTATCTTTAAGATACTATTTCCATTTCACCATTCATTACATATCCTCTCATTCCATTCATCATTCCCAATCGTTTGTCATCACCACAAAACGTCCTAAACATCCATTCACCCTTATCAACACCACACATCCTTCCGCTTCCAAATCAGTCCCTAAACAATTCCTTTCATTCATTTCACCTATTCCTTTCATCCCTTATCATTAATTCTTTATTTTGCATCCACTTCTTGCGAGAGACCTCCTTCCTAGGTCCTACAATCAAAATGTGTTGTTCAGCATCTTCAAAAAGATTGGCCTACATCAAAGGAAGTGGCGTGCTAGCCACCCGAGAGGGGCTAACACGCTAAAGCTCCCATGGTGGTAGAAGAAGTCGGCGGTAGCGCGCACCGAGGGTGTCTTCCAACCTTTCCTTTTGCTTTATTTCATATATTTGAGAGGTTATGTGGATGTTTATGGATGATTTTTGTGGATAATGCTTGTCTTTAAACTTTCACACCACCATGCTTAGCTTTAATTTGGTGGATGTTTTTGTGGATGATTAACTCTTTATCTTTTTATGAATATTCTAGCTCATTATGTGTTTGTTTATTTGCTTTGCTCATTGTGTTTAATCATTTAAACATTGTAAGAGGCATGAGAGTGTCCGTTGTTTAGATGCATGCTAGGTGTTCGAGAGAAACCTACTCATAGGTCCTTAGTGTTCAAGAGAAATTAAGGGAGGATCTACGTGAGCAATGGGTTCTAGACTACAAATAGAGCCTAGTCTAACCTTAGGTGCTCGAGAGAGACTTAAGTGAGGGTTTCAACGACTAAAAGGAGTGTGCTTTATCGATAGGATAGATGTTACTGCTGAGACCGAGAGGAGATACCATGGCATTTAGACTGCTAGGTTCCTTTGACTCGAGAGAGCTGGAGCATCTAAGAAACCTCTGTCGAGTGAATAGACCACATAGTAGCTAGTTGTTCGTAGGAGTAAGGTTTAGAAGTCCATAAGAACCCCCATCAATCATTCCCAGTAAGACTCATCAATCAAGGATCATTACATCATATTGCTTACTCATGTTCTCTTATCTTACTTTTGCCTTGGCATTTACAAAGTGTTCCTCTGTTTTTTCTGATTACTTTCAATCACATTCCCATACTCTTTGCACACTGTTATCATACTGCCACCATGCCATCACTTTCCATTCCATTTTGCCTTGACAATTTTAGTTGCTTGCATTCTGAAATTATCATAGCATTTCACCATTACACCTTCACCGTACATAATCATTTCCATTTGTTTATACCACTATTTTTATTTTCCTTTAATTTAATGACACCTTTTTGCCTTAACAAAGTTGACTTACACTTACATCGATCCTCGTGGGAATGATACTCACTCAACCTTTATTACTTGCATGACTGTGTATACTTGCACATATGTTAGCGTAATTTATAGTACACACAGACGCACACCATTTATCGACTTATCATCATCTCTTTGATTTGTGGCGTCACCCTCCATCCTTTATACTTTAGATTTCTGGAATTACATTTCCAAGAGGTCTAAGTGCACCTACCACCCTCAGAGTTGCAACTAGATTGGGTTTATGTTCCTATAACATAAGTTCAACCTTTGCCCCTTTGAATACTATCATTTCAGCATCCCATAATCACCATACACCTTCCATTTCGTCCACCATTCTTCACTAGCCCTTAACATATCCTTCCATATCATTCCCTTCACCAAAAAACTTCTTTTTCATGTAAACAATACACCATAACATAACCTCTTCTTAAATCATCATTATCTTATTTGCAGCATCTTTTAACATTCTTTTGTTCAGGAAACAAGCATGATATAAGGCTTGCTTGCATTCTATGGTCTGGGAAGTCAAAGCTTCTCTCTACAAGCATAATTGGAGTGTTGGAGCATATCACTTAATTAAGGGTTTTTGAACCTAATTATACAACATAATCAAACATTTTAGCTTTTCACATTGTTAAAATTCAAACGTGTTCACTATAAAGCCCATTTAGACAATGATGCTTTTCACCTAAAAAAATATCGCAAAATGGTATTAAATCAAATTTTATGAGTTAAATAGTTAATTATGGGCTTTTGAACCGAATTATAAAGCTTAATCATAAATTTTTAGCTTTTTACTCAGTTAAAATTTGAACTGGTTCACTATAAAGCCAATTTAGACATGCACGCTTTAGACCCAACAAAATATTCGCAAAATGATATTAAATCAAATTTTATGAGTTCAAATAGTTAATTATGAGCTTTTGAATCTAATAATACAGCCTAATCTTACATTTTTAGCTTTTTACTTAGTTAAAATTTAAACGAGTTTACTATAAAGACCATTTAGAAATGCACGCTTTTGACCCAACAAAATGACCGCAAAATGATATTTAATAAAAATTTATGAGAGCAAATAGATAATTATGAGCTTTTGAACCTAATTAATAAACCTTAATCATAAATTTTTAACTTTTTACTCGGTTAAAATTCGAACAGGTTCACTATAAAGCCCATTTAGACATGCACGCTTTTGACCCAACAAAACGTTCTCAAAATGATATTGAATCAAATTTTATGAGTTCAAATAGTTAATTATGGGCTTTGAACCTAAAAATACAGCTTAATCTTATATATTTAGCTCTTTACAATGTTAAAATTCTAACGGGTTCACTATAAAGCCCATTTAGACATGGATGCTTTACACCTAACAAAATGATAACAAAATGATATTAAATCAAATTTTATATGTTCAAATAGTTATTTATGGGCTTTTGAAACTAATAATATAGCTTAATCTTATATTTTAGCTTTTTACACGGTTAAAATTTAAACGGGTTCACTATAAAGCCCATTTAAATATGGATGCTTTTCACCTAACAAAATGATCGCAAAATGATATTAAATTAAATTTTATGAGTTAAAATAGTTAATTATGGGATTTTGAACCGAATTATAAAGCTTAATCATAATTTTTTAGGCTTTTACTCAATTAAAATTCGAACGGCTTCACTATAAAGCCCATTTTGACATGCACGCTTTTGACCCAACAAAACATTCGCAAAATGATATTAAATCAAATTTTATGAGTTCAAATAGTTAAATTTGTACTTTTGAATCTAATAATACAACCCAATCTTACATTTTTGGCCTTTTACTCGGTTAAAATTTGAAAGAGTTTATCATAAATCCCATTAGACATGCGCGCTTTTTACCCAACAAAATGACGGCAAAAAAGATATTAAATCAAAACTTATGAGAGGAAATAGTTAATTATGGGCTTTTGGACTGATTTATAAAGCTTTATCATAAACTTTTAGCTTTTACTCAGTTAAAATTCGAACGAGTTCTCTATAAAGCACATTTAGTCTTTCACGCTTTCTACCCAACAAAACAATCATTGAATGATAATAAATCAAAGTTTATGAGTTCAAATAGTTAATTAAGGGTTTTTGAACCTAATTAAACAACATAATCTTGCATTTTTAGCTTTTTACAAGGTTAAAATTAAACGGGTTCACTATAAAACACATTTAGACATGAATGTTTTTCACATAACAAAATAATCGCAAAATGATATTAAATCAAATTTTATGAGTTCAAATAGTTAATTATAGGCTTTTGAACTAAATTATACAACTTAATCTGAAATTTTTACCTTTTTACTCAGTTAAAATTCGAACGGGTTCACTTTAAAAACCATTTAGATATGTATCCTTTTGACCCAACAAAACATTCGCAAAATGATATTAAATCAAATTTTATGAGTTTAAATAGTTAATTATGGGCCTTTGAATCCAAAAATACAGCTTAATCTTATATTTTTAGCTCTTTACACTGTTAAAATTTGAACGGGTTCACTATAAAGCCCATATAGACATGGATGCATTTCACCTAACAAAATGATATTAAATCAAATTTTATGAGTTCAAATAGTTAATTATGACCTTTTGAACTTAATAATATAGCTTAATCTTACATTTTTAGCTTTTTACTCTGTTAAAATTTGAACGAGCTTATCATAAAGCCCATTTAGACGAGCATGCTTTAGACCTAACAAAATGACCTCAAAATGATATTAAATCAAAATTTATGAGTGAAAATAGTTAATTATGTGCTTTTGAATCGAATTATAATGCTTAATCATAAATTTTTAACTTTTTACTCAATTAAAATTCGAACGGGTTCATTATAAAGCATATTTAGACATGCACGCTTTTGACCCAACAAAACGTTAGCAATATGATATTAAATCAAATTTATGAGTGCAAATAGTTATATAAAGGTTTTGAACCTAATTATACAACATAATCATACATTTTTAGCTTTTTATAAGGTTAAAATTGAAGTTGGTTCACTATAAAGCCCATTTAGACAAGCATGTTTTTCACCTAAGAAAATGATCGCAAAATGATATTAAATCAAATTTTATGAGTTCAAATAGTTAATTATGGGCTTTTGAATCTAAAAATACAGCTTAATATTATATTTTTAGCTCTTTACACTGTTAAAATTCGAACGGGTTCACTATAAAGCCCATTTAAACATGGATGCTTTTCATCTAACAAAATGATCACAAAATGATATTAAATAAAATTTTATGAGTTCAAATAGTTAGTTATGGCTTTTTGAACCTAATAATATAGCTTAATCTTACATTTTTAGCTTTTTACTCGGTTAAAATTTGAACGAGTTTATCATAAAACCCATTTAGACATGCACGCTTTTGACTCAACAAAATGGTCGCAAAATGATATTAAATCAAAATTTATTAGAGCAAATAGTTAATTATGTGATTTTTAACCGAATTATAAAGCTTAATCAAAATTTTTTAACTTTTTACTCAGCTAAAATTCGAACGGGTTCACTATAAAGCATATTTAGACATGCATTCTTTTGGCCCAACAAAACGTTAGCAATATGATATTAAATAAAATTTTATGAGTGCAAATAGTTAATTAAGGGTTTTTGAACCTAATTGTACAACATAATCGTACATTTTTAGTTTTTTACACGGTTAAAATTCAAATTGGTTCACTATAAAATGCATTTAGATAAGAATGTTTTTCACCTGACAAAATGATCGCATAATAATATTAGATCAAATTTTATGAGTTAAAATAGTTAATTATGGGCTTTTGAACCGAATTATAAATCTTATTCATAAATTCTTATTTTATACTCGATTAAAATTTGTACCAGTTTACCATAAAGCCCACTTAGACATGCACGCTTTTTACTAAACAAAACAATTGCCGAACGATATTAAATCAAATTTTAAGAGTTCAAATAGTTAATTAAGGGTTTTTGAACCTAATTAAACATCATAATCTTGCCTTTTTAGTTTTTTATATGGTTAAAATTAAAACGGGAACACTATAAAACCCATTTAAACATGGATGTTTTTCACATAACAAAATAATCGCAAAATGTTATTAAATCAAATTTTATGAGTTTAAATAGTTAATTATAGGCTTTTGAACTAAATTATAAAACTTAATCTTAAAATTTTTACCTTTTTACTCAGTTAAAATTTGAACGGGTTAACTATAAAGCATATTTAGACATGCACGTTTTTGACCGAATAAAACATTCGCAAAATGATATTAAATCAAATTTTATGAGTTCAAATATTTAATTATGGGCTTTTGAACCTAATAATTCAGCCTAATCTTACATTTTTAGCATTTTACTCGGTTAAAATTTGAACGAGTTTACCATAAAGCCCATTTAGACATGCACATTTTTGACCCAACAAACGACACCAAAATGATATTATGATGCGCTCCAACTCTCCAAAGATGCTTGTAGAGAGAAGCTTTGATTGCCCGGA
This sequence comes from Abelmoschus esculentus, assembly GCA_035048815.1. Lineage (NCBI taxonomy): Eukaryota > Viridiplantae > Streptophyta > Magnoliopsida > Malvales > Malvaceae > Abelmoschus > Abelmoschus esculentus. The sequence goes on from JAUCBN010000055.1 coordinate 8,172,554, forward strand.
CCTTAGAATGCAAGCAAGCCTTGTATCACGCTTGTTTCCTGAATAAAAGAATGTTAAAAGATGTTGGAAATAAGATAAGGATGATTCAAGAAGAGGTTATGGCGTTAGGGTATTGTTTGATGAAAAGGAAGTTGTTTTGGTGATGGGAATGTGTGGGGGATGTTGATGGTTGATTAGGGAAGGAAATGGAGGTGTTTAAGTGAAGTAAATGATATGGAAGGATAAATTAAGGGCTGGTGAAGAATAATGGGCGAAAATGGAAGATGGATGGTGTTTATGTGATGTTGGAATGATAGTATTCAAAGGGGCAAAGGTTGAACTTATGTTATAGGAACATAAACCCAATCTAGTTGCAACTCTGAGGGTGGTAGATGCACTTAGACCTCTTGGAAATGTAATTCCAGAAACCTGAAGTATAAAGGATGGAGGGTGATGCCACAAATCAAAGAAATGATTTGATAAGTCGATAAAGTTCTTAAAAGAACAAGAATGAGAGATTAACTCACAAACTAAATAATCTAATTTAAAGTTGTGTATTCAAATGCCAAAATGGTTACATATTTATAAGAAATGAAAGGGTGTGGACAAGGGACATTTCCCTTTGAAAGGGTGGCCGAATAGTGGCCTTGGTGTCTGTTCAATTGGTGGTGTCTCCCTCTTTAGCCGTTCGGTTGAATGGTGTCTCCTTCCAATAATTGTTGTAACTTTTCGGTTTAAAATTCCAGTCTGCACAGTCTTTAGTAAATTGGACATATCTCGAGTTCCCGATATCGGATTGATGCGATTAAATATGCGATGGAAAGATAAGAGACAGAGGAACAACTTTCATGAAGACACCAAAGTCCAGTTCTGCTTTTATCCTGCTCGAAATCGGCACACAAGTGGACCATCATGAATCTGTCCAATGAAGAGTGCTATCTCTTTGTTTTGGCGCCCAAAACATGTTTCCCTCCATGGTTGGTCGGTTGTGTCTCTTGGGGAGGGAACATGTCCTTCCATGGTTGAGATGAAGGTTGGAGGGTGAGCTAAGATGAGCTGGATGAACTAAGGTTGAACTGGTTTGAGCTGAGCTAGCTAGCTGAGCTAGCTAGCTGAAAGTTCACCGTCTTTGAGTGATGATTTGAGCTGAACGGCTAACCCCCTAGCTCAATGAACTTATCCGTAGGGCCATAATACTCTCCTCAATCCATAAGAGTGTGTAGGAGTTGATCCGAATCCCATATGGATCGAAATTCACCATTTGTCGTTTTGAGCTCATTTTGGATTCGTGAGCTGGAACAAAGCTAGCATTCACTTCATTGCGCTGCCTAGGAGTGTTTGGTACATTTTGGTGCTGATCGGAAGCTGGTAAGTGCCTCAAACAACGATTCTTTGTTTTAAGCTCAAATGGTGCATTTGAGCTAAAACGGAGCTGGCCAATAGTCCCTTAAGCTGTGTTTAACATAACCTGCAAAGAAACAACTTAAACTATTAAGTAGATGTTATTAAATATGTGTTGAATATTAATTATGCATAATATAAGCTAGATAAACCTGTTGTTCAATACCAATTACTAAGTTATCAATAGTAATATAAGGACATAAACATTATAGGTATATAATATGAGATAGCAAGCGAGTGTAGCACATGAATTGAATAAATAAAGAGTATTAAGTAGAACTCCCTGATTGGAATTGTGTGACTTAGGGTATGGGCAGAAATTAAAGTTGGGCATGCACATATCATCCCCTCCTTCTTTTGGGCGATTTGTCCTCAAATCGAACCCCTTGGTGTTGGAATCTCCCTTAGCAATGGGAATGACATGGTTTTGCCGTGCATGGCCTTCTAACTCCTTGAGTTTCTGAAAAGAAGATGAGAACGTTTTGGCTTCTTTTGGGTTAGCAAATTTAGAAGTGATCACGGGATGTGTCAAAAGACATTCCCTAATCAACTTGATGCTGCCAGACACCTTTTCTTCCTTAGGTCTTCCTTCTTTAAGCTTGGTTTGGATCTTCTCTTGTTTCCAAGCTTCCACACTTTGTTTCATCAGAATCTGGTCACTTTGCACTTGTTTTGGCGTCATAGGTGCAACACTATCTTCTTGCCTCCATGCTTGAAGATGAACTGATTGGTGTAACAATCATGCATCGTTCTTCGATCATATTGCCATGGCCTTCTAAGTAAAATGTGACTTGCTTGCATAAGAACTACGTCGCACAAAACCTCATCCTTATATGAACCAATAGATAAAGGGACAAAAACCTGTTTGGTGACCTTTAATTCCCCCGAATCATTGAGCCATTGGAGTTTATATGGGGCTGGATGCTCTACCTCTTTACACTGTTAAAATTTGAACGAGTTTACCATAAAGCCCATTTAAACATGCATGCTTTTGACCCAATAAAATAATCCCAAAATTATATTAAATTAAAATATATGAGAGCAAATATTTAATTATGGGCTTTTGAACCGAATTATAATGCTTAATCATAAATTTTTAGCTTTTTACTCAGTTAAAATTCGAACAGGTTCACTATAAAGCATATTTAGACATGCACGATTTTGACCCAACAAAACGTTAGCAATATGATATTAAATTAAATTTTATGAGTTAAAATAGTTAATTAAGGGTTTTCAACCTAATTATACAGCGTAATCATACATTTTTAGCTTAGTACACGGTTAAAATTCTAACGGGTTCACTATAAAGCCCATTTAGACATGGATGCTTTTCACCTAACAAAATGATCGCCAAATGATATTAAATCAAAATTTATATGTTCCAATAGTTATTTATGGGCTTTTGAACATAATATTATATTTTTAGCTTTTTACACTATTAAAATTCAAACGAGTTCACTATAAAGCCCATTTAGACATGGATGCTTTTCACTTAACAAATAATCGCAAAATGAAATTAAATCAAATTTTATGAGTTAAAACATTTAATTATGGGCTTTTGATCCGAATTATAAAGATTAATCATAAGTTTATTAATTTTTACTCAGTTAAAATTCGAACGGGTTCACTCTAAAGCCCATTTAGACATGCACGCTTTTGACCCAAGAAAGCGTTCGCAAAATGACATTGAATCAAATTTTATGAGTTCAAATAGATAATTATAGGATTTCGAACCTAATAATACAACTTAATCTTATATTTTTAGCTTTTTACTCGGTTAAAATTTGAACGAGTTTACCATAAATCCCATTTCATCAAGCACGCTTTTGACTCAACAAATGACCGCAAAATTATATTAAATCAAAATTTATGAGATGAAATAGTTAATTATGGGCTTTTGAATCGAATTATAAAGCTTAATCATAAATTTTTAGCTTTTTACTCAGTTCAAATTCGAACGTGTTCACTATAAAGCCCATTTAGACATGCACACTTTTGACCCAATAAAACGTTCGCAAAATGATATTGAATAAAGTTTTATGAGTTCAAATAGTTAATTATGGGATTTTGAACCTAATAATATAACTTAATCTTATAATTTTAGCATTTTAATCTTTTAAAATTTGAATGAGTTTACAATAAAGCCCCATTTAGACATGCACGCTTTTGACCCATCAAACGACCGCAAAATGATATTAAATCAAAATTTATGAGATCAAATGATACATGCATGAGAAGACTAAATCAATGCACATCGGACAGAAAGCAATGCATGAGATGAACAACTTGAATATTTCTTTTGGAGAATAAATGTTATTGAGTATATTTTTGCATGTATTGTTTGCTTGTGAATTTTAGAAGTGTTTCAACACAATCTTCTCTAGAGATTGCTGGTGATTCTTTCTTCACACTCTCTCTTGCCTAGGTAATTGCATCTAGGAGGGTTCCTAGGACACAACAACCATCACTACACTATCAAACCTTCTTCATCTTCAACCAAACACCACAATTTCATTCACCACACCGATTCCATACCACATCATCAAATTGTTAATTATGGGCTTTTAAACCGAATTATAAAGCTTAATAATAAGTTTTTAGCTTTTTACTCAGTTAAAATTCGAACTGATCCACTATAAAGCCCATTTTGACATGCACATTTTTGACCAAAAAAAACGCTCGAAAATGATATTGAATCAAATTTTATGAGTTCAAAAATTTAATTATGGTCTTTTGAATCTAATAATACAACCTAATCTTACATTTTTAGCTTTTTACTCGGTAACAATATGAACGAGTTTACCATAAAGCCCATTTTGACATGCACACTTTTAACCCAAAAAAATAACCGCAAAATGATTTTAAATAAAAATTTATGAGAGAAAATAGTTAATTATGGGCTTTTGAACCAAATTATAAAGCTTAATCATAAATTTTTTAGCTTTTTACTTAGTTAATATTCGAACGGGTTCACTATAAAGCTCATTTAGACATGTACGCTTTTGACCCAACAAAACTTCGCAAAATGATATTGATTAAAATTTTATGAGTTCAAATAGTTAATTATGGGTTGAACCTAATAATACAACTTAATCTTATATTTTAGCTTTTTACTCGATTAAAATTTGAACGAGTTTACCATAAAGTCCATTTAGACATGCACGCTTTTGACCCAACAAAAAGATCGTAAAATGATATTAAATCAAAACTTATGAGAGAAAATAATTAATTATGGGCTTTTGAACCGAATTATAAAGCTTAATCATAAATTTTTAGGTTTTTACTAAGTTAAAATTTGAACAGGTTCACTATAGAGCCCATTAAGACATGCACGCTTTGAACCCAACAAAACGTTCGCAAAATGATATTAAAATCAAATTTTATGAATTCAAAACGTTACTTATGGGCTTTGAACCTAATAATAAAGCTTAATCTTATATCTTTAGCTCTTTACACTATTAAAATTAGAACGGGTTCACTATAAAGCCCATTTAGACATGGATGCTTTTCACCCAACAAAATGATTGTATGATATTAAATCAAATTTTATATGTTCAAATAGTTATTTAGGGGCTTTTGAACCTAATAATATAGCTTAATCTTATATTTTTAGCTCTTTACAAGGTTAAAATTCAAACGGGTTCAGTATAATCGCAAAATGATATTAAATTAAATTTATAAGTTAAAATAGTTAATTATGGGCTTTTGAACCGAATTATAAAGCTTAATCATAAGTTTTTAAAATTTTACTCAATTAAAATTCGAACTGGTTCACTATAAAGGCCATTTAGACATGCACGCTTTTAACCAAATAAAACATTTGCAAAATAATATTAAATCAAATTTTATGAGTTCAAATAATTAATTATGGGCTTTTGAATATAATAATACAGCCTAATCTTATATTTTAGCTTTTTACTCGGTAATAATTTGAACGAGTTTACCATAAAGCCCATTTTGACATGCACGCTTTTGACACTACAAAACGTTCGCGAAATGATATTGATTAAAATTTTATGAGTTCAAATAGTATGTTATAGGCTTTTAAACCTAATAATACAACTTAATCTTATTTTTTTAGCTTTTTACTTGGTTAAAATTTGAAGGAGTTTACCATAAAGCCCATTTAGACATGCACGCTTTTGACCCAACAAAAGACCGTAAAATGATATTAAATCAAAATTTATGAGATCAAATAGTTAATTATGGTCTTTTAAACGAATTATAAAGCTTAATCATAAATTTTTAGCTTTTTATTCAGTTAAAATTCGAACGGTTTCACTATAAAGCTCATTTAGACATGCACGGTTTTGACCCAACAAAACGTTCGCAAAATGATATTGAATCAAATTCTATGAGATCAAATAGATAATTATGGGACTTTGAACCTAATAATACAACTTAATCTCATATTTTTAGCTTTTTACTCGGTTAAAATTTAAATGAGTTTACCATAAAGCCAATTTAGACAGGGACACTTTTGACCCAGCAAAGCGTTCGGAAAATGATATTGAATCAAATTTTATGAGTTCAAATAGTTAATTACGGACTTTGAACCTAATAATAAAGCTTAATCTTATATCTTTAGCTCTTTACACTGTTAAAATTCGAATGGGTTCACTACAAAGCGCATTTAGACATGGATGCTTTTCACCTAACAAAATTATCGTAAAGTGATATTAAATCAAATTTTATATGTTCAAATAGTTATTTATCGGCTTTTGAACCTAATAATGTAGCTTAATCTTATATTTTTAGCTTTTTACACGGTTAAAATTCAAACGGGTTCACTATAAAGCCCATTTAGACATGGATAATTTTCTCCTAACAAAATGATCGCAAAAAGATATTAAATAAATTTTATGAGTTAAAATAGTTAATTATGGGCTTTTGAACAGAATTATAAAGCTTAATCATAAGTTTTTACATTTTTACTTAATTAAAATTCGAAAGGATTCACTATAAAGCCCATTTAGACATGCATGCATTTGGCCAAACAAAACATTCGCAAAATGATATTAAATCATGTTTTATGAGTTCAAATAGGTAATTATGGGCTTTTGAATCTAAAAATACAACCTAATCTTACATTTTTAGCTTTTTACTCGGTTACAATTTGAACGTGTTTACCATGAAGCCCATTTAGACATGTACGCTTTTGACCCAAGAAAACGTTCATAAAATGATATTGAATCAAATTTTATGAGTTCAAATAGTTAATTATGGACTTTTGAATCTAATAATACAACTTAATATTATAATTTTAGCTTTTTACTCGGTTAAAATTTGAACGAGTTTACCAAAAAGCCCATTTAGACATGCACGCTTGTGACCCAACAAACGACCGCAAAATAATATTAAAATCAAAATTTATGAGATCAAATAGTTAATTATGGACTTTTAAACCGAATTATAAAGCTTAATCATAAATTTTTAGGTTTTTACTTAGTTAAAATTCGAATAGGTTCACTATAAAGCCCATTTAGAAATGCACACTTTTGACCCAACAAAACGTTCGCAAAATGATATTGATTAAACTTTTATGAGTTCAAATAGTTAATTATGGGCTTTTGAACCTAATAATACAACTTAATCTTATATTTTTAGCTTTTTACTCGAATAAAATTTGAAGGAGTTTACCATAAAGCCCATTTAAACATGCAAGCTTTATGCATGCACTAAGGCCCTTACATCTGATGGGCTTACGTTACCACATGGCCCGATGACAAGAACAAAGTCAAGACAACTCAAAGACAAGATACATTCAGCAGTCCAAGATTTTGTAAACAAGGGTTTGCAAGCCTTAATTGACGAATCAAGCATTGAATGAAGAAATTCTATGTCCTGAAGCTTTCAAGAACACTTGGGTGACAAAAAGCTACATTGATGGTTCAAGAACCCAAATGCCTTAAAACATATTTGAGGCCCAAATAAACTATATATATTAAATAAATAAAATCTAGAGTGATCAGCTCCATGTGCTGATTTTAGGAATATCTTTTTATTCAATTTTCCATATGTTTTAATTCATATTTTCCTAAATAATTGTTGATCCCTTCTAATTAACTATCTATGTTCTGATTTTTAGGGATTAAATAGTTATTTCTTAGGGTGTTTTGCTGATTCTTTTAGGCTATAAAAGGAGGCAACCTATTCTCTTGTAAAAGACACAATTTGAATATTTCTTTTGGAGAATAAATGTTATTGAGTACATTTTTGCAAGTATTGTTGCTTGTGCCTAAGAAGCTTGTCTTCAACATGATTTCCTTCTAGTTTTTGTGGAAAAAGCCATCTTCACACTCCGGATTGCCAAGATAATCAATTCTTGGAGGGTCGGTTAGAGCCTATCATGGAGTTTGCTTGATCAATTGCGATCAAGAGGGTTCCTAGGACATAAATCTATTCCACAATCCATCCTACTCACAGCAATTCCACAATCCTTTTCAAATAAGCTTGCTACTTTTTTATCAAATTCTTTACACCATTGTCCATTTATTCTAATATTTTCTTTTGTTATTGCGTTTTATCTTTATTACGCTGCCATATCCTATCACTTGGTATCAGATTTGGGGCGATTCTTGGTTTTTCCATAAAAAATAGAGAAAAAAGAGGAAAATACAAAAAAATCGCAAAAATCAGTTGAATGAATTTGAAGCCCAAACTTTCCAGATCAAATCTATAACATTTGAGGAGTCACCACACAAAAATTCATAATTTTTGGGTATTTGAAACCCTCCAAACAAAGTATATCATTTTTCTGCTCATTTTCAGGCCTTTTGGTGTGTATTTTATTCTTCTTTCTATTTTCTTTTATTCTTAGTAATTAGTTCTTCTTTGTTTTTACCTTTTATTGATTCTTACACATCATCTAACACCTTCTTGTCTCTTGTGTTAGTAGGATTATCAAGTTGCATACTTTTCTTCCTCCTTGCAACTACATTCATTTGGTGTCTTTCCTTCCTTGGACTCCTAGTGCTTTTGAATTCTTTGTTAGGGTTAAAATTCCACTAAATATTAGTTTTAAATCGTGGCAGGACAGTTTTAAAGACGTACAAGATTAGTTCACTTGCCTCTTTAAGATTTACTTTTTTTTGGAGTGATAAGTAAGGTTTCTTGTTTTTTTTCTTTTATTTTCTTGTTTACTTTAAATTTTCTTTGACTATTGTGTTTTCAGGATGTCAAGCAAAAGCACATATAAAGATATAGCACAAACATCAGCGAATCTTGAAAGCATTGTAAATGGTTTATCAAAACTGATTGCAACAATGAATACGAGATTTGAACACAATGATTTGGTGTTACAAACTCTCACCCAAACCATAGCAAGCATGAATACTAATCGAGAGGTGCCAACCGATGGAAACTCCTCAACAAATAGTGATGGGCATCAAACTAGGCGTCCACTACGACAAAACCTTCCTCCTTGACGCCTACCTGTTCGCGACCGTCCACAACTACAACAAACTCGCTTTTGACCGAACAAAATGATCAAAAAATGATATTAAATCAAAACTTATGAGATCAAATAGTTAATTATGGGCTTTTGAATCTAATAAAACAAAACTTATGAGATCAACATTTTTAGCATTTTACTCGGTTAAAATTTGAACGAATTTACCATAAAGCCCATTTAGACATGCATGCTTTTGACCCAACAAATGACCGCAAAATGATATTAAATCAAAATTTATGAGATCAAATAGTTAATTATGGTCTTTTGAACGAATTATAATGCTTAATCATAAATATTTAGCTTTTTTTCTCAGTTAAAATTCGAACGGGTTCACTATAAAGCCCATTTAGACATGCACGCTTTTGACGCAACAAAACATTCGCAAAATGATATTAAATCAAATTTTATGAGTTCAAATAGTTAATTATGGGCTTTTGAATCTAATAATACAACCTAATCTTACATTTTTAGCTTTTTACTCGGTTACAATTTGAACGAGTTTACCATAAAGCCCATTTTGACATGCACGCTTTTGACCCAAAAAAATGACCGCAAAATGATATTAAATCAAAATTTATGAGAGAAAATAGTTAATTATGGGCTTTTGAACCAAATTATAAAGCTTAATCATAAATTTTTTAGCTTTTTACTTAGTTAATATTCGAACGGGTTCAAAGCCCATTTAGACATGCACGCTTTTGACCCAACAAAACGTACGTAAAATGATATTGAATCGAATTTTATGAGATCAAATTGATATTTATGGGATTTTGAACCTAATAATACAACTTAATCTCATATTTTTAGCTTTTTACTCGGTTAAAATTTAAACGAGTTTAACATAAAGCCAATTTAGACATGCACGCTTTTGACCCAACAAAAGACCGCAAAATGATATTAAAGCAAAATTTATGAGATCAAATAGTTAATTATGGTCTTTGAACCTAATAATAAATCTTAATCTTATATCTTTAGCTCTTTCTACTGTTAAAATACGAACGGGTTCACTATAAAGCCCATTTAGACATGGATGCTTTTCACCTAACAAAATGATCTTAAAATGATATTAATTCAAATTTTATATGTTCAAATAGTTATTTGACGTGAGCACATCAATGCAAGCACAATATGATCCGGAGTTCTTGCCACAAGGACCTATTACTCGTTCTAAGGCAAAGAAATTCAGGGAAGTACTTTTCCTTACTTGTGCTTCAATTCCAGATTCATTTGATAATGTTTATGCCTTAGAACATAGGCTTTATAATGTGTTGCATGCTGATATGTGACATATTAGACTATACTACTTATTATATATGTTTAGGTATGTATATATGCTATTAAGTATGTTTTAAGGTTTGGTTTGATAGTGTTTATTATGTTTCTAACTTATTTATACGTTCTTGTGTGTTTTTGAATAAGTTTACAAGTGTTTCAACCTTGTGTTTTACGAATGGATCCTTGTGCTGTTTTCCAGTATAGGTAAACAGAGGTGTACCAGTGAGTTACGAAATGGATTCTTGTGCTGTTTTCCAGTATGGGTAAACAGAGGGTCCCAGTGAGTGACGAAATGGATTCTTGTACTGTTTTCCAATATAAGTAAACAGAGGTGTACCAGTGTAAGAGCAGGCCAAACACAACCCTCTTTTGGAATGATGGACGACAACAAAGGATAAGGATGAGGGGTTTCTCATTCAAATTCAAACAAATAACACATGTTTAATGTGTTTTATGAGCCCAAACATGTGGCTGATATGAATGGAGCCTAGATGCAAGTTATTAAGCATTTGAATTTAATTTCAGCCAAGTATTCATATTCGGCCAACTCCTTTCATTCTCCTATATATTCTGAAATTTTTGTAAAGACAAGGTTACACATTTTTGAATAAAAATTATATTTGAGAGTTTTCTCTTATTTGGTTCTTTTTAGAACTTTTTTGACATTCAAACTTGTTTTTGATTGTCAAATTCTTGATACTTTTGGTTCCTAGATCTCTATCTAGAGGGTCCAAGTCCTTTTGACGTTAAACAGATTCGATTCGGGTTTGCTCAGTATATTGTCCAGGTTCTTTCGAGTTTAGCGTGTCCAATTCGATCCAACAACTTTCTTCACCATTGTTGAACGTTCAAGTTGCTGCCATGGATGTTTCTTGAAGCATTCATCTTCCAGTTTGAATATCATTCAAACGTTCAAACTTTTCTGTTCTTTATTTTTTTTCTCGTTTTTATTTTTCTTTCCATTGTTTTCCTATCTTGGTAAACAGTGAAAAATCTCGTTCCAGCGTCAACTTTTCTTATCTCTTTCATTTTTCGTTTTATTTTACTTCATTGTTTTCCTATGTAGGTAAACAATGTAAAAATTCTCTTCAAATGCCCAAGTTATTATACTTATTTCCTATATAGGTAATCAGTGTAAACACTTGACTGTTTATGTTTTTCGTTTGCAGGAACTTACTTACAACATTCCTAGATCCGCAACTTACGAAGAAAGTCCGTTTCGACAGGCTACCTCGTATCATATGGTAATAAGAGCTTAGGTTCGGATTTGTTCTACTTTTTCTACAATTTAGTACAAAAGAAAAATACAAAAAAATAAATTTCGAAAAATTCAAAAAAAATGTCGAAGTCAAAGTTTGACTAAAAAAATCAAAGTCAAAGTCAAAAAAAATAGAAAAAAAATTCGAAAATAAAAAAATAAAAAAAATCAGATTCAAATATTGCAAAGAAATTGAAAAAAAGAAAGTGTATTCTTATTGTAAAATCAAGATGAATGTACAAGTTCTTCTACTATGTGATTCGATGTGCTTGGAAATCAACCGGAACGAATTGTTCTTGTTTGTTCGGTGATAGGAGCGTTGTAAAGCACTTTCTTGTAGTAAGAATTACATTCCCATCTTTTTATTTCCTTTTTGCCAATTTCCAGCCCTTTTACTTTTGTTTCTTTTTTTTTCTCTTTGTTTTATCTTCGTTTTCCCTTATTTGTGTTTCTTGTTAGTAACACATTTGTAACAGGTTTGAAAATGTTGGTTTAGTCCTTTAAAGAACTGAAAATTGAGAAATTGTAAGGGAAAAAGGCACTGAGTGTTGTGAGAACAGAAGGGGAGACAAAAAGAGCCATTCAAGCATTCTCCCGAGTGAAACACGAGCGCTGAGTGTTACATTTTGAGTGCACATTTTTCTTTGGAGTGAAAACCGAGAGGTTTTGTGAGTGTGCAGTGAGGACTTTTATTTTTGTTTTACTTAACTCGTTATTTGTGCTTCTTTGTGTTTTCTTTTGTTTTAATATGACAGGGTCAGATGATCGTAGTCATGGTGGAGACCAACCACCAAATTTGCAAATGCAGGCTTTTACGCGTACTATGCAACGTCTATTAGAGAATGCATTAGAGCCTTTGCAGTCTCGTTTGGACAAGATAGATGGGGGTGGTTCCCAATCTGTCCATAATGAGAATCATGATGAAAATGACGTTGAACAATCACCACGGATGAATCAACGACCAGGATGTGTAGTTGATGATAATATTTCTAACATAAAAGTTGTTATACCTTCTTTTCAGGGACGTTCAGATCCAGATGCTTATCTGACATGGGAAAGTAAGGTTGAACACGTTTTCGAGTGTTACAATTACTCGGAACAAAAGAAAGTACGACTAACAACTTTGGAGTTTGTTCACTATGCACTATTGTGGTGGGATCAATTATTGGTTAGTCGACGACGTACGGGTGAAGGACCAGTGAGAACATGGGACGAAATGAATCGTATCATGCGGAAACGGTTTGTTCCTTGTCACTATCATCGTGATTTATTTCAGAAATTACAAACTTTGAAACAGGGCAATAGGAGTGTCGAGGACTATTTCAAGGAAATGGAGATGTCCATGATGCGTGCGAACATAGTTGAGGATCGTGAAGCAACTATGGCTCGGTTTATGGCAGGTTTGAATTCTGAAATTGCTAACGTTATTGAATTGCAGCATTATGTCGAATTGGATGACATGGTGCATATGGCGATGAAAATTGAGCGACAACAACGTAGAAAAGTTTCTACTCGAGGTAATATTACTCCATTTAAATCTTTTACGAATCCATTATATACCCCTAACCATGCTAGGAAACAAGCACCACAAGCGCCACGTCGGATTCAAGAACAAGGCGAGTCCAGCAAACCAAAGCCTTCCATTGTTGATAATGGGCGTGGTAAACAAAAAGTAGTAGTACAGGAACGATCGAGAGATATTCAATGTTTTAAGTGCCTTGGTCGAGGACATGTTGCTAGCCAGTGTCCTAATCGTAGGGTTATGTTGATGCGAGATGATGGAGAGATCGAGTCAGATTCTGAAGAAGAACCACATGAGACCCTTGATGAAGATGATAAAGAAGATGTCCTAGAAGTTGCTGAGACGGGTAAGGTAATGGAAATTATGGTTGTTAAACGTAGTCTGAGTGTGCAACAGGTTCAGGATGAACAACAACGCGAAAATATCTTTCACACGCGATGTAAAGTTCAAGATAAGGTATGTGTTGTGATTATTGATAGCGGTAGTTGTACTAATGTTGCCAGTTCAGTGATGGTTGACAGGTTAGGTCTCAAGACGACAAAACATCCGAATCCTTACAAATTGCAATGGTTGAATGACGGTGGAGAACTTAAAGTAACAAAACAAGTTGTTATACCGTTTTCGATTGGAAGTTACAAGGACGAGGTCCTTTGTGATGTTGTGTCGATGGATGCTACTCACCTTCTTTTGGGACACCCTTGGCAGTATGACAAGAAGGTTATGCATGATGGTTTTACAAATCGATACTCTTTTATGCATGCAGGTAAGAAGATTACTTTGGCTCCTTTGACACCGAGTCAAGTGATGGAAGATCAAGCAAGCTTGAAAAAGAGTAAGGAAGCTGCAAAGGAGAAGAAAAAGATGAATGTTTATGCAAGCAGTCGAGAAATCAGAAAATGTCTTTCCTCTCACCAATCTTTGTTTATTTTAATGTTTAAAGATTATTGTTTATTGACTGACTTTCCTTCTGATTTGCCTGCATCAATTGTTTCCCTTTTGCAGGAATTTAAGGATGTGTTTCCGGAAGAAACACCGAGGGGATTGCCACCTCTTCGTGGCATTGAGCACCAGATTGACTTTATCCTAGGTGCTACTATTCCAAATCGACCAGCTTATCGAACTAACCCTGAAGAGACAAAAGAGCTTCAAAGACAAGTGACAGAATTGATGGACAAGGGTTATATTCGAGAGATTTTGAGTCCGTGTGTTGTTCCGGTGCTGTTAGTAGTGCCAAAGAAAGATGGATCTTGGAGGATGTGCGTAGATTGTAGAGCTGTGAATCAGATTATAATTAAGTATCGTCATCCTATTCCTAGACTTGATGATATGTTGGATTGGCTTTGTGGAGCCGTCATCTTCTCCAAAATTGATCTAAAGAGTGGATATCATCAGATTCGCATGCGAGAAGGCGATGAATGGAAGACAACCTTCAAAACGAAGCTAGGTTTGTACGAATGGTTAGTAATGCCTTTTGGCTTAGCTAATGCACCTAGTACTTTTATGCGATTGATGAATCATGTTCTGCGATCTTTTATTGGAAAGTTTTGTGTTGTATATTTTGACGATATTTTAATTTATAGCAAGACTTTGCAGGATCATGTAGAACATTTGAGAGCTGTTTTGCAGACTTTGCAAGAAGAAAGATTGTTTGGTAACATAGAGAAATGTGTGTTTTGTACTGACAAACTTACATTTCTTGGTTATATTGTTAGTTCACAGGGTGTTGAAGTAGATCCTGAAAAGATAAAAGCATTTCAAGAATGGCCATGACCGACATCGATTACTCAGGTTAGATCTTTTCATGATTTAGCTAGTTTTTATCGACGGTTTGTTCCTAACTTCAGTTCTATTACCGCACCCTTAACCGGGATTATTAAGAAGAATTCTAACTTCTTATGGGGTAAAGAACAAGAAGATGCCTTTTTGAAAATTAAGGATTGTTTGACAAAGTCACCTGTGTTATCCTTACCTAACTTTGATAAAACTTTTGAAATTGAATGTGATGCTTCTGGAGTTGGTATAGGCGCTGTGTTAATGCAGGAAAAGAGGCCCATTGCATACTTCAGCGAAAAGCTTAGTGGAGCAACATTAAATTATCCAGTCTACGATAAGGAGATGTATGCACTGATTCGGGCATTGGAGACTTGGCAGCATTACTTGTTGCCTAAGGAGTTTGTGATTCACACTGATCATGAGGCTTTACGATATATCACAGGTCAGCATAAATTGAATAAGCGACATGCTAAATGGGTTAAATTTTTAGAGTCTTTTCCTTATATTATTCGTTACAAAAAGGGTAAAGATAATGTCGTTGCTGATGATTTATCATGTAGATATGTGCTTTTGAATTACCTTGATTCACATTTAATTGGATTTGCATATATTCGTGACTTGTATGTTGATGATTCTGATTTTAGAGATAAGTATAATGCTTGTGAGAAAGGTGCAGATGGAAAGTTTTACAGGCATGATGGTTATCTTTTCAAAGAAAATAGGATATGCATTCCACAGGGTTCGATGCGTGATATTCTGATCCGTGAAGCACATGAAGGTGGATTGATGGGTCACTTTGGAGTCACCAAGACGTTACAGACATTGAAAGAACATCTATTTTGGCCTAAGATGCGTAGAGACGTTGAAAGGTACTGTGAACATTGTGTGACATGTAAGAAAGCAAAATCGAAGGTTTCACCACATGGTATGTACTTACCTTTACCTATTCCTGATTCTCCTTGGACTGATATTTCTATGGATTTTGTTTTGGGATTGCCAAGAACTAGGACAGGTAGAGATAGTATTTTTGTTGTGGTTGATAGGTTCTCTAAGATGGCACATTTTATTGCATGCCATAAGACCGATGATGCTGTTAATGTGGCTAACTTGTTCTTTAGAGATGTTGTACGTTTGCATGGTATTCCTAGGTCGATTGTTTCTGACAGGGATGTAAAGTTTTTGAGTCACTTCTGGAGGACTCTTTGGAGCAAATTAGGTACGAAACTCATGTTTTCTACTACTTGCCATCCCCAGACTGATGGACAAACTGAGGTTGTTAACAGAGTTTTATCTACTTTACTTCGTTCCATCATTAAAAAGAATATCAAGACTTGGGAAGATTGTTTGCCACAAGTTGAGTTTTCGTATAATCATGCAGTACATTCTGCTACTAATATGTCACCATTTGAGGTTGTTTATGGTTTTAACCCTATTACGCCTCTAGATTTGTTACCTTTGCCACAAGAACAAGTGACGAACAGGGACGGTCAAGCAAAAGCAGAATATGTGAAGAAGTTGCATCAACAGGTGAAGGAGAATTTAGAACGAAGTACTCAACAATATGAAAAACAAGCAAACAAAGGAAGGAAGCGAGTCACCTTCGATGTTGGTGATTAGGTTTGGGTTCATTTTTGAAAAGAACGTTTTTCAGCCCAACGACGGTCAAAGTTATTACCAAGAGAGGAGATGGTCCTTTTCAGGTGTTGGCGAAAGTGAATGACAATGCCTACAGGATAGACTTACCGGGCGAGTACACTGTAAGTGCCACATTTAATGTTTCTGATTTAACCCCTTATGATGATTCTGCAGATTTGAGGTCAAATCCTTTTCAAGAAGGGGGGAATGACGTGAGCACATCAATGCAACCACAATATGATCAGGAGGTCTTGCCACAAGGACCTATTACTCGTTCTAAGGCAAAGAAATTCAGGGAAGTACTTTTCCTTACTAGTGCTTCAATTCCAGATTCATTCAATAATGTTTATGCCTTAGAACATAGGCTTTATAATGTGTTGCACGCTGATATGTGACATATTAGACTATAATACTTATTATATATGTTTAAGTATGTATATATGCTATTAAGTATGTTTTAAGGTTTGGTTTGATAGTGTTTATTATGTTTCTAACTTATTTATACGTTCTTGTGTGTTTTTGAATAAGTTTACAAGAGTTTCAACCTTGTGTTTTACGAATGGATCCTTGTGCTGTTTTCCAGTATAGGTAAACAGAGGTGTACCAGTGAGTTACGAAATGGATTCTTGTACTGTGGCTGATATGAATGGAGCCTAGATGCAAGTTATTAAGCATTTGAATTTAATTTCAGCCAAGTATTCATATTCGGCCAACTCCTTTCATTCTCCTATATATTCTGAAATTTTTGTAAAGACAAGGTTACACATTTTTAATAAAATTATATTTGAGAGTTTTCTCTTATTTGGTTCTTTTTAGAACTTTTCTGACATTCAAACTTGTTTTTGATTGTCAAATTCTTGATACTTTGGGTTACTAGATCTCTATCTAGAGGGTCCAAGTCCTTTTGACGTTAAACAGATTCGATTCGGGTTTGCTCAGTATATTGTGCAGGTTCTTTCGAGTTTAGCGTGTCCAATTCGATCCAGCAACTTTCTTCACCATTGTTGAACGTTCAAGTTGCTGCCATGGATGTTTCTTGAAGCATTCATCTTCCAGTTTGAATATCATTCAAAAGTTCAAACTTTTCTGTTCTTTATTTTTTTTTCTCGTTTTTATTTTTCTTTCCATTGTTTTCCTATCTTGGTAAACAGTGAAAAATCTCATTCCAGCGTCAACTTTTCTTATCTATTTCATTTTTCGTTTTATTTTACTTCATTGTTTTCCTATGTAGGTAAACAATGTAAAAATTCTCTTCAAACGCCCAAGTTATTATACTTATTTCCTATATAGGTAATCAGTGTAAACACTTGACTGTTTATGTTTTTCTTTTGCAGGAACTTACTTACAACATTCCTAAATCCGCAACTTACGAAGAAAGTCCGTTTCGACAGGCTACCTCGTATCATTATTTATGGGCTTTTAACCTAATAATATAGCTTAATCTTATATTTTTAGATTTTTACACGGTTAAAACTCAAACGGATTCACTTTAAAGCCCATTTAGACATGGATGCTTTTCACCTAACAAAATGATCGCAATATGATATTAAATTAATTTTTAAAAGTTAAAATAGTTAATTATGGGATTTTGATCCGAATTATAAAGCTTAATCATAAGTTTTTTAAATTTTTAGTCAATTAAAATTCGAATGAGTTCACTATAAAGCCCATTTAGACATGCACGCATTTAACCCAACAAAATATTCCCAAAATGATATTAAATCAAATTTTATGATTTCAAATAGTTAATTATGGACTTTTGAATCTAATAATACAACCTAATATTACATTTTTAGCTTTTTACTCGGCCACAATTTGAACGAGTTTACAATAAAGCCAATTTTGACATGCACGTTTTTAACCAAAAAACATGACCGTAAAATGATATTAAATCAAAATTTATGAGAGCAAATAGTTAATTATGGGCTTTTGTACCAAATTATAAAGCTTAATCATAAATTTTTAGCTTTTTACTCAGTTAGAATTCGAACGGGTTCACTATAAAGCCCATTTAGACAAGCACGCTTTTGACCCAACAAGACGTTCGCAAAATGATATTGAATCAAATTTTATGAGTTCAAATAGATAATTATGGGATTTTGAACCTAATAATACAACTTAATATTATATTTTTAGCTTTTTACTTGGTTAAAATTTGAACGAGTTTACCAAAAAGCCCATTTAAACATGCACGCTTTTGACCCAACAAACGACCGCAAAATGATATTAAATCAAAATTTATGAGATCAAATAGTTAATTATGGGCTTTTGAACCGAATTATAAAGCTTTATCATAAATTTTTAGGTTTTTACTCTGTTAAAATTCGAACGGGTTCACTATAAAGCCCATTTAGACTTGCACGCTTTTGACCAAACAAAAAGTTCGCAAAATGATATTGAATCAAATTTTATGAGTTGAAATAGTTAATCATGGGCTTTGAACCTAATAATAAAGCTTAATCTTATATCTTTTTCACTTTACACTGTTAAAATTCGAACGGGTTCACTCTAAAACCCATTTTTAGACATGGATGCTTTTCACCTAACAAAATGATCGTAAAATGATATTAAATCAATTTTTATATGTTCAAATAGTTACTTATGGGCTTTTGAACCTAATAATATAGCTTAATCATAATTTTTTAGCTTTTTACTCAGTTAAAATTCAAACGGGTTCACTATAAAGCCCATTTAGACATGGATGCTTTTCTCCTAACAAAATGATCGCAAAAAGATATTAAATCAAATTTTATGAGTGAAAATAGTTAATTATGGGCTTTTGAACAGAATTATAAAGCTTAATCATAAGTTTTTACATTTTTACTGTAACATCTTGGTTTTGGGGTTAGTAGCTTGAGTGTTGGTTTGGGGGATTCGATTCGATTCGAATCAGATTCTTCGGTTCATTAATTCCAGGAAAATTAAAATAATAATAATTTAATCGGACAAGTAATAATTTTGCGGAAAGGTTTAAAAATATTAAAATGGTGTTTTAAAGTTAATGGAATATTATTGAGCCTTAATTTTATTTTTAATTAGGCTTAATTTTGTACTAGTGAGTAAATTATGAATTTTGGAAAAGTTTAGGGGTTTAATTAGTAATTTTCAGAAATTAAGATTTTTTTAGTGACTAAATTGGAAAGTAAGCCATACTTAGAATCCTTAGAGGGCCATTAACCCAATTTATTTTTAATTAAAGATTATCCACCAAATTTGTTTTAATTAGTTTTAATAAAAAGGTTATTTTCATTTTCTTTTGTAACTTCCCATTTTCTCATCTTTTCTCCCAAATTTTCTCTCCATTTTCTCTCCATCTTCCTCTCTAAATTTCTTCAATTACTTGTTGATTTCTTCTTCATTTTCAACAAGATTTATTTCATTTTACTCATCTTTTCATTCTCTACAAAACCTACTCATCAATTTTGCAAAACCAACATCCATTTTCAAGGAAATCAAGAGAGGATTTCTCGTCTTTTTGGTGGAGCTAATCTCTAAGGTAAAATTCTGATTTTTCATCTTTTTCTAAGGTTCTTTATTGAAGTTAACAAGTATTGGCTTGCTAATCAACAATTGATATTTAATTTTTGTGTTTTTAATTCAAGATCTATGAGTTTTATGGAGGTTTTTGTGAAATCTTTTTAGATCTCAATTAATGCTGTAATTAGGATGGTATATTTATGATATTATGTCAATTAAATGATTGATTGAGTCTTATAACGATTTAATATCAAATTAATCCCGGAATAATGCAATCGGTGATGTTTTAAGGTGGTTTTCGGTTGTTTTAGGGGCTGTTTTAAGTGTTCTGCTTTTGCTGGAGGTATAAGGATGGTTTGGAAGTGTTTTTAGTTCATAATTGAGGTGGATTAGATGTTCGATTCATAAGGTTAAGGGCTGATGTTGTTTCGGATGCGTTTCGGCTTAGTTTTCGGTCTTTTCGGCTAGGTTTTCGATAGTTTTGGAGAGGTTTGATGTGGCTGCTGTTTTAAGCATGTTATGATGTGCATATGCTCTGTTTTTAATGTTGTAGAGGAAGTGCAAGAAGGTCCGTAAGTGGCTGGTGCATTGGCGTTGCTGTCAGAGCATCGGCGAGGTCTCGTTTCGCTTGTCGGTGAGTGATTTCGGGTTAAAAGTGTTTCGCAATGGTTCGGTTCTGTTTTGGGGACTATGGAATAGTATGAAAACTTTCCATAGTTCAAGAGTAAGTAAAGTAAATGATTTTGATGCATTATTGTAAGTTTCGGCTATTTTCGGTAATGGCATTTATGATGATGATTCAATGAGATTTTTGAAATGCATAATCATGATTTTGAAATGATGCATGCATGTGTTAATTGCTGGAAATGCATGGTTTATAAAGACATCCATGGATTATGGAAGCATGGAAATGAATTGGAATAATATGTGGTTATTTGCCTTACATTTGATGGTGCCATTGGGCATGACTTTCGGTACATTTATTGAACACATTATGGATGCATTATGAGCAGCAAATTAACATGCATATTTGGAATTGATATTGGCTTAGATACGAATACAAATGACATGTCATTAGGATTGAGTGCACTATAAAGATTATGAAATTAAAGAAAAATGCCTACACGTAGTGAGGGTGACTATGTGTCTAACGTACGTGGTAGAGCCGCCTACACGTAACAAGGGTGACTTTGTGTCCAACCATGTGTGGTAGAGCTAGAGTAAGGGTGACTTCGTGTCATCTAAATGGTGACTTTGTGTCATGACGAGACTAAGGGTCTCTAAAACAATGGATCCGCGTATTCGGTGAACTTAAGGTTCATAGAAAGTGATCACTAGAAAGCCAATATGCATACATGGAATGATTTGGAACATTGTGCATTACTTATGAAATACTTTGATTTTGTTATGCATACTCAAGGAAATGTTTTGGTAATACAAACATGAACGTGATTTGGTAAAGCATGATTGATATCAAGAAAAGCATTACAAGTTTTGATTTAAATGTGGTTTTAGTTTGATGCATTGATGATCTTGTTTAGAGCTTCCTCACTAAGCATGTTTTGCTTAAGCTCTCTTTTCATCTTTGCAGAAAAATAGAGACATTCGAGGCTACATTCGGAGCGAGGGAACCAAGGGGAAAAAGTCTTCTCATTTTTGGTATGTTTTGGCAAATAAATTGGGGCTTGGCAATGTGTAAACCAATTCCGTAGATGTGAACCTTTTATTCAAATAGTGACTTGTAATAAAACCTTTAAGTTTGCTTGGGTGGTTGATGTTTGATGGAATGCAATGTTGTTGGCTTATTGATGGATATTAAGCATGTTTGATTCTCTAATTTTTGGTCACAACTTAGGAAGCATGCCTATAGGTATTTTTGAGGCCTTTGATGTTGGTGATTGCATGTTTTAATTGCTTGTTGGGACTAGGGAAGTATGCATATAGTTGGGAATGATTGTTGGACATGTTTGGGTTGTATGCTACCCTTGAAAAGGGTCGATTTATGCTTCTGGAACAGGGGGTATCGATACCCCTAGGACAGGTATCGATACCTAAAGCATAATCTTGGGCGGCATCGAATCATGGTTCGATGCAATTACCCCACTGGTCCCCAGGGTATCGATACTGCCTAAGGCTGTTTTGATACCACTGAGCTTCGAAGGCCTAATTTATTATAAGCTTCACGCAAGGGTATCGATACCGATAACAAAGGTATCAATACCTCTGACCCAAAAGTGACAATTTCAGTGCTGTAAACGCACATTAGATCGAATATTCTTCCGTAATCGAATATAGATGCCATGTATACCATTTTGAGCTGAAATGTCATCGTGATGCATGATATTAACTTAGTTTCATATCGATTAACTTAAGTTGGACGTAGTACCTGAGCTTTCTATGTGTTTTATATTTAGGTCCCTATTTAATGAAACATGAAATCGATGATGCTATAAAATTCCAATTGATCTGAATTTTACTGTGAGTATACTATGCATGTTTAATCGAACTTTGGTAGATTGAATTTCTGGTTTGATGTTCGAAATAAAAATAATTACATTTTAGTCCTTAAGTGCGCATGTGTTAATTGAATGATTAGTTGTGGTCTAAATGTTTCCATTCTCATTATGCGTGAACCCATCACACATAGGGAATTAATTATGCATCTAGATAAGAAAAAAATATATCGGTTTTCAGGGTTGTTTATCGAATCGGACCTTCGCGGGTTTGGTTCGATATTCCCCGTGTAACCCGTTAGTGCCGGTTCCGTCTAGGCCGGGCTAAGGGGGTTACATTTACTTAATTAAAATTCGAATGGGTTCACTATAAAACCCATTTAGACATGCATGCATTTGGCAAAACAAAACATTCGCAAAATTATATTAAATCATTTTTTATGAGTTCAAATAGTTAATTATGGGCTTTTGAATCTAAAAAAACAGCCTAATCTTACATTTTTAGCTTTTTACTCGGTTACAATTTGAACGTGTTTACCATGAAGCCCATTTAGATATGCACGCTTTTGACCCAAGAAAACGTTAATAAAATGATATTGAATCAAATTTTATGAGTTCAAATAGTTAATTATGGGATTTTGAATCTAATAATACAACCTAATCTTACATTTTTAGTTTTTTTACTCGGTTAAAATTTGAACGAGTTTACAATAAAGCCCATTTAGACATGGATGCTTTTCACCGAACAAAATGATCGCAAAATGATATTAAATCAAAATTTTTGAGTTCAAATAGTTAATTATGGACTTTTGAACCGAATTTATAATGCTTAATCATAAATATTTAGCTTTTTTCTCAGTTAAAATTCGAACGGTTCACTATAAAGCCCATTTAGACATGCACGCTTTTGACCCAACAAAACATTCGCAAAATGATATTGAATCAAATTTTATGAGTTCAAATAGTTAATTATGGGCTTTTGAATCTAATAATACAGCCTAATCTAACATTTTTAGCTTTTTACTCGGTTATAATTTGAACGAGTTTACCATAAAGCCCTCTATAATTCGGTTCAAAAGCCCATAATTAACTATGTGCTCTCATAAGTTTTGATTTAATATCATTTTACTGTCATTTTGTTGTGTCAAAACCGTGCATGTCCAAATGGGCTTTTTGGTAAACTCGTTCAAATTTTAACAGAGTAAAAATCTAAAAATATAAGATTAAGTTGTATTATTAGGTTCAAAAGCCCATAATTAACTATTTGTACTCATAAAATTTGACTCAATATCATTTTGCGAACGTTTTGTTGGGTCAAAAGCGAGCATGTGCATGTCTAAATAGGCTTTAGAGTGAACTCGTTCGAATTTTAACTGAGTAAAAATTTAAAAACTTATGATTAAGATTTATAATTCAGTTCAAAAGCCCATAATTAACTATTTTAAATCATAAAAATTGATTTAATATCATTTTACGATCATTTTGTTTGGTGAAAAGCATCCATGTTTTAATGGGCTTTATAATGAACCCGTTTGAATTTTAACCGTGTAAAAAGCTAAAAATTTAAGATTAAGCTATATTATTATGTTCAAAAGTCCATAAATAACTATTTGAATATATAAAATTTGATTTAATATCATTTTGCGATCATTTTATTTGGTGAAAAGCATCTATGTCTAAATGGGCTTTATAATAAACCCGTTTGAATTTTAACAGTGTAAAGAGCTAAAAATATAAGATTAAGCTGTATTATTAGGTTCAAAAGCCCATAATTAACTATATCAACTAATAAAATTTGATTCAATATCATTTTGCAAACGTTTTGTTGGGTCAAAAGCGTGCATGTCTAAATGGACTTTATAGTGAACCCATTCGAATTTTAACTAAGTAAAAAGCTAAATATTTATGATTAAGCTTTATAATTCGGTTCAAAAGAACATAATTAACTATTTGCTCTCATAAATTTTGATTTAATATCTTTTTGCGGTCATTTTGTTGTGTCAAAAGCGTGCTTGTCTTAATGGACTTTATGGTAAACTCGTTCAAATTTTAACTGTGTAAAAGGCTAAAAATGTATAATTATGCTGTATAATTATGTTAGAAACCCTTAATTAACTATTTGAACTCAGAAAATTTTATTTAATGTCATATTGCTAACGTTTTGTTGGGTCAAATGCGTGCGGGTCTAAATATGCTTTATAGTGAATCCGTTCGAATTTTAAGTGAGTAAAAAGCTAAAAATTTATGATTAAACATTATAATTCGGTTCAAAAGCCCATAATTAACTATTTGCTCTCATAAATTTTGATTTAATATCTTTTTGCGGTCATTTTGTTGGGTAAAAAGCATGCATGTCTAAATGGGCTTTATGGTAAGCTTGTTCAAATTTTAATCGAGTAAAAAGCTAAAAATGTAAGATTAGGCTATATTATTAGATTCAAAAAACCATAATTAACTATTTGAACTCATAAAAATTAATTTAATATCATTTTGCGAACGTTTTGTTGGGTCAAAAGCGTGCATGTCTAAATGGGTTTTATAGTAAACCCATTCAAATTTTAACCGAGTAAAAAGCTAAAAAATTATGATTAAGCTTTATAATTTGGTTCAAAAGCCCAAAATTAACTATTTGCTCTCATAAATTTAAATTTAGAATCATATTGCGGTCATTTTGTTGGGTCAAAAGCGTGCAAATCTAAATGGGTTTTATGGTAAACTCGTTCAAATTTTAACCGAGTATGATTATGCTGTATAATTATGTTCAAAAACCCTTAATTAACTATTTGAAATCATAAAATTTTATTTAATATAATATTGCTAATGTTTTGTTGGTTATAAAGCGTGAATGTGTAAATGGGCTTTAAAGTGAACCCGTTAGGATTTTAACTGAGTAAAAAGCTAAAAATTTATGGTTAAGCATTATAAATCGGTTCAAAAGCCCATAATTAACTATTTGCTCTCACAAATTTCGATTTAATATCATTTTGTTGTATCAAAAGTGTGCATGTCTAAATGGGCTTTATGATAAACTCGTTCATATTTTAACCGAGTAAATAGCTAAAAATGTAAGATTTAGCTATAGTAATAGGTTCAAAAGTTTATAATTAACTATTTGAACTCATAAATTTGATTCAATATCATTTTACGAACGTTTTGTTGGGTCAAAAGTTTGCACATCTAAATATGCTTTATAGTGAACCCGTTCAAAAAAATTTTTGAAAGAAAGGGCCTCATTAAAAAAAAAACTATTGCGAGTCACCTCAAGAGGTTAGCAGGCCCTATGGGGAAAAGAGTACCCATAGTTTTATTGAGAAGAAGAGGAGAACCTCTCCGAATTTACAAAAGCCCGAATATAATCGGGAAAGTTACAATAAAAAAAACAAGAAATAAAAGAACGCAAAGCCCTAGTAGCTAAGACATGGGCTACAACATTTGCGTCTCTAGGTACATAACAAATCTTACAATCAGGTAAAATACCAAGAGTGGAGCGGATGCGAGACACCAAATGTTGCACTGTGGAAAGATCTTGGTGATGAGTGTTGTTAACCTTGCTGGCGATGGAAGTTGAATCATTTTCAATGATCTAGTTAGTCCATCCATTAGAAACCACCAATTTTAAACCTTTCAAGACAGCAAGAGGCTCAACAGATGCTGGATCTGGGCAGGAAACGAGCGGCAAAGAACAACCACCAAGGACAGAGCTAAAAGAATCCTGAGCAACGATGCCTGCAGCAACACCCTTTAACACAGGGTCAAAGGCGCTATCCGTGTTAATCTTGACGAAACCAGGGTCTGGTTTCGTCCATCTAGCTTGAGCAAAAGTGGGCTCAGCTAGCTGGGAGCGTAGGTGGGAAGCATCATTAGCTGATGTATAGTCATTAAAAATTTTTTGTGCATTGGAAACAGTTAACCATACCGATTGGAGATGGTTGTTATGGACAAAGTCATTACGGCGGTTCCATAAATTCCAAAGGATCGTAATCAGGAATGAAAATTGATGTAAGGATAGAAAATCAACAAATTCAGAAAGCCACTGGTTGGGGGAAATAAAGGTATTGAAGAAGATTCGAGTAGGGAGCCCTGCCAACTAGAACGCCTCCTTGGCACTAGGACAGTCCCTCATAGCATGAGGGGTGGTTTCAATGGCCATATTGCAAATGAGGCATACCCCCTTACTAAGATTGGCTTGGAGGATTTTGTGGCCAGAAGGTAGTACATCATGACATAAAACGTCATCCAAAGGAAAGAACCTTGGGTAGAGTAGGCAGTTTAGATAGAATTTTCCAAAGTTTAGAGGGCCTATTAACTGACCCTGACTGCAACTGCAGAAATTTGTAACCAGATCGTACCGTATAAATGCCAGAGTCATGGTGACCCTCCAGACGTCATCCTAAACACAATAACCATCTTATCATCATTCCATTTTACCATACTATCAATCCATTTCATATCATCTTGTAAGTTCTATTTCAAAATTCCTATTTTTCATTTTAGTTACTTTCTAGAATCACGAGCACATATACAAATTTGAATATTCCGCAACCGGATTCATATCAGATTCAAAAGCCCAAATTTAACTATTTAAACTCATAAAATTTGATTTAATATCAATTTGCGAATGTTTTGTTGGGTCAAAAACGTGCATGTCTAAATGGGCTTTATAGTGAATCCGTTCGAATTTTAACAGAGTAAAAATTTAAAAATTTATGATTAAGCTATATAATTTGGTTCAAAAGCCCATAATTAACTATTTTAACTCATAAAATTTCATTTAATATCATTTTGCGATCATTTTATTAGGTGAAAAGCATCCATATCTAAATGGGCTTTATAGTGAACCCGTTTGAATTTTAACCGTGTAAAAAGCTAAAAATATAAGATTAAGCTATATTATTAGGTTCAAAAGCCCATAAATAACTATTTAAACATATAAAATTTGATTTAATATTATTTTGCGATCATTTTGTTAGGTGAAAAGCATCCATGTCTAAATCGGCTTTATAGTAAACTCGTTTGAATCTTAACAGTGTAAAGAGCTAAAAATATAAGATTAACATGTATTATTAGGTTCAAAGCTCATAATTAACCATTTGAACTCATGAAATTTTATAAAATATCATTTTGCGAACATTTTTTGGGTAAAAAGCGTTCATGTCTAAATGAGCTTTATAGTGAACCTGTTCGAATTTTAACTGTGTAAAAAGCTAAAAAATTACGATTAATCTTTATAATTCGGTTCAAAAGCCCATAATTAACTATTTGATCTCATAATTTTTTTATTTAATATTATTTTGATGTCGTTTGTTGGGTCAAAACTTGCATGTCTAAATGGCCTTTATGGTAAACTCGTTCAAATTTTAACCGAGTAAAAAGCTAAAAACATAAGATTAAGTTGTATTATCAGGTTCAAAATCCTATAATTATCTATTTGAACTCATAAAATTTGATTCAATATCATTTTGCGAACATTTTGTTGGGTCAAAAGCGTGCATGTCTAAATGGGCATTATAGTGAACCCATTCGAATTTTAACTGAGTAAAAATCTAAAAATTTATGATTAAGCTTTATAATTCGGTTCAAAAGCCCAATTAACTATTTGCTCTTATAAGTTTTGATTTAATATCATTTTGTGGTCATTTGTTGGGTCAAAAGCGTGCATGTCTAAATGGGCTTTATGGTAAACTTATTCTAATTTTTACCGAGTAAAAAGCCAAAAAAATTAAGATTAAGTTGTATTATTAGGTTCAAAATCCGATAATTATCTATTTGAACTCATAAAATTTGATTCAATATCATTTTGCGAACTTTTTGTTGGGTCAAAAGCTTGCATGTCTAAATAGGCTTTATAGTGAACCCGTTCGACTTTTAACTGAGTAAAAAGCTAACAATTTATGATTAAGCTTTATAATTTGGTTCAAAATACCATAATTAACTATTTGCACTCATAAGTTTTGATTTAATATCATTTTGCGGTCGTTAGTTGGGTCAAAAGCGTGCATGTCTAAATGGGATTTA
Organism: Abelmoschus esculentus; assembly: GCA_035048815.1. Classification (NCBI taxonomy): domain Eukaryota; kingdom Viridiplantae; phylum Streptophyta; class Magnoliopsida; order Malvales; family Malvaceae; genus Abelmoschus; species Abelmoschus esculentus. The sequence goes on from JAUCBN010000055.1 coordinate 8,200,795, forward strand.
TGGTAAACTCGTTCAAATTTTAACCGAGTAAAAAGCTTAAAAAATAAGATTAAGTTGTATTATTAGGTTCAAAATCCCATAATTATCTATTTGAACACAATAAATTCGATTCAATAACATTTTGTGAACGATTTGTTGGGTCAAAAGCGTACATGTCTAAATGGGCTTTATAGTGAAACCGTTCATACTTTAACTGAGTAAAAAGCTAAAAATTTATGATTAAACTTTATAATTCGGTTCAAAAGCATATAATTAAATACTTGCCCTCTTAAGTTTTGATTTAATATCATTTTGCAGTCATTTTGTTGGGTCAAAACGTGCATGTCTAAATGGCCTTTATGGTAAACTCATTCAAATTTTAACTGTGTAAAGTGCTAAAAATATAAGATTAAGCTGTATTATTATGTTCAAATCCCATAATTAACAATTTGAACTCCTAAAATTTGATTCAATATCATTTTGTGAACTTTTTGTTGGGTCAAAATCGTGCATGTCTAAATAGGCTTTATAGTGAACACGTTCGAATTTTAACTGAGTTAGAAGCTAAAAGTTTATTATTAAGCTTTATAATTCGATTCAAATTCTCATAATTAACTATTTGCTCTCATTCTTTCAAAAAAACTATTTGCTCTCATAAGTTTTGATTTAATATCATTTTGCAGTCATTTTGTTGTGTCAAAAGCGTGCATGTCTAAATGGGCTTTATGGTAAACTCGTTCAAATTTTAACCGAGTAAAAAGTTAAAAAAATATAAGATTAAGTTGTATTATTAGGTTAAAAATCCATAATTATCTATTTCAACTCATAAAATTTGATTCAATATCATTTTTTTGCGAACGTTTTGTTGGGTCAAAAGCGTACATGTCTAAATGGGCTTTATAGTGAAGCCGTTCATACTTTAACTGAGTAAAAAGCTAAAAATTTATGATTAAACTTTATAATTCGGTTCAAAAGCCAAAAATTAACTACTTGCTCTCATAAATTTTGATTTAATATCATTTTGCAGTCATTTTGTTGGGTCAAAACATGCATGTCTAAATGGCCTTTATGGTAAACTCGTTCAAATTTTAACTGTGTAAAGAGCTAAAAATATAAGATTAAGCTGTATTATTATGTTCAAATCCCATAATTAACTATTTGGACTCCTAAAATTTGATTCAATATCATTTTGTGAATGTTTTGTTGGGTCAAAATCGTACATGTCTAAATGGGCTTTATAGTGAACACGTTCGAATTTTAACTGAGTTAGAAGCTAAAAGTTTATTATTAAGCTTTATAATTCGATTCAAATTCTCATAATTAACTATTTGCTCTCATTCTTTCAAAAAAAACTATTTGCTCTCATAAGTTTTGATTTAATATCATTTTGCAGTCATTTTGTTGTGTCAAAAGCGTGCATGTCTAAATGGGCTTTATGGTAAACTCTTTCAAATTTTAACCGAGTAAAAAGTTAAAAAAATATAAGATTAAGTTGTATTAGTAGGTTAAAAATCCCATAATTATCTATTTCAACTCATAAAATTTGATTCAATATCATTTTGCGAACGTTTTGTTGGGTCAAAAGCGTACATGTCTAAATGGGCTTTATAGTGAAGCCGTTCAAATTTAAACTGAGTAAAAAGCTAAAAATTTATGATTAAGCTTTATAATTCGGTTCAAAAGCCCATAATTAACTATTTTCTCTCATAAGCTTTGATTTAATATCATTTTACGGTCGTTTGTTGGGTCAAAAGCGTGCATGTCTAAATGAGCTTTATGGTAAACTCCTTCAAATTTTAACCGAGTAATAGCTAAAAAAATAAGATTAAGTAATATTATTAGGTTTAAAATCCATTAATTATCTATTTGAACTAATAAAATTTGATTCAATATCATTTTGCGAACTTTTTATTGGGTCAAAAGGTTGCATGTCTAAATGGGCTTTATAGTGAACCCGTTCGAATTTTAACTGAGAAAAAAGCTAAAAATTTATAATTAAGCTTTAAAATTCAGTTCAAAGGCCCTTAATTAACTATTTGCTCTCATATGTTTTTATTTAATATCATTTTGCGGACTTTTGTTGGGTAAAAAGCGTGCATGTCTAAATGAGCTTTATGGTAAACTCTTTCAAATTTTAACCGAGTAAAAAGTTAAAAAAATATAAGATTAAGTTGTATTAGTAGGTTAAAAATCCCATAATTATCTATTTTAACTCATAAAATTTGATTCAATATCATTTTGCGAATGTGTTGTTGGGTCAAAAGCATACATGTCTAAATGGGCTTTATAGTGAAGCCGTTCAAATTTAAACTGAGTAAAAAGCTAAAAATTTATGATTAAGCTTTATAATTCGGTTCAAAAGCCCATAAATAACTATTTTCTCTCATAAGCTTTGATTTAATATCATTTTGCAGTCGTTTGTTGGGTCAAAAGCGTGCATGTCTAAATGGGCTTTATGGTAAACTCCTTCAAATTTTAACCAAGTAATAGCTAAAAAAATAAGATTAAGTAATATTATTAGGTTTAAAATCCATTAATTATCTATTTGAACTAATAAAATTTGATTCAATATCATTTTGCGAACTTTTTATTGGGTCAAAAGCTTGCATGTCTAAATGGGCTTTATAGTGAACCCGTTCGAATTTTAACTGAGAAAAAAGCTAAAAATTTATAATTAAGCTTTAAAATTCAGTTCAAAAGCCCTTAATTAACTATTTGCTCTCATAAGTTTTGATTTAATATCATTTTGCGGTCTTTTGTTGGGTAAAAAGCGTGCATGTCTAAATGAGCTTTATGGTAAACTCGTTCACATTTTAACCGAGTAAAAAGCAAAATAAAATAAGATTAAGTTGTATTATTAGGTTCAAAATCCCATAATTCTATTTGAACTCATAAAATTTGATTCAATATCATTTTGCGAACTTTTTGTTGGGTCAAAAGCTTGCATGTCCAAATGGGCTTTATAGTGAACCCATTCAAATTTTAACTGAGTAAAAAGCTAAAAATTTATTATTAAGCTTTATAATTTGGTTCAAAAGCACATAGTTTATTTTTTCATCTCTTAAATTTTGATTTAATATCATTTTGCGGTCGTTTGTTGGGTCAAAAGCGTGCATGTGTAAATGGGCTTTATGGTAAACTCGTTCAAATTGTAAACGAGTAAAAAGCTAAAAATGTAAGATTAGGCTGTATTTTTAGATTCAAAAGCCCATAATTAACTATTTGAACTCATAAAATTTGATTTAATAATATTTTGCGAATGTTTTGTTGGGTCAAAAGTGTGCATGTCTAAATGGGCTTTATAGTGAACCTATTCGAATTTTAATTAAATAAAAATTTAAAAGCTTTATAATTATGTTCAAAAGCCCATAAATAACTATTTTAAATCATAAAATTTGATTTAATATCATTTTGTGATCATTTCTTAGATGAAAAGCATCTATGTCTAAATGGGCTTTATAGTGAACCCGTTTGAATTTTAACCGTGTAAAAAGCTGAAAATATAAGATTATGCTATATTATTAGGTTCAAATCCCATAAATAACTATTTGAAAATATGATTTAAAATCATTTTGCGATCATTATGTTAGGTGAAAAGCATCCATGTTAAAATGTGCTTTATAGTGAACATGTCGAATTTTAACAGTGTAAAGAGCTAAAGATATAAGATTAAGCTGTATTATTATGTTCAAAGCCCATAATTAACTCTTTGAACTCCTAAAATTTATTTTAATGTCATTTTGTGAACGTTTTGTTGGGTCAAAAGCGTGCATGTCTAACTAGGTTTTATAGTGAACCCGTTCGAATTTTAACTGAGTAAAAAGCTAAAAATTTATGATAAAGCTTTATAATTCGGTTAAAAGCCCATAATTAACTATTTTCTGTCATAAGTTTTTATTTAATATCATTTTGCAGTCATTTTATTGGGTCAAAAGCGTGCATGTCTAAATGGGGTTTATGGTAAACTTGTTCAAATTTTAACCGAATAAAAAGCTAAAATTATAAGATTAAGTTGTATTATTACGTTCAAAAGCCCATAATTAACAATTTGAACCCATAAAATTTTATTCAATATCTTTTTGCGAACGTTTTGTTGGGTCAAAAGCATGCTTGTCTAAATGGGCTTTATAGTGAACCCGTTCGAATTTTAACTGAGTATATAGCTAAAAATTTATGATTAAGCTTTACAATTCGGTTCAAAAACCCATAATTAACTATTTGCTCTCATAATTTTTATTTTAATATCATTTTGAGGTCATTTTGTTTGCTCAAAAGCGTTCTTGTGTAAATGGGCTTTATGGTAAACTCGTTAAAATTTTAACCGAGTATAAAGCTAAAAATATAAGATTAAGTTGTATTATTAGGTTCAAAAGCCCATAATCAACTATTTGAACTCCTAAAATTTGATTCAATATCATTTTGTGAACGTTTTGTTGGGTCAAAAGTGTGCATGTCTAAATGGGCTTTATAGTGAACCTGTTCAAATTTTAACCGAGTAAAAAGCTAAAAAAAATAAGATTAAGTTGTATTATTATGTACAAAAGCCCATAATTAACTATTTGAACCCATAAAATTTTATTTAATATCTTTTTGCGAATGTTTTGTTGGGTCAAAAGCGTGCATGTCTAAATGGGCTTTGGAGTGAACTTGTTCGAATTTTAACTGAGTATATAGCTAGAAATTTAGGATTAAGTTTTACAATTCGGTTCAAAAGCCCATAATTAACTATTTGCTCTCATAAGTTTTGGTTTAATATCATTTTGAGGTCATTTTGTTTGCTCAAAAGTGTGCATGTGTAAGTGGGCTTTATGGTAAACTCGTTCAATTTTTAACCGAGTAAACAGCTAAAAATATAAGATTAAGTTGTATTATTAGGTTCAAAAGCCAATAATCAACTATTTGAAATCATAAAATTTGATTCAATATCATTTTGCGAATGTTTTGTTGAGTCAAAAGTGTGCATGTTTAAATGGGCTTAATAGTGAACCTGTTCGAATTTTAAATGAGTAAAAACCTAAAAATTTAAAAACTTATGATTAAGCTTTATAATTCTGTTCAAAAGCCAATAATTAACTATTTTAACAAATAAAATTTGATTTAATATTATTTTACAATCATTTTGTTAGGTGAAAAGCTTTCATGTCTAAATGGGCTTTATAGTGAACTTGTTTGAGTTTTAACCGTGTAAAAAGCTAAAAATATAAGATTAAGCTATATTATTAGGTTCAAAAGCCCATAAATAACTATTTGAACATATAAATTTTGATTTAATATCATTTTGCGATCATTTTGTTAGGTGAAAAGCATTCATGTCTAAATGTGCTTTAGAGTGAACTCGTTTGAATTTTAACCGTGTAGAAAGCTAAAAATATAAGATTAAGCTATATTATTAGGTTCAAAAGCCCATAAATAACTATTTGAACATATAAAATTTGATTTAATATCATTTTGCGATCATTTTAATAGGTGAAAAGCATCCATGTCTAAATGGCTTTATGGTGAACACGTTCAATTTTAACAGTGTAAAGAGCTTAAGATATAAGTTTAAGTTATATTATTAGATTCAAAGTCCATAATTAACTATTTGAACTCATAAAACTTCATCTAATATCTTTTTGCAAACGTTTTGTTACGTCAAAAGCGTGCATGTCTAAATGGGCTTTATAGTGAACCCGTTCGAATTTTAACTTAGCAAAAAACTAAAAATTTATGATTAAGCTTTATAATTCGGATCAATAGCCAATAATTAACTATTTACTCTCATAAGTTTTGATTTAATATTATTTTGCGGTCATTTTTTTGGTCAAAAGCGTGCATATCAAAATGGGCTTTATGGTAAACTCGTTCAAATTGTAACTGAGTAAAAAGCTAAAAATGTAAGATTAGTCTGTATTTTTAGATTCAAAAGCCCATAATTAACTATTTGAACTCAAAAAATTTGATTTAATATCATTTTGCGAATGTTTTGTCGGGTCAAAAGCGTGCATGTCTAATTGGGCTTTATAGTGAACCCGTTCGAATTTTAATTAAATAAAAATTTAGAAGCTTTATAATTCTGTTCAAAAGCCCATAAATAACTATTTTAAATCATAAAATTTGATTTAATATCATTTTGCGATCATTTTTTTAGGTGAAAAGCATCCATGTCTAAATGGGCTTTATAGTGAACCAGTTTAAATTTTAATCGTGTAAAAAGCTAAAAATATAAGATTAAGCTATATTATTAGGTACAAAAGACCATAAATAATTATTTAAACATATAAAATTTGATTTAATATCATTTTGCGATCATTTTGTTAGGTGAAAAGCATCCATGTCTAAATGGGGTTTATAGTGAACCCGTTCGAATTTTAACAGTGTAAAGAGCTAAAGATATAAGATTAAGCTGTATTACTAGGTTCAAAGCTCATAATTAACTATTTCAATTAATAAAATTTGATTCAATATCATTTTGCAAACGTTTTGTTGGGTAAAAAGCGTGCATGTCTAAATGGGCTTTATAGTGAACAAGTTTGAATTTTAACTGAGTAAAAAGCTAAAAATTTATGATTAAGATTTATAATTCGGTTCAAAAGCCAATAATTAACTATTTGCTCTCATAAGTTTTGATTTAATATCATTTTGCGGTCATTTTGTAGGGTCAAAAGCGTGCATGTCTAAATGGGTTTTATGGTAAGCTCGTTCAAATTTTAACCGAGTAAAAAGCTAAAAAAAATAATATTAAGTTATATTATTAGGTTAAAAATCCCATAATTATCTATTTGAACTAATAAAATTTGATTCAATATCATTTTGCGAACTTTTTGTTGGGTCAAAAGCTTGCATTTCTAAATGGGCTTTATAGTGAACCCGTTCGAATTTTAACTGAGTAAAAAGCTAAAAATTTATGATTAAGCTTTATAATTCGGTTCAAAAGCCCATAATTAACTATTTTCTCTCATAATCTTTGATTTAATATCATTTTGCGGTCGTTTGTTGGGTCAAAAGCGTGCTTGTCTAAATGGGTCAAAAGCCCATAATTAACTTGTGTGCCGATTTCGAGCAGGATACAAGCAGAATTGGACTCTGTTGTCTGCATGAAAGTTGTTCCTCTGTCTCTCATCTTTCCAGCGCATGTTGAATCGCATCAATCCGATATCGGGAACTCGAGATATGTCCAATTTACTGAAGACTGTGCCGGCTGGAATTTTAAACCGTAAAGTTACAACAATTATTGGAAGGAGACACCATTCAAATGAACGGTTAAAGAGGGAGACACCACCAATTGAACAGACACCAAGGCAACTATTCGGCCACCCCTTCAAAGGGAAATGTCCCTTGTCCACACCCTTTCATTTTCTATAAATATGTAGCCATTTTGGCATTTGAATAGACAACTTTGAATCAGATTATTTAGTTTGTTAGTTTATCTCTCATTCTTGTTCTTTTAAGAACTTTATCTACTTATCAAATCATCTCTTTGATTTGTGGTGTCACCCTCCATCCTTTATACTTCAGGTTTCTGGAATTACATTTCCAAGAGGTCTAAGTAGTGCATCTACCACCCTCAGAGTTGCAACTAGATTGGGTTTATGTTCTTATAACATAAATTCAACCTTCACCATCCCTTAACTTATCCTTCCATATCATTTACTTCACTTAAACACCTCCATTTCCTTCCTTAATCAACCATCAACACCCCCCACGCATTCCCTTCACCAAAACAACTTCCTTTTCATCTAAACAATACCCTAACACCATAACCTCTTCTTGAATCATCCTTATCTTATTTCCAGCATCTTTTAACATTCTTTTGTTCAGGAAACAAGCATGATACAAGACTTGCTTGCATTCTAAGGTCCAAGCAATCAAAGCTTCTCTCTACAAGCATCTTTGGAGAGTTGGAGCGTATCATATGTTATCAGAGCAAAGGAAGAATCAAGTAAGCCCTATTTCTTGTTATTTCAATTCTGATCAAAAAAAAAAAGAAAAAAAAGAGAATTCAAATTGTTCCAGCATATAAGGAATCTGAATTAGATTAGTAAAAGAGAGAAGAGAAAAGAAACCAGAATTTGCAAAGGGTGAAGATTCAAGTACAAACGTCCAAGCAACCAACTCCGAGAAGTTCCTCAAGTTTGATTGCTCAAGACCAGTTTGTAAGTTGAGTTTTGTGGTAACATTTCTGTTTTCTTTAGTCTTTGAAAAAAAAATTTTACTATTCAATCCCTAAATTTTTGTGTTTCTTCTTTTAAACTTTTTCATTCTTTCTATTTGCACACCTAACCTTTGTTTCAGCCCAAACACCATTATTTCTTAGGATATTTGACAAGTTTTGAGTAAGTTCTTCTACGAACTTGATTTGAGAGATTTGAGAGGTAAAGGGCAAGAGAGTGGTGAGCACAGAAGGGGAAATAAAAGCCAGAATTCTCAGAGTGTAAACATGAGTGAATTGAGTGCCATATTTCTTTCCTTGGAGTGACCGTGAGGATTTTGTGTGTGTGAATTGGTGAGGTCCTTAAACTTTTGTTTCATTTATTCATACTAACAATATGTCGCAACACTCAGATGAAAACAATCGGGAAGAACGACCAGCCCAGAACCTCCAAACACAAGCTCTAATAAGGGAAATGCAAAAGCTCTTATGATGTGAGCACATCTACACTAGCTCAAACAGCTGATCCGGAGGTCTTACCATCAGGACCCATCACTCGATCAAAGGCTAAGCAATTCAGGGAAGTTCTTATTCTTAAATGTTTACAAGTCTCAGAATCCCTTAATAATGCATATGCCTTAGAGAATAAACTTTACACTATGTTACATACTGATGTGTAACATCTTGTAACTATATAGTACTTAAGCTAGTATTGTGTTTATTAAGCATGTAAATAGGTGTGTTTTCAATAAGTTCAATAAGAACACAAGCTCATAATCATGTTTACCATGTTTCTTTAGCTTGTTACATGTTTTCCAATATGATAACTATGTTTTTCAGCTTGTTTTAACTTTCTTTAATAAGTTTACAATACTTATGATGGTATAACTTTTGTTTTCTCATAGGCACAAGGAAGAGTACCAAATGAAGGACTTCACCTTAGCTCGGGAAAAGCTCAATGGATTTCTAGCAGCTCGTTTCAGCTCAACTAATCCTCAACACTTCAGCTAGCTGAATTCAGCTCAACTCAGCTCCATTCAGCTCAACTCCAGCTCTACTAGCTCAACTCAAGCTGGTGAGTCCCGGGATAGCTCAAAGGTGTCCTCCACGTGGGAGAGTGTGTCATGGTCATGTGACCAGCATGAGGGGCGTCCACCATCCTTCCAAGCATGTGCATGGCATGTGGCAGATTCAAATTTCAAGATTTCCCTCCTTGAAGTTGGCGTCAAAGTAAGATAAGGACAAGGAGTTATTTCCTTTGAATTTCACACATAAAACACATGTGTTAAATGTTTGAAATTCAGTCTTCCCTCCCTCCAAAACCAGCCGGCCACAAAGGATAAGGATGAGTAGTTTTCTCATCCACATTTAACATAATTAACACATGTTAATTGTGCTTACATTTCAGCCACTCATCTGAAACTTCCAATTCAATTCTGGCCAAGTATTCTAGGCGCCAACTCCCTTGTACTAGCCTATATATATGTATACTTTGTAATGTGAAAAAAGAAGACAATTTGAATGAAATTTACTTTTGTGAGAATTTCTCTCATTTCGGTTCTTTTGAGAACTTTCTGACTTCTCAAGTTCGTTGCTTGCGTGGTCAACCCCTTTGATACTTTGGGTTCTCGGTTGTAGATAATCGAAGGGTCCAAGTCCGTCTGAAGCAAGTTCAAGATAAGGTTCGGGTTCGTTCAACAGATTGTTCGAGTTCATCCTTGGAGTTTGTTTCATTTTATTTCTTTTCCTTGTTTTTATTTCATTTGCGTACTATCCCTTGCAACCTATTTTTCAACCTTGTCAGAAACTTCATTTCTCACCATTCACCTCACCAAAGACCAATCCTAGCCATAACCAAACCAATACTTTCAGCGTTCCACCATTGTCAACTTCTCCGAGCCTTCATCTTCTACATTCTGTCTACCTAAATTTTCCAGCTCTTTTAAACACCAATTTGCAGCCATGCTTATTGCAGGAGACATCTTACTTCAATCCTAGATCCGAAACAATCAAGAAGGCGTCCTCAACAAGGAGCCCTCTTATCATGTGGTATCAGAGCCAGGTTGGATTACAAGTAAGAATCATCTTCGTGAGTGCAAAAACAATCAAAAAACAAAAAAAAGTCAAAAAAAAAAAGTCAAAGTCAACTCTAGTTAAAAAAAAAATTTCGAAAATTCAAAAAAAAATCAGAATATCAATAGTTGAAAGAAAAGCACTTCATGGTATTGAAAAGATGAAAGAAAATGCAAGTTTAATGTGTTCTACAGCATCAAACACTACCATAATCAACCGGGCATGAAGAATTGATTGTTCGGTGAAAGGAGAGTAGTAAGTGTTTCTTTGTAGTAAGTAATCCATTTTTTTTTTTTTTTTTTTTTTTTTTCTTTTTCTTTCTTTCTAACCTTTACCTTACTTTACATCACTTTTCTTTCCATTTAACACTAACCGAATTTGTTTTGGACAGAACCTTACATTTCGATTGTCACTAACCGTTGTTGTTAAAGACTAACACTTGTGACAGATTTGAAGAAAGTCTACGCTAGTCCTCTAAAGAACTTATAACGAGAGAAGGAGTGGTAAAAGGCATTTGTGTGTGTGAGATCAGAAGGGGAATCAAAAGAGCCATTCAAGTATTCCCGAGTGAAACACGAGTGTTGGAGTGCCATTTTTATTTTTCTTTGGAGTGAACTTGTGAGGATCTTGTGTGTGTACTTTGTGAGGTCCATTTATCCTTATTTTATTTTGTGTTGTTTGTTCTTTACTAACAATGGCAGGTTCAAATGGAGATCGTGATGATCAACAACAAAACGACGTTCAACCAAGCCTTATGATGCAAGCCATGCTTCGAGAAGTCCGAAGAGTAGTGCAATCAGAGATTGAACAATTGCACGTGAGAATGGACAAGATCGAGGGATCTCAAAACAATTCCCATGATGACAACAATGATGACGTTGAAGAAGTGCAAGAACCGAGGCAGAATGCTCCTAGAACAAATGGGAGGCGTGTACAACACCAGGCACAACTGGATGACAATTTGAACAACATCAAAGTTGCCATACCCCCTTTTCAAGGACGATCAGATCCGGATGCATATCTTGCGTGGGAAAGCAAGGTGGAGCACGTCTTTGATTGCTACAATTATTCTGACCAGAAGAAGGTTCAATTGGCAGCGATGGAGTTCGTTGACTATGCCTTAATTTGGTGGGATCAATTGATTCTAAGTAGAAGACGAACCGGTGAAGGTCCAATCAATACATGGGCAGAGATGAAAAGAATTTTGAGAAAGAGATTCGTACCATCCCATTACCATCGAGACCTATTTCAAAGGTTACAAACTTTGAAACAAGGAAATCGAAGCGTCGAAGATTATTTTAAAGACATGGAGATGGCCATGATGCGTGCTAACATTGAGGAAGACCGAGAAGCAACCATGGCGCGATTCCTTTCAGGTTTGAACACCGACATTGCCAATGCTGTTGAATTGCAACATTACGTCGAATTAGACGAAATGGTGCAAATGGCAATTAAGGTTGAGAGGCAGCAACGAAGAAAGATGTCGTCATCCCGAGGTAATAATTCTTTCAGACCTCCTTCCAATTCTGTTTTCAATCCTTCTAACAATTTCAGGAAACAAGTACCGTTTCAAAACAAAGAGAAGGGTGAAACGAGCAAGCCAAAGGCCCCGATTGTAGATGTTGGGCGTGGGAAGCAAAATGCACAACCAGAACGTCCAGAACGCTCAAGGGATATTCAATGCTTTAAGTGTCTTGGAAGAGGACATATTGCAAGCCAATGTCCTAATCGGAAGACTATGTTGATGTTAGAAAACGGAGAGATTGAGTCTGAATCCGACAATGAAGAACATGAACCTTTACACGAGGAAGACAAGGATGATGCGGATGATGCCTTGGATACATACATGACCGGTGAAGCACTTGTCATAAAAAGAAGTCTAAATGCTACACCTACACAAGACGACCAGCAACGAGAAAACATCTTCCATACTAGATGCCTCATTAACGACAAGGTATGTGTTGTCATTATTGATGGTGGTAGTTGTACTAATGTTGCAAGTTCTTTCATGGTTGATAAGTTAGGCTTAAAGACGAAGAAGCATCCCAAACCATACCGTCTTCAATGGTTAAATGATGGCGGAGAAGTACGAGTTACTAGACAAGTTTCGGTACCATTTACCATAGGGAGGTATAAAGATGAAATCCTTTGTGATGTCGTCTCAATGGATGCGTGTCACCTACTTTTGGGACGTCCATGGCAATACGACAAAGGTACGTTGCATGATGGAATTACAAATCGATATTCTTTTACACATGCAGGTAAGAAGATCACCTTAGCACCTTTGACACCGAGTCAAGTGCAAGAAGATCAGGTTCGATTGAGAAAGAATGTCGAGGAAGCCAAAACAGAAAGGAAGAAGACGAACGTATATGCGAGCGGCAAGGATATCAGGAAATGTCTTTCCTCTCAACAAACTTTACTTATTTTAATGTATAAGGAGTATTGTTTGTTATCTGATATTCCTAATGATTTGCCTACATCTATTACGTCTCTTTTGCAGGAGTTTGAAGACGTGTTTCCGGATGAGACACCGAGTGGGTTGCCACCTATTCGAGGTATAGAACATCAAATTGATTTCATTCCGGGAGCTACCATTCCAAATCGGCCAGCATATCGAAGTAATCCAGAAGAAACAAAAGAACTTCAAAAACAAATCACCGAGTTGATGGAAAAGGGTTACATTCGGGAAAGTTTAAGTCCGTGCGCTGTACCAGTGCTTTTAGTACCCAAGAAAGACGGAACATGGAGAATGTGTGTTGATTGCCGAGCGGTGAATCAGATTACCATCAAGTATAGGCATCCCATTCCTCGTCTTGATGACATGCTAGATGAGTTGTGTGGTGCGACCATATTTTCCAAAATTGATTTAAAGAGTGGATATCATCAGATTCGGATGCGAGAAGGCGACGAATGGAAGACAGCCTTCAAAACGAAATTGGGTCTGTACGAGTGGTTAGTGATGCCTTTCGGTTTAACTAACGCACCTAGCACCTTTATGCGTCTGATGAATCATGTTTTACGATCTTACATTGGAAAATATTGTGTTGTGTACTTTGATGACATTCTTATATACAGCAAGTCTTTGCAGGATCACGAGGAACACTTGAGGAATGTTCTTGGCACATTGAGAAAAGAAAGGTTATTTGGTAATCTGAAGAAATGTATGTTTTGTACTGATAAGGTTACCTTTCTTGGTTTTATCGTGACTGCACAGGGTGTGGAAGTCGATCCAGAAAAGGTGAAGGCGATTCAGGATTGGCCTCGACCGACATCAATAAGTCAGGTTAGATCTTTTCATGGTTTAGCTAGTTTTTATCGTCGGTTTGTACCTAATTTCAGTTCCATTACCGCCCCCTTAACCGGGATTATAAAGAAGAATTCAGTCTTCAATTGGGGTGATGAACAGGAAGAAGCCTTCTTGAAAATTAAGGATTATTTGACTAAGGCCCCAGTGTTAGCCTTACCTAACTTTGATAAAATGTTCGAGATTGAGTGTGATGCTTCAGGAATAGGAATTGGAGCCGTTTTATCACAGGAGAAGCGACCTATTGCCTATTTCAGCGAGAAGTTAAGTGGTGCTACCTTGAATTATCCAGTGTACGACAAAGAGATGTATGCATTGATTCGAGCTCTTGAAACATGGCAGCACTATCTCTTACCGAAAGAATTCGTAATTCACACCGATCACGAAGCTTTGAAGCACATAACAGGTCAGCATAAGTTGAATAAAAGGCATGCTAAGTGGGTTGAATTTCTAGAATCTTTTCCTTATGTCATTCGATATAAGAAAGGTAAAGACAACGTTGTAGCAGATGCCTTATCCCGTAGGTATGCACTTCTGAATTACTTAGACTCTCATTTGATTGGGTTTGCCTATATCAAAGAATTATATGCTACTGACCCTGATTTTGGAGAAAGATATACATTGTGTGAAAAGGGTGCAGATGAGAAATTTTATCGACATGATGATTATCTTTTCAAAGAAGGAAGACTCTGCATTCCTCAAGGGTCAATTCGAGAGGTCCTAATTCGAGAAGCTCATGAAGGAGGACTTATGGGACACTTTGGAGTCACCAAGACGTTACACATTCTCAAGGAGCACCTATTCTGGCCAAAGATGCGACGAGACGTCGAAAGGATGTGTGAACGATGCGTGACATGTAAGAAAGCAAAGTCGAAGGTATTACCACACGGTTTGTACTTACCTTTACCTATTCCCGACTCCCCCTGGACTGATATATCTATGGATTTTGTGTTGGGATTGCCTAGGACTAGGACAGGTAGAGATAGTATCTTTGTTGTGGTTGACAGGTTCTCAAAGATGGCACACTTCATTGCGTGTCATAAGACCGATGATGCTGTTAATGTGGCTAACTTGTTCTTTAAGGAAATTGTGCGTTTACATGGTATTCCTAGGTCGATTGTTTCTGACAGGGATGTAAAATTCTTGAGTCACTTCTGGAGGACTCTTTGGAGCAAATTAGGTACGAAACTTATGTTTTCTACTACTTGTCATCCCCAAACTGATGGACAAACTGAGGTTGTTAATCGTATTTTATCTACTTTACTCCGTTCCATCATCAAAAAGAATATTAAGACGTGGGAAGATTGTTTGCCGCATGTTGAATTTGCATATAACCATGCCGTTCATTCTGCTACTAAAATGTCACCTTTTGAGGTTGTTTATGGATTTAATCCTATCACTCCTCTCGATATGTTGCCTTTGCCATATGAACAAGTGACGAATAGGGACGGACAATCCAAGGCTGATTATGTAAAGAAGTTGCATCAACAGGTTAAAGATAACCTTGAACGAAGGACTCAACAATACGAGAAGCAAGCGAACAAAGGACGTAAGCGAGTTACCTTCGATGTTGGAGATTGGGTTTGGATTCACTTCCGAAAGGAACGTTTTCCAACCCAACGACGGTCCAAGCTGTTACCACGAGGAGATGGTCCTTTTCAAGTGGTTGAGAAAGTGAACGACAATGCTTACAAGTTGGACTTGCCGGGTGAATACAATGTAAGTGCTACATTTAATGTTTCCGACTTATCCCCTTTTAATGATTCTGCAGATTTGAGGACAAATCCTTTTCAAGAAGGGGGGGATGATGTGAGCACATCTACACTAGCTCAAACAGCTGATCCGGAGGTCTTACCATCAGGACCCATCACTCGATCAAAGGCTAAGCAATTCAGGGAAGTTCTTATTCTTAAATGTTTACAAGTCTCAGAATCCCTTAATAATGCATATGCCTTAGAGAATAAACTTTACACTATGTTACATACTGATGTGTAACATCTTGTAACTATATAGTACTTAAGCTAGTATTGTGTTTATTAAGCATGTAAATAGGTGTGTTTTCAATAAGTTCAATAAGAACACAAGCTCATAATCATGTTTACCATGTTTCTTTAGCTTGTTACATGTTTTCCAATATGATAACTATGTTTTTCAGCTTGTTTTAACTTTCTTTAATAAGTTTACAATACTTATGATGGTATAACTTTTGTTTTCTCATAGGCACAAGGAAGAGTACCAAATGAAGGACTTCACCTTAGCTCGGGAAAAGCTCAATGGATTTCTAGCAGCTCGTTTCAGCTCAACTAATCCTCAACACTTCAGCTAGCTGAATTCAGCTCAACTCAGCTCCATTCAGCTCAACTCCAGCTCTACTAGCTCAACTCAAGCTGGTGAGTCCCGGGATAGCTCAAAGGTGTCCTCCACGTGGGAGAGTGTGTCATGGTCATGTGACCAGCATGAGGGGCGTCCACCATCCTTCCAAGCATGTGCATGGCATGTGGCAGATTCAAATTTCAAGATTTCCCTCCTTGAAGTTGGCGTCAAAGTAAGATAAGGACAAGGAGTTATTTCCTTTGAATTTCACACATAAAACACATGTGTTAAATGTTTGAAATTCAGTCTTCCCTCCCTCCAAAACCAGCCGGCCACAAAGGATAAGGATGAGTAGTTTTCTCATCCACATTTAACATAATTAACACATGTTAATTGTGCTTACATTTCAGCCACTCATCTGAAACTTCCAATTCAATTCTGGCCAAGTATTCTAGGCGCCAACTCCCTTGTACTAGCCTATATATATGTATACTTTGTAATGTGAAAAAAGAAGACAATTTGAATGAAATTTACTTTTGTGAGAATTTCTCTCATTTCGGTTCTTTTGAGAACTTTCTGACTTCTCAAGTTCGTTGCTTGCGTGGTCAACCCCTTTGATACTTTGGGTTCTCGGTTGTAGATAATCGAAGGGTCCAAGTCCGTCTGAAGCAAGTTCAAGATAAGGTTCGGGTTCGTTCAACAGATTGTTCGAGTTCATCCTTGGAGTTTGTTTCATTTTATTTCTTTTCCTTGTTTTTATTTCATTTGCGTACTATCCCTTGCAACCTATTTTTCAACCTTGTCAGAAACTTCATTTCTCACCATTCACCTCACCAAAGACCAATCCTAGCCATAACCAAACCAATACTTTCAGCGTTCCACCATTGTCAACTTCTCCGAGCCTTCATCTTCTACATTCTGTCTACCTAAATTTTCCAGCTCTTTTAAACACCAATTTGCAGCCATGCTTATTGCAGGAGACATCTTACTTCAATCCTAGATCCGAAACAATCAAGAAGGCGTCCTCAACAAGGAGCCCTCTTATCATCTTACATGCTGAGTTAGAACCAATTCATGAGCGAATGGACCGTATTGAGGAGTCCAGTGGAGGGCGTACAAGGGGCCAAGATGGACAAAATCATAGAAGGCATCCTATGCAACATGAGAATGAAGAAGAGAGTGACGGAGAAGATGTCATTTCTGTCTGGAGCAATGCAAGGAACCATGGTCAATTGGATGACAATTTTGGGAACATCCGAGTTAACATCCTTCCTTTTCATGGAAAATCAGACCCGGAGGCATATTTGGATTGGGAGAGCAAAGTGGAACACATCTTCGAATGCCATAACTATTCTGAGCAAGCATGGCTGCCTTAGAATTTGTTGAATACTACACACTTGTATGGTGGGATCAACTAAGATCAACAAGGAGACGGAATGGTGAACGACCTATCAACACTTGGAGAGAAATGAAAGGTATTTTGAGGAAACGTTTTGTGCCTACTCATTATCACCGTGATCTCTATTATAAGTTGCAGAATCTTAAACAATGAAGTAGAAGCGTGGAAGACTACTACAAAGAGATGGAGATAGCCATGATCCGAGCAAGTGTGGATGAAGACCGTGAAGCCACCATGGCAAGGTTCTTGTCCGGATTAAACAAAGAGATTGTTGATGTAATGGAATTACAACACTACATTGAAATTGAGGACATGGTGCATATGGCTATTAAAATCGAGAGGCAACAACGCAAGAGATCATCTTCTAGAGGCGTCACTAATGCAGTCCCTAAATGGAGTCCAAACACACCTCGGAGAAATAATCCTTTCCAAGGCAAAGAACAGGCTGAAACGTCCAAAACCAAGCATATGGTGGAGAATGTTCGAGGAAAGCAACAAGAAGTGTCCACACGATCCTGAGAATCAAATGTTTCAAGTGCTTAGGGCATGGCCATATTGCTAGCCAATGTCCAAATAAAAACACTATGTTGTTGCTGGAAAATGGAGAGATTGCATTAGATAATGAAGAAGAAATTTTGGAAGAATCTGAGCAAGAGGAAGAAGAAGAATTCACCCCTGCTGTTGAAGGACAACTTATGGTTGTTAAAAAGCTTTTAAACACCCAAATGGCAGAAGAAGAGGAGCAACGAGAGAACATATTTCACACTAGGTGTTATGTTAACAACAAAGTGTGTTTTATGATAATCGATGGTGGAAGCTGCACCAACGTGGCCAGCACTCTTATGGTGGATAAACTCAGTCTCAAAACTTTAAAGCATCCAGCCCCATATAAACTCCAATGGCTCAATGATTCGGGGGAATTAAAGGTCACCAAACAGGTTCTTGTCCCTTTCTCTATTGGTTCATAAAGGATGAGGTTTTGTGCGACGTAGTTCCTATGCTCGCAAGTCACATTTTACTTGGAAGGCCAAGGCAATATGATCGAAGAACGATGCATGATTGTTACACCAATCAGTTCATCTTCAAGTATGGAGGCAAGAAGATAGTGCTTGCACCTATGACGCCAAAACAAGTGCAAAGTGACCAGATTCTGATGAAACAAAGTGTGGAGGCTTGGAAACAAGAGAAGATCCAAACCAAGCTTAAAGAAGGAAGACCTAAGGAAGAAAAGGCATTTGGCAGCATCAAGTTGATTAGGGAATGTCTTTTGACACATCCTGTGATCACTTCTGAATTTTCTAGCCCAAAACAAGCCAAAACGTTCTCATCTTCTTTTTAGAAACTCAAGGAGGAGTTAGAAGGCCATGCACGGCAAAACCATGTCATTCCCATTGCTAAGGGAGATTCCAACACCAAGGGGTTCGATTTGAGGACAAATCGCCCAAAAGAAGGAGGGGATGATATGTGCACGCCCAACCTTAATTTCTGCCCATACCCTAAGTCACACAATTCCAATAAGGGAGTTCTACTTAATACTCTTTATTTATTCAATTCATGTGCTAAACTCGCTTGCTATCTCATATTATATACTATAATGTTTATGTCCTTATATTACTATTGATAACTTAGTAATTGGTATTGAACCACAGGTTTATCTAGCTCATATTATGCATAATTGATATTCAACACATGTTTAATAACATCTACTTAATAGTTTAAGTTGTTTCTTTGCAGGTTATGTTAAACACAGCTTAAGGGACTATTGGCCAGCTCCGTTTTAGCTCAAATGCACCATTTGAGCTCAAAACAAAGAATCATTGTTTAAGGCACTTACCAGCTTCCAATCAACACCAAAATGTACCAAACACTCCTAGGCAGCGCAATGAAGTGAATGCTAGCTTCGTTCCAGCTCACGAATCTAGAATGAGCTCAAAACGACAAATAGTGAATTTCGATCCATATGGGATTTGGATCAGCTCCAACGCACTCTTATGGATTGAGGAGAGTAGTATGGCCCTAAGGATAAGTTCACTCAGCTAGGGGGTTAGCCGTTCAGCTCAAATCATCACTCAAAGACGGTGAACTTTCAGCTAGCTAAATCAGCTAGCTAGCTCAGCTCAACCTTAGTTCATCCAGCTCATCTTAGCTTAGCCTCCAACCTTCAGCTCAACCATGGAAGGACATGTTCCCTCCCCAAGAGACACAACCGACCAACCATGGAGGGAAATGTCGCGTGTCAAAAGTGCGCGTTTGGTGCAAGTGGACACATCGCAAGTAATAAGTGATAAGTATTTATCGAGTTATCGTCTCCTCAGGGACCGGTATACTTAATATGCTCTCTTTATCTTCTTGCTCTGTAGAAAAATAAAAACACAAGTGAGTGGGTGTGATTTATTAAACTAAAATAATTGAATAAAAATAAAAGTGTCAAAATATCAGAGAGAAAGATGGGCCAGGATCCAGTTGTATTGTATTGTGGACTTGATTGACTTGTCTTTATCCAATGCAATCGCATCTCTGCCTCGGCAGCACTGCAGTTTACTACCGGGGCAGCGATAACGTTGTCCGCCGCGGCAATCCCTTGCTCGTGGGCAGACTTTACCAAAGTTCGGCAAAGTGTCCTTGAATGACTCCGCTTATCCCTAAGTCAGAGTGCTGTCGATGACTAGTCCTTGATGATACCTCCCGGCGTGAACCAATTATACTCACCAACCAATCTCACACTTCTTTTAGCCGTTGAAACTCTTAACCTATCCCTAGGCCGAGTTAGTATTTCACGATTGAAACACTGTACTTACCCCTTTCGTGAATCTAGCTCTCCCGAGCTTAGATAAATGGATTACTCACAAACTTCCCTCCTGGGCTTGAATGCAAGAACAAGGAATAACAAAGGATAAGCAAACCTTGATAATCTTTATTGTATTGAATAAAAGACAAATTACAATCTCCTCTCACAAATACTCCACAACCTTCACCTAAACCCTATGAAGGTTTTAGAACATGATGGAGAGGAAAGAAACAAGAGTAGAAGTCGACTCTCCCTAGGTATTTCGATCTATGATACATTGGGTGGCTAGGTCTTTATATAGGCTAGACCTAGGGCAAACCTTTCCTAAGTAGAATACAACTTGGAGTAGGGAACAAGTCAAGTACATAGTAATATTATATTTCCAAGTTTGAATTCGGCTAAGGGGGCTTTCCCGCGTGGTCTTCCTTTGGGCTTTTCCTTGTGCTAGCCAGCTCTGATTCTTGGGCTTCAAGTCCAAACACGTTCCTTAGATTTTTGTCTTTCCATCGCCTATCACTTTGCTTCCTGTCTTCCTGCTGCTGCCTCGGCATCAGGTCCTGCCTCGGCCTTGTCTCTGCCGCGGCACTGGTTCTCCTGCACAGATATGAAAACGCAGTAAAACGTGCCTTTTTCTATAAATATTATCTATTTAAGTATAACTTCTAAATATATCACATTAAGCACATACATTGGTTCAAGTGGGTGAATATTTGGTGATAAATGTCGATAAAAGGAGTAGAAGTGATAGTGTGTTGAGCACTTATCACACCCCCAAACTCGAACTATTGCTTGTCCTCAAGCAATGCAAACCATCAATTTGCCAAACTCTATTCTCTCTTGGTCTTATATGTCCATCTATTCTCCCCACCATAGCTAGGCCTATCTTTTAAGCCTTAACCATTCGGCTACCTAAGAGTTTACCTAGAAACAAACTATAGGAATTGTGAGTGTGTGTGTTTTTGTGGACAAGTTGATTAAAGGCTTTCTTAGATAAACTCTAAGTTCAAGACAAATAGACATTGGTTAAGTCTTCTCTTCTTTTCCAAACCCCAAATCTTGAGCCGGTTTCGGGCACCTCAAAGACTTGTGTTTTTCTTTTCACTAAAAACCTTTTTGTCTTTTCTTTTTGATATTCCTTAATACATACTAGAGCCAATTTCGGGCACCTCTAGCATGAAGAAGAGATTTTCTAGAGCCGGTGGTAGGCACCTCTAGTTACTTTTCCAAAAATCTAAGTCTTTATCACCCAAGTTCATTAAAAGAATTCCTATAATCCAACTAGTCCCAAAAGTGTTTAAAGTTCTTCCTATAGTAAGCTTCTAAGTTTTAATCCTTAAGCATCCTAAGGTTAAGCCCTCTTGACAGAACCTAAACATGGTAAGGAGAAAGATTTCTATAACCATAAAGAATAAACTAAGGCAATACTAATGATGAGCAGTGCAAGAGTGTAGGCAGTTAATTCAAGTAAGGCGGGGAGCATAAAAATTAAAAAGTTTTCACTGGAATACTCCCTTTTTGGCACGGCCGCGGCAGTAGATGGCTGCCTTGGCAGTGAGTCTGCACCCCCAAACTCAAACCAAGCATTGTCCTCAATGCTTTATATTTGGAAGGAATAAGCGGCAAAACAGAATATGAATTATATATGCAGTAAGGAAAGATAGTAAAAGCAATTGCATATTGAAATAAAGGACAAAGAATTTTAGAGCGACTCCGAAGAGCTGCTCGTAACAATTTTTCTTCGTTGCCGAGATGCCATGTGCTTTGTCCTTGGGGAGGGCGATGGTTGTGCCTTTGCTTGCCTCGGCGGCTGGACTCGAGTGGGTGGGGTCCTATGCATCGGGGCTTCTACTTCTTCTCCTTCTTCAACATCCGCCATCTCTTCGGTTATCATCACGTCCGTTCCTCCTCCCATCGCAGTTGCTCCTCCGGTGTGGTGTGTGCTTGGGCCAGTGGCAGTGGAGCCTTGGTGTACATACGCATTTATCTCGGCAGATAGACTGCCCATGATAATTGGCGATCTTGGTGGAGTGTTGAAAACGACTCTCCGCTTGGATGGCCTTTGGCTGACAGATGAGGCCGCGGCAAAATCTGCTGGCCTAGATGGTCCGACAGCCTGGTATTGGGGCTGAGGGTCCGGATGGAAGAACGGTCGCGGTCCTCCTGGGGCTGGTGTCGTCTCGGTGTAGGGTGCGGCAGTAACGAACATATTGCTTGGGAACTCCGGGAATTGGACGCCTTGGTCCGGGAATGCGTGCATCATCATTTGGGCGAGCGTTCCATTGAAGTCCCGTTGGTACTCCATGTACCGTTATTGTCGAAGATGCATCGCGGCCATGCGCTGCAAGATTTCTTGATACGGGTCTGCTGCGGCAGAGGTATAGGCAGTACCAGGCATGTCTGCCGTGTACTGGGCCCCGACAGCAGTGTCGGCAGTGAACTGCTGCGGTGTTGCCTGGACAGGCTCTGCTTGTGTGATCTGCATGACTTTGTGGCAGAATTCCCTGGTCCATCCTCTTCTTGGGGGTGTGTATTCATCGGTTTCTTCAATAGGCACACCTGCAGAAACACATAAACCCGTAATCAAGCAAGGGAAATACAATGGTCCTCAATCTTTCTTACCGCACTCGTGAATCTCCCGTAGGATGATTTCTCCAACGTTGATGTTCCTTTTGTTGATGATGGATTGGATAAGCACCAATCTCTTGCGATCCACCGTGCTATTATGTGATGTTGGGATGAGGCGTCGTTTGACGAAGGTATTCCACATCTTGGCCTCCGGCTTCAAACTTTGTCTTGTTACGGAACCCCGATGGGTACCGGTTTCCCACGGAGTGTTTGCGTAACAAAGATCGTCTTTGATAAGTTCATAGTCCTCGGCATTGATATCTTCGAAGAAGTCAGCATGGAGATCACTGTCCGGGGTGAGGCCGTAGAAGTTGTTGATCATCTCGGCATCGAGTTGCACTAGCCTGCCGCGGCAGTGAACAAAGAGAGAGTCTTTGCTGGGCCCATGAGCGTAGAACTCTCGCACGATTGTGGTGTTTGCCTGGGCAAGTTGCAAACAGAATATTTCCCAATTCTGGTACTTTATTCTGTCGAACAAGTAGTGTTCAATGCCATAATTCTCTTCATCCGCGTGCTGGAACCCTTGTTCTTCCTAAAGTTGCCTCGCGATGAAAGATCGATTGAATCGATCTTCCATGTTGGTTGGGGCGAATCTTTTGTAAGTTGCCATCAAGAAAGAAAAAATTGAGTTCTTGGAGGTTTTCTTGAAGAGAATCTGGAAATTTAACAGGGATTAGTAGGCAGAGAGTAGTTGAGAGAGTGATTGTTGAAAATACTAAAGAAAGCAAGAAAGTAAGAGTGAATAGTTCAAGAGGAAGGGGTGTCTTATATAGGCCTCGGCCTTGTGACCGTTGAGATCACTAGCCGTTGTAACCGTTTCCTTCTTCTGCCGTTTCCTTTTTTGCCGCGACAGGAATCTCGGCAGACTAGCCGTTACAGTTTTCTGCCCGTTGGGTCTGCTGCGGCTCTAACACTTTTGTATTGCCTCGGCAGAGTTCCTGCTGTGAACTATTTTTCCCTTATCTTTGCTTTTTATTAACCTAACCTAAAAAGATAAACATCAATAAAGAAACATTCAAATAATGATAAGATAAATATTCTTAAATATCATAAAGAGAATTCATGAAAATACCAAATAAAATAAAAGAGAAAATTAATATAAAATAAGGATATAAAGAAAACTTATGGAGGGTCGTTTCCGATATTTTTTATAGTCCATTTGCACCCTCCATCGAGTGACAATTCTACTTGAGAAGATATGGGCTAATGCGGGTACGGATACTCCCAATTGTGCTATTATGGTGGAGGTGTCTTCCGTTCGTGTTCTTTTGTAGTCCATGCCTATCTTCCAACTTGATATTATTCCTGAAGGCAAAAATAATTTGTTAGAAAAAATTATATCAACATCCAACCACTTAATTACCTCCTTGTCGTTAACTTCCATCATAGTTGGATGTAGCCTTCGTTGTCGTGGCAATTGCTGTGATAGCCAATTGTCGTAGCAATCTTTTGCCAAAATTCGGTGTAAGTCAAGTGAAGAATCATCTTTCTTGAAGTCTTCAAGAATCAACCCACATTGTTTCTTATGCTTCTCAGTAATCTCCATCAGTAGAGACTTTGTCTTGGAGCTAATATTAGATGGAATTGTCACAGATAAAATATCATCTTCCAAATAATCATATCCTATTTGTGATGACTTCAAATCTTGTAACGTTGATTCCTCGAAAGATACCTGCAATGGAAGAGATGAGTTTTTAAAGAATTCAAAAGGTTTATTCCTTACCATCTCATATTCCATTATCATGGCATTGTCATCTTGTTGATCAAACATGTCGTCGTGTAACTGCTCCGACAACTGTGAGTGAGAGTAATCCTCAACTTCCTTTTTCAGCATCATTGCTGCCGTAACATGAACAAAATTGTCATGATAGAAAAAATTTTGAGTGTTTTGATCATACCATGAAGGATTTTGTTGTTGGTTCCATCTATGGTTCTCTATGTGGCCATATGTTCCAGTACTATACGGGCAATTGCTAATCAAATGATCATCTCCGCAATTAAAACAAAAATTTGCCCAGGCATGAACTTGATGGGTTGCTCTTGGTTGGCATAGATAATCATCGTTTAATCTAGGAAATTCTTGATTTGCTTGATTCATATCTTCCAACATCAACTCCCGAATAGATTTCTTTCTTTCTCCTTGCATCTTGAAAATCCTTCACTTGAAACACACCTATAATTTTTAAAGAAAAAGAAAACACGTTAGTAAAAATAAAAAGAAACAAGAAAATAAAGAAAACAAAATTTAGTTGCCAGTCCCCGGCAACGGCGCCAAAAATTTGTCGCGTGTCAAAAGTGCGCGTTTAGTGCAAGTGGACACATCGCAAGTAATAAGTGATAAGTATTTATCGAGTTATCGTCTCCTCAGGGACCGGTATACTTAATATGCTCTCTTTATCTTCTTGCTCTGTAGAAAAATAAAAACACAAGTGAGTGGGTGTGATTTATTAAACTAAAATAATTGAATAAAAATAAAAGTGTCAAAATATCAGAGAGAAAGATGGGCCAGGATCCAGTTGTATTGTATTGTGGACTTGATTGACTTGTCTTTATCCAATGCAATCGCATCTCTGCCTCGGCAGCACTGCAGTTTACTACCGGGGCAGCGATAACGTTGTCCGCCGCGGCAATCCCTTGCTCGTGGGCAGACTTTACCAAAGTTCGGCAAAGTGTCCTTGAATGACTCCGCTTATCCCTAAGTCAGAGTGCTGTCGATGACTAGTCCTTGATGATACCTCCCGGCGTGAACCAATTATACTCACCAACCAATCTCACACTTCTTTTAGCCGCTGAAACTCTTAACCTATCCCTAGGCCGAGTTAGTATTTCGCGATTGAAACACCGTACTTACCCCTTTCGTGAATCTTTATTGCATTGAATAAAAGACAAATTACAATCTCCTCTCACAAATACTCCACAACCTTCACCTAAACCCTATGAAGGTTTTAGAACATGATGGAGAGGAAAGAAACAAGAGTAGAAGTCGACTCTCCCTAGGTATTTCGATCTATGATACATTGGGTGGCTAGGTCTTTATATAGGCTAGACCTAGGGCAAACCTTTCCTAAGTAGAATACAACTTGGAGTAGGGAACAAGTCAAGTACATAGTAATATTATATTTCCAAGTTTGAATTCGGCTAAGGGGGCTTTCCCGCGTGGTCTTCCTTTGGGCTTTTCCTTGTGCTAGCCAGCTCTGATTCTTGGGCTTCAAGTCCAAACACGTTCCTTAGATTTTTGTCTTTCCATCGCCTATCACTTTGCTTCCTGTCTTCCTGCTGCTGCCTCGGCATCAGGTCCTGCCTCGGCCTTGTCTCTGCCGCGGCACTGGTTTCCTGCACAGATATGAAAACGCAGTAAAACGTGCCTTTTTCTATAAATATTATCTATTTAAGTATAACTTCTAAATATATCACATTAAGCACATACATTGGTTCAAGTGAGTGAATATTTGGTGATAAATGCCGATAAAAGGAGTAGAAAGTGATAGTGTGTTGAGCACTTATCAGGAAACATGTTTTGGGCGCCAAAACAAAGAGATAGCACTCTTCATTGGACAAATTCATGATGGTCCACCTGTGTGCCGATTTCGAGCAGGATACAAGCAGAATTGGACTTTGGTGTATTCATTAAAGTTGTTCCTTTGTCTCCTATCTTTCCAGAGCATGTTGAATTTCATCAATCCAATATCGGGAACTCAAGATATGTCCAATTTACTGAAGACTGTGCAGGATGGAATTTTAAACCGAAAAGTTACAACAATTATTGGAAGGAGACACCATTCAAATGAACGGTTAAAGAGGGCGACACCACCAATTGAACAGACACCAAGGCCATTATTCAGCCACCCTTTCAAAGGGAAATGTCCCTTGTCCACACCCTTTCATTTCCTATAAATATGTAGTCATTTTGGCATTTGAATAGACAACTTTGAATCAGATTATTTAGTTTGTGAGTTCATCTCTCATTCTTGTTCTTTTAAGAACATTATCAACTTATCAAATCATCTCTTTGATTTGTGGCGTCACCCTCCATCCTTTATACTTTAGGTTTCTGGAATTACATTTCCAAGAGGTCTAAGTGCATCTACCACCTCAGAGTTGCAACTAGATTGGGTTTATATTCCTATAACATAAGTTCAACCTTTGCCCCTTTGAATACTATCATTCCAATATCACATAAACACCATCCATCTTCTATTTTCGTCCACCATTCTTCACCATCCCTTAACTTATCCTTCCATATCATTTACTTCACTTAAACACCTCCATTTCCTTCCTTAATCAACCATCAACATCCCCCACACATTTCCCTTCACCAAAACAGCTTCCTTTTATCTATTTGACCTCATAAAATTTGATTCAATATCATTTTGCGTACGTTTTGTTGGGTCAAAAGCGTGCATGTCTAAATGGGCTTTATAGTGAACCTGTTCGAATTTTAACTGAGTAAAAAAGCTAAAAATTTATGATTAAGCCTTATAATTAACTATTTGCTCTCATAAGTTTTGATTTAATATTATTTTACAGTCATTTGTTGGGTCAAAAGCGTGCATGTCTAAATGGGCTTTAGGGTAAACTCGTTCAAATTTTAACCGAGTAAAAAGCTAAAAAAATATAAGATTAAATTGTATTATTAGGTTCAAAAGCCCATAAATAACTATTTGAACAAATAAAATTTTAATCAATATCATTTTGCGAACGTTTTGTTGGGCTAAAAGTGTGCATGTCTAAATGGGCTTTATAGTGAACCAGTTCGAATTTTAACTGAGTAAAAAGCTAAAATTTATGATTAAGCTTTATAAGCTTTATAATTCGGTTCAAAACCCTAAATCGAGTAAAAAGCTAAAAATGTAAGATTAGGCGGTATTTTTAGATTCAAAAGCCATAATTAACTATTTGAACTCATAAAATTTGATTTAATATCATTTTCTGAATGTTTTGTTGGGTCAAAAGCGTGCATGGCTAAATTGCTTTATATTGAACCCGTTAGAATTTTAATTAAAAAAATTTAAAAACTAATGATTAAGCTTTATAATTGTTTTCAAAAGCCCATAATTAAAAACTCATAAAATTTTATTTAATATTATTTTGCGATCATTTTGTTAGGTGAAAAGCATCTATGTCAAAATGGG
Organism: Abelmoschus esculentus; assembly: GCA_035048815.1. Classification (NCBI taxonomy): domain Eukaryota; kingdom Viridiplantae; phylum Streptophyta; class Magnoliopsida; order Malvales; family Malvaceae; genus Abelmoschus; species Abelmoschus esculentus. The sequence continues at coordinate 8,228,542 of JAUCBN010000055.1, forward strand.
CTTTATAGTGAACCCATTCGAATTTTAACAGTGTAAAGAGCTAAAGATATAAGATTAAGCTATATTATTAGGTCCAAAGCCCATAATTAACTATTTGAACTCATAAAATTTGATTCAATATCATTTTGCGAACATTTTGTTGGGTCAAGAGCATGCATGTGTAAATGGGCTTTATAGTGAACCCGTTCGAATTTTAAGTGAGTAAAGAGCTAAAAATTTATGATAAAGCTTTATAATTCGGTTCAAAAGCCAATAATTAAATATTTGCTCTCTCATAAGTTTTGATTTAATATCATTTTGCAGTCATTTTGTTGAGCCAAAAGCGTGCATGTCTAAATGGGCTTTATGATAAACTTGTTCAAATTGTAACCGAGTAAAAAGCTAAAAATGTAAGATTAGGCTGTATGTTTAGATTCAAAAGCCCATAATTAACTATTTAAACTCATAAAATTTTATTTAATATCATTTTAAAAAATTTTTGTTGGGTCAAAAGCGTGCATGTCTAAATGAGCTTGATAGTGAACCCGTTCGAATTTAGTTAAGTAAAAATTTAAAAACTTATGATTAAGCTTTATAATTCTATTAAAAAGCCCATAATTAACTATTTTAACTCATAAAATTTGATTTAATATCATTTTGCGATCATTTTGTTTGGTGAAAAACATCCATGTCTAAATGGGCTTTATAGTGAACCCATTTGAATTTTAACGGTGTAAAAAGCTTAAAATACAAGATTAAGCTATATGATTAGGTTCAGAAGCCCATAAATAACTATTTGAACATATAAAATATGATTTAATATCATTTTGCGATCATTTTGTTAGGTGAAAAGCATCCATGTCTAAATGGGCTTTATAGTGAACCCGTTCGAATTTTAACAGTGGAAAGAGCTAAAGATATAAGATTAAGTTGTATTATTAGGTTCAAAGCCTATAATTAACTATTTCAACTCATAAAATATGATTCAATATCATTTTTCGAACGTTTTGTTGGGTCAAAAGCGTCCATGTCTAAAAGGGCTTTATACTGAACAAATTAGAATTTTAACTGAGTAAAATGCTAAAAATTTATGATTAAGATTTATAATTTGGTTCTGAAGCCCATATTAACTATTTGCTCTCATAGTTTTTGATTTAATATCATTTTGCGGTCATTTTGTTGGGTCAAAAGCGTGCATGTCTAAATGGGCTTTATGGTAAACTCGTTCAAATTTTAACCGAGTAAAAAGCTAAAAATATAAGATTAAGTTCTATTATTAGGTTCAAAATCCTATAATTATCTATTTGAACTCATAAAATTTGATTCAATATCATTTTGCAAACGTTTTGTTGGGTCAAAAGTGTGCATCTCTAAATGGGCTAGTGAACCCGTTCTAATTTTAACTAATTAAAAAGCTCAAAAGACCATAATTAACTATTTTCTCACATAAATTTTGATTTAATATCATTTTAAGGTCATTTGTTGGGTCAAAAACGTGCATGTCTAAATGGGCTTTATGGTAAACTCATTCAAATTTTAACCGAATAAAAAGATAAAAAATATAAGATTAAGTTGTATTATTAGGTTTAAAAGCTCATAATTAACTATTTTTGATCTCATAAAATTTTATTCAATATCATTTTGCGAACATTTTGTTGGGTCAAAAGCGTGTATGTCTAAATGGGTTTTATAGTAAACCCGTTCGAATTTTAACTGAGTAAAAACCTACAAATTTATGATAAAGCTTTATAATTCGGTTCAAAAGCCCATAATTAACTATTTGATCTCATAAATTTTGATTTACTATCATTTTGTTGGGTCAAAAGACCATAATTAACTATTTGAACTCGTAAAATTTTTATCAATAACATTTTGAGAACGTTTTGTTGGGTAAAAAACGTGCAAGTCTAAATGGGATTTATAGTGAATCATTCAAAATTTTGTTGGGTAAAGTCGTTCAAATTTTAACCGAGTAAAAAGCTAAAAATGTAAGATTATGCTGCATTTTTAGATTCAAAAGCCCATAATTAACTATTTGAACTCATAAAATTTGATTTAATATCATTTTGTGAATGTTTTGTTGGGTCAAACGCGTGCATGTCTAAATGGGCTTTATAGTGAACCTGTTCGAATTTTAATTAAGTAAAATTTTAAAAACTTATGATTAAGCTTTACAATTCTGTTCAAAAGCCCATAATTAACTATTTAACTCATAAAATTTGATTTAATATCATTTTGCGATCATTTTGTTAGGTGAAAAGCATCCATGTCTAAATGGGCTTTATAGTGAACCTATTTGAATTTTAACCGTGTAAAAAGCTAAAAATATAAGATTAAGCTATATTATTAGGTTCAAAATCCATAAATAACTATTTGAACATATAAAATTTTATTTAATATCATTTTGCGATCCTTTTGTTAGGTGAAAAGCATCCATGTCTAAATGGGCTTTATAGTGAACCCGTTCGAATTTTAACAGTGTAAAGAGCTAAAGATATAAGATTAAGTTGTATTATTAAATTCAAAACCCATAATTAACTATTTGAACTCATAAAATTAGATTCAATATCATTTTACAAATGTTTTGTTGGGTCGAAAGCGTGCATGTCTAAATGGGCTTTATAGTGAACCCGTTCGAATTTTAACAGAGTAAAAAGCTAAAAATTTATGATTAAGCTTTATAATTCGGTTCAAAAGCCCATTATTAACTATTTGATCTTATAAAGTTTAATTTAATATCATTTTGCGGTCGTTTATTGGGTCAAAAACTTGCATGTCTAAATGGGCTTTAGGGTTAACTCGTTCAAATTTTAACCGAGTAAAAAGCTAAAAATATAAGATTAAGTTATATTATTAGGTTCAAAAGCCCATAATTAACTATTTAAACTCATAAAATTTTATTCAATATCATTTTGTGAACGTTTCGTTGGGTCAAAAGCGTGCATGTCTTAATGGGCTTTATAGTGATCCCGTTCAAATTTTAACTGAGTAAAAACCTAAAAGCTTATGATTAAGCTTTATAATTCGGTTCAAAAGCTCATAATTAACTATTTGATCTCATAAATTTTAATTTAATATCATTTTGCGGTCGTTTGTTGGGTCAAAAGCGTGCATATCTAAATGGGCTTTATGGTAAACTCGTTCAAATTTTAACCGAGTAAAAAGCTAAAAATATAAGATTAAGTTGTATTATTAGGTTCAAAGGCCCATTATTAACTATTTGAACCCATAAATTTTATTGAATGTCATTTTGCGAACGTTTTGTTGGGTCAAAAGCGTGCATGTCTAAATGGGATTTATAGTAAACTCGATCTATTTTTTTTGAAGGAACGAGCCTCATTAAAAAAACCTATAGCCAGTCACCTTGAGAGGTGAGTAAACCCTTATGGGGAAAAGAGTAACCATGGTTTTATTGAGAAGAAGAGGAGAACCTCTCCGAGTTTACAAAAGCCCGAATATAATCGGGAAAGATACAATCAAAAGAACTGGAAGAAAAAGAACGCAAAGCCCTAGTAGCTAAGACATGGTCTACTACGTTTGCGTCTCTAGGTACATAACAAATCTTATAATCATGCAAAGTACCAAGAGTGGATCGGATGCGAGACACCAAATGTTGCACCGTGGAAAGATCTTGGTGATGAGTGTTGTTAACTTTGTTGGCAATGGAAGCATAATCAGTTTCAATAATCATATTACAGTCATTGGCAACAGAAAATTTTAAACCTTTCAGAAGAGCAAGAGCCTCGGTAGAAGTTGGATCCGGGCAGACAAGAGGCATAGAGCAACCACCAAGGATGGAACCGGAAGAATCTCGAGTGATGACGCTTGCAGCAGCACCCCTTAACACAGGGTCAAAGGCCCCATCCGTGTTAATTTTGACGAAACCAGGGACCGGTTTCGCCCATCTAGCTTGAGCGAAGGTGGGCTCAGCTAGCCGGGAACGTAGGTGGGAAGCATCATTAACTTATGTATAGTCATTGAAAAGTTTTTGTGCATTGGACACAGTTAACCAAGCCGGTTGGAGATGATTGTTATGGACGAAGTCATTACGACGGTTCCATAAATTCTATAGGATCGTAATAAGGAATGAGAATTGATGTAAGGAAGAAACCCAACAACTTCAGAAAGCCACTGGTGGGGGGAGATATAGGTATTGGAGAAAATTCGAGTAGGGAGCCCGACCAAGTAGAGTGCCTCCTTGGCACTAGGACAATCCCTCATAGCATGAAGGGTGATCATAATAAGGATTGCATCATGACATATCCGCCATCCAAAGGACCGAACCTTGGGCAAGGTGGGTAGTTTAGAAAGAATTTTCCAAAGCTTAGAGGTCTTGTTAACTGGCCCTAGTTGCAGTTGCAAAAATTGGTAACCCGACCGAACCGAATATATGCCAGAGTCATGGTGACCCCAAAGGATGGTGTCCTTTATGTCATTAATAATGGGTACATTAAGGATGGTGTTAGCATCTTCATGGGAGAAGTATTTTCTTACTTTTGATTCATCCCATCGGGGTATGTTAGGCAATATGAAAGTACCTGCTCGAAGAGGTACTTCGTCATTCACCTCGTAATAACCATAAAGGTGTATAGTTTGAGAGCCTCCCCATTTGTCAAAGTGGATTTGAACTTGACTGGACATGCCTGACCGTTTGAAGAAGCCATTGCGAAGTTTAGAGATAGCTATGCAAAGACCTTTCCAAGCAAAAGAAGATCTCCGAGTGTGATCATTATCAAGGATAGAACCCGATGGGTAATACTTGCATTTGTAGACCTGACTAAGGAGATTATCAGGTTCACAAATCAAACGCCAGATTCGTTTGCCAAGTAAAGCAACATTGAAGTGGTGTAGATCGCGAAATCCTATACTTCTTGCTGCTTTCGGCAGACAGATAGTGTCCCAAGGGAGCATATGCCAACCTCGTTTGTCAGCTTTGCTAGACCACCAATATTGACGTATTGAAGTGGTCATATCATCAATAATGTTTTGGGGTAAAAGGTAACAAGACATAGCATACTAGGGCATAGATTGTATGACTGATTTAATGAATATTTCTCTACCACTAAAGGATAAAAGGTGTTTGTCCCATTTACTCAGGTCAACATTCATTTTTTTCCTGGTAAAACCCGAGGTCGTTGTCTTGTTCTTCCCTATTAAGAGAGGGACTCCCAGATAAATACCTGGATCATCAACTTCTCTTACGTGAAGGATATCATTAGTTTCTGCTCGAAGCGACATGGAAGTTTTCCGGGAAAAGAAAATAGTAGACTTTTCAAAGTTCACCGCCTGACCATACGAAATAGCATAAGTATGCAGAGCATCCTTAAGGTGTTGAGCTTTTGTAGTTGTATTCTTAATGAATACAACACAGTCATCCGCAAAAAGAAGATGGTTAATGCGTGGACCATTCTTGCTAGCACAAAGTCTAGGTAGATTGCCACTTGCTTGCTCAGCATTGAGCAACGCAGAAAGGCCTTGGGTACAGAAAAGAAAAAGGAAAGGAGATAGAGGGTCCCCTTGGCGTAACCCTTTATGGGGTTTGAAGGGTCGTGAAAGGGAATCATTGACGCGTACTTGGAAGGTAACTGAGTATATACATCTCATAATAAGGGAAACCCAATGGGTGTTAAAACCTAGTCAAAGCGTAATTTGTTCAAGGAAAGGCCATTCAACACAGTCGAAGGCCTTTTCCATGTCAAGCTTTAAGCTAGCACCTTTTACAAGCGAGGTCTCATCGGTATTAAAAGTGTGGATAAGCTTATGGGCAATGAGAATATTATCAATAATATTCCTTCCTTGAACAAAAGCAGCTTGATTATCGCTTATGCATAAAGGTATAATAGACTTTAGACGATTAACAAGTACTTTCGCAACAGTCTTGTAGAGGACTGTGCAGAGACTAATAGGTTTGAGATGACGCATTGTTGTGGGGTCGCTGATCTTGGGTATAAGAACAATGATAGTACGATTGACCTCTTCCATGTTAACAGACCCTCGTAAGAGTCCAAGGCAGAGGTTTATAAAATCATGGCCAATGATGTCCCAATGCTTCCTAAAGAAACCACATGGGAATCCATCAACTCCTGGTGCTTTCCGTGGATCAATATCGCGAAAAGCAATGGTTACTTCATCTGCTTTGAAGTCCTTAAGAAGGTCATTATTCATTGGTTCAGTAACAATAGTAGGAATGTTCCCCAAAATGGAAGATGCAATAGTAGGGGAGGAGGTGGAAAAGAGGTTTTAAAAGTAGTCAATAGAAATAGTCATGATGTCAGTTGTATGAGTTTGCCATATATTCTGGTTGTTAAAAAGCCCAGCAATATTATTCTTCAACCGGCGACCATTTGCTCGGGCATGAGAAAAGGAGGTATTTTTGTCACCGTGTTCTAACCATTGTGTCCGAGCTTGTTGAGCCCAGTATATTTCCTTCGCATTTATCAAGCTATCAAGCTCACTTTTAGCGGAAATAAAGTTTTGGATGTCCGCATCAGAGAGAAGTCGTTTGAGGCCCTTATTAATGAAATCGTTAAGCTGAGTAATACGTTCATTGGATATGATACGTTTGTTTATTTGCTAATAGGATAGAAATCGTCTAATGCCCTCAAATTTAGCTAGGGTTGATGATACGAGGCTGGTTGTGAAGAAACAACATTCCTCGTTCATTCACGGACCTAGGATTGTAGCAAGTATTCCTCTGCAGCAAAAACAAACATGGTGTGGTGTTAGGATGTTAAAAAGACTTAAAATAAAAAGAAAAATCAGAATTGAGGGAGAAAGAAGTTGCTGGAAATTTTTGGACAGATTTGAAGGTTGAAGATGAAGTTCTTCAAGCATTCATCAATGGCAGCAACGTTCTTGAAGTTAACAATCTACTGAACGGACCCGAACCTTATCTTGAATCTGCTCGAAAACGGACTTGGACCCTTCAATTATCGAACAATTGAGAACCCGAAGTATCAAGTAACTTGACAAAAATTTAGAACTGATAGTCAAGGAAAAGTTCTAAAAAGAACCAGGTTTGAGAGAAAATCTCACAAAGTAATTTATTCATCAAAAGTCTAACCTTGTCTTTACAAAATTACGAAAATATATAGGAATAAAGAAGAAGTTGGCCAAAATTGAATTTGTGGCCTATATTTGAACGAAAATAACTAAAATAAACCACTCAAGGCTTCATTTAATTTCAACCAAGTGATTTGGCACATAAAACACATTTAACATGTGTTAAATGTTTGAATTTGAACACAAAACCACCCATTCTTATCCCTTGGGCGTTTGGTCTTCAAGAACAAGGGCATTGTTTGGCTGGAAATGCATTTACACACCCACACATGTGCACAAGGCTGCCATATGTGTCCCACATGCATGGCACATGCCTAGGACACATTCCCTTCGTGTAGGATAGGTTTCAACTGCCGTAGATCACTTTAGCTTGAGTTGAGCTAGCTAGAAATTGAGTAGAGCTGAAACGAGCTAGCTGAGAGTGTAAGGAACTAAAAGGAGCTGGGAGCTAAGCCTTTGAGCTGCGTGCACTCCATTGAGCTTCTTCTGAGTTGAATAGACTCACTTGAGCTGGTGTTCAGCTGCATACACTCGCTTGAGCTGGAGATGAGCTGAGTATGCCCACTTGAGCTAAGGTTCTCCTAAGTACCTATATCAGAACAAGGCAAACACATCTAAAAAGTCTTGTAGTCTTATTTTTACCACACAAACACACTCAAAACCAAATGCAAACATACTTAACATAGTATATACATACATAAACACACATACTAATATATATACCTAAATATGTCACATATCAACATGCAACACATTATAAACAACATATCTAAGGCATGAACATTCTCAAATGAATCTGAAATGTTAGCACAAGTAAGGAAAAGAGATTTCCTGTATTTCTTTGCCTTAGAATGTGTGATAGGTCCTGATGGTAAGACCTCCGGATCAACCTGTTGAACTTGACATGAAGAGGAAGACGAGGATTACCTAGAGGTTCCTGAAACTGGTAAGGTGATGAAATTAATGGTTATTAAACGAAGTTTGAATGTGCAACAGGTACCGAATGATCAACTGTAAGGTGAGGAAGACGAGGATTTCTATTGCGTAAGTTGCTAATTTCTCATTCTTTTAGCATCTTTTCTTACATTTCATTTGTTTTCTCTTTTTTAGCCCCTATTTCTTAACTTTTGTTTTTTGTTTCTTCAATTTCTGACCCTTATTTCTTTTTCTAGTATTATTTCCCTTCACCCGTTGTTCTTTCTTGCAATTTGACACATCTACAGAATCTGAACGTCGGAATTAGTTCCTTTAAATAACTGAGTACGAGAGATTGAGGGAAAAGGCAAACTGAGCGTGTAAGATCAGAAGGGGAGACAAAAAGAGCAATTCAAGTATTCTCCCGAGTGAAACACGAGTGTTGAGTGTTATTTTCTCTTTTCTTGAGTGCAAATTCCTTGGAGTGATCAGTGAGGATTTTGTTGTGTGATTTGTGAGGTCCATTTTCTTTTACACTAACCTTTAATCTGTTTGTTTGTTTGTTTTTATTTGTTTTTGTTGTTTGAAGAAGAAAAATGACAGGTTCTGGTGATCATTCTAATGAAAGACAAGCACCAGACTTGCAAATGCAAGCCTTAGAGAGAATGATGCAAAGAGTAGTGGCTGGTGCTTTAGAGCCATTACAATCCCGAATGGACAAAATTCATGGAGGTTCCATTTCTGCCCATGATGAAATCAATGAAAATGAAGTTAATCAATCCCCGAGACCTACCCTTAGACGTGATCAGCAGGTTGATGATAATATTTCTAACATAAAAGTTGCTATACCTTCTTTTCAGGGACGTTCAGATCCAGATGCTTATCTAACAAGGGAAAGCAAGGTTGAACACGTTTTCGAGTGTTACAATTACTCGAAACAAAAGAAAGTTCGACTAGCAATTGTGGAATTTGTTGACTATGCACTGTTATGGTGGGATCAATTAATGATTAGTCGACGACGTACAGGTGAAGGACCAGTGAGAACATGGGACGAAATGAAACGTATCATGCGGAAACGGTTTGTTCCTTCTCACTATCATCGTGATTTATTTCAGAAATTACAAACTTTAAAACAGGGCAATAAGAGTGTCGAGGACTATTTCAAGGAAATGGAGATGTCCATGATGCGTGCGAACATAATTGAGGATCGTGAGGCGACTATGGCTCGGTTTATGGCAGGTTTGAATTCTGAAATTGCTAACGTTGTTGAATTGCAACATTATGTCGAATTGGATGACATGGTGCATATGGCGATGAAAATTAAGCGACAACAACGAAGAAAAGTTTCTACTCGAGGTAATACTACTCCATTTAAATCTTTTACGAATCCATTGTATACCCTAATCATGCTAGGAAACAAGCACCACAAGCGCCACTTCGGATTCAAGAACAAGGCGAGTCTAGCAAACCAAAGCCTCCCGTTGTTGATAATGGGCGTGGTAAACCAAAAGTGGTGGTACAAGAACGATCAAGAGATATTCAATGTTTTAAGTGCCTTGGTCGAGGACATGTTGCTAGCCAGTGTCCTAACCGGAGGGTTATGCTGATGCGAGATGATGGAGAGATTAAATCAGATTAAGAGGAAGAAGTGCATGACATCCCTAATGAACGAGGAATGTTGTTTCTTCACAACCAGCCTCGTATCAGTTGAACAAGAATGGTTAGACCAGATCTCTCTAATTTGAGACGACACTTTCGAGCTATCATCCCAGCAATTCTCATAGCGAAAGACATTTTTAGAGAGTTTGGAGCAGAAAGCCTGAGATGGATTGGATTAGTATCCATTAAGATAGGACAATGGTCAGAACGTGCTTGAAAAAAAGATGTAGCTTGGAAGTTAGGAAAAGAGTAAAACCAGGCAGAATTACTAAGGAATCGATCGATTCTTTCCATAATTATTTCCGTATTACGTCCAGATCTAGTCCATGTGAACCATCCAGACGTTGGTTTACAATTGAAAAGATCATTCTTATCTAGACAATCTCTAAAATTGTTAATTTGTGATCGCGCACGACGAGAACCACCTTGTTTTTCATTTTCATAAAGGATTTCATTAAAATCTCCCCTAAAAGTCAGGGAAGGGAAGAGGCTGATTTTAGAGTATCTATTAATTGTCAAGTTTTGAATTTGTTTGTAGTTTCGGTGAAACCATGTAAACTGGAAAAATGGAATTGTAATTGTCTAAAAGAAATAATAATGACATCAATATGACGATCTGAGTAAGAGAGTAAATCAATAGTAGTTCTATTATTCCAAATAAGAGCAAGCCCTGTGCAAGAAGGGTTGGATTCAATAGTTATACAACCATGCATTCCTAACTTAAGCTTAATACAGTCCATATTGTGTCTGTTTAATCTAGTTTCACAAAGAAAAAGAATATCAACATCATGCTTTGGACAAGCACGTTGTAGAGCAAGAACTGCCTAGGTATTTCCAAGACCCTGACAATTCCAACATAAAATTTTCATTTTTCTCGGCGGGGTTGATCATCGTCAACCACCGCCAGAGATTTTTTTTCGCTGCCCATCCTAGCTATTTCAGTAGAAGCTTTAGTCGAAGGACGAGGCCTCTTGGCATTGTTGCCCTCATCAGAAGGTGGTGTTAGCTTGGTACCTCTATTCGAAATTCGGTATAGACTTAAAAAATGAGGAAAAACACAATAATATGTGTTGGTTAAGATCCCTATCAAGGGTGGTACAATGAGGGAAAAAAACAATATGGTGGATAGGGGAAAGGACGAAGTCTGATAAACCAAGTAACATTTCAGCAGAAGCCTCAGCCAAAGGACGAAGCATCTTATTTTTGTTACCCTTGGTGTCTCTATTTGGAGTAGGACGAACACCTCACATCATAGTATCTATAATACTAGGGTCAAGAGGCATTACACCATGAGAGGTGTTGGTAAAACCCCATTGGAAGGGTGGTAAATAGTAATAAACATAGTAAAAGAGAGTTAGTATGCTTGTTAGCATGCATAAGATTAAAAAGGTGACCAAGTGTAATAAACCAAGTAACGCAAGCCTTGTTCTTGGTGATCCAATTGGATCTAGATGTGAAAAACTCACCCACAAAAGAGTTTCAAAGTGACACGTAAACTTAGTGAACGAGCATACATCACAGAGGGTGTTGGAAAAAACCCTAATAAGGGGTGATAAAAGAATTTTAGAATAAAATAACGTTATGGGAACTTCAAAGATATCAATATGGCAAAGAAACATAGAGTTAAAGAAAAGAAATAAAGACATCAGTATGGCAATTCAAGTAAGAAAGCAAAACCCAGGCCAATGCCACCATCGTGCGGGAATTCTATGCGCACGGGCCAAGCAAGGACTCCCTTTTTGTCCACTACCGAGGCAGGCCTGTCCAGCTTGATGCCGAGACCATCAACCAATTCTACGGCCTCACACTTGACCATGATGTACATGCTGAATTCATGGAGGATATCACTGCCGAGGATTATGAATTGATAAAAGACGACCTTTGCTACACGAATACTACTTGGGAAACCATTATATTTCCCTTGTTTAATTACTGGTATTTGTAATGCTGTAGGTGTCCCTACGGCCGAGACAGACAAATTTACAGCCTATAGGAGAGGGTGGACAAGAGAATTCTGCCACAAAATCATGCAGATCACTCAGGCAGAACCAGTCCAGGCAACGCCCCAGCAGTTCACTGCTGATACTACTGCCGGGGACCAATACACGGCAGACATGCCAGACATTGCCCACACCACTGCTGCAGTAGACCCGTACCAGGAGATACTGCAAAGGATGGCAGCGATGGATCTTAGGCAACAGAGATACATTGAGTATCAAAGAGACTTTAACGACACACTTGCCCAAATGATGCTCCATGCGTTTCCAGACCAAGGGGCACAGTTTCCAGAATTCCCCATCAACATGTTTGTCACAGCTGCACCATATACCAAGACTACACCAGCTCTAGGAGGACCAAGGTCGTTCTTCCACACTGGCCCTCCACCACCATTTCATGCTGCCGGCCCATCTAGGGCAGCAGACTCTACCGCGGCATCATCTGTCAGCAGAAGACCATCAAAGAGGAGGACAGTCTTCAGCACTCCACCACGATCCCCCATCATTATGGGCAGTCTATCAGCAGAGATAAATGCCTATGTACACCAAAGCCCAACCGCCGCCGGACCAAGCATACACCATGCCAGGGCAGACGCAGCAAATGAAGGTGGAACGAACATCATGATCACCGAGGAGATTGCCGACGAGGAAGAAGGTGAAGAAGTGGATTCTCCAATGCAACGGACACCACCAACAAGAGTCCAACCGCCCCGACAAGCAAAAACTCAGCCATTGCCCTCACCAAAGACGAAGCAATCAGCAGCACGTCCTCGACGAAAGATTGTTACAAGCAGCTCTTCGGAGTCCCTTTAAATTTTTTATATTCAATACTTTTTCTCTTTATATGCTGCTTGTTTCTTTATATGCTACTTGTTTCTTTTTCTATTTTTGTTGCCCACTATTTTCTTCTAATATAAAGCATTGAGGACAATGCTTGGTTCGAGTTTAGGGGTATAGAGCCACTGCCAAGGCAATCTACTGCCGAGGCCCTGCCAAGATAAGGGAGTATTTAAGTGAAATTTTTTTAAATTTTTATGCTCACCGCTTTACTTGAATTAATTGCCCATACTTTTGCACTGCCCATCATCAGTATTGCCTTAGTTTATTCTTTAAGGCTATAGAAATCTTTCTCATTACCATGGTTAGGCCCTGTTAAGAAGGTTTAACCTTAGGATACTTAAGGATGAAAACTTAAAAGCTTACTATAAGATAAATTTTAAAAACACTTTTGGGACTTGTTGGATTATAGGAATTCTTTTAATGAACTTAGGTAATAAAGACTTAGATTTTTGGGCAAGTGACTGGAGGTGCCTATCACCGGCTCTAGGAATTACTCTTCTTCATACTAGAGGTGCCCGAAATTGGCTCTAGTATGCTACAAAGAATATCAAAAGAAGGAAGGAGTTAGTGAAGAGAAAAACACAATCCTTGAGGTGCCCGAAATTGGCTCAAGAATTGGTGGTTTAGAAAAGAAGAGAACACTTAACCAAAATCTACTTTTCTTGAACTTAGAGTTACTTGTCTTGAACTTAGAGTTTATCTAAGAAAGCCTTTAATCAAACTTGTCCACAAAAACACACACACTCACTAAATCTTATAGTTTGTTTCTAGATAAACCTTGAGTACCCGAAAGGTTAAGTCTAAAGAATAGGCATAGTTATGGTGGGGAGAATAGATGGGAAACATAAGACCAAGAGAGAATAGGGTTTGGCAAGTTGATGGTTTGCATTGCTTGAGGACAAGCAATAGTTCGAGTTTGGGGGTGTGATAAGTGCTCAACTCACTATCACTTTTTACACCTTTTATGGGCATTAATCATTAAATCTACACCTACTCGGACCAATGCATATACTTAATGTGATATATTTAGAAGTTATGCTTATAAAGATGACATTTACAGAAAAGGCAAGTTTTACTACATTTTTACATCTATGCAGGATAAACTATTGCCGCGGCAGCAACATGGCCGAGACAAGACCTGATGCCGAGGCAGCAGCAGAAAGACAGGAAGCAATACTGTAGGCGATTGGAAGAGAAAAATACAAGGGACGTTTCTGGACGTGCAGCACAAGGATCGGAGTTGGTTAGCACGAGGAAAAGCCCAAGACAAGGCCACGCGGGAAAGCTTCTTATTTGGAATAAACTTGGAAATATTTTATATGTACATGACTTGTTCCCTACTCCAAGTTGTATTCTACTTAGGAAAGGTTTGCCCTAGGCCAAGCCTATATAAGACCTAGCCGTCCAAGGGAATAGGAGAGTTGATTCTTAGAGAGTTCACCCTAAGACTCATTGTTTTCTTTTCTCAAATTATGTTCTAAGTTTTCTTAGGGTTTAGGTGAAGGTTGTTAAGTATTTGTGAGAGGAGATTGTACTTTGTTCTTTGTTTCAATGCAATAAAATATCAAGGTTTGCTTATCCTTTGCCATTCTTTGTTCTTGCATTCAAGCTCGGGAGAGAAGTTTGTGAGTAATCTATTTATCTAGACTCGGGAGAGCTAGATTCACGAAAGGGATAAGTATGGTATTTCAATCGCGAAATACTAACTCGGCCTAGGGATAGGTTAAGAGTTTCAGCGGCTAAAAGAAGTGTGAGATTGGTTGATGATTATAATTGATTCACGCCGGGAGGTATCATCAAGGATTGATCACCAACAGTACTTCGACTTAGGGATAAGTGGAGTCATCCAAGGACACTTTGCCGAACTTTGATAAAGTCCACCCACGAGCAAGGGGTTGCCGCGGCGGACAAGTATCGTCGCTGCCAAGGCAGTAATCTGCAGTATTGCCGAGGCGGTGATGTGCAGTTGCATTGGACAGAGACAAGTCAATCAAATCCACAATACAACACAACATTGTTTTATTGAGAAGAACAGAAAATTAACTATCACTTTTTACAATTAACTATTGGATCTTATAAATTTTGATTAAATATCATTTTGTGGTCATTTTTTTGGGTCAAATTGATCTTTATGGAAAACTCGTTCAAATTGTAAACGAGTAAAAAGCTAAAAATGTAAGATTATGTTGTATTTTTAGATTCAAAAGCCCATAACTAACTATTTGAGCTCATAAAACATGATTTAATATCATTTTTTGAATGTTTTGTTGGTTCAAATGCGTGCATGTCTAAATGGGCTTTATAGTGAACCCGTTCGAATTTTAATTAAGTAAAAAAGTAAAACTTATGATTAAGCTTTATAATTCTATTCAAAAGCCCATAATTAACTATTTTGACTCATAAAATTTGATTTAATATCATTTTGCGATCATTTTGTTAGGTGAAAGCATCCATGTCTAAATGGGCTTTATAGTGAACCCGTTTGAATTTTAACTGTGTAAAAGCTAAAATATAAGATTAAGTTGTATTATTAGGTTCAAAAGCCCATAAATAACTATTTGAACATATAAAATTTGATTTAATATCATTTTGCGATCATTTTGTTTGGTGAAAAGCATTCATGTATAAATGGGCTTTATAGTGAACCCGTTCGAATTTTAACAGTGTAAAGAGAAAAAGATATAAGATTAAGCTTTATTATTAGGTTCAAAGCCCATAATTAACTATTTCAACTCATAAAATTTTATTCAATATCATTTTGCGAACGTTTTGTTGGGTCAAAAGCGTGCATGTCTAAATGATCTTTATAGTGAACCCGTTCGAATTTTAACAGAGTAAAAACCTAAAAATTTATGATTAAGCTTTATAATTTGGTTCAAAAGCCCATAATTAACTATTTGTTCTCATAAGTTTTAATTTAATATCATTTTGTGGTCATTTTGTAGTGTCAAAAGTATGCATGTCTAAATGGGCTTTATGGTAAACTCGTTCAAATTTTAACCGAGTAAAAAGCTAAAAATATAAGATTAAGTTGTATTATTAGGTTTAAACACCCATAATTAACTATTTGAACTCATAAAATTTTATTCAATATCATTTTGCGAACGTTTTGTTGGGCCAAAAGCGTGCATGTCTAAATGGGCTTTATAGTGAACCCGTTCGAATTTTAAATGAGTAAAGCCCTAAAAATTTATGATTAAGCTTTATAATTTGCTTCAAAAGCCCATAAATAACTATTTGATCTTATAAATTTTGATTTAATATCATTTTGCGGTCATTTTTTTGGGTCAAATTGGTCTTTATGGAAAATTCGTTCAAATTGTAACCGAGTAAAAAGCTAAAAATATAAGATTATGCTGTATTTTTAGATTAAAAGCCCATAATTAACTATTTGAGCTCATAAAACATGATTTAATATCATTTTTTGAACGTTTTGTTGGGTCAAATGCGTGCATGTCTAAATGGGTTTTATAGTGACCCATTCGAATTTTAATTAAGTAAAAAAGTAAAACTTATGATTAAGCTTTATAATTCTGTTCAAAAGCCCATAAATAACTATTTTAACTCATAAAATTTGATTTAATATCATTTTGCGATCATTTTCTTAGGTGAAAAACATCCTTTCTAAATGGGCTTTATAGTGAACCCGTTTGAATTTTAACTGTGTAAAAGCTAAAAATATAAGATTAAGTTGTATTATTAGGTTCAAAAGCCCATAAATAACTATTTGAACATATAAAATTTGATTTAATATCATTTTGGGATCATTTTGTTTGGTGAATACAACTACAGAAGCTCAACGCCTTAAGGATGCTCTACATACTTTTGCTGCTTCGTCTGGGCAGGCGGTGAATTTTGAAAAGTCTACTATTTTCTTTTCTCGGAAAACTTCCACGTCGCTTTGGTCGAAAATCAATGATATACTATATGTAAGAGAAATGGATGACCTAGGTATTTATCTGGGAGTCCCTCTCCTAATAGGAAAGAACGAGACAACAACCTTGGGGTTCACCAGGGACAAAATGAATGCTCGCCTGAGTAAATGGGATAAACATCTCCTCTCTTTTAGTGGTAGAGAAATTTTTATTAAATCTGTCATCTAGTCTATAACACAATATGTTATGTCTTGCTACCTTTTACCCCAAAACATTATTATTGATGATATGACCACTTCGATACGCCGTTATTGGTGGTCTAGAAAGCTGACAAACGAGGTTGGCATATGCTCCGCTGGGACACCGTCTGTCTGCCTAAAGCGGCAGGAGTTATAGGGTTTCGTGACCTTCACCACTTCAATGTTGCTTTACTAGGCAAACAGATTTGGCGTCTGGTTTGTGAACCTGATAATCTCCTTAGTCAGGTCTACAAATGCAAGTATTACCCATCGGATTCTGTCCTCGAATCTGATCACACTCGAAAATCTTCTTTCGCTTAGAAAGGCCTTAGCATTGCTATCTCTAAGCTTCGCGATGGTTTTTTCAAACGCCCAGGTATATCTAGCCAAGTTCAAATCCACTTTGACAAATGGGGTGGCTCCCAGCCTGTCAATGACGTGAGTACATCAATGCAAGCACAATATGATCAGGAGGTCTTGCCACAAGGACCTATTACTCGTTCTAAGGCAAAGAAATTCAGGGAAGTACTTTTCTTTACTTGTGCTTCAATTCCAGATTCATTCGATAATGTTTATGCCTTGGAACATAGGTTTTATAATGTGTTGCATGCTGATATGTGACATATTAGACTATACTACTTATTATATATGTTTAAGTATGTATATATGCTATTAAGTATGTTTTAAGGTTTGGTTTGATAGTGTTTATCATGTTTCTAAATTATTTATACGTTCTTGTGTGTTTTTGAATAAGTTTACAAGTGTTTCAACCTTGTGTTTTACGAATGGATCCTTGTGCTGTTTTCCAGTATAGGTAAATAGAGGTGTACCCGTGAGTTACGAAATGGATTCTTGTGCTGTTTTCCAGTATAGGTAAACAGAGGTGTACCAGTGAGTTACGAAATGGATTCTTGTATTGTTTTCCAATATAGGTAAACACAACCCTCTTTTGGAATGATGGACGGCGACAAAGGATAAGGATGAGGGGTTTCTCATTCAAATTCAAACAATTAACACATGTTTAATGTGTTTTATGAGCCCAAACATGTGTCTGATATGAATGGAGCCTAGATGCAAGTTATTAAGCATTTGAATTTAATTTCAGCCAAGTATTCAAATTCGGCCAACTCCTTTCATTCTCCTTCTGAAATTTTTGTAAAGACAAGGTTGTTTTTGAATAAAAATTATATTTGAGAGTTTTCTCTTATTTGGTTCTTTTTAGAACTTTTTTGACATTCAAACTTGTTTTTGATTGTCAAATTCTTGATATTTTGGGTTCCTAGATCTCTATCTAGAGGGTCCAAGTCCTTTTGACGTTAAACAGATTCGATTCGGGTTTGCTCAGTATATTGTGCAGGTTCTTTCGAGTTTAGTGTCTCCAATTCGATCCAGCAACTATCTTCACCATTGTTGAACGTTCAAGTTGCTGCCATGGATGTTTCTTGAAGTATTCATCTTCCAGTTTGAATATCATTCAAACGTTCAAACTTTTCTGTTCTTTATTTTTTTTCTCGTTTTTATTTTTCTTTCCATTGTTTTCCTATCTTGGTAAACAGTGAAAAATCTCTTTCCAGCGTCAACTTTTCTTATCTCTTTCATTTTTCGTTTTATTTTACTTCATTGTTTTCCTATGTAGGTAAACAATGTAAAAATTCTCTTCAAACGCCCAAGTTATTATACTTATTTCCTATATAGGTAATCAATGTAAACACTTGACTGTTTATGTTTTTCTTTTGCAGGAACTTACTTACAACATTCCTAGATCCGCAACTTATGAAGAAAGTCCGTTTCGACAGGCTACCTCGTATCATATGGTAATTAGAGCTTAGGTTCAGATTTGTTCTACTTTTTCTACAATTTAGTACAAAAGAAAAATACAAAAAAAATAAATTTCGAAAAATTCAAAAAAAAATGTCGAAGTCAATGTTTGACTAAAAAAAATCAAAGTCAAAGTCAAAAAAATAGAAAAAAAAATCGAAAATTAAAAAATTAAAAAAAAATCAGATTCAAATATTGCAAAAAAATTGAAAAAAAGAAAATGTATTCTTATTGTAAAATCAAGATGAATGTACAAGTTCTTCTACTATGTGATTCGAAGTGCTTGGTAATCAACCGAAACGAATTGTTCTTGTTTGTTCGGCGATAGGAGCGTTGTAAAGCACTTCCTTGTAGTAAGAATTACATTTCCATCTTTTTATTTCCTTTTTGCCAATTTCCAGCCCTTTTACTTTTGTTTCTTTTTTTTCTCTTTGTTTTATCTTCGTTTTTCCTTATTTGTGTTTCTTGTTAGTAACACATTTGTAACAGGTTTGAAAACGTTGGTTTAGTCCTTTAAAGAACTGAAAATTGAGAAATTGTAAGGGAAAAAGGCACTGAGTGTTGTGAGAACAGAAGGGGAGACAAAAAGAGTCATTCAAGCATTCTCCCGAGTGAAACACGAGCGCTGAGTTTTACATTTTGAGTGCACATTTTTCTTTGGAGTGAAAACCGAGAGGTTTTGTGAGTGTGCAGTGAGGACTTTTATTTTTGTTTTACTTAACTCGTTATTTGTGCTTCTTTGTGTTTTCTTTTGTTTTAATATGACAGGGTCAGATGATCGTAGTCATGGTGGAGACCAACCACCAAATTTGCAAATGCAGGCTTTTACACGTACTATGCAACGTCTATTAGAGAATGCATTAGAGCCTTTGCAGCCTCGTTTGTACAAGATAGATGGGGGTGGTTCCCAATCTGTCCATAATGAGAATCATGATGAATATGACGTTGAACAATCACCACGGATGAATCAACGACCAGGACGTGTACTTGATGATAATATTTCTAACATAAAAGTTGCTATACCTTCTTTTCAGGGATGTTCAGATCCAGATGCTTATCTGACATGGGAAAGTAAGGTTGAACACGTTTTCGAGTGTTACAATTACTCGGAACAAAAGAAAGTACGACTAGCAACTTTGGAGTTTGTTGACTATGCACTATTGTGGTGGAATCAATTATTGGTTAGTCGACGACGTACGGGTGAAGGACCAGTGAGAACATGGGACGAAATGAATCGTATCATGCGGAAACGGTTTGTTCCTTCTCACTATCATCGTGATTTATTTCAGAAATTACAAACTTTGAAACAGGGCAATAGGAGTGTCGAGGACTATTTCAAGGAAATGGAGATGTCCATGATGCGTGCGAACATAGTTGAGGATCGTGAAGCAACTATGGCTCGGTTTATGGCAGGTTTGAATTCTGAAATTGCTAACGTTGTTGAATTGCAGCATTATGTCGAATTGGATGACATGGTGCATATGGCGATGAAAATTGAGCGACAATAACGTAGAAAAGTTTCTACTCGAGGTAATATTACTCCATTTAAATCTTTTACGAATCCATTGTATACCCCTAACCATGCTAGCAAACAAGCACCACAAGCGCCACTTCGGATTCAAGAACAAGGCGAGTCCAGCAAACCAAAGCCTCCCGTTGTTGATAATGGGCGTGGTAAACAAAAAGTAGTAGTACAAGAACGATCGAGAGATATTCAATGTTTTAAGTGCCTTGTTCGAGGACATGTTGCTAGCCAGTGTCCTAATCGTAGGGTTATGTTGATGCGAGATGATGGAGAGATCGAGTCAGATTCTGAAGAGCCACATGAGACCCTTGATGAAGATGATAAAGAAGATGTCCTAGAAGTTGCTGAGACTGGTAAGGTAATGGAAATTATGGTTGTTAAACGTAGTCTGAGTGTGCAACAGGTTCAGGATGAACAACAACGTGAAAATATCTTTCACACGCGATGTAAAGTTCAAGATAAGGTATGTGTTGTGATTATTGATAGCGGTAGTTGTACTAATATTGCCAGTTCAGTGATGGTTGACAAGTTAGGTCTCAAGACGACAAAACATCCGAATCCTTACAAATTGCAATGGTTGAATGACGGTGGAGAACTTAAAGTAACAAAACAAGTTGTTATACCGTTTTCGATTGGAAGTTACAAGGACGAGGTCCTTTGTGATGTTGTGTCGATGGATGCTACTCACTTTCTTTTGGGACGCCCTTGGCAGTATGACAAGAAGGTTATGCATGATGGTTTTACAAATCGATACTCTTTTATGCATGCAGGTAAGAAGATTACTTTGGCTCCTTTGACACCGAGTCAAATGATGGAAGATCAAGCAAGCTTGAAAAAGAGTAAGGAAGCTGCAAAGGATAAGAAAAAGATGAATGTTTATGCAAGCAGTCGAGAAATCAGGAAATGTCTTTCCTCTCACCAATCTTTGTTTATTTTAATGTTTAAAGATTATTGTTTATTGACTGGCTTTCCTTCTGATTTGCCTGCATCAATTGTTTCCCTTTTGCAGGAATTTAAGGATGTGTTTCCAGAAGAAACACCGAGGGGATTGCCACCTCTTCGTGGCATTGAGCACCAGATTGACTTTATCCCAGGTGCTACTATTCCAAATCGACCAGCTTATCGAACTAACCCTGAAGAGACAAAAGAGCTCCAAGGAAAAGTGACAGAATTGATGGACAAGGGTTATATTCGAGAGAGTTTGAGTCCATGTGCTGTTCCGGTGCTGTTAGTGCCAAAGAAAGATGGATCTTGGAGGATGTGCGTAGATTATAGAGCTGTGAATCAGATTACAATTAAGTATCGTCATCCTATTCCTAGACTTGATGATATGTTGGACGAGCTTTGTGGAGCCGTCATCTTCTCCAAAATTGATCTAAAGAGTGGATATCATCAGATTCGCATGCGAGAAGGCGATGAATGGAAGACAACCTTCAAAACGAAGCTAGGTTTGTACGAATGGTTAGTAATGCCTTTTGGCTTAGCTAATGCACCTAGTACTTTTATGCGATTGATGAACCATGTTCTGCGATCTTTTATTGGAAAATTTTGTGTTGTATATTTTGACGATATTTTAATTTATAGCAAGACTTTGCAGGATCATGTAGAACATTTGAGAGCTATTTTGCAGACTTTGCAAGAAGAAAGATTGTTTGGTAACATAGAGAAATGTGTGTTTTGTACTGACAAACTTACATTTCTTGGTTATATTGTTAGTGCACAGGGTGTTGAAGTAGATCCTGAAAAGATAAAAGCAATTCAAGAATGGCCACGACCGACATCGATTACTCAGGTTAGATCTTTTCATGATTTAGCTAGTTTTTATCGACGGTTTGTTCCTAACTTCAGTTCTATTACCGCACCCTTAACCGAGATTATTAAGAAGAATTCTAACTTCTTATGGGGTAAAGAACAAGAAGATGCCTTTTTGAAAATTAAGGATTGTTTGACAAAGTCACCTGTGTTATCCTTACCTAACTTTGATAAAACTTTTGAAATTGAATGTGATGCTTCTGGAGTTGGTATAGGCGTTGTGTTAATGCAGGAAAAGAGGCCCATTGCATACTTCAGCAAAAAGCTTAGTGGAGCAACATTAAATTATCCAGTCTACGATAAGGAGATGTATGCACTGATTCGGGCATTGGAGACTTGGCAGCATTACTTGTTGCCTAAGGAGTTTGTGATTCACACTAATCATGAGGCTTTACGATATATCACAGGTCAGCATAAATTGAATAAGCGACATGCTAAATGGGTTGAATTTTTAGAGTCTTTTCCTTATGTTATTCGTTACAAAAAGGGTAAAGATAATGTCATTGCTGATGCTTTATCACGTAGATATGTGCTTTTGAATTACCTTGATTCACATTTAATTGGATTTGCATATATTCGTGACTTGTATGTTGATGATTCTGATTTTAGAGATAAGTATAATGCTTGTGAGAAAGGTGCAGATGGAAAGTTTTACAGGCATGATGGTTATCGTTTCAAAGAAAATAGGATATGCATTCCACAGGGTTCAATGCGTGATATTCTGATCCGTGAAGCACATGAGGGTGGATTGATGGGTCACTTTGGAGTCACCAAGACGTTACAGACATTGAAAGAACATCTATTTTGGCCTAAGATGCGTAGAGACGTTGGAAGGTACTGTGAACATTATGTGACATGTAAGAAAGCAAAATCGAAGGTTTCACCACATGGTATGTACTTACCTTTACCTATTCCTAATTCTCCTTGGACTGATATTTCTATGGATTTTGTTTTTGGATTGCCAAGAACTAGGATAGGTAGAGATAGTATTTTTGTTGTGGTTGATAGGTTCTCTAAGAAGGCACATTTTATTGCATGCCATAAGACCGATGATGCTGTTAATGTGGCTAACTTGTTCTTTAGAGATGTTGTACGTTTGCATGGTATTCCTAGGTCCATTGTTTCTGACATGGATGTAAAGTTTTTGAGTCACTTCTGGAGGACTCTTTGGACCAAATTAGGTACGAAACTCATGTTTTCTACTACTTGCCATCCCCAGACTGATGGACAAACTGTGGTTGTTAACAGAGTTTTATCTACTTTACTTCGTTCCATTATTAAAAAGAATATCAAGACTTGGGAAGATTGTTTGCCACATGTTGAGTTTGCATATAATCATGCTGTACATTCTGCTACTAAGATGTCACCATTTGAGGTTGTTATATGGTTTTAACCCTATTACGCCTCTAGATTAGTTACCTTTGCCACAGGAACAAGTGACGAACAGGGACGGTCAAGCAAAAGCAGAATATGTGAAGAAGTGCATCAACAAGTGAAGGAGAATTTAGAACGAAGGACTCAACAATATGAAAAGCAAGCAAACAAAGGAAGGAAGCGAGTCACCTTCGATGTTGGTGATTGGGTTTGGGTTCATTTTCGAAAAGAACGTTTTCCAGCCCAACGACGGTCAAAGTTGTTACCAAGAGGAGATGGTCCTTTTCAGGTGTTGGCGAAAATGAATGACAACGCCTACAAGATAGACTTACCGGGCGAGTACACTGTAAGTGCCACATTTAGTGTTTTTGATTTAACCTCTTATGATGATTCTACAAATTTGAGGTCAAATCCTTTTCAAGAAGGGGGGAATGACGTGAGCACATCAATTCAAGCACAATATGATCAGGAGGTCTTGCCACAAGGACCTATTACTCGTTCTAAGGCAAAGAAATTCAGGGAAGTACTTTTCCTTACTTGTGCTTCAATTCCAGATTCATTCGATAATGTTTATGCCTTAGAACATAGGTTTTATAATGTGTTGCATGCTGATATGTGACATATTAGACTATACTACTTATTATATATGTTTAAGTATGTATATATGTTATTAAGTATGTTTTAAGGTTTGGTTTGATAGTGTTTATTATGTTTCCAACTTATTTATACGTTCTTGTGTGTTTTTGAATAAGTTTACAAGTGTTTCAACCTTGTGTTTTACAAATGGATCCTTGTGTTGTTTTCCAGTATAGGTAAACAGAGGTGTACCAGTGAGTTACGAAATGGATTCTTGTGTTGTTTTCCAGTATAGGTAAACAGAGGTGTACCAGTGAGTTACGAAATGGATTCTTGTATTGTTTTCCAATATAGGTAAACAGAGGTGTGCCAGTATAAGAGCAGGCCAAACACAACCCTCTTTTGGAATGATGGACGACAACAAAGGATAAGGATGAGGGGTTTCTCATTCAAATTCAAACAATTAACACATGTTTAATGTGTTTTATGAGCCCAAACATGTGGCTGATATGAATGGAGCCTAGATGCAAGTTATTAAGCATTTGAATTTAATTTCAGCCAAGTATTCAAATTCGGCCAACTCCTTTCATTCTCCTTCTGAAATTTTTGTAAAGACAAGGTTACACATTTTTGAATAAAAATTATATTTGAGAGTTTTCTCTAATTTGGTTCTTTTTAGAACTTTTTTGACATTCAAACTTGTTTTTGATTGTCAAATTCTTGATACTTTGGGTTCCTAGATCTCTATCTAGAGGGTCCAAGTCCTTTTGACGTTAAACAGATTCGATTCGGGTTTTCTCAATATATTGTGCAGGTTCTTTCGAGTTTAGCGTGTCCAATTCGATCCAGCAACTTTCTTCACCATTGTTGAACATTCAAGTTGCTGCCATGGATGTTTCTTGAAGCATTCATCTTCCAGTTTGAATATCATTCAAACGTTCAAACTTTTCTGTTCTTTAATTTTTCTTTCCATTGTTTTCCTATCTTGGTAAACAGTGAAAAATACCGTTCCAGCATCAACTTTTCTTATCTCTTTCATTTTTCGTTTTATTTTACTTCATTGTTTTCCTATGTAGGTAAACAATGTAAAAATTCTCTTCAAACGCCCAAGTTATTATACTTATTTCCTATATAAGTAATCAGTGTAAACACTTGACTGTTTATGTTTTTCTTTTGCAGGAACTTACTTACAACATTCCTAGATCCGCAACTTACGAAAAAAGTCCGTTTCGACAGGCTACCTCGTATCAGTCAACCTTTATGGTGACTATGAGGTAAATGACGAAGTCCCTCTTCGTGTGGGTACTTTCATGTTACCGAATTTACCCCGATGGGACGAATCAAAAGTCATATAATACTTCTCTCACGAAGACGCCAATACCATCCTTAATGTACCCATTATTAATGACACAAAAGACACCACCCTCTAGGGTCACCATGACTCTGGCATGTACTCGGTTCGGTCTGGTTACCAATTTTTGCAGTCATAGTTAGGGCCTGTTAATAGACCCTCCAAGCTTTGGAAAGTTATTTCTAAACTGCCTACTCTACCCAAGGTTCGTGCCTTTGGATGGCGTTTATGTTAAGATGCACTCCCATCTGGCCATAAAATCCTCCAGGCTAATCTTGGTACGGGGGTATGCCCGATCTGTAATATGTCTATCGAAACCACCCTCCATGCTATGCGGGATTGTCCTAGTGCCCAAGAGGCACTCCAGTTGATAGGGCTTCCTACACAAATTTTGTCCAACTCCTTTGTCTCCCCCTCTAGTGGCTTACCGAATCTGCGGGTTTTCTCTCCTTACATCAATTTTCAATCCTTATCACGATCCTTTGGAATTTATGGAATCGCCGAAATGACTTTATCCATAATAGCCATCTCCAACCGGTTTGGTTAACTGTTTCCAATGCACAAAAACTTTTTAATGACTACACTTCAATTAATGATGCCTCCCGTCTACGTTCCCGGCTGGTTGAGCCCACCTTTGCTCAAGCTAGATGGACGAAACCAGACCCTGGTTTCGTTAAGATTAACACGGATGGCGCCTTTGACCCCGTGTTAAGAGGTGCTGCCGCTGGCGTCAATTCTCAGGATTCCTCTGGCGTCGTCCTGGGTGGTTGTTCTATACCGCTCATTTTCCCAGACTCCGCTTCTGCTGAAGCTCTTGCCGTTTTGGAAGGTCTAAAGTTTGCAGTTGCCAATGGCTGGACTCATGTGGTCTTTGAAACTGATTCCGCTTCCATTGCCAACAAGGTTAACAACATCCATCATCAAGATCTTTCCACTGTGCAACATTTGGTGTCTCGCATCTGCATCACTCTTGGTACTTTACCTGATTGTAAGATTTGTTATGTACCAAGAGACGCAAACGTTGTAGCCCATGTCTTAGCTACTAGGGCTTTGCGTTCTTTTACTTCCTATTCTTTTGATTGTAACTTTCTTGATTTTATTCTTGCTTCTGTAAACTCGGAGAGATTCTCCTCTTCTTCTCAATAAAATCATGGGTACTCTTTTCCCCATAGGGGCCTGCTCACCTCTTGAGGTGACTGGCTATAATATTTTTTTAATGAGGCCCTTTCTTTCAAAAAAAAGCATTCATGTCTAAATGAGCTTTATAGTGAACCCGTTCGAATTTTAATTGTGTAAAGAGCAAAAGATATAAGATTAAGCTTTATTATTAGGTTCAAAGTACATAATTAACTATTTCAACTCATAAAATTCGATTCAATATCATTTTGCGAACATTTTGTTAGGTCAAAAGCGTGCATGTCTAAATGGGCTTTATAGTGAACCCGTTCGAATTTTAACAGAGTAAAAACCTAAAAATTTATGATTAAGCTTTATAATTCAGTTCAAAAGCCCATAATTAACTATTTGATCTCATAAATTTTGATTTAATATCATTTTTCGGTCGTTTGTTGGGTCAAAAGCGTGCATGTTTAAATGGGCTTTTTGGTAAACTCGTTCAAATTTTAACTAAGTAAAAAGCTAAAAATATAAGATTAAGTTGTATTATTAGGTTCAAAAGCCCATAATTAACTATTTGAACCCATAAAATTTGATTCAATATCATTTTGCGAACGTTTTGTTGGGCCAAAAGCGTGCATGTCTAAATGGGCTTTATAGTGAACTCGTTCGAATATTAACTGAGTAAAAACCTAAAGATTTATGATTAAGCTTTATAATTTGCTTCAAAAGCCCATAAATAACTATTTGATCTTATAAATTTTGATTTAATATCATTTTGCGGTCATTTTTTTGGGTCAAATTGGTCTTTATGGAAAACTCGTTCAAATTGTAACCGAGTAAAAAGCTAAAAATGTAAGATTATGCTGTATTTTTAGATTCAAAAGCCCATAATTAACTATTTAAACCCATAAAACATGATTTAATATAATTTTTTGAATGTTTTGTTGGGTCAAATGCGTGCATGTCTAAATGGGCTTTATAGTGACACATTCGAATTTTAATTAAGTAAAAAAGTAAAAACTTATGATTAAGCTTTATAATTCTGTTCAAAAGCCCATAATTAACTATTTTAACTAATAAAATTTGATTTAATATCATTTTGCGATCATTTTCTTTGGTGAAAAGCATCCATGTCTAAATGGGCTTTATAGTGAACCCGTTTGAAATTTAACCGTGTAAAAGCTGAAAATATACGATTAAGATGTATTATTAGGTTCAAAATCCCATAAATAACTATTTGAACATATAAAATTTGATTTAATAACACTTTGTGATCATTTTGTTTGGTGAAAAGCATTCATGTCTAAATGGGCTTTATAGTGAACCCGTTCGAATTTTAACAGTGTAAAGAGCAAAAGATATAAGATTAAGCTTTATTATTAGGTTCAAAGCCCATAATTAAATATTTAAACTCATAAAATTTGATTCAACATCATTTTACGAACGTTTTGTTGAGTCAAAAGCGTGCATGTTTGAATGGGCTTTATAGTGAACCCGTTCGAATTTTAACTAAGTAAAAAGCTAAAAATTTATTATTAAGATATATTATTAGGTTCAAAAGCCCATAAATAACTATTTGAACATATAAAATATGATTTAATATCATTTTACAATCATTTTGTTAGGTGAAAAGCATTCATGTCTAAATGGGAATTTTGATTTAATATCTTTTTACGGTCGTTTGTTGGGTCAAAAGCGTGCATGTCTAAATGGGCTTTATAGTAAATTCGTTCAAATTTTAACTGAGTAAAAAGCTACAAGCGTAAGATTAGGTTGCATTATTAGATTAAAAAGTCCATAATTAACTAATTGAACTCATAAAATTTGATTCGATATTATTTTGTGAACGTTTTGTAGGGTCAAAAGCGTGCATGTCTAAATTGACTTTATAGTGAACTCATTCAAATTTTAGTAGTGTAAAGAGCTAAAAATATAAGATTAAGTTGTATTATTAGGTTCAAAAGCCCATAATTAACTATTTGAACTCATAAAATTTGATTTAATATCATTTTGCTAACGTTTTGTTGGGTCAAAAGCGTGCATGGATAAATGGGGTTTATAGTGAACTCGTTCGAATTTTAACTGAGAAAAAAGCTAAAAATTTATGATTAACCTTTATAATTCGGTTCAAAAGCTCATAATTAAAAATTTTATCTCATAAATTTTGATTTAATATCATTTTGCGATCGTTTGTTTGGTCAAAAAGCGTGCATGTCTAACTAAATGGGCTTTATGTTAAACTCATTCAAATTTTAACCAAGTAAAAAGCTAAAAATGTAAGATTAAGCTATATTATTAGATTTAAAAGCCCATAATTAACTATTTGAACACATAAAATTTGATTTAATATCATTTTGTGAACGTTTTGTTGGGTCAAAAGCGTGCATGTCTAAATGGGCTTTATAGTGAACCCGTTCTAATTTTAACTGAGTAAAAAGCTAAAAGTTTATGATTAAGCTTTATAATTCGGTTCAAAAGCCCATAATTAACTATTTGGTCTCATAAATTTTGATTTAATATCATTTTACGATCGTTTGTTGGGTCAAAAGCGTGCAAGTCTAAATGGAATTTATGGTAAACTCGTTCAAATTTTAACCGAGTAAAAAGCTAAAAATATAAGATTAGGCTATATTATTAGGTTCAAAAGCCCATAATTAAATATTTTATCTCATAAATTTTGATTTAATATCATTTTGTGGTCGTTTATTGGATCAGAAGCATGCATGTCTAAACAGGCTTTAGGGTAAATTCTGTCAAATTTTAACTGAGTAAAAATCTAAAAAATTATGATTAAGCTTTATAATTCGGTTCAAAAGCACATAATTAACTATTTGCTCTCATAAATTTTGATGTAATATCTTTTTGTGGTCATTTTATTGGGTAAAAAGTGTGCATGTCTAAATTGGCTTTATGGTAAACTTGTTCAAATTTTAAATGAGTAAAAAGCTAAAAATGGAATATTAGGTTGTATTATTAGGTTCAGCATAATTAACTATTTGAACTCATAAAATTTGATTTAATATCATTTTGCGAATGTTTTGATGGTTCAAAAGTGTGCGTGTCTAAATGAGCTTTATAGTGAACCCGTTCGAATTTTAACAGTGTAAAGATCTAAAAATATAAGATTAAGTTGTACTATTAGGTTCAAAAGCCCATAATTAACTATTTAAACTCATAAAATTTGATTTAATATCATTTTGCGAACGTTTTGTTGGGTCAAAAGCGTGCATGTCTAAATGGGCTTTATAGTTAACTCGTTCTAATTTTTTTTTTGAAAGAAAAGGGCCTCATTAAAAAACTATAGCCAATCACCTTGAGAGGTAAGTAGGCCCCTATGGGGAAAAGAGTACCCGTGATTTTATTGAGATGAAGAGTAGAACCTCTCTGAATTTACAAAATCCAGAATAAAATCGGGAAAGATATGTCCAAAAGAACAGGAAGGAAATAACGCAGAGCCCTATTAGCTAAGACATGGGCTACAACATTTGTGTCTCTAGGTACATAACAAAACTTACAATCAGGTAAAGTACCAAGAGTGGAGCAGATACAAGTAACCAAATGTTCCACTGTGGAGAGATCCTGGGGATGAGCGTTGTTAACCTTGTTGACAATGAAGGTTGAATCAATTTCAATGATCACATTAGTCTAGCCATTAGCAACAACAAATTTTAATCCTTCCAAAATGGCAAGAGCCTTGGAAGAAGCTGGATATAGGCCGAAAACGAGCGGCATAGAACAACCACCAGGACGGAGCCAGAAGAATCCCGAGCGATGACGCTTGTAGCAGCACCCCTTAACAGAGGGTTAAAGGCGCCATCCGTGTTAATTTTGACGAAACCAGGGTCCGGTTTCGTCCATCTAGATTGAGAAAAAGTGGGCTCAGCTAGCCGAGAACGTAGGTGGGAAGCATCATTTACTGATGTATAGTCATTGAAAAGTTTTTGTGCATTGGAAACAGTTAAACAAACCAGTTGGAGATGGCTTTTATGGACGAAGTCATTATGGCGGTTCCATAAATTCCATAGGATCGTAATAAGAAATGAGAATTGATGTAGGGAAAGAAAACTAGCAACTTCGGATAGCCATTGGTGGGGAGGTAAAGGTATTGGAGAAAATTCGAGTAGGGAGCCCTGCCAACTAGAGCGCCTCTTTGGCACTGGGACAATCCCTCATAGCATGGAGGGTGGTTCAATGGCCATGATGCAAATTGGACAAATCCTCGTACCAAGATTGGCCTGAAGGATTTTATGGCCAGATAGGAGTGCATCATGCCATAGCCTCCATCGAAAGGATCGAACCTTGGGTAGAGTAGGTAGTTTAGAAAGAATTTCCAAAGCTTAAAGGGTCTGTTAACTGGCCCTAGTTGCAACTGCAAGAATTGGTAACCAAACCGAACCGTGTACATGCAGAGTCATGGTGACCCCAAAGGGTGGTGTCTTTTGTGTCATTAATAATGGATACATTAAGGATGGTGTTAGCATCTTCATAGGAGAAGTATTCTCTTACTTTTGATTCATCCTATCGGGGTAGGTTAGGCAACATGAAAATACCTGCTCGAATAGGGACTTCGTCATTCACCTCATAATCACCATAAAGGTGTATAGGTTGAGGGCCTCCCCATTTGTCAAAGTGGATCTGGATTTGAATGGACATGCCTGGCCTTTTGAAGAAACCATTGTGAAGATTAGAGATAGTTATGCTAAGACCTTTCCAGGCAAAAGAAGATCTTAGAGAGTGATTAGAGTTAATGATTGAACCCGATGGGTAATACTTGCATTTATAGATCTGACTAAGGAGATTATTAGGTTCGCAAATCAAACGCCAGATTTGTTTTCCTAGTAAAGCAACATTAAAGTGGTGTAGATCCCAAAATCCTATACCTCCTGCTGCTTTTGGCAGACAGACAGTGTCCCAAGGAAGCATATGTCAACCTCGTTTGTCAGCTTTTCCAGACCACCAATATTGACATATCGAAGTGGTCATGTCATTAATAATGTTTTGGGGTAAAAGGTAGCAGGACATAATATACTGAGGCATAAATTGTATGACCTATTTGATGAATATTTCTCTACCACTAAAGGATAGAAGGTGTTTATCCCAATTGCTAAGGTGTTTATCAATTTTTTACTTGGTGAACCCCGAGGCTGTTGTCCTGTTCTTCCCAATTAAGATTGGGACTCCTAGATAAATACCTAGATTATCCACTTCTCTTACACGAAGGATATCATTGATTTCCGACCAATGTGACGTGGACGTTTTCCGAGAGAAGAAAATAGTAGACATTTCAAAATTCACCGCCTGCCCAGACGAAATAGCGTAAGTATGTAGAGCATCCTTAAGGCGTTGAGGTGGTTGAAAAAAGCAAGTATTTTTATCACCGTGTTCTAACCAGTGTGTCCGAGCTCGTTGATTCCATTATATTTCTTTCGCATTTAGCAAGCTATCAAGCTCACTTTTTGCAGAAATAAAGTTGTGGATTTCTGTATCAGAAAGGTGTCATTTGAGACACATATTAATAAAATCGTTCAGTTGAATGATACGCTCATTGGATTTAATGTGTTTTTTAGATTGCCAAGTGGCTAGGAATCGTCCAATATCCTGAAGTTTATGAAGTGTCGGGCGAGCTTGGTTAGACCAAATATCTCTAATTCGAGCCAAAACTTTTGGGCCATTAGCCCAACAATTCTCATAGCAAAAAAGATTATTAAAGTGTTTGGATTTGAGAGCTCGTGGTGGGTTAATGTCCATTAAGATAGGGCAATGGTCAGAACGCGCCTGAAAGAATGATATAGCTTTGCAGTTAGGGAAGGTATTAAACCAGGCGGAGTTACAAAGGAACTATCTATTCTTTCCATAATGGTTTCTGTATTACGTCCAAATCAAGTCCAAGTGAACCATCTAGACGTTGATTTACAGTCGAAAAGATCATTCTTATCAAAACAATCTCTAAAATTATTAATTTGTGAACGCGCACGACGAGTACTGCCTTGTTTTTCATTGTCATAAAGGATTTCATTAAAGTCTCCCCCTAAAAGCTAGGGAAGAGAAGAGGCTGATTGAAGAATGTCTATTAATTGCCAAGTTTTGTATTTGTTTGCAGTTTTGGCGAAAACATGTAAACCGAAAAAATAGAATTGTATTTGTCCAAATGAAATAATGACATCAATATGACGATTGATAAGTGCTCAACTCACTACCACTTTTTACACCTTTTATGGGCATTAATCACCGAATTTATACCCACTCGGATACTTAATGTGATATATTTAGAAGTTATGCTCATAGAGATAATATTTACAGAAAAGCAAGTTTTACTGCATTTCTATATCTGTGCAGGAGAACCAGTGCCGCGGCAGCAACATGGCCGAGGCAGGACCTGATGCCGAGGCAGCAGCAGAAAGACAGGAAGCTAGATTGTAGGCGACTGGAAGAGAAAAATCCAAGGTACGTTTCTGGACATAAAGCATATGGATCGGAGCTGGCTAGCATGAGGAAAAGCCCAAGACAAGGCCATGCGAGAAAGCCTCTTAGTTGAACTAAACTTGGATATATTTTAATTATGTACATGACTTGTTCCCTACTCCAAGTTGTATTCTACTTAGGAAAGGTTTGCCCTAGACCAAGTCTATATAAGACCTAGCCGTCCAATGTATTAGATATACCTAGAGAGAGAGCCGATTCATAGATTCAATGTTTTCGTTCTCTCAAATTATGTTCTAAGCTTTCTTAGGATTTAGGTGAAGGTTGTTTAGTATTTGTGAGAGGAGATTGTACTTTATCTTTGTTTCAATGCAATAAAATATCAAGGTTTGCTTATCCTTTGTTATTCTTTGTTCTTGCATTCAAGCTCGGGAGAGAAGTTTGTGAGTAATCCATTTATATAGACTCAGGAGAGTTAGATTCACGAAATGGGTAAGTACGGTGTTTCAATCGCGAAATACTAACTCGGCCTAGGGATAGGTTAAGAGTTTCAGCGGCTAAAAGAAGTGTGAGATTGGTTGGTGAGTATAATTGATTCACACCGGGAGGTATCATCAAGGACTAGTCATCAACAGTACTTCGACTTAGGGATAAGCGGAGTCATCCAAGGACACTTTGCCGAACTTTGGTAAAGTCCACCCATGAGCAAGGGATTGCCGCGGCGGACAGTATCATCGCTGCCAAGGCAGTAATCTGTAGTGCTGCCGAGGCAGTGATATACAATTGCATTGGGCAGAGACAAGTCAATCAAATCCATAATACAACGCAACTGGATCCTGACCTCTCTCTCTTAATTAAATCTCATTCTTTTACTTAGTAGTTTTATTTCAATTTATTTAGTTTAATCCAAACCCAAATCACTTGTGTTTTCTTTTATTTCTCTTTACAGAACAAGAAGACAAAGAAGACATATTGAGTATACCAATCCCTGTGGAGATGATAATCCGATAAATACTTATCACTTTTTACTTGCGATGTGTCCACTTGCACTAAACGCGCACTTTTGACACGCGACAACGATCCGAGTAAGAAAGCAAATCAATAGTAGTTTTATTATTCAAAAAAAGAGCAAGCCCTGTACAAGAAGGGCTAGAATCAACGGATATGCAACCATGCATGCCTAACTTAATCCTAATACGGTCCATATTGTGTTTGTTTAACCTAGTTTCACAAAGAAAAAGACAATCGACATCATGATTGGAGGTAGCACGTTGTAGACTGTGAACTGCCTGGGTGTTGCCGAGACCTTGACAGTTCCAACATAATAGTTTCATTTTGCTCGGCGGGATTGATCATCGTCAACCTCCGCCGAAGAGTTTTTTGCGCTGCTCATCCCAGCTTTTTCAGCAAAAGCCGTAGTCGAAGGACAAGGCCTCTTGGTTTTGTTACCCTCATCATATGGTAAAGTTTGAAAGATGGCTAATATAAAACTAGAATTGAGAGACATTGCAATGGTAATGGTTACACCATGAGAGGTATTGGTAAAAGCCCGTTGAAAGGGTGGTATATAGTAAGGAACACAGTAAAAGATATTTAGTATGCATGCTAGAATGCATATGATTAGAGAGGTGACCAAGAGTAATATACCAGGGAACGCAAACCTTATTCTTGGTGATCCAGTTGGTTCAAATTGTGAAAAACTCCTCCACATAAGCGGTCGGTCGGATAATGCCGTAAAGGGGGTACATGAAACCCTACATCCCTCATTCGATCAGCATGTGTTGAAACAATATTGTCGGACTTGATATTTTATGGATCATCCAGCAACAAGAAATTGCATCCAAGAGGGTTGCTTGGCATATTCACCCTCAACCGACCCTCAAAAGCGAGGGGGAAGATTTTGTTGATCCCGAATAAAATCGGGAAAGATACATCCAAAAGAACAGGAAGGAAATAACGTAGAGCCCTATTAGCTAAGACATGGGCTACAACATTTGCGTCTCTAGGTACATAACAAAACTAACAATCAGGTAAAGTACCAAGAGTGGAGCAGATACGAGTAACCAAATGTTCCATCATGGAGAGATCCTGGGGATGGGCGTTGTTAACCTTGTTGACAATGAAGGTTGAATCAGTTTCAATGATCACATTAGTCCAGCCATTAGCAACAACAAATTTTAATCCTTCCAAAATGGCAAGAGCCTCGAAAGAAGCTGGATCTAGGCCGAAAACGAGCGGCATAGAACAGCCACCAGGACGGAGCCAGAAGAATCCCGAGCAATGACGCTTGTAGCAGCACCCCTAAACATAGGGTTAAAGGCGCCATCCGTGTTAATTTTGACGAAACCAGGGTCCGGTTTCGTCCATCTAGATTTAGCAAAAGTGAGCTCAGCTAGCCGGGAACGTAGGTGGGAAGCATCATTTACTGATGTATAGTCATTGAAAAGTTTTTGTGCATTGGAAACAGTTAACCAAACCAGTTGGAGATGGCTTTTATGGACGAAGTCATTATGGCGGTTCCATAAATTCCATGGGATCGTAATAAGAAATGAGAATTGATGTAGGGAAAGAAAACTAGCAACTTCGGATAGCCATTGGTGGGGAGGTAAAGGTATTGGAGAAAATTCGAGTAGGGAGCCCTGCCAACTCGAGCGCCTCTTTGGCACTAGGACAGTCCCTCATAGCATGGAGGGTGGTTCAATGGCCATGATGCAAATTGGACAAATCCCCGTACCAAGATTGGCCTGAAGGATTTTATGGCAAGATGGGAGTGCATCATGCCATAGCCTCCATCCAAAGGAACGAACCTTGGGTAGAGTAGATAGTTTAGAAAGAATTTTCCAAAGCTTAGAGGGTCTGTTAACTGGCCCTAGTTGCAACTGCAAGAATTGGTAACCAGACCGAACCGTGTACATGCAGAGTCATGGTGACCCCAAAGGGTGGTGTCTTTTGTGTCATTAATAATGGGTACATTAAGGATGGTTTTAGCATCTTCATAGGAGAAGTATTCTCTTACTTTTGATTCATCCTATCGGGGTAGGTTAGGCAACATGAAAGTACCTGCTCTAATAGGGACTTCGTCATTCATCTCATAATCACCATAAAGGTGTATAGGTTGAGAGCCTCCCCATTTATCAAAGTGGATCTGGATTTGACTGGACATGCCTGGCCTTTTGAAGAAACCATTGCGAAGATTAGAGATAGTTATGCTAAGACCTTTCCAGGCAAAAGAAGATCTTTGAGAGTGATCAGAGTCCAGGATTGAACCCGATGGGTAATACTTGCATTTATAGATCTGACTAAGGAGATTATTAGGTTCGCAAGTCAGACGCCAGATTTGTTATCCTAGTAAAGTAACATTAAAGTGGTGTAGATCCCGAAATCCTATACCTCCTACTGCTTTTGGCAGATAAACAGTGTCCCAAGGAAGCATATGCCAACCTCGTTTGTCAGCTTTGCCAGACCACCAATATTGGCGTATCGAAGTGGTCATGTCATTAATAATGTTTTGGGGTAGAAGGTAGTAGGACATAATATACCGAGGCATAGATTGTATGACCGATTTGATGAATATTTCTCTACCACTAAAGGATAGAAGGTGTTTATCCCAATTGCTAAGGTGTTTATCCATTTTTTACCTGGTGAACCCCGAGGCTGTTATCCTGTTCTTCCCAATTAAGATTGGGACTCCTAGATAAATACCTGGATTATCCACTTCTCTTACATGAAGGATATCATTGATTTCCGACCGATGTGACGTGGACGTTTTCTGAGAGAAGAAAATAGTAGACTTTTCAAAATTCACCGCATGCCCAGACGAAATAGCGTAAGTATGTAGAGCATCCTTAAGGCGTTGAGGTGGTCAAAAAAAGCAAGTATTTTTATCACTATGTTCTAACCAATGTGTCTGAGCTCATTGAGCCCAGTATATTTCTTTCGCATTTAACAAGCTATCAAGCTCACTTTTTGCAGAAATAAAGTTGTGGATTTCTGTATCAGAAAGGTGTCATTTGAGACACATATTAATAAAATCGTTTAGTTGAATGATACGCTCATTGGATTTAATGTGTTTTTTAGATTGCCAAGTGGCTAGGAATCGTCCAATATCTTGAAGTTTATGAAGTGTCGGGCGAGCTTGGTTAGACCAAATATCTCTAATTTGAGCCAAAACTTTCGAGTCATTAGCCCAGCAATTCTCATAGCAAAAAAGATTATTAAAGTGTTTGGATCTGAGAGCTCGTGGTGGGTTAATGTCCATTAAGATAGGGCAATGGTCAGAACGTGCTTGAAAGAATGATATAGCTTGGCAGTTAGGGAAGGTATTAAACCAGTCGGAGTTATAAAGGAATCTATCAATTTTTTCCATAATGGTTTCTGTATTACGTCTAGATCTAGTCCAAGTGAACCATCCAGACGTTGATTTACAGTCGAAAAGATCATTCTTATCAAGACAATCTCTAAAATTATTAATTTGTGATCGTGCACGACGAGTACCACCTTGTTTTTCATTGTCATAAAGGATTTCATTAAAGTCTCCCCCTAAAAGCTAGGGAAGGGAAGAGGCTGATTGAAGAGTGTCTATTAATTGCCAAGTTTTGTATTTATTTGTAGTTTTGGCAAAACCATGTAAACCAGAAAAATGGAATTGTATTTGTCCAAATGAAATAATGACAATAATATGACGATCCGAGTAAGAAAGCAAATCAATAGTAGTTTTATTATTCGAAAAAACGAGCAAGCCCTGTACAAGAAGGGCTAGAATCAACGAATATGCAACCATGCATGCCTAACTTAATCCTAATACGATCCATATTGTGTCTGTTTAACCTAGTCTCACAAAGAAAAAGACAATCGGCATCATGCTTGGAGGTAGCACGTTGTAGACCGTGAACTGCCTAGGTGTTGCCGAGACCTTGATAGTTCCAACATAATAGTTTCATTTTGCTCGGCGGGATTGATCATCGTCAACCTCCACCGAGAGTTTTTTGCGCTGCTCATCCCATCTTTTTCAGCAGAAGCTGTGGTCGAAGGACAAGGCCTCTTGGTTTTGTTACCCTCATCATATGGTAAAGTTTGAAAGATGGCTAATATAAAACTAGAATTGAGAGACATTGCAATGGTAATGGTTACACCATGAGAGGTGTTGGTAAAAGCCCGTTGAAAGGGTGGTATATAGTAAGGAACACAGTAAAAGATATTTAGTATGCATGCTAGAATGCATATGATTAGAGAGGTGACCAAGAGTAACATACCAAGGAACGCAAACCTTATTCTTGATGATCCAGTTGGTTCAAATTGTGAAAAACTCCTCCACATAAGCGGTTGGTCGGATAATGCCGTAAAGGGGGTACATGAAACCCTACATCCCTCATTCGATCAGCATGTGTTGAAACAATATTGTCGGACTTGATATTTTATGGATCATCCAGCAACAAGAAATTGCATCCAAGAGGGTTGCTTGGCATATTCACCCTCAACTGACCCTCAAAAGCGAGGGGGACGATTTTGTTGCTTGTAGGAGGCATCAAAGTAAAGAAGTAAAGGACAAGGAAGGTTGTTTTGGCCAACAAGTCAAATGGGAAGCAATTTACCATATAAACAAGAGAGATCGAAGAATTGGCTGCAAATAGAAACCGAGAATAGATTGTGTTGTCAAGAAATCCGCAACTATAGGCTTGGTCTCCAAGAGAGTGTTTAAACCCTCGTGAAACTTGCAGGCCGAGATGGATCCAAGACTTTAAAAAGTTTGTACTTGTAGGGAAACTGATTTTCCAGAAAGGATGTTGTAACCAATTGCAATAGCAAAGGACAAAATACTCTTGTCGGCATATTCCATTGTTTTGAGTGGCTTCAAATTGAATTTCAATGTGACAAGTAAACTTGTTTAAAGAGTATACACCATAAAAGGTGTTGGAATAACCCCTATCTAAGGGTGGTATAAGAATTTTAGAACAAGTTAAAGTTAAAGGATCACCAAAGTGCCAAAGAATCAGAAACTTAATGAAGGAAGAAACAAAAGACATAATTCTAAAACCATGATAAGTAGGTGGAAAGAAAATAAGCAACATACTCCATAGAGAATAAAGGTTGTAGAAATCTGATCTAATATCAATGAAACAAAGAATACAAGCAAGAACAATCATATGCTCTAGAAAGAAACTTACTATGAAGAAGAAGAGTTGGACACGACTCCAATAGCCGAACTCTCCATTATGAAAGTCATCTTTGATCATGTCATCAGGATCAAGACCAAAAGAAGCAATCTCCTTCAGGTTAATATCCTTTGGTAAAATGTTACCTCTCAAGCAAAGGAAAAGGATCCAAATGGTAAGAAAACAAGAAACAAAAGCTGTTTCTTTTAAAGAACAGCTTTGTAAGTTCAACGTCGAGTTGTGTCGATTGTTTGAAGGACGCTTTCCCCCACTAGTAAGAATGAAAAACCGATAGCATGGAAAGCTTGGGATCGATAGATTATAGATGGATTTAGACTTAAATTGGTGACTGTTCATGTAAGCACTGAACCGCAGCGCAAGACTTGACTATTGTTGTACAGTCCAAGATCTAACGATAGTTCTTTATCTAATGATGTTAGATTGATCCCTTCTCAAGGGTGGTAATTGTGTAACAATAGATGTTGTGGTGATTGTTTCTTCCTCTCTCGAAGATGGTGATGGATGGCCGATCAAAGAGAGAGCAGCAACATAGGATCGGTGACAAAAGCAATTGATCTCAAACGATTCATCAGTGGAGAGGTGAGAAAAAAACTCGTTTGAGTTTGATTGGATTGTAGTAAGCACAATAGTATGTGTTGGTAAAAGACCCTAATAAGGTTTGGAATGAAAGATGAAGAAAACTGAAAGTGATGTAGTTGAACAACAAAAGATAAGCTTGGAGGGTGACAACAAACCAACGACCAAACCCATTTTTCTTTAAATAAAACAAAGGCCATTGAGATGTCGAGAACCAACCCAGGAACAAACCATCCAAGTCGGAATTGATATTGCAAACAATATTACTCAATTATGGATACAAAACCGTTGAAACGATCGAAGAAAGAAACCAAGATATCTAGGAAAGAAAATCTTGAGTAGAAGCAAAAGTGTAAGCAGCGACACAAGGAAAAAACGTTACTTGAAGGGTGAAAGTTATGGAGGGAAACTCCTACAAGACCATGAGTGGCCAAAATCTTGCTTCTCTAAACAAACCGAAGGCCAAAAGGAATGTCGAGAAACCCGAATCAACAAAGACAACGGCTTCCATAAATTTTCTTATAGAATAAAGAAAGAAAAAGAAGCAATGGAAGTATAGAAAAAGATATAAAAACAAATACAAAAATATAGCAAACTTATCTCAATGGATTTGAATGGATTGGTTATTGAAGCCTCCTCTCCCGAGGCTGTCGGTGATGCCATGGTGGTGAAGAGAAAAAGAAGAAAAGGAAAGGGAGAAGAAGACATGAATGAGGGAAGAGAAAGGGAGAGGGAGAGGAGAGAATTCAACCCGTTCTATTTTTTTTGAAAGAAAGGGCCTCATTAAAAAAAACCTATAGCCAGTCACCTCAAGAGGTGAGTCGGCCCCTATGGGCAACCCGTTCTAATTTTAACCGAGTAAACAGCTAAAAATTTATGGTTAAAATTTATAATTCAGTTTAAAAGCCCATAATTAACTATATAATTTCATAAATTTTGATTTAATATCATTTTGCGGTAGTTTGTTGGGTCAAAAGCGTGCATGTCTAAATGGGGTTTATGATAAACTCGTTCAAATTTTAACCGAGTAAAAAGCTAAAAATGTAATATTAGGCTATATTATTAGGTTCAAAAGCCCATAATTAACTATTTGAACTCATAAATTTTGATTCAATATCATTTTGCAGTCATTTGTTGGGTCAAAAGCGTGCATTGATAAATGAGCTTTATGATAAACTTGTTCAAATTTTAACCAAGTAAAAAGCTAAAAATATAATATTAGGCTGTATTATTAGGTTCAAAATCCCATAATTAATTATTTGAACTCATAAAATTTGATTCAATATCAATTTGCGAACATTTTGTTGGGTCAAAAGCTTGCATGTCTAAATGGGCTTTATAGTGAACCCATTCGAATTTTAACAGTGTAAAGAGCTAAAAATATAAGATTAAGTTGTATTATTAGGTTCAAAAGCCCATAATTAACTATTTGAACTCATAAAATTTGATTTAATATCATTTTGCGAACGTTTTGTTGGGTCAAAAGTGTGCATGTCAAAATGGGCTTTATAGTGAACTATTCTAATTTTAATTGAGTTAAAAGCTAAAAATTTATGATTAAGCTTTATAATTCAGTTCTAAAACGCATAATTAACTATTTGATCTCATAAATTTTAATTTAATATCATTTTGCGGTCGTTTGTTAGGTTAAAAGTGTGCATGTCTAAATGGGCTTTATGGTAAACTGATATGGTGCGGAAACGGTGTGGTTAATTGAATGGTGGTGTTTGGTTGAAGATGAAGATGGTTTGATGGTGTAGTGATGGTTGTTGTGTCCTAGGAACCCTTTTGATCACGATTGATCAAGCAAACTCCATCATAGGAATAAGCGGAGTCATTCAAGGACACTTTGCCGAACTTTGGTAAAGTCTGCCCACGAGCAAGGGATTGCTGCGGCAGACAACGTTATTGCTGCCCAGGCAGTAAACTGCAGTGCTGCCGAGGCAGAGATATGCGATTGCATTGGATAAAGACAAGTCAATCAAGTCGACAATACAATACAACTGGATCCTGACCCATCTCTCTCTCTAATATTTCGACTCTTTATTTTTATTCAATTATTTTAGTTTAAATAAATCACATCAACTCATTTGTGTTTTTTATCTTTCTACAGAGCAAGAAGATAAAGGAAGCATATTAAGTATATCAGTCCCTGAGGAGACGATAACTCGATAACATACTTATCACTTATTACTTGCGATGTGTCCGCTTGCACTGAACGCGCACTTTTGACACGCGACAAGTTTTTAGCGCCGTTGCCGGGGACTGGCAACTAAATTTTGTTTTCCTTGTTTTCTTGTTCCTTTTTATTTTTATTTTACTTTTGTTTTTCTTGGTGTATGACCAGGGCCAATCCAACCAACCCCTTATACGAGTTAGATCCTGAGATTGAAAGAACAGGGTTAAGGTTGAGGAGACAAATCCGAGGAGTCATGGCAGAGGTTCAGGCAGGACAAAACATACCTGCCGGCAAAGAAGGTCTTCCACCGCCACCTGGGCCGCGGCAGCTGACTGTTAGAGATTTCTTGGAGGAGGACTTAAATGGACTAAACCCAGGAGTCGTTACACCCGAGATTGAAGCAACCCATTTTGAACTTAAACCTGTTATGTTCAACATGCTAAATACAATTGGACAATTTGGTGGGTCTGCAACTGAAGACGCAAGGCAGCATCTCAAATCTTTCATGGAAATCTGCAACTCTTTCAAAATCCAAGGAGTCCATGAAGATGTCTTGCGGTTAAAGTTATTCCCCTATTCACTGAGGGATAGGGCGAAAGCTTGGTTGAATAGCATTCCAGCAGGATCTATTGGATCCTGGAGTGAACTTTGCTGTGATTTCATTACTCGCTTTAATCCTACTAATCTATATGATAGAATTCGTAATGAAATTACTTCTTTCCGACAGGCTGAAGACGAACCAATGTACGAGGCATGGGAACGCTACAAAGAGCTATTGCACAAGTGTCCGCTGCATGGATTTCCCTTATGGACACAAGTGACAATGTTTTACAATGCCACGAATGCCCCGACAAGGATGATGTTAGATGCCTCGGCAAACGGCACACTCCTGGACAAGGCAACCGAGGAAGCTATTGAAATTTTGAATAAACTCGCAAAGAATGACTTTCAATTTCCTACATCTAGGCGAGGAGGAGTAAGACGCCAAGCCACGGTACATGAATTGGATTCATCAAGTTCAGTGGCAGCACAATTGGCCTCTCTTACCAAGATGGTGCAAAACCTACAGTTACAACACAATACCCGTGAGGTCAAGGTAATTGATTTATGTTGTGATTTATGTGGAGGTAACCACAGTTCTGTTGATTGCATGAATCAAGAAACCGGTATGTATGTTAGGAACTACAACCGTAACAATGTGATGTCCAACACGTACAACCCCTCATGGAAGAGGCAACCAAACTTATCATGGAGCAACCCAAACAATGCCTTAAACCCAATCACCCAACCACCAGGATTTCAGCAGCCAATGCCGCAGCAGCAAGTCCAACAACCGATGCCGCAACAGCAGATGCAACAGCAACCGGTCAATTCATTGGAAAACACGCTAAAGGCCTTCATGATGAAAACCGAGTCATACATGGTGGAAAATAGTAATTTCATCAAGAGGACCGACGCCTTCATGAATAGGACTGAGATGAGGCTACAAAATCAAGAAGCGGCCATAAAAACTCTGGAAACTCAGGTTGGGCAGTTTGCTCAATGTATAAACACTAGACCACAAGGAGGCCTACCTAGCAATACTGAGGTTGCTAAGGTACTAAGCCATGAACAGGTCCACATCAACATACCATTCATTGAGGCCATTGAACAAATGCCCAACTATGCCAAGTTCTTAAAAGATATGGTATCAAAGAGAAAACGAATAGGTGAGTTTGAGACAGTGGCTGCTACCGAGGGATGCATGGCAATGCTGCATAACCGCATGCCACCAAAGTTAAAAGATCCTGGTTGCTTTACTATACCTTGTGCGATAAGAAAGAATTATGAAGGAAAGTCCCTATGCGACCTTGGAGCAAGTATAAACCTCATGCCTAAATCAGTCTTCCAAAAGCTTGGAATTGGAAGGTCAAAGCCTACAACAGTAATGCTCCAACTCGCGGATAGATCCTATGTGCAACCTGAAGGCAAAATTGAGGACATACTGGTAAGAGTTGACAAGTTTATTTTTCCTGCCGACTTCCTTGTCCTTGATTGTGAAGCAGATGACAACGCACCGATTATTCTTGGGAGACCTTTCCTAGCAACTGGACGTACATTGATTGACGTGGAAAAAGGAGAGTTGACTATGCGAGTCAATGACCAACAAGTCAAACTCAATGCATTCCACAACTTAAAAAGGTATAACGATCCAGAGGAATGTAAGGCCATCCACATAATAGACAATAAGTTATCCTGCCTGGGCAGTCTGCTCGGCAGGATATTCGGCAAGAAAATCAAGCCCAAGATGGATGGACAGACAGCACTAAGGAGCGGCCCACAACCGATACATAATTTGGGCCTAAGGGAGAAAATAATTTTGGGAGATGCATTCGCATGCTCTCCACCAGTAACCTAACCTCTCCCTTTTCATTTTCTTTATTATATTAGGGTTAGTAGTTTATTTTTATTTTTTCTACTTATTTTCGTTTTCAGTATTTTTCTTTTGTGTGTTTAAATTTTTATTCAGGAATAATAAGCGAGAATAAAGGAGAAATAGTTCACAGCAGGAACTCTGCCGAGGCAATAAAACAGTGTCAGGGCCACAGCAGTCCCAACGGGCAGAATAGTGTAACGACTAGTCTGCCGAGATTCCTGCCGCGGCAGAAAAAGAAAACGGTAGAAAAGGAAACGGTTACAAAACGGCTAGTGGCTTCAACGGTCACAAGGCTGAGGCCTATATAAGAAACTCCTTCCTCTTGAACTATTCACTCTTACTTTCTTGCTTTCTTTAGTATTCTTAACAATCACTCTCCCAATTACTCTCTGCCTACTAATCCCTTTTAAATC
The DNA here is from genome assembly GCA_035048815.1 of Abelmoschus esculentus. Classification (NCBI taxonomy): domain Eukaryota; kingdom Viridiplantae; phylum Streptophyta; class Magnoliopsida; order Malvales; family Malvaceae; genus Abelmoschus; species Abelmoschus esculentus. Next base: position 8,272,860 of record JAUCBN010000055.1, read on the forward strand.
TCCAGATTCTCTTCAAGAAAAACTCCAAGAACTCAATTTTCTCTTTCTTGATGGCAACTTACAAAAGATTCGCCCCAGCCAACGTTGAAGAACGATTCAATCGATCTTTCATCGCAAGGCAACTGTGGGAAGAACAAGGGTTCCAGCACGCGGATGAAGAGAATTACGGCATTGAAGCCGGAGGCCAAGATGTGGAACACCTTCGTCAAGCGACGCCTCATCCCAACATCACACAATAGCACGGTGGATCGCAAGAGATTGGTGCTTATCCAATCCATCATCAACAAAAGGACCATCAACATTGTGGAAATCATCCTACGGGAAATTCACGAGTGCGGTAAGAAAGAGCGAGGACCATTGTATTTCCCTTGCTTGATTACGGGTTTATGTGTTTCTGCAGGTGTACCCATTGAAGAAACGGATGAATACACACCCCCAAGAAGAGGATGGACAAGGGAATTTTGCCACAAAGTCATGCAGATCACACAAGCAGAACCTGTCCAGGCAACACCGCAGCAGTTCACTGCCGATACTGCTGTCGGGGGTACACGGCAGATATGCCTGGTACTGCCCACACCTCTGCCGCAGCAGACCCGTATCAAGAACTCTTGCAGCGAATGGCCGCGATGGATCTTCGACAACAACGTTACCATGGAGTACCAACGGGACTTCAATGGCACTCTCGCATAGATGATGTTGCACGCCTTCCCGGACCAAGGCGTACAATTCTCGGGGTTCCCAAGCAATATGTTCGTTACTACCGCACCCTACACCGAGACTACACCAGCCCCAGGAGGATCGCGACCGTTCTTCCATCCGGACCCTCAGCCCCAATACCAGGCTGCTGGACCATCTAGGGCAGTAGATTCTGCCGCGGCCTCGTCTGTCAGCCGAAGGCCATCCAAGCGGAGAGTCATCTTCAGCACTCCACCAAGATCGCCAATTATCATGGGCAGTCTATCCGCCGAGATAGATGCTTATGTACACCAAGGCTCTACTGCCGCCGGCCCAAGCACACACCACACCGGAGGAGCAACTGCGATGGGAGGAGGAACGGACGTGATGATAACCGAAGAGATGGCAGATGTTGAAGAAGGAGAAGAAGTAGAAGCCCCGATGCATAGGACCCCACCCACTCGAGTCCAGCCACCGAGGCAAGCAAAGGCGCAACCATCGCCCTCCCCAAGGACAAAGCACTTGGCATCTAGGCAACGGAAGAAAATTGTTACGAGCAGCTCTTCGGAGTCGCTCTAAAATTCTTTGTCCTTTATTCAATATTCATTGCTTTTACTATTTTCCCTTGCTGCATATAATTCATATTCTGTTTTGCTGTTTATTCCTTCCAAATATAAAGCATTGAGGACAATGCTTGGTTTGAGTTTGGGGGTGCAGATTCACTGCCAAGGCAGCAATCTACTGCCACGGCCTAGCCAAAAAAAAGGGAGTATTCCAGGGATTTTTTTTAATTTTTATGCTCCCCGCCTTACTTGAATTAACTGCCTACACTCTTGCACTGCTCATCATCAGTATTGCCTTAGTTTATTCTTTAAGGCTATAGAAATCTTTCTCCTTACCATGTTTAGGTTCTGTTAAGAGGGCTTAACCTTAAGAGTTTCAGCGGCTAAAAGAAGTGTGAGATTGGTTGGTGAGTATAATTGGTTCACGCCGGGAGGTATCATCAAGGACTAGTCATCAACAGCACTCTGACTTAGGGATAAGCGGAGTCATTTCAATCCTAAGCCCGTGAATGAACGAGGAATGTTGTTTCTTCACAACCAGCCCCGTATCAGCTTCTTGAATCGAATTATAAAGCTTAATCATAAATTTTAAGCTTTTTACTCAATTAAAATTCGAACGGGTTCACTATAAAGCCCATTTAGACATGCACGCTTTTTACCCAATAAAACGTTCGTGAAATGATATTAAATCAAATTTTATAAGTTCAAATAGCTAATTATGGGCTTTTGAATCTACTAATATAGCCTAATCTTACATTTTTAGCTTTTTACTCGGTTAAAATTAGAACGAGTTTACCATAAAGTCCATTTAGACATGCACGTTTTTTACCCAACAAAATGACCACAAAAAGATATCAAATCAAAATTTATGAGAGAAAATAGTTAATTATGTACTTTTGAACTGAATTATAAACCTTAATCATAAATATTTAGCTTTTTACTCAGATAAAGTTCGAACGGGTTCACTATAAAGCCCATTTATACATGCACGCTTTTGACCCAACAAAACATTCACAAAATGATTTGAATCAAATTTTATGAGTTCAAATAGTTAATTATGGGCTTTTGAACCTAATAATATAACTTAATATTATATTATTAGCTCTTTACACTATTAAAATTAGATGGGGGTTCACTATAAAGCCCATTTAGACATGCAAGGTTTTGACCAATAAAATGTTCGCAAAATGATTATTAATTAAATTTTATGAGTTCAAATAGTTAATTATGTGCTTTTGAATATAATAATATAGCCTAATCTTGCATTTTTAGCTTTTTACTCAATTAAAATTTGAACGAGTTTACCATAAAGTCCATTTCGACATATACGCTTTTCACCCAACAAACGATCACAAAATGATATGAAATCAAATTTCATGAGATCAAATAGTTAATTATGGGCATTTGAACCTATAATATAGCTTAATATTACATTTTTATCTTTTTACTCGGTTAAAATTTGAATGAGTTTATCATATAGCCCGTTTAGACATGCACGCTATTAACCCAACAAAATGACCCCAAAATGATATTATATCAAAATTTATGAGAGCATAATTATGAGTTTTTGAACCAATTACAATGTTTAATCATAAATTTTTAGCTTCTTACTCAGTTAAAATTTGAAAGGGTTCATTATAAAGCATATTTAGACATGCACGCTTTTGACCCAACAAAACGTTAGCAATATGATATTAAATCAAATTTTATGACTTCAAATAGTTAATTATGGGCTTTTGAACCTAATAATACAACTTAATCTTATATTTTTACCTCTTTACACTGTTAAAATTGTAATGGATTCACTGTAAAAACCATTTAGACATGCACGCTTTTGACCCAATAAAACGTTCACAAAATGATATTGAATTAAATTTTATGAGTTCAAATAGTTAATTATGGGATTTTAAATCTAATAATGCAGCTTAATCTTACATTTTTAGCTTTTTACTCGGTTAAAATTTGAACGAGTTTACTATAAAGCCTATTTAGACATGCACGCTTTTGACCCAACAAACAATCACAAAATTATATTAAATCAAAATTTATGAGATCAAATAGTTAATTATGGGCTTCTGAACCAAATTATAATTCTTAATCATAAATTTTTAGCTTTTTACTCCGTTAAAATGAGAACGGTTCTCTATAAAGCCCATTTAGACATGCACGCTTTTGACACAAGAAAACGTTCGTAAAAAGAGATTAAATAAATTTTATAAGTTCAGATAGTTAATTATGGACTTTTGAACCGAATAATACAACTTAATCGTAAATTTTTAGCTCTTTACATTGTTAAAATTCGAACGGGCTCACTATAAAGCCCATTTACAAATGCACGCTTTTGACCCAATAAAACATTCGCAAAATGATATTGAATCAAAATTTATGAGTTCAAATAGTTAATTATGGGTTTTTGAATCTAATAATTCAGCCTAATCTTACATATTTAGCTTTTTACTCGGTTAAAATTTGAACGAGTTTACCATAAAGCCCATTTAGACATGCAAGCTTTTGACCCAACAAACGACCGCAAAATTATATTAAGTCAAAATTTATGAGATCAAATAGTTAATTATGGGCTTTTGAACCGAATTATAATTCTTAATCATAAATTTTTAGCTTTTTACTCAGTTAAAATGAGAACGGGTTCACTATAAAACCCATTTAGATATGCACGCTTTTAACCCAACAAAACGTTCGGAAAATGATATTAAATCAAATTTTATAAGTTCAAATAGTTAATTATGGGCTTTTCAATCGAATAATACAACTTAATCTTATATTTTTAGCTCTTTACATTGTTAAAATTTGAACGGGTTCACTATAAAGTCCATTTAAAAATGCACGCTTTTGACCCAATAAAACGTTCGCAAAATGATATGGAATCAAAATTTATGAGATCAAATAGATAATTAGGGTTTTTTGATTCTAATAATTTAGCCTAATCTTACATTTTTAGCTTTTTACTCGGTTAAAATTTGAACGAGTTTACTATAAAGCCTATTTAGACATGCACGCTTTTGACCCAACAAACGATCGCAAAATTATATTAAATCAAAATTTTTGAGATCAAATAGTTAATTATGGGCTTTTGGACCAAATTATAATTCTTAATCATAAATTTTTAGCTTTTAACTCTGTTAAAATGAGAACGGTTCTCTATAAAGCCCATTTAGACATGCACGCTTTTGACCCAACAAAACTTTCGCAAAAAGATATTAAATAAATTTTATAGGTTCAGATTGTTAATTATGGGCTTTTGAATCGAATAATACAACTTAATCTTATATTTTTAGCTCTTTACACTGTTAAAATTTGAACGGGTTCACTATAAAGCCTATTTAGAAATGCACGCTTTTGACCCAACTAAACATTCGCAAAATGATATTGAATTAAAATTTATGAGTTCAAATAGTTAATTAGGGTTTTTTGAATCTAATAATTCAGCCTAATCTTACATTTTTAGCATTTTACTCGGTTAAAATTTGAACGAGTTTACCACAAAGCCCATTTAGACATGCATGCTTTTGACCCAACAAACGACCGTAAAATTATATTAAATCAAAATTTATGAGATCAAATAGTTAATTATGGGCTTTTTAACCGAATTATAATTCTTAATCATAAATTTTTAGCCTTTTACTCAGTTTAAATGTGAACGGATTCACTATAAAGCCCATTTAGATATGCACGCTTTTAACCAAACAAAACGTTCGCAAATGATATTAAATCAAATTTTATAAGTTCAAATAGTTAATTATGGGCTTTTGAACCGAATAATACAACTTAATCTTATATTTTTAGCTCTTGACACTGTTAAAATTCGAAGGGGTTCACTATAAAGCCCATTTAGAAATGCACGCTTTTCACCCAATAAAACGTTCGCAAAATGATATGGAATCAAAATTTATGAGTTCATTAATTAGGGGGTTTTAAATCTAATAATTCAGCCTAATCTTACATTTTTAGCTTTTTACTCGATTAAAATTTTTACGTGTTTACCATAAAGTCCATTTAGACAAGTACGCTTTTCACCCAACAAATGATTGCAAAATGATATTAAATCAAAATTCATGAGATCAAATAGTTAATTGTGGGCTTATTAACCTAATAATATAGCTTAATCTTACATTTTTAGCTTTTGACAAAACAAAATGACCCCAAAATGATATTAAATCAAAATTTTTGAGAGCGTATAGTTAATTATGAGATTTTTAACCGAATTAAATGCTTAATCATAATTTTTAGCTTCTTACTTAGTTAAAATTCAAACGGGTTCACTATAAAGTATATTTAGACATGCACGCTTATGACATGCACATTTAGACATGCACACTTTTGACAAAAAAAAATGACCCCAAAATGATATTAAATCAAAATTTTTTAGAGCATATAGTTAATTATGAGATTTTTAACCGAATTATATGTAATCATAAATTTTTAGCTTCTTACTCAGTTAAAATTCAAACGGGTTCACTATAAAGTATATTTAGACATGCACGCTTATGACCCAACAAAACGTTAGAAATATGATATTAAATCAAATTTTATGAGTTCAAATAGTTAATTATGGGCTTTTAAACCTAATAATACAATTTAATCTTATACTTTTAGCTCTTCACACTATTAAAATTGGAACGAGTTCACTATAAAGCCCATTTAGACATGCACGTTTTTGACCCAACAAAGCGTTCGTAAAATGATATTGAAACAAATTTTATGAGTTCAAATAATTAATTATGGGCTTTTGAATCTATTAATACAGCCTAATCATACATTTTTAGCTTTTTACTCAGTTAAAATTTGAACGAGTTTACCATAAAGCCCATTTAGACATGCACGCTTATGACCCAACAAAACGTTAGAAATATGATATTAAATCAAATTTTATGAGTTCAAATAGTTAATTATGGGCTTTTAAACCTAATAATACAATTTAATCTTATACTTTTAGCTCTTCACACTATTAAAATTGGAACGAGTTCACTATAAAGCCCATTTAAACATGCACGTTTTTGACCCAACAAAATCTTCGTAAAATGATATTGAAACAAATTTTGTGAGTTCAAATAATTAATTATGGGCTTTTGAATCTATTAATACAGACTAATCATACATTTTTAGCTTTTTACTCAGTTAAAGTTTGAACGAGTTTACCATAAAGCCCATTTAGACATGCACGCTTTCAACACAACAAAACGTTCGCAAAATGATATTAAATCAAATTTTATAAGTTCAAATAGTTAATTATGGGCATTTGAACCAAATAATACAACTTAATCTTATATTTTTAGCTCTTTACACTACTAAAATTTGAATGGGTTCACTATAAAGCCTATTTAGAAATGCACGCTTTTGACCCAATAAAACGTTCGCAAAATGATATTGAATTAAAATTTATGAGTTCAAATAATTAATTACGAATTTTTGAATCTAAAAATACAACCTAATCTTGCATTTTTAGCTTTTTACTCTGTTAAAATTTGAACGAGTTTACCATCAAGCCCATTTAGACATAACGCTTTTTACCCAACAAAATGACCGCAAAAATATATCAAATCAAAATTTATGAGAGCAAATAGTTAACTATGTTCTTTTGAACTGAATTATAAACCTTAATCATAAATTTTTAGCTTTTTACTCATATAAAATTCGAACGGGTTTACTATAAAGATCATTTATACATGCACGCTTTTGACCCAACAAAACATTCGCAAAATGATATTAAAACAAATTTTATGAGTTCAAATAGTTAATTATGGACTTTTGAATCTAATAATACAACCTTGTCTTACATTTTAGCTTTTTTACTTGGTTAAAATTTGAACGAGTTTACCATAAAGCCCATTTAAACATGCACGCTTTTGACCTAACAAACGACCGCAAAATGGTATTGAATCAAGTTTTATGAGTTTAAATAGTTAATTATGGACTTTTAAATCTAATAATACAGCCTAATCTTACATTTTTAGCTTTTTACTCAGTTAAAATTAGAACGAGTTTACCATAAAGTCCATTTAGACATGCACGTTTTTTACCCAACAAAATGACCGCAAAAAGATATCAAATCAAAATTTATGAGAGAAAATAGTTAATTATGTACTTTTGAACTGAATTATAAACCTTAATCATAAATTTTTAGCTTTTTAGTCAGATAAAATTCGAATGAGTTCACTATAAAGCCCATTTATACATGCACGCTTTTGACCCAACAAAACATTCGCAAAATGATATTAAATCAAATTTTATAAGTTTAAATAGTTAATTATGGGCATTTGAACCGAATAAAACAACTTAATCTTATATTTTTAGCTCCTTACACTATTAAAATTCGAACGGGTTCACTATAAAGTCCATTCAGACATGCATGCTTTTGACCCAACAAAACGTTCCCAAAATGATAATGAATCAAATTTTATGTGTTCAAATAGTTAATTATGGGATTTTTAATCTAATAATATAGCCTAATCTTACATTTTTAGCTTTTTACTTGGTTAAAATTTGAAAGAGTTTACCATAAAGTCCATTTCGACATGTACTCTTTTCACCCAACAAAAGATCGCAATATGAGCTTTGGAACCTTATAATATAGCTTAATCTTACATTTTTATCTTTTTACTCGGTTAAAATTTGAACGAGTTTATCATATAGCCCATTTAGACATGCAAACTTTTGACCCAACAAAATGATATTAAATCAAAATTTATGAGAGCATACAGTTAATTATGAGATTTTAAACCGAATTACAATGCTTAATCATAAATTTTTAGCTTTTTACTCAGTTAAAATTCGAACGGTTCACTATAAAGCATATTTAAACATGCACGCTTTTGACCCAACAAAACGTTAGCAATATGATATTAAATCAAATTTTATGAGTTTAAATAATTAATTATGGGCTTTTGAATCAATAATACAACCTAATCTTACAGTTTTAGCTTTTTGCTCAATTAAAATTTGAACGAGTTTACCATAAAGCTCATATAGACATGCATGCTTTTGACCCAACAAACGACAGAAAAATGATATTAAATCAAAATTTATGAGATCAAATAGTTAATTATGAGCTTTTGAACTGAATTATAATTCTTAAAGATAAATTTTTAGCTTTTTACTCGGTTAAAATTTGAACGAGTTTACCATAAAGCTCATTTAAACATGCACGCTTTTGACCTAACAAACGACCGCAAAATGATATTAAGTCAAAATATATGAGATAGAATAGTTATTTATGGACTTTTGAACCTAATAATACAACTTAATCTTATATTTTTAGCTCTTTACACTGTTAAAATTCAAACGTGTTCACTATAAAGCCTATTTAGAAATGCACGCTTTTGACCCAACTAAACGTTCGCAAAATGATATTGAATTAAAATTTATGAGTTCAAATAGTTAATTAGGGTTTTTTGAATCTAATAATTCAGCCTAATCTTACATTTTTAGCTTTTTACTCGGTTAAAATTTGAACGAGTTTACAATAAAGCCCATTTAGACATGCACACTTTTGATCCAACAAACGACCATAAAATTATATTAAATCAAAATTTATAAGATCAAAGATTTAATTATGGGCTTTTGAACCGAATTATAAAGCTTAATCATAAATTTTTAGCTTTTTACTCAGTTAAAATTAGAACGGGTTCACTATAAAGCCCATTTAGACATGCATGCTTTTGAGCCAATAAAACGTTCGCAAAATGATATTAAATCAAATTTTATGAGTTCAAGTAGTTAATTATGGTCTCTTGAACCTAATAATACAATTTAATCTTATATTTTTAGCTCTTTACACTGTTAAAATTCGATCAGGTTCACTATAAAGCCCATTTAGACATGCATGCTTTTGACCCAACAAATTGTTTGCAAAGTGATAATGAATCAAATTTTATGAGTTTGAATAGTTAATTATGGGCTTTTGAATCTAATAATATAGCCTAATCATACATTTTTAGCTTTTTACTCAGTTAAAATTTGAACGAGTTTACAATAAAGTCCATTTAGATATGTACGCTTTTCACCCAACAAATGATCGTTAAATCAAAATTTATGAGATTAAATAGTTAATTATGGGCTTTGGAACCTAATAATATAGCTTATTCTTTCATTTTTAGCTTTTTACTCGGTTAAAATTTGAACGAGTTTATTATAAAGCCCATTTAGACATGCACACTTTTGACCCAACAAAATGACCCCAAAATGATATTAATGTTAGAGTTTTCCCAAAGACCAATCATATGATGATTGTAAGGATACTTTTATTTACCAATTTTAAAGGCATTATCATTATTGTTTTCAGATATATGTGTCAATGTATAACATAAACTGAGAAACAATAAGGTCCATATAATAATATATGTATTATTATTAAAAGATCCTTAGTCAAGTATTATTATGGGTATGGACAATAATAATATGCTTAAGACTAACATGTGATTAATTGATGACAATGAGTTGTCATTGACAGAGAAATGTCAGAATTAATACATGAATATATTAATAGAAAATAATATATTGGATTGACTCGCAGTGAGCATATGTCTTGGATTATTATGTGACGGTCACGATATTGCTCATAGTGACAACTATATGTGTAATCCTTAGACTTGAGATTATTACTATTTCAACATATATTGTTTTATGTTTTGATGTAGTTAAACGTGTCTCGTTATTAGTTACACTATTAAAAAATTAACATTGAACATATTATAATGTATTTAGTGAGATGTGAATCATCGAGATAGGATTTGTTCTTCCTACATAATAGAAAAATATATCAAAGAACACTTGATTGAGTGAGACTAGAAATGCATGGCCATGCTTGAATAGGTTGATATGAGATATCACAAATTATTCATTAACAGTAGTCCACTCTAGATATAAAGAAATATTAAAATAGGCTATACAAGTGTGACTATTCCAAGACTTGTGCCTATTAAAGATACAAAACGATCGTGACTGTAGCAGATCCAGTTGTTGTTTTTGTTGCTTCTCAAGGAACCCTGTCGCGTGTCAAAAGTGCGCGTTCAGTGCAAGCGGACACATCGCAAGTAATAAGTGATAAGTATGTTATCGAGTTATCGTCTCCTCAGGGACTGATATACTTAATATGCTTCCTTCATCTTCTTGCTCTGTAGAAAGATAAAAACACAAGTGAGTTGATGTGATTTATTTAAACTAAAATAATTGAATAAAAATAAAGAGTCGAAATATTAGAGAGAGAGATGGGTCAGGATCTAGTTGTATTATATTGTGGACTTGACTGACTTGTCTTTATCCAATGCAATCGTATATCTCTGCCTCGGCAGCACTGCAGTTTACTGCCTGGGCAGCGATAACGCTGTCTGCCGCGGCAATCCCTTGCTCGTGAGCAGACTTTACCAAAGTTCGACAAAGTGTCCTTGAATGACTCCGCTTATCCCTAAGTCAGAGTGCTGTTGATGACTAGTCCTTGATGATACCTCCCGGCGTGAACCAATTATACTCACCAACCAATCTCACACTTCTTTTAGCCGCTGAAACTCTTAACCTATCCCTAGGCCGAGTTAGTATTTCGCGATTGAAACACCGTACTTACCCCTTTCGTGAATCTAACTCTCCCGAGCTTAGATAAATGGATTACTCACAAACTTCCCTCCCGGGCTTGAATGCGAGAACAAGGAATAACAAAGGATAAGCAAACCTTGATAATCTTTATTGCATTGAATAAAAGACAAATTACAATCTCCTCTCACAAATACTCCACAACCTTCACCTAAACCCTATGAAGGTTTTAGAACATGATGGAGAGGAAGGAAACAAGAGTAGAAGTCGGCTCTCCCTAGGTATTTCGATATGTCATACATTGGGTGGCTAGGTCTTTATATAGGCTATACCTAGGGCAAACCTTTCCTAAGTAGAATACAACTTGGAGTAGGGAACAAGTCAAGTACATAATAATAATATTATATTTCCAAGTTTGATTTCGGCTAAGGGGGCTTTCCCGCGTGGTCTTCCTTTGGGCTTTTCCTTGTGCTAGCCAGCTCCGATTCTTGGGCTTCAAGTCCAAACACGTTCCTTAGATTTTTGTCTTTCCATCGCCTATCACTTTGCTTCCTGTCTTCCTGTTGCTGCCTCGGCATCAGGTCCTGCCTCGACCTTGTCGCTGCCGCGGCAATAGTTTTCCTGCACAGATATGAAAACGTAGTAAAACGTGCCTTTTTCTATAAATATTATCTATTTAAGTATAACTTCTAAATATATCACATTAAGCACATGCATTGGTTCAAGTGGGTGAATATTTGGTGATAAATGCCGATAAAAGGAGTAAAAAGTGATAGTGTGTTGAGCACTTATCACACCCCCAAACTCGAACTATTGCTTGTCCTCAAGCAATGCAAACCATCGATTTGCCGAACTCTACTCTCTCTTGGTCTTACATGTCCATCTATTCTCCCCACCATAGCTAGGCCTATCTTTAAGCCTTAACCATTCGGCTACCTAAGAATTTACCTAGAAACAAACTATAGGATTTGTGAGTGTGTGCGTTTGTGTGGACAAGTTGATTAAAGGCTTTCTTAGATAAACTCTAAGTTCAAGACAAATAGACATTGGTTTAAGTGTTCTCTTCTTTTTCAAACCCCAAATCTTGAGCCGGTTTCGGGCACCTCAAAGACTTGTGTTTTTCTTTTCACTAAAAACCTTTTTGTCTTTTCTTTTTAATATTCCTTAATACATACTAGAGCCAATTTCGGGCACCTCTAGCATGAAGAAGAGATTTTCTAGAGCCGGTGGTAGGCACCTCTAGTTACTTTTCCAAAAATCTAAGTCTTTATCACCTAAGTTCATTAAAAGAATCCCTATAATCCACAAGTCCCAAAAGTGTTTAAAGTTCTTCCTATAGTAAGCTTCTAAGTTTTCATCCTTAAGCATCCTAAGGTTAAGCCCTGTTAACAGAACCTAAACATGGTAAGGAGAAAGATTTCTATAGCCTTAAAGAATAAACTAAGGCAATACTGATGATGAGCAGTGCAAGAGTGTAGGCAGTTAATTCAAGTAAGGCGGGGAGCATAAAAATTAAAAAAAAAATCACTGGAATACTCCCCTTTTTGGCAAGGCCGCGACAGTAGATTGCTGCCTTGGCAGTGAATCTGCACCCCCAAACTCAAACCAAGCATTGTCCTCAATGCTTTATATTTGGAAGGAATAAACGGCAAAACAGAATATGAATTATATGCAGCAAGGAAAAATAGTAAAAGCAATGAATATTGAATAAAGGACAAAGAATTTTAGAGGGACTCCGAAGAGCTGCTCGTAAAAATTTTCCTCCGTGGCCTTGATGCCAAGTGCTTTGTCCTTGGGGAGGGCGATGGTTGCGCCTTTGCTTGCCTCGGCGGCTGGACTCGAGTGGGTGGGGTTCTATGCATTGGGGCTTCTACTTCTTCTCCTTCTTCAACATCCGCCATCTCTTCGGTTATCATCACGTCCGTTCCTCCTCCCATTGCAGGTGCTCCTCCGGTGTGGTGTGTGCTTGGGCCGGCGGTAGTAGAGCCTTGGTGTACATAAGCGTCTATCTCGGCGGATAGACTGCCCATGATAATTGGCGATCTTGGTGGAGTGCTGAAAACGGCTCTCCGCTTGGATGGCCTTCGGCTGACAGACGAGGCCACGGCAAAGTCTGCTGTCCTAGATGGTCCAGCGGCCTGGTATTGGGGCTGAGGGTCCGGATGGAAGAACGGTCGCAGTCCTCCTGGGGCTGGTGTAGTCTCGGTGTAGGGTGCGGCAGTAACGAACATATTGCTTGGGAACTCCGGGAATTGTATGCCTTGGTCCAGGAAGGCGTGCAACATCATCTGTGCGAGAGTGCCATTGAAGTCCCGCTGGTACTCCATGTACCATTGCTGTCGAAGATCCATCGCGGCCATTCGCTGCAAGAGTTCTTGATACGGGTCTGCTGCGGCAGAGGTGTGGGCAGTACCAGGCATATCTGCCGTGTATTGGGCCTCGGCAGCAGTATCGGCAGTGAACTGCTGCGGTGTTGCCTGGACAGGTTCTGCTTGTGCGATCTGCATGACTTTGTGGGAGAATTCCCTGGTCCATCCTCTTCTTGGGGGTGTGTATTCATCCGTTTCTTCAATGGGTACACCTGTAGAAACACATAAACCCGTAATCAAGCAAGGGAAATACAATGGTCCTCGATCTTTCTTACCGCACTCGTGAATTTCCCGTAGGATAATTTCTCCAATGTTGATGGTCCTTTTGTTGATGATGGATTGGATAAGCACCAATCTCTTGCGATCCACCGTGTTATTGTGTGATGTTGGGATGACGCGTCGTTTGATGAAGGTGTTCCACATCTTGGCCTCCGGCTTCAAGCTTTGTCTTGTCACAGATCCTCGATGGGTACCAGTTTCCCATGGAGTGTTCGCGTAACAAAGATCGTCTTTGATAAGTTCATAGTCCTCGGCAGTGATATCTTCCAAGAAGTCAGCATGGAGATCACTGTCCGGGGTGAGGCCATAGAAGTTGTTGATCATATCGGCATCAAGCTGCACAGGCCTGCCGCGGCAGTGAACAAATAGGGAGTCTCTGCTGGGCCCATGAGCGTAGAACTCCCGCACGATTGTGGTGTTTGCCTGGGCAGGTTACAAACAAAAAATTTCCCAATTCTGGTACTTAATTCTGTCATAGAGGTAGTGTTCAATGCCGTAGTTTTCTTCGTCCGTATGCTGGAAACCTTGCTCTTTCCAAAGTTGCCTAGCTATGAAAGATCGGTTGAATCGATCTTCAACGTTGGCTGGGGCGAATCTTTTGTATGTAGCCATCAAGATAGAGAGATGTGAGTTCTTGGAGGTGTTTCTTGAAGAGAATCTGGAGATTTGTAGAAGGCAGAGAGTAATTGAAAGAGATATTGTTATGAATACTAAAGAAAACAAGAAAGTAAGAGTGAATAGTTCAAGAGGAAGGAGTTTCTTATATAGGCCTCGGCCTTGTGACCGTTGAGACCACTAGCCGTTGTAACCGTTTCTTTTTCTGTAGTTTCCTTTTTCTGCCGCGGCAGGAATCTCGGCAGACTAGCCGTTACACTGTTCTACCCGTTGGGACTGCTGCGGCCCTGACACTGTTTTATTATCTCGGCAGAGTTCCTGCTGTGAACTATTTTTCCCTTATTCTTGCTCTTAACCTAAAAAGATAAATATCAATAAAGAAACATTCAAATAATGAGAAGATAATTATTCCTAAATACCATAAAGGGAATTCATGAAAATACCAAATAAAATAAAAGGGAAAATTAATATAAAATAAGAATATAAAGAAAACTTGTGGAGGGTCGTTTCCGATATTTCTTATAGTCCATCTGCACCCTCCATTGAGTGACAATTCTACTCAAAAATATATGGGCTAATGCGGGTACGGATACTCCCATTTGTGCTATCATGGTGGAGGTGTCTTCCGTTTGTGTTCTTTTGTAGTTCATGCCTATCCTCCAACTTGATATTGTTTCTGAAGGCAAAAATAATTTGTTAGAAAAAATTATATCAGCATCCAACCACTTAATTACCTCCTTGTTGTTAACTTCCATCATAGTTGGATATAGCCTTCGTTGTTGTGGCAATTGCTGTGATAGCCAATTGCCGTGGCAATCTTTTGCCAAAATTCGGTGTAAGTCAAGTGAAGAATCATCTTTCTGGAAGTCTTCAAGAATCAACCCACATTGTTTCTTATGCTTCTCAGTAATCTCCATCAGTAGAGACTTTGGCTTGGAACTAATATTAGATGGAATTGTCACACAGATAAAATATCATCTTCCAAATAATCATATCTTATTTGTGATGACTTCAAATCTTGTAAAGTTGATTCCTCGAAAGATACCTGCAATGGAAGAGATGAGTTTTTAAAGAATTCAAAAGGTTTATTCGTTACCATCTCATATTCCATTATCACGACATTGTCATCTTGTTGATCAAGCATGTCGTCGTGTAACTGCCCCGACAGTTGTGAGTGAGAGTAATCCTCAGCTTCCTTTTTCAGCATCATTGCTGCCGTAACATCCTAGGAATCAGACTCCTCAGAATTTTCTAGAGCATTACTCTCATCGGCCTCGTTGAGTGGTATCGTGACATTGCCCTGTTCAGGTTTCTCTACTGCCGCGACAATTATTTTAGGAGACTCATCCATGGCATATATGGATTTCTGCAATTGCTCTTCTGAATCCTTCAAGGGTGCATCCAATCTAGCTATATGTGCATCCAATAGCCTTGATTGTTCTGTCATAAATTCTTCAATTCTAGCCATTGATGCTTTCAATGTTTCCTCCAATGAATTTGGATACTCTTGAGAAGAATTATATTGCCATGGCTTATCTGTAACATTAACAAAATTGTCATGGTAAAAATTTTGAGCGTTTTGATCATACCATGAAAGATTTTGTTGTTGGTTCCATCTATGGTCCTCTAAGTGGCCATATGTTCCAGTACTATACGGGCAATTGCTAATCAAATGATCATCTCTACAATTAAAACAAAGATTTGCCCAGGCATAAACTTGTTGGGTTGCTCTTGGTTGGCATAGATAATCATCGTTTAATCTAGGAAATTCTTGATTTGCTCGATTCATATCTTCCAACATCAACTCCCGAATAGATTTCTTTCTTTCTCCTTGCATCTTGAAAAATCCTTCACTTGAAACACACCTATAATTTTTAAAGAAAAAGAAAATATGTTAGTAAAAATAAAAAGAAACAAGAAAATAAAGAAAACAAAATTTAGTTGTCAGTCCCCGGCAACGGTGCCAAAAACTTGTCGCGTGTCAAAAGTGCGCGTTCAGTGCAAGCGGACACATCGCAAGTAATAAGTGATAAGTATGTTATCGAGTTATCGTCTCCTCAGGGACTGGTATACTTAATATGCTTCCTTCATCTTCTTGCTCTGTAGAAAGATAAAAACACAAGTGAGTTGATGTGATTTATTTAAACTAAAATAATTGAATAAAAATAAAGAGTCGAAATATTAGAGATAGAGATGGGCCAGGATCCAGTTGTATTGTATTGTGGACTTGACTGACTTGTCTTTATCCAATGCAATCGTATATCTCTGCCTCGGCAGCACTGCAGTTTACTGCCTGGGCAGCGATAACGCTGTCTGCCGCGGCAATCCCTTGCTCGTGGACAGACTTTACCAAAGTTCGACAAAGTGTCCTTGAATGACTCCGCTTATCCCTAAGTCAGAGTGCTGTTGATGACTAGTCCTTGATGATACCTCCCGGCGTGAACCAATTATACTCACCAACCAATCTCACACTTCTTTTAGCCGCTGAAACTCTTAACCTATCCCTAGGCCGAGTTAGTATTTCGCGATTGAAACACCGTACTTACCCCTTTCGTGAATCTAACTCTCCCGAGCTTAGATAAATGGATTACTCACAAACTTCCCTCCCGGGCTTGAATGCGAGAACAAGGAATAACAAAGGATAAGCAAACCTTGATAATCTTTATTGCATTGAATAAAAGACAAATTACAATCTCCTCTCACAAATACTCCACAACCTTCACCTAAACCCTATGAAGGTTTTAGAACGTGATGGAGAGGAAGGAAACAAGAGTAGAAGTCGGCTCTCCCTAGGTATTTCGATATGTCATACATTGGGTGGCTAGGTCTTTATATAGGCTATACCTAGGGCAAACCTTTCCTAAGTAGAATACAACTTGGAGTAGGGAACAAGTCAAGTACATAATAATAATATTATATTTCCAAGTTTGAATTCGGCTAAGGGGGCTTTCCCGCGTGGTCTTCCTTTGGGCTTTTCCTTGTGCTAGCCAGCTCCAATTCTTGGGCTTCAAGTCCAAACACGTTCCTTAGATTTTTGTCTTTCCATCGCCTATCACTTTGCTTCCTGTCTTCCTGCTGCTGCCTCGGCATCAGGTCCTGCCTCGGCCTTATCGCTGCCGCGGCAATGGTTTTCCTGCACAGATATGAAAACGCAGTAAAACGTGCCTTTTTCTATAAATATTATCTATTTAAGTATAACTTCTAAATTTATCAAATTAAGCACATGCATTGGTTCAAGTGGGTGAATATTTGGTGATAAATGCCGACAAAAGGAGTAAAAAGTGATAGTGTGTTGAGCACTTATCAAACACAATGTAAGACATCGCATCTCTTCCTCCTGATTTCAAATTAAACGTACATGGATCACTAGAAAGACCGTCGTAATTTTGTTTTGCTGCGCCATGGGGTGTGTCGGCGGTCTAAACAATTAAATCAAAATTTATGAGAGCATATAGTTAATTATGAGATTTTGAACCGAATTAAATGCTTAATCATAAATTTTTAGCTTTTTACTCAGTTAAAATTCAAATAGATTCACTATAAAGTATATTTAGACATGCACGCTTATGACCCAACAAAACATTAGCAATATAATTTAAATCAAATTTTATGAGTTCAAATAGTTAATTATGGGCTTTTGAACCTAATAATACAACTTAATCTTATATTTTTAGTTATTTACACTGTTAAAATTGGAACGAGTTCACTATAAAGCCCATTTAGACATCCACGCTTTTAACCCAACAAAACGTTCACAAAATGATATTGAATTAAATTTTATGAGTTCAAATAATTAAATATAGGCTTTTGAATCTAATAATATAACATAATCTTACATTTTTAGCTTTTTACTCAGTTAAAGTTTGAATGAGTTTACCATAAAGCCCATTTAGACATGCATGTTTTTGACCCAACAAACGACCACAAAATCATATTAAATCAAAATTTATGAGATCAAATAGTTAATTATGGGCTTTTGAACTGAATTATAATTCTTAAACATAAATTTTTAGCTTTTACTCAGTTAAAATTCAAACGGGTTCACTATAAAGCCCATTTAGACATGCACGCTTTTAACCCAACAAAACGTTCGCAAAATGATATTAAATCAAATTTTATAAGTTCAAATAGTTAATTATGGGCTTTTGAACCTAATAATACAACTTAATCTTATATTTTTAGCTCTTTACACTGTTAAATTTCGAACGGGCTCACTATAAAGCCTATTTAGAAATGCACGCTTTTGACCCAATAAAACGTTCGCAAAATGATATTGAATCAAAATTTATTAGTTCAAATAGTTAATTACGGGTTTTTGAATCTAAAAATACAACCTAATCTTGCATTTTTAGCTTTTTACTTGGTTAAAATTTGAACGAGTTTACCATAAAGCCCATTTAGACATGCACTCTTTTTACCCAACAAAATGACCGCAAAAAGATATCAAATCAAAATTTTTGAGAGCAAATAGTTAATTATGTGCTTTTGAACTGAATTATAATTCTTAATCATAAATTTTTAGCTTTTTACTCAGTTTAAATGTGAACGGATGCACTCAGTTAAAATTCGAACGGGGGGCTTTTCCCTTTGCTTCTGCTCATCTCGTCGACGATCATCTTCGCCGCCATTGCTACCATCACCTTTGCTGCCATTGCCATCGCATAGGTTTTCGGTTTGTTCGTGATCTCCCTTTCTGTCGTCAAGGGCTGGTGGTGTAGCGACTTTTTCAGATCTGTTTCATCACCAAATCATGTCAAACGTTTCAACCAGTCAATCACCAACAACCCCATTACCTTCATCGATGCGAGAGAGGACGAATCACACACACCGTGAAAATTTTCCGAAAGGTATGTCCTTTTTACCATAGATTTCATTCGTGATATATTCTACGTTTTTAAAACTTGTAAATCTTTAGGAACAAAATCGTTATATTTAGTTTTTCAATGGTTATTAATTTATCCTCTTCACCTTCAATGTGTCTCAAAGTTGCATGCCATCACTTACCTTTTAGTTTCCTGCTTGTTAACCAAAAAATTATTTTGGAATTAGCATCAAATTACGAATGTAATTACTCATATCCAAATGGCCTTTCGGTCATCATACCACCTGTTAATTGGGAATTCAACGATACAAGCCTAACGACATCCACCGATAGGTACAATCCTATACGACAAATGCTTACGATCATTCAAACAATTAAAATAAGTAAATTCGGATTTCTAACTAAATTACCAATGTCAAAAACTTATTGTTTTACCTCATACTGTAAATATTCCTATTTTCAAACATTTTTTACCTTGAATCTACCAAAAGCTAATTGGACTTACATGATAACATGGACTTTAAAATTATAATTAACTTTTATTTTCCTACCTTCATTTAATTTTAATCGAATCATTTTTTTCTTACCTTTAAACTATATGAAAACATGGTCTAATCCATGTTCATTCTCAAGTAAATATTGGCTTATTTGGACCTATGAAGTATTTCCATTTCATTTTCTAGAAATTAATATTAATCTCCAATCAAATATTATGTCCACCTTTTTAATTTCGGTTAAATTTTCAAATCATCCTTTTCGATCCTCTCAAAAATACGATATTCATTCTCTTGCATTTAATCCACATGGCAACATGAACTTCCTTTTTTCAAATTTTCGAAAAAACTAGGTCTATGGTACCTATGTTATTTTTCAAGAGTATAATCAATTGGTACATAAGATCAATCTCACTTATCATTTAAGTTTCCTATTTACAATTTTAAAAATCTTTCTCTTTATAATTTTAAATCACATGACATAGTGGACTACTTACAATCGAAAAGGAGGAGTAAATTGTAACATTTTTGGATTTCCAAAACTTTTCCTCAAGTCCACTATATACTCAAGGAAACAAATTCCATCAAATCCAAATTTATCCAAAAATATATTAAAAAACATAGCTTTCATTTTTTTAAAATTTTTAAATTTTCATATACCAAATAATCTCCATAATATCTATTTCCCTTCAATTTACACACCTTCCAGAAAAAAATTTCGAATACTAATTTCTTTACTTCAATCCCACTTGGCAACTTGGACCTTTTTACAATCATATCTACCGCAATATTGGTATTTTAAAAACAATTTTTCAAATCAATTTATTAAAACTTACCATCAAAATTTTCATAATCTCTCCATTATTACCTTTAATATCGTAATTCATAATTTCTCCATAATTACTCCTTATATCTTATTTTCTCATAAAAAAATCTCTAGCTATTTTTTACAATCTCTTTACATAAATTTACCTTATATTTTTATACAAATATTTCTACCATTGACCCTTTACAACCACCATTCAATTTTCCCTCCCTATCTTTTTTTTCTCACCTAAAATTAAATATCTCCACATATACTAATGTAAACTTACCAAATCCACACCAAATCTCAATCCTTTCTACTTACCTTTTTTCAAAAATTTTGAATTACAAAAAAGTAGACATTCAAATCTTCAAAAATTTCCAAAAATACCCAAAAAATATAACTTATTAAAAACTTCTAAAATACTTTATTACCTTCTTTACCGTTTACCTTTTCATTACTATCATAAATAAATTTCAAATCTTTCTCTCCTTTCCTAATCGTTTACTTTTTTCTCATATCCTAATTAATCTCCATTACCTTATATATATTTTTATCCCATTAATAATATTTCCAACAATAACAAAAAAAATTCTTTTAGTAAACATCCTTCATATCCTCTTGTACCTTTTTTACCATATATCTTTTTCTAATTCTCTAATTAATTTTCATATATTTTCTTACCTTTTTTACAATTTAACTTTTCTTTATATGTTAATTAATTTTCATATCTTTTATAATTTATCTTTATACATAACTATTACAAAAATTCTTACCTCCTTTTACCATTATACTCCTTTATCTCTTACCATATATATTTTTATTCTTTTCGACCTATATTCTCAAAAACTAATCTTATTATCTAAATTCATCCAAATCTTTTCAAAATTCATACTTAAAACCAACAGCAAAATCAATATCACAAATATCTCCAAATTCATTAATACCAATTTTATTTCAATTACTATTACTACATTATAATTTTACCATATTCACAAATAAATTTACAAAATTGTCAAACTCACTGCAAAATCAATTGAATTATAATTACCTCTACAAAAAAATTTCATATATTCCCAACAACTATAACTTACTAACCTTTTTTCAAATTTTGTATTACCTTCTTTACCGCTTACCTTTTCTTTGTTCCACAAATAAAATTCTTATCTTTTTTAACCTTCTTTGTCCTTTGTCCTTTCCTTATATTCTAATTAACTTCAATCTCCTTTCCTGTTTTCTTGGTCCACTACTAATATTTCCAAAAGCAATTAAATATTTTCACCTAATAAATAAATTTCATATCATAGATAATCTTACTAAACCAACCATTATTGGAAACTCAAAATTATCCAACCATTTAATGGTATCTTATACAACTTCAAATTCATCATACCAACTCATTCTTGGATTCCATCCACTAATCTCATACAATCAACCGTACGGAAGAAAATAATGCTAGAAAATATGGCAAACAAAATTACTATCAAAGTATACAAAGATCCATTGTTCTCATATAAAATTTCCATATTGAAAATTTCAATATCTAAAATAGACGTAACTCAACCAACAATAAACTACAATTTTTTTACACACCAAAAATTAAAATTTTCCACCATTAATAATATAAAATTACCAAATTCACTCTAAATCTCAATATCTAACAATTACCTTTTTACAAAAATCTTGAATTCAAAAAAAGTAGATTCTCAAATATTCAAAACATTTTTAAATATACCTAAAAAATATTATTTTAAAAATTATTTTCATACACCTTTTTTATTGTTTACCTTCTCCTATCATAATTCATATCTTTTCTTCCTATATACCTCTCTCTTTTATGCTAATTAATTTCCACATACCTTTTCATATACTCTAATTCATTTTCTTTTCTCCACTTACCTTAATTACATTTTACCTTTTTACATAACTATTAATAAGATTCTTACCTATTATTACCATTATACTCCATTATCTATTACCATATCTAATTTTATTCTTTTCAACCTATATATCTCTTCTTACCAAACTCATTTTACTTTATTACTTAAAATAACTAAAAGTGTTCATATTTTTTCTTTCCTTTTTCGTGCTGGAAAGAAACGATCCCCTCCAATGCATGAAAGACAACACCAAAAGAAACCAAAATATGCTCTTTTTCATAAAGCTGAGGTGAGCAACGAAAAAACTCTATGGCGGAGGTTGACATGGGTCAACCCCGCCGAACCAAATGAAAATCATGTGTTGGAACTGCCAAGGCCTTGGTAAGGCCCATGCAGTTCAAAATCTCAAAAACATAATTACCAAATATGAACCTGATGTTTTATTTCTATGCAAAACTAGACTTAATAAATCTCGATGTAATTCTCTTAGTGCATCACTTGATATGCAAGGATGCATACCGGTAGAAAATAATCCAACTTGTATTGGCCTAGCCTTACTTTGGAGCAATAAAATTCAAACTGATTTACTTTCTTACTCTTATCATCATATCGATTGTATTATTAGCCATAACAATTCCAAATTCCATTTCACTGGGTTACATGGTTATGTTAATACAAACTATAA
Source organism: Abelmoschus esculentus (assembly GCA_035048815.1). Lineage (NCBI taxonomy): Eukaryota > Viridiplantae > Streptophyta > Magnoliopsida > Malvales > Malvaceae > Abelmoschus > Abelmoschus esculentus. The sequence goes on from JAUCBN010000055.1 coordinate 8,295,590, forward strand.
ATACAAAACATGGCAATTAATAGATTCTTTAGAATCATCCTCAAACCTCCCATGGTTACTAGGTGGGGACTTTAATGAAATTCCACACGATAATGAAAACAAGGAGGATGCCGACGTGCACGCTCCCAAATTATTAATTTTCAATAATGTTTATCTTGAAATGAACTCTTCGATTGTAAACCTAACCCGGGTTGGTTCACATGGTTTAAACATGGACCCAACTCACAACCTATCTTCGAACGTTTGGATCGATTCATTGGAACAACCAACTGGATAAACATTATCCAAATTATAGTATAACCTCGCATTTCCAATCCAAATCTGATCACTGCTTAATTATCCTCGACACCTCTCCTACTACATGCCGCGTGTCAAAAGTGCGCGTTTAGTGCAAGTGGACACATCAAAAGTAATAAGTGCGTGTCAAAAGTGCGCGTTTGCTGGGCCCGTGCGCATAGAATTCCCTTACGATTGTAGCATTCGCCTGGGCAAGTTGAAGACAGAAAATTTCCCAATCTTGGTACTTGATTCTGTCAAAAAGATAATGCTCGATGCCGTAGTTTTCATCATCCGAATGCTGGAAACCTTGCTCTTCCCATAATTGTCGGGCGATGAAAGATCGGTTGAAACGATCTTCAACATTGGCTGGGGCAAATCTCTTGTAGGTTGCCATCAAGATTGTGAGATGATTTCTTGGAGGTTTTCTTGAAAAGAATCTGGAATTTCACGAAGAATTGTGAGTAGGCAGAGAGTAATGTGAGAGGAAGATTGTTAAGAATGCTAAAGAAAACAAGAATGCAAAAGTGAATAGTTCAAGAGGAAGGGGTTTCTTATATAGGCCTCAGCCTTGTGACCGTTTGGATCCACTAGCCGTTTTGTAGCCGTTTCCTTTTTCTGCCGTTTCTTTTTCTGCCGCGGCAGGAATCTCGGCAGACTAGCCGTTACACTGTTCTGCCCGTTGAGACTGTTGCGGCCCTAACACTGTTTTTCTGCCTCGGCAGAGTTTCTGCTGTGAACTACTTCTCCTTTATTCTTGCTTATTGTCCTAAATAAAAATTAAACACACAAAAAGAAAAATACTTAAAGCAAAAACAAATTAGAGAAATAAAAATAAACTAAATTAATCCTAATATAATATGATAAAAAAAAGGGAGGAGATCATGTTACTGGTGGAGTGCATGCAAATGCATCTCCCAAAATTATTCTCTCTCGTTGGCCCGAATTGTAAATCGGTTGTGGGTCACTCCCTTTTGCTGTATGTCCATCCACTTTGGGCTTAATCTTTTTACCAACTAATCTGCCGAGCATTTTGCCAAGGCAGGAAATTTTGGTACTTCCTGTGTGAATGGCCTTGCACTCCTCTGGATCATCATATTTTTTTAAGTTGTGGAATGCATTGAGTTTGACTTGTTCGTCATTGACCCGCATTGTCAACTCTCCTTTTTCCACGTCAATTAATGTACGTCCAGTTGCAAGGAAAGGTCTCCCCAGGATGATCGGTGCATTCTCATCTGCTTCACAATCAAGGACAAGAAAATCAGTAGGAAAAATAAACTTATCAACTCTTACCGGTATGTCCTCGATTTTGCCTTCAGGTTGCACGTAGGATCGATCCGCTAGTTGGAGCATAACTGTTGTAGGTTTTGCCCTTCCTATTCCAAGCTTTTGAAAGACTGATTTGGGCATTAGATTTATGCTTTCTCCAAGGTCGCATAGGGCCTTACCTTCATAACTTTTACCTATTGCACAAGGTATGATAAAGCAGCCAGGATCTTTTAATTTTGGTGGCATGCGATTGTGCAGCATTGCCATGCATCCCTCGGTAGCAGTCACTGTTTCGAACTCACCTATTCGTTTCCTCTTTGACACCATGTACTTTAATAACTTGGCATAGTTAGGCATTTGTTCAATTGCCTCTACGAACGGTATGTTAATGTGGACTTGCTTTAGAATATCAAGGAATTTCTTGAATTGCTAGTCCTGTTTTTGCTTTTTCAACCTTTGTGGGAAAGGTGGTGGTGGTCTCATCTCATCTAGGGTTTCTTTAGTTTGGAATTTGATACCTGGCACCACTGGGATTGTCGCTGTCTCGGAGGCTGTTCAGGAGCTGCTGTACTCTCTGCCGGGGCAGTGTTATCAGAATCAGTTTGCTCGGCCTCTTCTTTTGCTGGATCCGTTGATTGAATTTGGCTCTCTGGAATCTTTTTCTTCAACTGTAGACCACTCCTAGTAGTAATTGCTTTGCACTGTTCATGGCCTATTACCTTAGCAACTTCAGTATTGCTAGGTAGTCCTCCTTGTGGTCTAGTGTTTATGTTTTGAGCAAACTGCCCAACTTGAGTTTCCAGCGTTTTAATGGACGCTTCTTGATTTTGCAACCTCATCTCAGTCCTATTAATAAAAGCGTCTGTCCTTTTGATGAAATTACTGTTCTCTGCCATGTATGACTCAGTTTTCATCATAAAGGCTTTGAGAGTGTTCTCCAACGAACTTACCGGTTGTTGCTGCAGCTGCGGCGGCGGCATTGACTGTTGGGCCTACGACGGCGGCAATTGTTGCATCGGTTGCTGAAATCCTGAAGGTTGGGTGATTGGGTTTAAGGCATTGTTAGGGTTGCTCCATGATAGGTTTGGATGCCTCTTCCATGAGGGATTGTATGTGTTGGACATCATATTGTTGCGGTTGTAGTTCCCCACATACATACCGGTTTCTTGATTCATGCAATCAGAGGAACTGTGGTTACCTCCACATAAGTCACAATAAGAATTAATTACCTTGACCTCACGGGTATTTTGCTGTAATTGTAGGTTTTGCACCATCTTGGTAAGAGAGGCCAATTGTGCTACCAATGAACTCGATGTGTCTAATTCACTTACCGTGGCTTGGCGTCTTACTCCTCCTCGCCTAGATGTATGAAATTGAAAATCATTCTTTGCGAGTTTATTCAATATTTCAATAGCTTCCTCAGGTGCCTTATCAAGGAGTGTTCCGTTTGTCGAGGCATCTAACATAATCCTTGTCGGGGCATTCGTGGCATTATAGAACATTGTCACTTGTGTCCATAGGGGAAATCCATGCAAAGGACACTTGTGTAGTAATTCCCTATAGCGCTCCCATGCCTCGTACATTGGTTCGTCATCTGCCTGTCGAAAAGAAGTGATTTCATTATGAATTCTATCATATAAGTTTGTAGGATTAAAACGAGTAATAAAATCACGGCAGAGTTCACTCCAAGATACAATAGATCCTGTTGGAATGCTATTTAGCCAAGCTTTCGCCCTATCCCTCAGTGAATAGGGGAATAGCTTCAATCGCAAGACATCTTCATGGACTCCTTGGATTTTGAAAGAGTTGCAAATTTCCATGAAGGACTTAAGGTGTTGCCTTGCATCTTCAGTTGCAGACCCACCAAATTGTCCAATAGTGTTAAGAATATTGAACATAACAGGTTTTAGTTCAAAGTGGGCTGCTTCTATCTCCGGTGTAACAACTCCTGGGTTTAATCTATTTAAGTCCTCCTCCAGGAAGTCTCTGACAGTAAGCTGCCGCGGCCCAGGTGGCGGCGGTAAACCTCCATTACCGGCAGGTAAGTTTTGTCCTACCGGGTGATCTGCCATAGCCTCTTGGATTTGTCTCCTCAACCTTAGCCTTGTTCGTTCAATCTCTAGATCTAATTCGTACAAAGGGTTGGTTGGGTTGGCCCTGGTCATACACCAAGAAAAACAAGAGTAAAATAAAAATAAAAAGAAACAAGAAAATAAAGAAAATAAAATTTAGTTGTCAGTCCCCGACAACAGCGCCAAAAACTTGTCGCGTGTCAAAAGTGCGCGTTTAGTGAAAGTGGACACATCAAAAGTAATAAGTGATAAGCATTTATCGGATTATCGTCTCCACAGGGACTGGTAGACTTAATATGTCTTCTTCGTCTTCTTGTTCTGTAGAAAGAAGTAAAACAAAACACAAGCGATTGATGTTTGGTTTAACTAAACTAAAATACTAAGCAAAGTAAGGAAATTGAATATTAGAGAGAGATGGCTCAGGATCCAGTTGTGTTGTATTGTGGAATTGATTGACTTCTCTCTGCTCAATGCAATCATATATCACTGCCTCGGCAGCACTGCAGTTTACTGCCGTGGCAGCGACGATACTTGTCCACCGCGGCAATCCCTTGCTCGTGGGTAGACTTTACCAAAGTTCAGCAAAGTGTCCTTGAATGAATCTGCTTATCCCAACCTCAAAGTGCTGTTGATGACTAGTCCTTGATGATACCTCCCGGCGTGAACCAATTATACTCACCAACCAATCTCACACTTCTTTTAGCCGCTGAAACTCTTAACCTATCCCTAGGCCGAGTTAGTATTTCGCGATTGAAACATCGTACTTACCCCTTCCGTGAATCTAACTCTCCCGAGTCTAGATAAATGGATTACTCACAAACTTCCCTCCCGGGCTTGAATGCAAGAATAAGGAATAACAAAGGATAAGCAAACCTTGATAATTTTATTGCATTGAAACAAAGACAAAGTACAATCTCCTCTCACATATACTAAACAACCTTCACCTAAACCCTAAAGAAGCTTAGAACATAATAGAGAGGAAGAAAACAAGTTATGAGTCGGCTTTTTCTCTCTAGGTATTCCGTGTATAATACATTGGATGGCTAGGTCTTTATATAGGCTAGACCTAGGGCAAACCTTTCCTAAGTAGAATACAACTTGGAGTAGGGAACAAGTCATGTACATAATTAAAATATTTCCAAGTTTAATTCGGCTAAGGGGGCTTTCCCGCGTGGCATTCTCTTGGGCTTTTGTTCATGCTAGCCAGCTTCGATATATGGGCTTTAAGTCCAGAAACGTCCCTTGGATTTTTGTCTTCCAATCGCCTACAGTCTTGCTTCCTGGCTCTCAGTTGCTGCCACGGCACTAGTTCTCCTGCACAGATATGAAAATGCAGTAAAACGTGTCTTTTCTGTAAATATTATCTCTATAAGCATGATTTCTAAATATATCACATTAAGTACATGCATTGGTTCAAGTGGGTGTAAATTCGGTGATTAATGCCAACAAAAGGTGTAAAAAGTGATAGTGCGTTGAGCACTTATCACTACATATGGTAGAAAACGGAATTTCAAGAAAACTTTCCGCTTTGAGGAATGTCGGGCCAACAATGATGAAAGTAAAAACCTAATCAAGGATATCTGGACCAATACGAATGGGAACACATTAAACAAAATTCAAAAGATTGGCAACCGTCTAAATTCATGGCAGAATTGTCAAAGGAAAAAAACTAATGAACGCCTTCAATATCTAACTACATACATTAACAATAGTCTACAACATCCAATAACACCTTCAGAGGAACAACGCATCATTGAAGCAAAGAAAGAACTACAGGCACTTCAACATAACAATGAAATATACTGGGCTCAACGCTCAAGAACTAACTGGCTACATCATGGAGACAAAAACACTTCTTTTTTCCATGCACGAGCCAATGGACGTCATAAGAAAAACACTATTCAAGGTCTCTTCGATAACTCCAACACCTGGCATACGAATAATTCTAACATTCTAGCAATTGCTACAGATTATTTCCAAAATCATTTTTCTACATCAAATCTCACTCCTTCCACTGATATCCTTGATAATATTCCAACTATAATCACACCAACAATGAATGAAAAATTTAAATCAATCTTTCACATAAAAAGAAGTTATTAATGCTTTTCGGGATATCGATCCTAGGAAAGCTCCAGGGATCAATGGCTTTCCAAGCAGTTTTTACCGACAACATTGGGATACACTTGGTCAGGATATAATATGATTATACCTTGATCTCCTCTCATGCACAGCCAGCATGGCTGAGGTCAATCGTACAATTCTTGTCCTCATTCCGAAAAAACAAAACCCAACGACGATGAGGCAACTTCGTCCAATAAGCCTTTGCACTGTTATATACAAAATTGTAGCTAAGGTCTTAGTCAACCATCTCAAAAACTTCATACCATTATGTATTAGCAACAACCAAGCGGCTTTTATACAAGGTAGAAACATCACCGACAATATCCTAATTGCACATGAACTACTTCATACTCTCAACGCGGGAGACTTTCATCTATCTAAAGGTGCTAGTCTAAAGTTAGATATGGAAAAAGCTTTCGACCGAGTTGAATGGTCTTTCTTACAACAAATTATGCAACGTATGGGTTTCAACGATACATGGATTTCTACTATAATGAGATGTGTCACTACTGTCTCCTACCAAGTTTGTGTTAATGACTCTCTATCTCAATCTTTTAGGCCACAACGAGGTCTCCGACAAGTTTTGAATCTAATAATACAACCTTATCTTTCATTTTTAGCTTTTTACTCGGTTAAAATTTAAACAAGTTTACCATAAAGCCCATTTAGACATGCACGATTTTGACCCAAGAAACGACTGCAAAATGATATTAAATCAAGATTTATAAGATCAAAGAGTTATTATGGGCTTTTCAACTGAATTATAAAGCTTAATCATAAAATTTTAGCTTTTTACTCCGTTAAAATTAGAACGATTTCACTATAAAGCCCATTTAGACATGCACGCTTTTGACCCAATAAAACGTTTGCATAATGATATTAAATCAAATTTTATGAGTTCAAATAGTTAATTTTGGGCTCTTGAACCTAATAATACAACTTAATCTTATATTTTTAGCTCTTTACATTGTTAAAATTCAAACGGGTTCACTATAAAGCGCAATTAGACATGCATGCTTTTGACCCAAAAAATTATTCGCAAAATGATAATGAATCAAATTTTATGAGTTCAAATATTTAATTATGGGCTTTTGAATCTAATAATACAACCCAACTAGATATCTACGCTTTTCACCCATTAAATCAAAATTTATGAGAGCATATAGTTAATTATGTGCTTTTGAACCGAATTATAAAGGTTAATCAAATTTTTTTTAGCTTTTTACTCAATTAAAATTTAAACGGGTTCACTATAAAAGCCCATTTAGACATGCACGCTTTTGATGCAACAAAACGTTCGCAAAATGATATTAAATCAAATTTTATGAGTTCAAATAGTTAATTATGGGCTTTTGAATCTAATAAAACAGCCTAATCTTACAATTTTAGCTTTTTACTCAGTTAAAATTTGAACAAGTTTACCATAAAACCCATTTAGACATTCACGCTTTAGACCTAACATAATAACCGCAAAATGATATTAAATCAACATTTCTGAGAGCAAATTGTTAATTATGGGCTTTTAAGCCGAATTATAAAGCTTAATCATAAATTTTTAGCTTTTTACACTTTTAAAATTCAAAAGGTTTCACAATAAAGCCCATTTAGATATGGATGCTTTTCACCTAACAAAATAATCACAAAATGATATTAAATCAAATTTTATGAGTTCAAATATTTAATTATGGGATTTTAAACCTAATAATATAGCTTAATCTTAGATTTTAGCTTTTTAGTTAGTTAAAATTTGAACGAGTTAAAATTTGAACGAGTTTACACTATAAAGCATATTTAGACATGCACGCTTTTAACCCAACAAAACGTTCATAAAATCATACTGAATCAAATTTTATGAGTTCAAATAGTTAATTATGGGCTTTTGAACTGAATTATACAACTTAATAATAAATTTTAAGCTCTTTACTCAGTTAAAATTTAAACGGGATCACTATAAAGCATACTTACACATGCACGCTTTTTACCCAACAAAACATTCGCAAAATGATATTAAATCAAATTTTAGGAGCTCAAATAGTTAATTATGGGATTTTGAATCTAAAAATACAGCCTAATCTTACATTTTTTGCTTTTTACTTGGTTAAATTTCAACGAGTTTACAATAAAGCCCATTTAGACATGCACACATTTGACCCAACAAAACGACCACAAAATGATATGAAATCAAAATTTATGGGAGAAAATAGTTAATACTGGGCTTTTGAACCGAATTATAAAGCTTAATCAAAATTTTTTAGCTTTTTATTCAGTTAACATTCAAAAGGTTACACTATAAAGCATATTTAGACATGCACGCTTTTGACCCAACAAAACATTCGTAAAATTATATTGAATCAAATTTTATAAGTTCAAATAGTTAATGATGGGCTTTGAACTGAATTATACGTCTTAATCATAAATTTTTAGCTTTTTAATCAGTTAAAATTCGAACGGGTTCACTATATAGCACACTTAGACATGCATGCTTTTTACCCAACAAAACATTCGCAAAGTGATATTAAATCAAATTTTAGGAGCTCAAATAGTTAATTATGGGATTTTGAACCTAGAAATACAGCCTAATCTAACATTTTTAGCTTTTTACTCGGTTAAATTTCAACGAGTTTACCATAAAGCCCATTTAGACATGCACACATTTGACCCAACAAAACGACCACAAAATGAAATTAAATCAAAATTTATGGGAGAAAATAGTTAATAATGGCTTTTGAACCGAATTATAAAGCTTAATCATAATTTTTTAGCTTTTTACTTAGTTAAAATTCGAAATGTTATACTATAAAGCATATTTAGACATGCATGATTTAGACCTAACAAAACGTTCGTAAAATCATATTGAATCAAATTTTATGAGTTCAAATAGTTAATTATGGGCTTTTAAACTGAATTATACAACTTAATCATAAATCTTTAGCTTTTAACTCAATTAAAATTCGAACGGGTTCACTATAAAGCATACTTAGACATGCACGCTTTTTACCCAACAAAACATTCGCAAAATGATATTTAATCAAATTTTAGGAGCTCAAATAGTTAATTATGGGATTTTGAATCTAAAAATACAACCTAATCTTACATATTTACCTTTTTACTCAGTTAAAAATTCAACGAGTTTATCATAAGGCCCATTTAGACATGCACACATTTGATCCAACAAAACGACCACAAAATGATATTAAATAAAAATTTCTGGGAAAAAATAGTTAATAATGGGCTTTTGAACCGAATTATAAAGCTTAATCATAATATTTTAGCTTTTTATTCAGTTAACATTCAAAAGGTTACACTATAAAGCATGTTTAGACATGCACGTTTTTGACCCAACAAAACGTTCGTAAAATTATATTGAATCAAATTTTATGAGTTCAAATAGTTAATTATGGGCTTTTGAACTGAATTATACAACTTGATCATAATTTTTTAGCTTTTTACTCAGTTAAAATTCGAACGGGTTCACTATAAAGCATACTTAGACATGCACGCTTTTTATCCAACAAAACATTCGCAAAATGATATTAAATCAAATTTTAGGAGCTCAAATAGTTAATTATGGGATTTTGAATCTAAAAATATAGCCTAATCTTACATTTTTTGCTTTTTACTTGGTTAAATTTCAACGAGATTACCATAAAGCCCATTTAGACATGCACACATTTGGCCCAACAAAACAACCACAAAATGATATGAAATCAAAATTTATGGGAGAAAATAGTTAATAATGGGCTTTTGAACCGAATTATAAAGCTTAATCAAAATTTTTTAGCTTTTTATTCAGTTAACATTCAAAAGGTTACACTATAAGCATATTTAGACATGCACGCTTTTGACCCAACAAAACGTTCGTAAAATTATATTGAATCAAATTTTATAAGTTCAAATAGTTAATGATGGGATTTGAACTGAATTATACGTCTTAATCATAAATTTTTAGCTTTTTACTCAGTTAAAATTCGAACGGGTTCACTATATAGCACACTTAGACATGCATGCTTTTTACCCAACAAAACATTCGCAAAATGATATTAAATCAAATTTTAGGAGCTCAAATAGTTAATTATGGGATTTTTAATCTAAAAATGCAGCCTAATCTTACATTTTTATCTTTTTACCCGGTTAAAATTTCAACGAGTTTACCATAAGGTTCATTTAGACATGCACACATTTGACCCAACAAAACTACCACAAAATGATATTAAATCAAAATTTATGGGAGAAAATAGTTAATAAAGGGCTTTTGAACCGAATTATGAAGCTTAATCATAATTTTAAGCTTTTTATTCAGTTAAAATTCGAAAGGTTAGTGATTAAGCCCATTTAGACATGCACTCATTTGACCCAACATAACGACCGCAAAATGATATTAAATCAAAATATATGAGAGAAAATAGTTAATTATGGGCTTCTGAATCGAATCATAAAGCGTAATTATAAATTTTTAGCATTTTATTCTGTTAAAATTTAAACTGGTTCACTATAAAGCCTATGTAGTTAGACATGCACGCTTTTAATTAAAGGGCTTTTGAACCGAATTATAAAGCTTAATCATATTTTTAGCTTTTAATTAAGTTAAAATTCGAAAGGTTACACTATAAAGTATATTTAGACATGCACGCTTTTGACCCAACAAAACGTTCTTAAAATTATATTGAATCAAATTTTATGAGTTCAAATAGTTAACGATGGGCTTTTGAACTGAATTATACAACTTAATCATAAATTTTTAGCTTTTTACTCAGTTAAAATTCGAACGGGTTCACTATAAAGCATATTTAGACATGCACGCTTTTTATCCAACAAAACATTCACAAAATGATATTAAATCAAAACTTATGAGCTCAAATAGTTAAATATGGGCTTTTGAATCTAAAAATACAGCCTAATCTTACATTTTTAGCTTTTTACTCGGTTAAATTTCAACAAATTTATCATAAAGCCCATTTAGACATGCACACATTTGACCCAACAAAACGACCACAAAATGATATTAAATCAAAATTTATGGGAGAAAATAGTTAATAATGGGCTTTTGAACCGAATTATAAATCTTAATCATAAATTTTTAGCTTTTTATTCAGTTAACATTCGAAAGGTTACACTATAAAGCATATTTAGACATCCACGCTTTTGACCCAACAAAACGTTCGTAAAATTATATTGAATCAAATTTTATGAGTTCAAATAGTTAATGATGGGCTTTGAACTGAATTATACATCTTGTCATAAATTTTAGCTTTTTACTCAATTAAAATTCGAACGGGTTCACTATAAAGCATGCTTAGACATGCACACATTTTACCCAACAAAACATTCGCAAAATGATATTAAATCAAATTTTAGGAGCTCAAATAGTTAATTATGGGCTTTTGAATCTAAAAATACATCCTAATCTTACATTTTTAGCTTTTTACTCGGTTAAAATTTGAACGAGTTTACCATAAAGCCCATTTAGACATGCACATATTTGACCCAACAAAACGACCACAAAATGATATTAAATCAAAATTTATGGGAGAAAATAGTTAATAATGGGCTTTTGAACCGAATTATAAAGCTTAATAATAATTTTTTAGCTATTTATTTAGTTAACATTCGAAAGTTTACACTGTAAAGCATATATAAACATGCAAGCTTTTGACCTAACAAAACGTTCGTAAAGTTATATTGAATCAAATTTTATGATTCAAATAGTTAATGATGGGCTTTTGAACTGAATTATACAACTTAATCATAAATTTTTAGCTTTTTACTCAGTTAAAATTTGAATGGGTTCACTATAAAGCATACTTAGACATGCACGCTTTTTATCCAACAAAACATTCGCAAAATGATATTAAATCAAATTTTAGGAGCTCAAATAGTTAATTATGGGCTTTTGAATCTAAAAATACAGCCTAATCTTACATTTTTAGCTTTTTACTCGGTTAAATTTCAACAAATTTATCATAAAGCCCATTTAGACATGCACACATTTGACCCAACAAAATAACCACAAAATGATATTAAATCAAAATTTATGGGAGAAAATAGTTAATAATGGGGTTTTGAACCGAATTATAAAGCTTAATCATAATTTTTTAGCTTTTTATTCAGTTAACATTCAAAAGGTTACACTATAAAGCATATTTAGACATGCACGCTTTTGACCCAACAAAACGTTCTTAAAATTATATTGAATCAAATTTTATGAGTTCAAATAGTTAATTATGGGATTTTAAATCTAAAAAGATAGCCTAATCTTACATTTTTTTTATGTTTTTACTCGATTAAAATTTGAACGAGTTTACCATAAAGCCCATTTAGACATGCACGTTTTTGACCCAACAAAACGTTCGTAAAATTATATTGAATCAAATTATATAAGTTCAAATAGTTAATTATGGGCTTTTGAACTGAATTATACAGCTTGATTATAATTTTTTAGCTTTTTACTCAGTTAAAATTCGAACGGGTTCACTATATAGCACACTTAGACATGCACGCTTTTTACCCAACAAAACATTCGGAAAATGATATTAAATCAAATTTTAGGAGCTCAAATAGTTAATTATGGGATTTTGAATCTAAAAATACAGCCTAATCTTACATTTTTAGCTTTTTACCCGGTTAAAATTTCAACGAGTTTACCATAAGGCCCATTTAGACATGCACACATTTGACCCAACAAAACGACCACAAAATGATATTAAATCAAAACTTATGGGAGAAAATAGTTAATAATGGGCTTTTGAACCGAATTATAAAGCTTAATCATAATTTTTAGCTTTTTATTCAGTTAACATTCGAAAGGTTACACTATAAAGCATTTTTTGACATGCACGATTTAGACCCAACAAAACGTTCGTAAAATTATATTGAATCAAATTTTATGAGTTCAAATTGTTAATTATGGGCTTTCGAACTGAATTATACAACTTAATCATAAATTTTTAGCTTTTAACTCAGTTAAAATTCGAACGGGTTCACTATAAAGCATACTTAGACATGCACGCTTTTTACCCAACAAAACATTCGCAAAATGATATTAAATCAAATTTTAGGAGCTCAAATAGTTAATTATGGGATTCTGAATCTAAAAATACAGCCTAATCTTACTTATTTAGCTTTTTACTCGGTTAAAAATTCAACGAATTTATCATAAGGCCCATTTAGACATGCACATATTTGACCCAACAAAACGACCACAAAATGATATTAAATCAAAATTTATGAGAGAAAATAGTTAATAAAGGGCTTTTGAACCGAGTTATAAAGCTTAATCATAAATTTTTAGCTTTTTATTCGGTTAACTTTTGAAAGGTTACACTATAAAGCATATTTAGACATGCACGCTTTTGACCCAACAAAACGTTCGTAAAATTATATTGAATCAAATTTTATGAGTTCAAATAGTTAATGATGGGCTTTGAACTGAATTATACATCTTAATCATAAATTTTTAGCTTTTCACTCAATTAAAATTCGAACGGGTTCACTATAAAGCATACTTAGATATGCACGCATTTTACCCAATAAAACATTTGCAAAATGATATTAAATCAAATTTTAGAAGTTCAAATAGTTAATTATGGGCTTTTGAATCTAAAAATACATCCTAATCTTACATTTTTAGCTTTTTATTCGATTAAAATTTGAACGAGTTTAACATAAAGCCCATTTAGACATGCACACATTTGACCCAACAAAACGACCACAAAATGATATTAAATCAAAATTTATGTGAGAAAATAGTTAATAATGGGCTTTTGAACCGAATTATAAAGCTTAATAATAATTTTTTAGCTATTTATTTAGTTAACATTCGAAAGGTTACACTATAAAGCATATTTAAACATGCAAGCTTTTGACCCAACAAAACGTTCGTAAAGTTATATTGAATCAAATTTTATGATTCAAATAGTTAATTATGGGCTTTTGAACTGAATTATACAACTTAATCATAAATTTTTAGCTTTTAACTCAGTTAAAATTTGAATGGGTTCACTATAAAGCATACTTAGACATGCACGCTTTTTATCCAACAAAACATTCGCAAAATGATATTAAATCAAATTTTAGGAGCTCAAATAGTTAATTATGGGCTTTTGAATCTAAAAATACAGCCTAATCTTACATTTTTAGCTTTTTACTCGGTTAAAATTTCAACGAGATTACCATAAAGCCCATTTAGAAATGCACACTTTTGACCCTAGAAAACAACCACAAAATGATATTGAATCAAAATTTATGGGAGAAAATAATTAATAATGGGTTTTTGAACCGAATTATAAAGCTTAATCATAATTTTTTAGCTTTTTATTCAGTTAACATTCAAAAGGTTACACTATAAAGCATATTTAGACATGCACGCTTTTGACCCAACAAAACGCTCTTAAAATTATATTGAATCAAATTTTATGAGTTCAAATAGTTAATTATGGGATTTTGAATCTAAAAAGATAGCTTAATGTTACATTTTTTTTTATCTTTTTACTCGGTTAAAATTTGAACGAGTTTACCATAAAGCCCACTTAGACATGCACGTTTTTGACCCAACAAAACGTTCGTAAAATTATATTGAATCAAATTATATAAGTTCAAATAGTTAATTATGGGCTTTTGAACTGAATTATACAGCTTGATTATAATTTTTTAGCTTTTTACTCAGTTAAAATTCGAACGGGTTCACTATATAGCACACTTAGACATGCACGCTTTTTACCCAACAAAACATTCGGAAAATGATATTAAATCAAATTTTAGGAGCTCAAATAGTTAATTATGGGATTTTGAATCTAAAAATACAGCCTAATCTTACATTTTTAGCTTTTTACCCGGTTAAAATTTCAACGAGTTTACCATAAGGCCCATTTAGACATGCACACATTTGACCCAACAAAACGACCACAAAATGATATTAAATCAAAACTTATGGGAGAAAATAGTTAATAATGGGCTTTTGAACCGAATTATAAAGCTTAATCATAATTTTTAGCTTTTTATTCAGTTAACATTCGAAAGGTTACACTATAAAGCATTTTTTGACATGCACGATTTAGACCCAACAAAACGTTCGTAAAATTATATTGAATCAAATTTTATGAGTTCAAATTGTTAATTATGGGCTTTCGAACTGAATTATACAACTTAATCATAAATTTTTAGCTTTTAACTCAGTTAAAATTCGAACGGGTTCACTATAAAGCATACTTAGACATGCACGCTTTTTACCCAACAAAACATTCGCAAAATGATATTAAATCAAATTTTAGGAGCTCAAATAGTTAATTATGGGATTCTGAATCTAAAAATACAGCCTAATCTTACTTATTTAGCTTTTTACTCGGTTAAAAATTCAACGAATTTATCATAAGGCCCATTTAGACATGCACATATTTGACCCAACAAAACGACCACAAAATGATATTAAATCAAAATTTATGAGAGAAAATAGTTAATAAAGGGCTTTTGAACCGAGTTATAAAGCTTAATCATAAATTTTTAGCTTTTTATTCGGTTAACTTTTGAAAGGTTACACTATAAAGCATATTTAGACATGCACGCTTTTGACCCAACAAAACGTTCGTAAAATTATATTGAATCAAATTTTATGAGTTCAAATAGTTAATGATGGGCTTTGAACTGAATTATACATCTTAATCATAAATTTTTAGCTTTTCACTCAATTAAAATTCGAACGGGTTCACTATAAAGCATACTTAGATATGCACGCATTTTACCCAATAAAACATTTGCAAAATGATATTAAATCAAATTTTAGAAGTTCAAATAGTTAATTATGGGCTTTTGAATCTAAAAATACATCCTAATCTTACATTTTTAGCTTTTTATTCGGTTAAAATTTGAACGAGTTTAACATAAAGCCCATTTAGACATGCACACATTTGACCCAACAAAACGACCACAAAATGATATTAAATCAAAATTTATGTGAGAAAATAGTTAATAATGGGCTTTTGAACCGAATTATAAAGCTTAATAATAATTTTTTAGCTATTTATTTAGTTAACATTCGAAAGGTTACACTATAAAGCATATTTAAACATGCAAGCTTTTGACCCAACAAAACGTTCGTAAAGTTATATTGAATCAAATTTTATGATTCAAATAGTTAATTATGGGCTTTTGAACTGAATTATACAACTTAATCATAAATTTTTAGCTTTTAACTCAGTTAAAATTTGAATGGGTTCACTATAAAGCATACTTAGACATGCACGCTTTTTATCCAACAAAACATTCGCAAAATGATATTAAATCAAATTTTAGGAGCTCAAATAGTTAATTATGGGCTTTTGAATCTAAAAATACAGCCTAATCTTACATTTTTAGCTTTTTACTCGGTTAAAATTTCAACGAGATTACCATAAAGCCCATTTAGAAATGCACACTTTTGACCCTAGAAAACAACCACAAAATGATATTGAATCAAAATTTATGGGAGAAAATAATTAATAATGGGTTTTTGAACCGAATTATAAAGCTTAATCATAATTTTTTAGCTTTTTATTCAGTTAACATTCAAAAGGTTACACTATAAAGCATATTTAGACATGCACGCTTTTGACCCAACAAAACGCTCTTAAAATTATATTGAATCAAATTTTATGAGTTCAAATAGTTAATTATGGGATTTTGAATCTAAAAAGATAGCTTAATGTTACATTTTTTTTTATCTTTTTACTCGGTTAAAATTTGAACGAGTTTACCATAAAGCCCACTTAGACATGCACGTTTTTGACCCAACAAAACGTTCGTAAAATTATATTGAATCAAATTATATAAGTTCAAATAGTTAATTATGGGCTTTTGAACTGAATTATACAGCTTGATTATAATTTTTTAGCTTTTTACTCAGTTAAAATTCGAACGGGTTCACTATATAGCACACTTAGACATGCACGCTTTTTACCCAACAAAACATTCGGAAAATGATATTAAATCAAATTTTAGGAGCTCAAATAGTTAATTATGGGATTTTGAATCTAAAAATACAGCCTAATCTTACATTTTTAGCTTTTTACCCGGTTAAAATTTCAACGAGTTTACCATAAGGCCCATTTAGACATGCACACATTTGACCCAACAAAACGACCACAAAATGATATTAAATCAAAACTTATGGGAGAAAATAGTTAATAATGGGCTTTTGAACCGAATTATAAAGCTTAATCATAATTTTTAGCTTTTTATTCAGTTAACATTCGAAAGGTTACACTATAAAGCATTTTTTGACATGCACGATTTAGACCCAACAAAACGTTCGTAAAATTATATTGAATCAAATTTTATGAGTTCAAATTGTTAATTATGGGCTTTCGAACTGAATTATACAACTTAATCATAAATTTTTAGCTTTTAACTCAGTTAAAATTCGAACGGGTTCACTATAAAGCATACTTAGACATGCACGCTTTTTACCCAACAAAACATTCGCAAAATGATATTAAATCAAATTTTAGGAGCTCAAATAGTTAATTATGGGATTCTGAATCTAAAAATACAGCCTAATCTTACTTATTTAGCTTTTTACTCGGTTAAAAATTCAACGAATTTATCATAAGGCCCATTTAGACATGCACATATTTGACCCAACAAAACGACCACAAAATGATATTAAATCAAAATTTATGAGAGAAAATAGTTAATAAAGGGCTTTTGAACCGAGTTATAAAGCTTAATCATAAATTTTTAGCTTTTTATTCGGTTAACTTTTGAAAGGTTACACTATAAAGCATATTTAGACATGCACGCTTTTGACCCAACAAAACGTTCGTAAAATTATATTGAATCAAATTTTATGAGTTCAAATAGTTAATGATGGGCTTTGAACTGAATTATACATCTTAATCATAAATTTTTAGCTTTTCACTCAATTAAAATTCGAACGGGTTCACTATAAAGCATACTTAGATATGCACGCATTTTACCCAATAAAACATTTGCAAAATGATATTAAATCAAATTTTAGAAGTTCAAATAGTTAATTATGGGCTTTTGAATCTAAAAATACATCCTAATCTTACATTTTTAGCTTTTTATTCGATTAAAATTTGAACGAGTTTAACATAAAGCCCATTTAGACATGCACACATTTGACCCAACAAAACGACCACAAAATGATATTAAATCAAAATTTATGTGAGAAAATAGTTAATAATGGGCTTTTGAACCGAATTATAAAGCTTAATAATAATTTTTTAGCTATTTATTTAGTTAACATTCGAAAGGTTACACTATAAAGCATATTTAAACATGCAAGCTTTTGACCCAACAAAACGTTCGTAAAGTTATATTGAATCAAATTTTATGATTCAAATAGTTAATTATGGGCTTTTGAACTGAATTATACAACTTAATCATAAATTTTTAGCTTTTAACTCAGTTAAAATTTGAATGGGTTCACTATAAAGCATACTTAGACATGCACGCTTTTTATCCAACAAAACATTCGCAAAATGATATTAAATCAAATTTTAGGAGCTCAAATAGTTAATTATGGGCTTTTGAATCTAAAAATACAGCCTAATCTTACATTTTTAGCTTTTTACTCGGTTAAAATTTCAACGAGATTACCATAAAGCCCATTTAGAAATGCACACTTTTGACCCTAGAAAACAACCACAAAATGATATTGAATCAAAATTTATGGGAGAAAATAATTAATAATGGGTTTTTGAACCGAATTATAAAGCTTAATCATAATTTTTTAGCTTTTTATTCAGTTAACATTCAAAAGGTTACACTATAAAGCATATTTAGACATGCACGCTTTTGACCCAACAAAACGCTCTTAAAATTATATTGAATCAAATTTTATGAGTTCAAATAGTTAATTATGGGATTTTGAATCTAAAAAGATAGCTTAATGTTACATTTTTTTTTATCTTTTTACTCGGTTAAAATTTGAACGAGTTTACCATAAAGCCCACTTAGACATGCACGTTTTTGACCCAACAAAACGTTCGTAAAATTATATTGAATCAAATTATATAAGTTCAAATAGTTAATTATGGGCTTTTGAACTGAATTATACAGCTTGATTATAATTTTTTAGCTTTTTACTCAGTTAAAATTCGAACGGGTTCACTATATAGCACACTTAGACATGCACGCTTTTTACCCAACAAAACATTCGGAAAATGATATTAAATCAAATTTTAGGAGCTCAAATAGTTAATTATGGGATTTTGAATCTAAAAATACAGCCTAATCTTACATTTTTAGCTTTTTACCCGGTTAAAATTTCAACGAGTTTACCATAAGGCCCATTTAGACATGCACACATTTGACCCAACAAAACGACCACAAAATGATATTAAATCAAAACTTATGGGAGAAAATAGTTAATAATGGGCTTTTGAACCGAATTATAAAGCTTAATCATAATTTTTAGCTTTTTATTCAGTTAACATTCGAAAGGTTACACTATAAAGCATTTTTTGACATGCACGATTTAGACCCAACAAAACGTTCGTAAAATTATATTGAATCAAATTTTATGAGTTCAAATTGTTAATTATGGGCTTTCGAACTGAATTATACAACTTAATCATAAATTTTTAGCTTTTAACTCAGTTAAAATTCGAACGGGTTCACTATAAAGCATACTTAGACATGCACGCTTTTTACCCAACAAAACATTCGCAAAATGATATTAAATCAAATTTTAGGAGCTCAAATAGTTAATTATGGGATTCTGAATCTAAAAATACAGCCTAATCTTACTTATTTAGCTTTTTACTCGGTTAAAAATTCAACGAATTTATCATAAGGCCCATTTAGACATGCACATATTTGACCCAACAAAACGACCACAAAATGATATTAAATCAAAATTTATGAGAGAAAATAGTTAATAAAGGGCTTTTGAACCGAGTTATAAAGCTTAATCATAAATTTTTAGCTTTTTATTCGGTTAACTTTTGAAAGGTTACACTATAAAGCATATTTAGACATGCACGCTTTTGACCCAACAAAACGTTCGTAAAATTATATTGAATCAAATTTTATGAGTTCAAATAGTTAATGATGGGCTTTGAACTGAATTATACATCTTAATCATAAATTTTTAGCTTTTCACTCAATTAAAATTCGAACGGGTTCACTATAAAGCATACTTAGATATGCACGCATTTTACCCAATAAAACATTTGCAAAATGATATTAAATCAAATTTTAGAAGTTCAAATAGTTAATTATGGGCTTTTGAATCTAAAAATACATCCTAATCTTACATTTTTAGCTTTTTATTCGGTTAAAATTTGAACGAGTTTAACATAAAGCCCATTTAGACATGCACACATTTGACCCAACAAAACGACCACAAAATGATATTAAATCAAAATTTATGTGAGAAAATAGTTAATAATGGGCTTTTGAACCGAATTATAAAGCTTAATAATAATTTTTTAGCTATTTATTTAGTTAACATTCGAAAGGTTACACTATAAAGCATATTTAAACATGCAAGCTTTTGACCCAACAAAACGTTCGTAAAGTTATATTGAATCAAATTTTATGATTCAAATAGTTAATTATGGGCTTTTGAACTGAATTATACAACTTAATCATAAATTTTTAGCTTTTAACTCAGTTAAAATTTGAATGGGTTCACTATAAAGCATACTTAGACATGCACGCTTTTTATCCAACAAAACATTCGCAAAATGATATTAAATCAAATTTTAGGAGCTGAAATAGTTAATTATGGGCTTTTGAATCTAAAAATACAGCCTAATCTTACATTTTTAGCTTTTTACTCGGTTAAAATTTCAACGAGATTACCATAAAGCCCATTTAGAAATGCACACTTTTGACCCTAGAAAACAACCACAAAATGATATTGAATCAAAATTTATGGGAGAAAATAATTAATAATGGGTTTTTGAACCGAATTATAAAGCTTAATCATAATTTTTTAGCTTTTTATTCAGTTAACATTCAAAAGGTTACACTATAAAGCATATTTAGACATGCACGCTTTTGACCCAACAAAACGCTCTTAAAATTATATTGAATCAAATTTTATGAGTTCAAATAGTTAATTATGGGATTTTGAATCTAAAAAGATAGCTTAATGTTACATTTTTTTTTATCTTTTTACTCGGTTAAAATTTGAACGAGTTTACCATAAAGCCCACTTAGACATGCACGTTTTTGACCCAACAAAACGTTCGTAAAATTATATTGAATCAAATTATATAAGTTCAAATAGTTAATTATGGGCTTTTGAACTGAATTATACAGCTTGATTATAATTTTTTAGCTTTTTACTCAGTTAAAATTCGAACGGGTTCACTATATAGCACACTTAGACATGCACGCTTTTTACCCAACAAAACATTCGGAAAATGATATTAAATCAAATTTTAGGAGCTCAAATAGTTAATTATGGGATTTTGAATCTAAAAATACAGCCTAATCTTACATTTTTAGCTTTTTACCCGGTTAAAATTTCAACGAGTTTACCATAAGGCCCATTTAGACATGCACACATTTGACCCAACAAAACGACCACAAAATGATATTAAATCAAAACTTATGGGAGAAAATAGTTAATAATGGGCTTTTGAACCGAATTATAAAGCTTAATCATAATTTTTAGCTTTTTATTCAGTTAACATTCGAAAGGTTACACTATAAAGCATTTTTTGACATGCACGATTTAGACCCAACAAAACGTTCGTAAAATTATATTGAATCAAATTTTATGAGTTCAAATTGTTAATTATGGGCTTTCGAACTGAATTATACAACTTAATCATAAATTTTTAGCTTTTAACTCAGTTAAAATTCGAACGGGTTCACTATAAAGCATACTTAGACATGCACGCTTTTTACCCAACAAAACATTCGCAAAATGATATTAAATCAAATTTTAGGAGCTCAAATAGTTAATTATGGGATTCTGAATCTAAAAATACAGCCTAATCTTACTTATTTAGCTTTTTACTCGGTTAAAAATTCAACGAATTTATCATAAGGCCCATTTAGACATGCACATATTTGACCCAACAAAACGACCACAAAATGATATTAAATCAAAATTTATGAGAGAAAATAGTTAATAAAGGGCTTTTGAACCGAGTTATAAAGCTTAATCATAAATTTTTAGCTTTTTATTCGGTTAACTTTTGAAAGGTTACACTATAAAGCATATTTAGACATGCACGCTTTTGACCCAACAAAACGTTCGTAAAATTATATTGAATCAAATTTTATGAGTTCAAATAGTTAATGATGGGCTTTGAACTGAATTATACATCTTAATCATAAATTTTTAGCTTTTCACTCAATTAAAATTCGAACGGGTTCACTATAAAGCATACTTAGATATGCACGCATTTTACCCAATAAAACATTTGCAAAATGATATTAAATCAAATTTTAGAAGTTCAAATAGTTAATTATGGGCTTTTGAATCTAAAAATACATCCTAATCTTACATTTTTAGCTTTTTATTCGGTTAAAATTTGAACGAGTTTAACATAAAGCCCATTTAGACATGCACACATTTGACCCAACAAAACGACCACAAAATGATATTAAATCAAAATTTATGTGAGAAAATAGTTAATAATGGGCTTTTGAACCGAATTATAAAGCTTAATAATAATTTTTTAGCTATTTATTTAGTTAACATTCGAAAGGTTACACTATAAAGCATATTTAAACATGCAAGCTTTTGACCCAACAAAACGTTCGTAAAGTTATATTGAATCAAATTTTATGATTCAAATAGTTAATTATGGGCTTTTGAACTGAATTATACAACTTAATCATAAATTTTTAGCTTTTAACTCAGTTAAAATTTGAATGGGTTCACTATAAAGCATACTTAGACATGCACGCTTTTTATCCAACAAAACATTCGCAAAATGATATTAAATCAAATTTTAGGAGCTCAAATAGTTAATTATGGGCTTTTGAATCTAAAAATACAGCCTAATCTTACATTTTTAGCTTTTTACTCGGTTAAAATTTCAACGAGATTACCATAAAGCCCATTTAGAAATGCACACTTTTGACCCTAGAAAACAACCACAAAATGATATTGAATCAAAATTTATGGGAGAAAATAATTAATAATGGGTTTTTGAACCGAATTATAAAGCTTAATCATAATTTTTTAGCTTTTTATTCAGTTAACATTCAAAAGGTTACACTATAAAGCATATTTAGACATGCACGCTTTTGACCCAACAAAACGCTCTTAAAATTATATTGAATCAAATTTTATGAGTTCAAATAGTTAATTATGGGATTTTGAATCTAAAAAGATAGCTTAATGTTACATTTTTTTTTATCTTTTTACTCGGTTAAAATTTGAACGAGTTTACCATAAAGCCCACTTAGACATGCACGTTTTTGACCCAACAAAACGTTCGTAAAATTATATTGAATCAAATTATATAAGTTCAAATAGTTAATTATGGGCTTTTGAACTGAATTATACAGCTTGATTATAATTTTTTAGCTTTTTACTCAGTTAAAATTCGAACGGGTTCACTATATAGCACACTTAGACATGCACGCTTTTTACCCAACAAAACATTCGGAAAATGATATTAAATCAAATTTTAGGAGCTCAAATAGTTAATTATGGGATTTTGAATCTAAAAATACAGCCTAATCTTACATTTTTAGCTTTTTACCCGGTTAAAATTTCAACGAGTTTACCATAAGGCCCATTTAGACATGCACACATTTGACCCAACAAAACGACCACAAAATGATATTAAATCAAAACTTATGGGAGAAAATAGTTAATAATGGGCTTTTGAACCGAATTATAAAGCTTAATCATAATTTTTAGCTTTTTATTCAGTTAACATTCGAAAGGTTACACTATAAAGCATTTTTTGACATGCACGATTTAGACCCAACAAAACGTTCGTAAAATTATATTGAATCAAATTTTATGAGTTCAAATTGTTAATTATGGGCTTTCGAACTGAATTATACAACTTAATCATAAATTTTTAGCTTTTAACTCAGTTAAAATTCGAACGGGTTCACTATAAAGCATACTTAGACATGCACGCTTTTTACCCAACAAAACATTCGCAAAATGATATTAAATCAAATTTTAGGAGCTCAAATAGTTAATTATGGGATTCTGAATCTAAAAATACAGCCTAATCTTACTTATTTAGCTTTTTACTCGGTTAAAAATTCAACGAATTTATCATAAGGCCCATTTAGACATGCACATATTTGACCCAACAAAACGACCACAAAATGATATTAAATCAAAATTTATGAGAGAAAATAGTTAATAAAGGGCTTTTGAACCGAGTTATAAAGCTTAATCATAAATTTTTAGCTTTTTATTCGGTTAACTTTTGAAAGGTTACACTATAAAGCATATTTAGACATGCACGCTTTTGACCCAACAAAACGTTCGTAAAATTATATTGAATCAAATTTTATGAGTTCAAATAGTTAATGATGGGCTTTGAACTGAATTATACATCTTAATCATAAATTTTTAGCTTTTCACTCAATTAAAATTCGAACGGGTTCACTATAAAGCATACTTAGATATGCACGCATTTTACCCAATAAAACATTTGCAAAATGATATTAAATCAAATTTTAGAAGTTCAAATAGTTAATTATGGGCTTTTGAATCTAAAAATACATCCTAATCTTACATTTTTAGCTTTTTATTCGATTAAAATTTGAACGAGTTTAACATAAAGCCCATTTAGACATGCACACATTTGACCCAACAAAACGACCACAAAATGATATTAAATCAAAATTTATGTGAGAAAATAGTTAATAATGGGCTTTTGAACCGAATTATAAAGCTTAATAATAATTTTTTAGCTATTTATTTAGTTAACATTCGAAAGGTTACACTATAAAGCATATTTAAACATGCAAGCTTTTGACCCAACAAAACGTTCGTAAAGTTATATTGAATCAAATTTTATGATTCAAATAGTTAATTATGGGCTTTTGAACTGAATTATACAACTTAATCATAAATTTTTAGCTTTTAACTCAGTTAAAATTTGAATGGGTTCACTATAAAGCATACTTAGACATGCACGCTTTTTATCCAACAAAACATTCGCAAAATGATATTAAATCAAATTTTAGGAGCTCAAATAGTTAATTATGGGCTTTTGAATCTAAAAATACAGCCTAATCTTACATTTTTAGCTTTTTACTCGGTTAAAATTTCAACGAGATTACCATAAAGCCCATTTAGAAATGCACACTTTTGACCCTAGAAAACAACCACAAAATGATATTGAATCAAAATTTATGGGAGAAAATAATTAATAATGGGTTTTTGAACCGAATTATAAAGCTTAATCATAATTTTTTAGCTTTTTATTCAGTTAACATTCAAAAGGTTACACTATAAAGCATATTTAGACATGCACGCTTTTGACCCAACAAAACGCTCTTAAAATTATATTGAATCAAATTTTATGAGTTCAAATAGTTAATTATGGGATTTTGAATCTAAAAAGATAGCTTAATGTTACATTTTTTTTTATCTTTTTACTCGGTTAAAATTTGAACGAGTTTACCATAAAGCCCACTTAGACATGCACGTTTTTGACCCAACAAAACGTTCGTAAAATTATATTGAATCAAATTATATAAGTTCAAATAGTTAATTATGGGCTTTTGAACTGAATTATACAGCTTGATTATAATTTTTTAGCTTTTTACTCAGTTAAAATTCGAACGGGTTCACTATATAGCACACTTAGACATGCACGCTTTTTACCCAACAAAACATTCGGAAAATGATATTAAATCAAATTTTAGGAGCTCAAATAGTTAATTATGGGATTTTGAATCTAAAAATACAGCCTAATCTTACATTTTTAGCTTTTTACCCGGTTAAAATTTCAACGAGTTTACCATAAGGCCCATTTAGACATGCACACATTTGACCCAACAAAACGACCACAAAATGATATTAAATCAAAACTTATGGGAGAAAATAGTTAATAATGGGCTTTTGAACCGAATTATAAAGCTTAATCATAATTTTTAGCTTTTTATTCAGTTAACATTCGAAAGGTTACACTATAAAGCATTTTTTGACATGCACGATTTAGACCCAACAAAACGTTCGTAAAATTATATTGAATCAAATTTTATGAGTTCAAATTGTTAATTATGGGCTTTCGAACTGAATTATACAACTTAATCATAAATTTTTAGCTTTTAACTCAGTTAAAATTCGAACGGGTTCACTATAAAGCATACTTAGACATGCACGCTTTTTACCCAACAAAACATTCGCAAAATGATATTAAATCAAATTTTAGGAGCTCAAATAGTTAATTATGGGATTCTGAATCTAAAAATACAGCCTAATCTTACTTATTTAGCTTTTTACTCGGTTAAAAATTCAACGAATTTATCATAAGGCCCATTTAGACATGCACATATTTGACCCAACAAAACGACCACAAAATGATATTAAATCAAAATTTATGAGAGAAAATAGTTAATAAAGGGCTTTTGAACCGAGTTATAAAGCTTAATCATAAATTTTTAGCTTTTTATTCGGTTAACTTTTGAAAGGTTACACTATAAAGCATATTTAGACATGCACGCTTTTGACCCAACAAAACGTTCGTAAAATTATATTGAATCAAATTTTATGAGTTCAAATAGTTAATGATGGGCTTTGAACTGAATTATACATCTTAATCATAAATTTTTAGCTTTTCACTCAATTAAAATTCGAACGGGTTCACTATAAAGCATACTTAGATATGCACGCATTTTACCCAATAAAACATTTGCAAAATGATATTAAATCAAATTTTAGAAGTTCAAATAGTTAATTATGGGCTTTTGAATCTAAAAATACATCCTAATCTTACATTTTTAGCTTTTTATTCGGTTAAAATTTGAACGAGTTTAACATAAAGCCCATTTAGACATGCACACATTTGACCCAACAAAACGACCACAAAATGATATTAAATCAAAATTTATGTGAGAAAATAGTTAATAATGGGCTTTTGAACCGAATTATAAAGCTTAATAATAATTTTTTAGCTATTTATTTAGTTAACATTCGAAAGGTTACACTATAAAGCATATTTAAACATGCAAGCTTTTGACCCAACAAAACGTTCGTAAAGTTATATTGAATCAAATTTTATGATTCAAATAGTTAATTATGGGCTTTTGAACTGAATTATACAACTTAATCATAAATTTTTAGCTTTTAACTCAGTTAAAATTTGAATGGGTTCACTATAAAGCATACTTAGACATGCACGCTTTTTATCCAACAAAACATTCGCAAAATGATATTAAATCAAATTTTAGGAGCTCAAATAGTTAATTATGGGCTTTTGAATCTAAAAATACAGCCTAATCTTACATTTTTAGCTTTTTACTCGGTTAAAATTTCAACGAGATTACCATAAAGCCCATTTAGAAATGCACACTTTTGACCCTAGAAAACAACCACAAAATGATATTGAATCAAAATTTATGGGAGAAAATAATTAATAATGGGTTTTTGAACCGAATTATAAAGCTTAATCATAATTTTTTAGCTTTTTATTCAGTTAACATTCAAAAGGTTACACTATAAAGCATATTTAGACATGCACGCTTTTGACCCAACAAAACGCTCTTAAAATTATATTGAATCAAATTTTATGAGTTCAAATAGTTAATTATGGGATTTTGAATCTAAAAAGATAGCTTAATGTTACATTTTTTTTTATCTTTTTACTCGGTTAAAATTTGAACGAGTTTACCATAAAGCCCACTTAGACATGCACACATTTGACCTAACAAACGTCCGCAAAATTATATTAAATCAAAATTTATGAGAGCAAATATTTAATTATGGGCTTTTGATCCGAATTATAAAGCTTAATCATAAATTTTTAGCTTTTTACTTAGTTAAAATTCGAACGGGTTCACTATAAAGCCCATTTTGACATGCACACTTTTGACCAAACAAAACATTCGCAAAATGATATTAAATCAAAATTTATATAGTTAATTATGAGCTTTTGAATCTAATAAAACAACCCACTTAGACATGCACACGTTTGACCTAACAAACGTCCGCAGAATGATATTAAATCAAAATTTATGAGAGCAAATATTTAATTATGGGCTTTTGAACCGAATTATAAAGGTTAATCATAAATTTCTAGCTTTTCACTTAGTTAAAATTCGAACGGGTTCACTATAAAGCCCATTTTGACATGCAAGCTTTTGACCAAACAAAACATTCGCAAAATGATATTAAATCAAAATTTATATAGTTAATTATGAGCTTTTGAATCTAATAAAACAACCTGATCTAATATTTTTAGCTTTTTACTCGGTTAAAATTTGAACGAGTTTACCATAAAGCCCATCTAGATATGCAAGCTTTTGACCTAACAAAATGACCGCAAAATGATATTAAATCAAAATTTCTGAGAGAAATTTGTTAATTATGGGCTTTTGAACAAAATTATAAAGCTTAATCATAATTTTTTTTGCTTTTTACACTGTTAAAATTGGAAAGGTTTCACTATAAAGCCCATTTAGTCATTGATGCATTTCAACTAACAAAATAATTATAAAATGATATTAAATAAAATTTTATGAGTTCAAATAGTTAATTATGAGCTTTTGAACCTAATAATATAGTTTAATCTTACATTTTTAGCTTTTTACTCTGTTAAAATTTGAACAAGTTTAACATAAAGCCCATTTAGACATGCACTCTTTTGACCCAACAAAACGACCGCAAAATGATATTAAATCAAAATTTATTTGAGAAAATAGTTAATTATAGGCTTTTGAACCGAATTATAAAGTTTAATTATAAATTTTTAGCTTTTTACTCAGTTAAAATTAAAACGGGTTCACTATAAAGCCCATTTAGTTAGACATGCACGCTTTTTACCCTACAACATGTTCGGAAAATGATATTCAATCAAATTTTATGTGTTCAAATATTTAATTATGGGCTCTTGAACCTAATAATATAGCACATTTAGACATGCACGCTTTTGACCGAACAAAATGACCGCAAAATGATATTAAATCATACTTTATGAGAGCAAATAGTTAATTTTGGGTTTTTGAACCAAATTATAAAGCTTAATTATAAATTTTTAGCTTTTTACCCAATTAAAATATGAACGAGTTCACTATAAAGCTCATTTAGATATGCACGCTTTTGACCCAACAAAATGGTCGCAAAATGATATTAAATGAAATTTTATGAGTTCAAATAGTTAATTATGAGCTTTTGAATCTAATAATACAACCTAATCTTACATTTTTAGCTTTTTACTCGGTGAAATTTGTACGAGTTTATCGTAAAGTCTATTTAGATAAGCACTCTTTTAACCCAATAAACGACCGCAAAATGATATTAAATCAAAATTTATGAGTTCAAATAGTTAATTATGGGCTTTTGAACCGAATTATAAAGCTTAATCACAATTTTTTAGCTTTTTACTCAGTTAAAATTCGAACGGGTTCACTATAAAGAACATTTAGACATGCACGCTTTTGACCAAACAAAACGTTAGGAAAATGATATTAAATCAAAATTTTATTAGTTTAAATAGTTAATTAAGGGTTTTTGAACCTAATTATACAACATAATCTTACATTTTTAGCTTTTTACACGCTTAAAGTTCAAACGGGTTCACTATAAAACCCATTTAGACATGGATGTTTTTTACATAACATAATAATCGAAAAATGATATTAAATCAAATTTTATGAGTTCAAATAGTTAATTATGGGCTTTTGAAATATATTATATAACTTCAGCAAATGTGAGTTCTAGTTATCTAAGGTTGTTTTTCTGGGGAATGTGGTTTCAGCTAAGTGTATTCAGGTTGACCCGAAGAAAATTGAGGTTGTTATGGAGTGGAAGCAACCAAAGAATGTGGTTGAGGTCCGTAGTTTTCTGGGTTTAGCTGGTTATTATCAGAGATTTGTGGAGGGTTTTTCTTCTATTGCTGCTCCGTTGACCAAGCTTTTGAGGAAAGATGTTCCATATATCTGGTCTGAGGCCCAACAAGAGAGCTTTGAGAAACTCAAATCAGTTTTGACACAAGCACCGGTTCTGATACAGCCCGAGTCAGGGAAACCCTATACAGTTTACAGTGATGCCTCGTATGCCGGTTTGGGGTGTGTTCTGATGCAAGATGGGAAGGTGGTAGCTTATGCTTCCCGACAGTTAAAACCTCATGAGTGTAACTACCCTACCCACGATCTGGAGTTGGCGGCGGTAATCTTTGCTCTGAAAATCTGGAGACATTATCTCTATGGGGAGAAGTGTTACATCTTTACCGATCATAAGAGTCTGAAATACCTTCTCACTCAAAAGGAGCTTAATTTGAGACAGCGTCGATGGTTGGAGCTTCTGAAGGATTATGACTGTGAGATCGATTACCATCCTGGTAAAGCTAATGTTGTTGCGGATGCTCTGAGTCGCAACGCCATTTCTGATCTGAGAGCTCTGTTTGCTTGGCTGAGTTTGTTTGAGGATGGTAGTCTGTTGGCTGAACTCCGTGTGGTTCCTACCCTGATATCTGATATTCGGGCTGAGCAGCCCAATGACCCTTTCTTGGCACACCGTATTTCTGAGGTCAATGAGGGAACTTCTCAGGACTTTTCTATCGATCAGGACGGAGTTTTATGTTTCCGGGGTCGATACTGTGTTCCAAGGAACTCTGATCTGAAACAAGTTATCCTTCGGGAAGCCCATGACAGTCCCTATTCTATGCATCCTGGTGGTGATAAGATGTATAAGAATCTTCGGGAAAAATATTGGTGGAAGGGTCTCAAGCGAGATGTGGTCAGTTTTGTATCTAAGTGTTTGACTTGCCAGAAAGTCAAAGCAGAACATCAGCGTCCATCTGGACTTCTTCAGCATATTGAGATACGTCAGTGGAAATGGGAGCGTGTGACCATGGATTTTGTCAACGGTTTGCCTTTGACTCCGTCAAAGAAGGATTTTGCATGGGTCATTGTTGATCGGTTAACCAAGTGTGCGCACTTCATTCCGGTTAAGACCACTTACCCTCTGAGTAAGTTGGCCGATTATACATCTCTGAGATTGTTCGGTTACATGGGGTGCCTCTA
Source organism: Abelmoschus esculentus (assembly GCA_035048815.1). NCBI lineage: Eukaryota > Viridiplantae > Streptophyta > Magnoliopsida > Malvales > Malvaceae > Abelmoschus > Abelmoschus esculentus. The sequence goes on from JAUCBN010000055.1 coordinate 8,326,462, forward strand.
TCTATTATTTTTGACCGGGATCCGAGATTCATATCTAAATTCTGGGGTTCTCTACACTCTGCTCTGGGTACTCGATTAAACTTCAGCACTGCTTATCACCCTCAGACCGATGGTCAGTCTGAGCGAGTGATTCAGATCCTCGAAGATATGTTGAGAGGATGTATTCTGGATTTTCGGGGCAGTTGGGAGGATTTCTTACCTTTGGCAGAGTTCGCGTATAATAATAGTTATCAGGCCAGTATTAAGATGGCACCTTATGAGGCTTTGTACGAGCGTAAGTGTCGCACCCCTATTGGATGGACTGAACTTAATGAGCACCGTTTGTTGGGTCCAGATCTTGTTCATGAGGTTGAGGAGACTGTCAGGTTGATTCGGGATAGGCTTAAGGTCGCTTTTGATAGACAGAAATCTTACGCTGATTTGAGGCGTAAGGATCTCGTGTTTGAGGTTGGTGATGAGGTTTTTCTGAAAGTATCTCCGTGGAGGAAGGTACTCCGTTTTGGCCGTAAGGGCAAGCTCAGTCCCCGCTATATTGGACCCTACCATATTCTCAGACGAGTTGGACCTGTAGCTTATCAGCTTGAGTTACCACCTGAGCTCAAGCGTATCCACGATATGTTCCATATTTCTGTATTGAGACGCTATCAAGCTGATCCGTCTCATGTCTTGCCTATTGAGGAGTTTGAGATCCGTCCAGATCTGTGTTATGAGGAGGAACCTGTTGAGATTATTGCTCAGGATCAGAAAGTCCTTCGGAAGAAAACCATTAAGATGGTTAAGGTTCTCTAGCGTAATCGAGGTCTTGATGAGGCTACGTGGGAGCCCAAATCTGTTATCAAAGCTCAGTATCCGCATCTTTTTGATCCAGGTAAATTTCGAGGACGAAATTTCTATAAGGGGGGAGAATTGTAACACCCAATTTTTTTTCCCTAATCTAATTCCCAAATCCCTAATTCGAAACCCTAGATTTTGGGAATTTCTAATTTCAATTTCAGTGACCTAATTGGAAATTTCTATAATTTAGAGGGTCTGTAAATAAACTTTTTAAAACTCTGAACCCTTGTTCTGCAATTTTACCATTTCCAAATGGTAACAATTCTTCTTTCCCTCTAAATCCGATTCTGTCTTAATGGGGGGATTAATTTTCTCCTTCATCTGATTTTATTTCAATAATTACTCTTTTGTTTTTTAGTCTAAGAATCAATCCGGATCTTTTCACTGGATCTTTTCTCGTTTTTCTTCTTCCTGAGTTAGAACTCTCGGTTTGGATCTCCATCAACAAATCGAGTCAATCCTTGGTGCTTCTTCTTGTGTTTTTTCGATCCGTTTAAGTGGTAAGTGTTGGGTAAGCTTTCGAAACTTTTCTTGTTTCGGTTTAATTGTTTTAAGTAAAGTTTTCGGTTCGGTTCTATGAGGGTAAGGAGAAAGCTTTCGTTTTAATTCGGGTTTTTTTAAGTGTTGGAGTGTTGGGTGTTTTGTTTCGAATCAGAAGCTTGTGGATTCGTATTTAAAATCGTTTAGAGGGGGGAAAAGGTGTCAAATTCAGTGTTTTTAGGCCTGGGAAAAATCTGGGATTTTCCAGATTTTCCTGGAAAATCTGGAAAAATCTGAGAAACCCCAGACCCAACCGAACCGTTGGTCCAACCTCAGGGTCCGACCGGCCCGACCCGAACTAGCCTAGCCCTTTACCCGAGACCCGACCCGACCCGACCCATAACCCGACCCGGCTGACGTCACTGCTGACATCATCTATTGACGTCAGCATTGACCTGGTGACGTCATCTGCTGACGTCAGCGTTGACCGTGCTGACGTCAGCATTGACTTTTTCCGACCCGGTCCCACTTTATGTTTTTCGACGTCCTGAGTTCAATGGCGTAGTCCGTTTTTTGAAATTCGAACCCGAAGTGTCATTTTTAGAGCTTTTATGTTCGAATGCCTTATCTGGAAGTTAACTTTAGTGGTTCCTGAAATTGTTTCTGTTGGCTTCAGGTGACGTGGATTCCGACCCCGAGCACCTACCTCCTCCTCCTCCTGGACGACCACCCGTTCATCAGCATTCGGGACCTGCACGTGAGTATCGGTTTATTTCTGTTAGTGTATTCTTCGGTATAGTGGCATAGTAGGGTGCCTAATATTAATTGTTACTCGTAGGTTCTACTCCTGCTCATTCTAGTGGTAGAGCCGAGTCCATTAGACATCGTTCTAGGCATTGACCTTTGGCTTCAGGTGTGTTCTCTTCTGTTAATTCTGTTACTTCTGTTATTCCATGTGTATAAATTTCTGATAAATTTGATATGATCATTCATCATCCTGACATCATATTTCTGCTTCTGAAATTGTCATGTATGCCTCCTGTTAGATTATTAGGCATGCATTCTGATTTTATATCTGCACTTTACATTACATCTGGTAGAATATTTTTGTATGGAGGAAGTTAGTGATTGATTCACTTCTGTTCAGTGATCCTGTGTTATACCACTTTTGTTCAGTGGCTCCACCTGCGGGTCGAGTTCCACTTCTGTTGGTGTGATGGAGTTAGAGTGGTTCAAGGGGGACCTACTCTTCTGATGGTGTTCGGAGTTGGGGTTGCATATCATGCATACTACATAACATCTGCATTTACTGTTCTGTAATCCTGTTTACATGCTTATTAGAGACACACTAGGCTCCCTAGCTTACAACCTTTCAGTTTCTGTTTTAGATACCCGATCATAGGTCTCGGTACTTGGAGGACTGTTGAAATTGAATTTCTGTAATACCGTATGTTTTTATTATTTCAGACTTTTTAATTATTTCAGTTAATAATTATGTATCGGACATTGAATAATTATTTGGTTTTGGACTGTTTATTGTTTATTGGTTGAACTTGGTATTTTAAACGATGAATATTATTTTCAGTATTTTAAAATAATATTTATTTTCATAATTTATCTGAATAATATTATTTTAATTTTATAAAAACCCTAACTTGCAAATCAAGTTTCAGTAACGAAAACCCTAACTTTTAACCTAAGTAATTAGGTAAATTTTAGGGGTTACAGACCGTGCGTGTAGAGCTTGCTTATATGTAAACAAGGGTGACTTTATGTCCGACCGTGCATATAGTTGACCCATACGTAAACAAGGGTGACTTTGTGTCTGACCGTGCGTAGTGGGGGTAACATGTATACAAGGGGTGACTATGTGTCCGACCGATGCATGTTGAGACCAAGCGTCTCCAAATATGGAAAAAGAGATCTGTGTATTCGGTGAGCTTAAAGTTCACAATAAGTGACCACTAGAAAGCCAATATGCATACATGAAACAATTTGATATCTATATGCATGACATAAGAAATGTTTTGATTATTTTGATGAGCATGTTTTGGTTTCACATATTTCAATTGAGCATGAAGGATGCAAGTGTGGCTTTAAAAATGATTTTTAATTTATGCATTGATGATCTTATTTAGAGCTTCCTCACTAAGCATGTCTTGCTTAAGCTCTCTTTTCATCTATGCAGAAAAATAGAGACATTTGAGGCTACTTTCGGAGCAAGAGGACCAAGGGGAAAAGACTTCACATTTTTGGTATGATTTGGCAAATAAATAAGGGCACGACATTTTGTAAACCTACCCCATATGAGATTGTGTTTTACTTTGGTTAATGACTTGTAACAAGACCTTATATTGCCTTGATTGTGGTTGATGAATTGTGATATTGTTTTGGATTGTTTGTAGCATGTCCATGCATGAATGTTCTTATTATAAATCATACATAGGAAGCATGCCTTTAGGTTATTTTGGGGGCCTTTGATGTTGGTAATTGTGTGTTTTAAATTACTCTTTATGCTTAGGGAGTATGCATATAGTTGAGGGTGATCAATTGATGTGTTTGGATGGGGTTTAAATCAACCAAATTTGGCTAAATAATGTTTCTGGACAGGGGGTATCGAAACACCCTCTGGTAGTATCGATACCCCAAGGCAAAAAGAAGGGGCGGCATCGAACCATGGTTCAATGCAAATTACCTTACTGGTCTCCAAGGTATCGATACCTCCCAAGGTGGTATCGATACCTCTGACCTTCGAACAACTTTGAGGTTAGCTCCACGTCAAGGTATCGATACCGGTACCAAAGGTATCGATACCCATGACCTAAATGTGACATTTTAAGTGTTGGAAGCTTGTGCTAGGTCGAATAATCTCCCGTAATCGAATATAGATGCTATGAATAACATTTTTAGTTGTAATACCACCGTGATGCATGATGTTAACTTAATTTCGTATTGGTTAAGTAATGTTGGTTATAGTCCCTATAATTCGTGAGCTTTACAATTAGGTCCCTAATCATTGAAACATGAAATTGATGATGCTATAATGCTCCGACTGATCTGAATTTTAATGTGCGTGTTCCATGCATGTTTAATTGAACTTTGGTAGATGGAATTTCCGGACTATTATAGGAATTAGAATTATTTGCGTTTTGGTCCTTATGTACTTGTATGCGAGTTGAATGATCAATTGTGAACCGAATGCTTTCATTCTCGTTATGCATTACCCCGACACGCATAGGAACTTAATTATGCATCTAGCTAAGAAAAAAACATATCGGTTTTCAGGGTTGTTTATCGAATCGGAGCTTCGTGGGTTTGGTTCGATACTCCCCGTGTAACCCGTTAGTGTCAGTTCCGTCTAGGCCGGGCTAAGGGGGTTACAGTTGGTGGTATCAGGCCAGGTTAGCTAAAGTGTGTGATTGAACGTGTTATGTTGTTAATTTGTTGGATATCCCGGTTGAGGTTTTAGACGTAGGTGTGGTGGTTACCAGTTCTTTAGGTGAAATAGTTACAGTTAGGAGGTTGTATAAAAGGTGTCCGTTGGAGGTTCAAGGGCATGTCTTTGAGGTCGACATGATGGAGTTGTTGTTTCATGGTTTTGATCTTATCTTGGGTGCTGACTGGTTGACGGAGCACCGAGCGGTGGTGGATTTTGAAAAGAAGAGGGTTACCTTGAAGTTGTTGGATGGTAGTGAGGTTGTCGTGAAGAGTGAGTATACCGGATTCTTGTCTAATATGGTTTCGGCTCTACAAGCGGAGAAGATGTTGCAACATGGGGGTGTGGCGTATCTAGCTTATGTGATGAATCCGAGAATAGGAGGTGTTCGAGTGCAGGACATTCGAACAGTGCACGATTTTCCGGAAGTATTTCCTGAGGAGTTGCCAAGATTACCTCCCGATCGTGATGTGGAGTTTAGTATCGAGACTTATGCTGGTACTAATCCGGTGTCCATTGCTCCTTATTGCATGGTACCTAAGGAGTTAAAGGAGCTGAAGATGTAGTTGCAAGAGTTACTTGACCGAGGTTTCATTCGACCGAGCGTACCACCTTGGGGTGCGTCGGTGTTGTTTGTGAAGAAGAAGGATGGCACTATGAGGATGTGCATTGATTATCGGCAATTGAATAAGTTGACCGTGAAGAATAAGTATCCTTTGCCGAGGATTGACGATCTGTTTGATCAATTTCGAGGAGCAAGTATGTTCTCGAAGATTGATTTGAGATCGGGGTATTATCAGTTTAAGGTGAAAGAGGAGGATGTGTTGAAAATAGCTTTTCGGACAAGGTATGGACATTATGTGTTTTTGGTGATGCCGTTTGGGTTGACAAATGCCCCTGCTGCTTTTACGGATATGATGAATCGGGTGTTTCATGAATACTTGGATCAGTTTGTGGTGGTATTCATAGATGATATTCTTGTGTATTCACGTATCGAGGAAGATCATGATCGGCATTTGCGGATAGTGTTGCAAGCGTTAAAGGAGAACCAGTTGTATGCTAAGCTAAGTAAGTGTGAGTTTTGGTTAAAGGAAGTGGTGTTTCTTGGTCATGTAGTGTCGGAAAAGGGTATAAGTGTTGCTCCGAAAAAGATAAAGGCTGTTATGGGTTGAAAGCAACCAAAGTTGGTGTCGGAGGTTAGAAGTTTTCTAGATTTGGCGGGTTATTATCATAGGTTTGTTGAGGGGTTTTCGAGCATTGCTGCTCCTATGACCAAGCTTTTGCAGAAGAAGGTTCCTTTTGAATGGAAAGAAAGTCAACAAAAGAGTTTTGAGAAGTTAAAGGAGGTGTTGACTAGTGCTCCGGTGTTGGTTCAACCCGAGTCCGGTAAGGATTTTGTGGTTTATAGTGATGCATCATATGTTGGTCTCGGGTGTGTTCTGATGCAAGAAGGGAAGATTGTGGCTTATGCTTCTAGACAGTTAAGGGTGCATGAAAAGAACTATCCGACACATGATTTGGAGCTTACGACGATTGTGTTTGCTTTGAAGATATGGAGACATTATTTGTATGGTGAAAAGTGTACTATATACACGGATCATAAGAGTTTGAAGTATCTCATGTCATAAAAGGATCTAAACCTTAGGTAACGAAGATGGATGGAGTTGCTTAAGGATTATGATTTGTCTATTGAGTATCATCCGGGGAAAGCTAATGTGGTGGTTGATGCTTTGAGCCGTAAGGCGGCGGTTGAATTGAGGGCGATGTTTGCTAAGTTGAGTATTTCAAGGGAAGGCGGTTTAGTGACGGAGTTGCAAGTAAAACCTGTCTTAGTTGAGATGATAAAGGTGAAACAGTTAGAGGATGAGGCTTTGGTGCCTTTTGTGGAGGATATTGCTGAAGGTAGACCGACCGAATATCATTTTGATGATGATGAGGTGTTGTGTTTTAGAGGTCGGATTGTGGTGCCGGATGATGTTGAGTTAAGGCAAGCTATCTTGGTAGAAGCTCATACTAGTCCGTTTGCTGTGCATCCGGGTAGTGTGAAGATATATAGGGATCTTAAAAATGTATATTTTTGGGTTGGTTTGAAGAAGGATGTGACGAAGTTTGTATCGCGGTGTATGGTGTGTCAGCGGGTGAAAGCTGAACATCAGTTCCCTACAGACTTGTTTCAACCTGTTCAAGTTCTGGAGTGGAAGTGGGAGAGAGTGACTATGGATTTTGTGACGGGGTTACCATTGACGCCGTCTGTTGCGTGTCAAAAGTGCGCAATTAGTGCAAGTGGACACATCGCAAGTAATAAAGTGATAAGTATAATCGTGTATCGTCTCCACAGGGATTGGTTTACTTAATATGCCTCATTCGTCTTCTTGCTCTGTAAAAAGAAATAAAGACACAGGTAAATTTGGTTTTGATGAAACTAAATAAATTGAAATAAAGAAAACTAAGAATAAGGATGAGATCTGATTAATATAGAGAGGGCAGGATCCAGTTGTGTTGTATTGTGGACTTGATTGACTTATCTCTGTCCAATGCAATTGTACATCACTGCCTCGGCAGCATTGCAGATTACTGTCACGGCAATCCCTTGCTCTTGGGTGGACTTTACCAAAGTTCGGCAAAGTGTCCTTGGATGACTCCGCTTATCCCTAAATCGAAGTACTGTTGATGACTAGTCCTTGATGATACCTCTCGGCGTGAATCAATTATACTCACCAACCAATCTCACACTTCTTTTAGTCGCTGAAACTCTTAACCTATCCCTAGGCCAAGTTAGTATTTCGCGATTGAAACACCGTAATTATCCCTTTCGTGAATCTAACTCTCCCGAGTCTAGATAAATGGATTACTCACAAACTTCTCTCCCGAGCTTGAATGTAAGAACAAAGAATGGCAAAGGATAAGCAAACCTTGATAGTTTTATTGCATTGAAACAAAGAATAAAGTACAATCTTCTCTCACAAATACTTAACAACCTTCACCTAAACCCTAAGAAAACTTGGAACATAATTTGAGAGAAAGAAAACATTGAGTCTTAGGGTGAACTCTCTAAGAATCGACTCTCCTATTCCCTTAGACGGCTAGGTCTTATATAGGCTTGGCCTAAGGCAAACCTTTCCTAAGTAGAATATAACTTGGAGTAGGGAACAAGTCATGTACATAAATAAAATATTTCCAAGTTTATTTCAACTAAGAAGCTTTCCCGCGTGGCCTTGTCTTGGGCTTTTCCTCGTGCTAACTAGCTCCGATCCATGTGCTGCATGTCCAGAAACGTCCCTTGTATTTTTCTCTTCCAATCGCCTACAGTATTGCTTTCTGTCATTCTGCTGCTGCCTCGGCATCAGGTCTTGCCTCGGCCATGTTGCTACCGCGGCAATAGTTTATCCTGCACATATGTAAAAATGCAGTAAAACTTGCCTTTTTTTGTAAATATCATCTTTATAAGCATAACTTCTAAATATATTACATTAAGTATATGCATTGGTCCGAGTATGTTTAGATTTAGTGATTAATGCCCATAAAAGGTGTAAAAGTATGGGCAATTGATTCAAGTAAGGCGGAGAGCATAAAAAAAATTAAAAAAATTCACTTAAATACTCCCTTTTCTTGGCAAGGCCTCGGCAGTGGCTCTACACCCCCAAACTCGAACCAAGCATTGTCCTCAATGCTTTATATTAGAAGAAAATAATGTGACAGGAAAGAAGCAGCATATAAAGAAACAAACATCAGATAATATTGAATATAAAAAATTAAAGGGACTCCGAAGAGCTGCTTGTAACAATTTTTCTTCGGGGTCGTGTTGCTGATTGCTTCGTCTTTGGGGAGGGCGATGACTGAGTTTTTGCTTGCTGGGGCGGTTGGACTCTTTTTGGTGGTGTACGTTGCATTGGAGCATGTAACCCCTAAAATTTAACCTAATTTCTTAGATTACAAGTTAGGGTTTATGTTATTGTAACTTGATTCGCAAGGTAGGGTTTTATAAAATAAATATTATTATCCGATAATTTATTAATTAAAACAAATTAAAATACTATAAATTTATTAAACCAATAAATAAAAGTTTAATCCAAAATTTAATAAATATTATCCGTCACAAAAATCCAATAAAATCAAAGTCCAATTACAACGGAAATTTATTAACTAAAATAATAATATATAAAATCCGGAATTAAAATTTGTAACATACGTAAAACAAATGATCTGATTCAGAAACCTCCAAGTACCGTTCGAAGTCTAGGTCTGAGATCTAAAACAAGAAACTAAAGGGGTGTAAGCTAGGGAGCCTAGTGTGTCTCTAGTGTGCAGATAAACAGAATCAGATAATAGGACAGAGCAGATGATAATGTATGCATGATATGCACCCAACTCCGAACACCATCAGAAGAATAGGTCCCCCCCTGAACCACTCTAACTCCATCACACCAACAGAAGTGGAACTCGACCCGCAGGTGGAGCCACTGAACAGAAGTGGTATATTACAGAACCACTGAACAAAAGTGAATTAATCACTAACTTCCTCCGTACAAAAATATTCAACCAGATGCAATGTTAAGTGCAGATATAAGATCAGAATGCATGCCTAATAATCTAACAGGAGGCATACATGACAAATTCAGAATCAGAAATATAATGTAAGGATGATGCATGATCATATGAAATTTAACAGAAATTTACACACATGGAATAACAGAATTAACGGAATTAACAGAAGAGAACACACCTGTAACAGAAGACTCAACGTCGATACTGACGTCGACTAGACTCGGCTCTACCACTAGAACGAGCAGGTGTAGAACCTAGAATAATAGATCGTTAAATACACTACTATGCCACTAACAGATAAGTACACGTAACAGAAATAAAACGAATCTCACGTGTGGGTCCCGAAGACTGATGAATAGGAGGTCGTCCAGGAGAAGGAAGAGGTAGGTGCTCGGGGTCGGAATCCACGTCACCTGAAGCAAACAAAAACGATTTCAGAAACCACTAAAGATAATTTTCAAATAAGGCATTCAAACTTAAAAGCCCTAAAAACGACACTTCGGGTTCGAATTTCGAAAAACGGACAGCGCCATTGAACTCAGGACATCGAAAAACATAAAGTGGGACCAGGTCGGAAAAAGTCAACGCTGACGTCAGCACGGTCAACGCTGACGTCAGCAGATGACGTCATCAGGTCAATGCTGACGTCAGCCGGGTCGATCATGGGTCGGGTCAGGTTTAGGTTGGGTCGGGTCGGGTTCGGGTCGAGTCAGGGTCGGGTCGGGTCAGGTTATGGTCCAGGCTGGTTCGGTCTTGGGTGGTTCGGGTTGGACCGGTCGGTTCGGTCTTGGGTAGTTCGGGTTAGGCCGGTCGTTTCGGTCTACCCAGAAGATTCCCGAGAAAATCTGGGTTTTCCAGATTTTTCGGGAAAATCTAGAAAAATTTCAGATTTTCTCAGAACCCACACAAGATAATTTTCAACCAAAACCCTTCTTTTTCACTCGATTCACAGTCCTTTCGATCCAAAAAGATTCAAACACACTCGGTTTCAAAACCACCACACAGAATCGAATTAAAAAGACACCAAACAACAACACCCACACTAGAACCGATTAAAAAACAGAGACTGAACTATTCTTGCTTTTAAAAACAAAAACCCAAGCCATCATACACTAAAATCAGAATCGAATAACAAAACTATGGTTCATCACCGAAACCAATAAACTAAAACAAAAACAAAACAAATGAAGATTGGAATCTTACCAACTTTCTTAACAACACCAAAGAAACAACGAAAACAGAGGATTCTCGGAAACTAGATGAACCGAAACAAAAGAGAGAGACTAGGTGATGAGTTGATTCGAAACAAAAACGGGAAATAACCAATAATAAAAGATGGAAATAATTTTATTAAAATTAAAATCACTTTAATTCCAGGCTTAAGATCAGAAACTTTAAGGAGAAAGATAAGTTACCAAAAACGAAAAGGTAAAATTACCCTATAAGGGTCTGAGCTTTTCAAGATTTAAAAAATTTAACCCTCAAACTTTCATAAATAACACAATAACCCCTGAAATCAGAATACCAAATCCCTAATTTCTAGGGTTTCGAATTAGGGATTTGGTTTTTAGAATTGGGAAAGACTTGGGGTGTGACAACTCTCCCCCCCTTACAGAAATTTCGTCCTCGAAATTTACCTGGATCAAAAAGATGCGGATACTGAGCTTTGATAACAAATTTGGGATCCCATGTAGCTTCATCATAACCTCGGTTACGCTAGAGAATCTTAACCATTTTAATGGTTTTCTTCCGAAGGACCTTCTGATCTTGAGCAATAATCTCAATAGGTTCCTCCTCATAGCACAGATCTGGACGGATCTCAAACTCCTCAATAGGCAGGACATGAGACGGATCAGCTCGATAGCGTCTTAGTACAGAAACATGGAAGACATCATGAATACGCTTGAGCTCTGGCGGTAACTCAAGCTGATAAGCTACAGGCCCAACTCGCCTGAGAATACGGTAGGGTCCAATATAGCGGGGACTGAGTTTACCCTTACGGCCAAAACGAAGCACCTTCCTCCACGGAGATACTTTTAAGAATACCTCGTCACCTACCTTAAACTCAAGATCCTTATGCCTCAAATCCGCATAAGATTTCTGTCTATCAAAAGCGGCCTTAAGCCTATCCCGAATCAACCTGACAGTATCCTTAGCCTCATGAACAAGATCTGGACCTAACAAACGGTGCTCATTAAGCTCAGTCCATCCAATAGGGGTGCGACACTTACGCCCATACAGAGCCTCATAAGGTGCCATCTTGATACTGGCCTGATAACTATTATTATAAGCAAACTCGGCAAGCGGTAAGAAATCTTCCCAACTACCTCTGAAATCCAGAATACATCCTCTCAACATATCCTCTAGGATCGAATCACACGCTCAGACTGACCATCGGTCTAAGGGTGATAAGCAGTACTAAAGTTCAACCGAGTACCCAGAGCAGTGTGCAGAGAACCCCAGAATTTAGATGTGAACCTCGGATCCCGATCAGAAATAATAGACAAGGGCACCCCATGTAACCGAACATTCTTAGAGATGTATAACCGGGCTAACTTACTCAGAGGGTAAGTAGTCCTAACAGGAATGAAGTGTGTAGACTTGGTCAAACGATCAAAAATGACCCAAACAGAATCCTTCTTTCACGGAGTCAAAGGTAAACCATTGACAAAATCCATGGTCACACGCTCCCATTTCCACTGAGGAATCTCGATATGCTGAAGGAGTCCAGATGGACGCTGATGTTCTGCTTTGACTTTCTAACAAGTCAAGCCCTTAGATACAAAACTAACCACATCTCGTTTGAGACCCTTCCACCAATATTTTTCCCAGAGATTCTTGTACATCTTATCACCACCAGGATGCATAGAATACGGACTGTCATGGGCTTCCCGAAGGATAACTTGTTTCAGATAAGAATTCCTTGGAACACAATATCGACCCCGGAAACATAAAACTCCATCCTGATCGATGGAAAAGTCCTGAGAAGTTCCTTCATTAACCTCCACAATACGATGAGCCAAGAAAGGGTCATTGGGCTGTTCAGCCTGAATATAAGATATCAGGGTAGGAACCACACATAGCTCAGCCAACAAACTACCATCCTCAAATAAACTCAGCCGAGCAAACAGAGCTCTTAGATCAGAAATGGCGTTGCGACTCAAAGCATCCGCAATGACATTAGCTTTACCAGGGTGGTAATCGATCTCACAGTCATAATCCTTCAGAAGCTCCAACCATCGTCGTTGTCTCAAGTTGAGCTCCTTCTGAGTGAGAAGGTATTTCAGACTCTTATGATCTGTGAAGATGTAACACTTCTCTCCATAGAGATAGTGTCTCCAGATTTTCAAAGCAAAGATCACCGCTACTAACTCCAAATCGTGGGTCGGATAGTTACACTCATGAGGTTTTAACTGTCGGGAAGCATAAGCTACCACCTACCCATCCTGCATCAGAACACACCCCAAACCGGTATACGAGGCATCATTGTAAACTGTATAGGGTTTCCCTGACTCAGGTTGTATCAGAACCGGCGCTTGTGTCAAAACTGATTTGAGTTTATCAAAACTCTCTTGTTGGGCCTCAGACCATATAAACGAGACATCTTTCCTCAAAAGCTTGGTCAACGGAGCAGCAATAGAAGAAAAACCCTCTACAAATCTTCGATAATAACAAGCTAAACCCAGAAAGCTTCGGATCTCCGCCACATTCTTAGGCTGTTTCAATTCCATAATAGCCTCAATTTTCTTCGGGTCAACCTGGATACCCTTAGCTAAAACAACATGACCCAGAAATACGACTTCGGACAACCAGAACTCACATTTACTGAATTTAGCATAAAGTTGTTTCTCTCTCAGAGTCTGCAAAACAATACGGAGATGCTGCTCATGCTCAGCCTCAGACTTAGAATAAACCAGAATATCGTCTATGAAAACCACAACAAACTGATCCAGATAGGGTCGAAACACCATGTTCATCATGTCCATAAATGCAGCAAGGGCATTAGTAAGACCAAAGGGCATAACTAGAAACTTATAGTGTCCATAACGAGTCCGGAAAGCTGTTTTGAACACATCAGAATCCTTAACCTTGAGCTGGTAGTAACCAGATCTCAGGTCTATCTTAGAAAACACAGAGGCTCCTCGGAATTGGTCAAACAGATCATCAATGCGAGGCAGAGGATATTTGTTCTTAACCGTTAACTTGTTCAACTTTTGGTAGTCGATACAGAGACGAAGTGACCCGTCTTTCTTTTTAACGAACAGAACAGGAGCTCCCCACGGAGAAACACTGATTCGAATGAAACCTCGATCCAGAAGTTCCTGTAGCTGAACTTTGAGCTCCTTAAGTTCCTTCGGAGCCATCCGATACGGTGCCATAGACACTGGAGTAGTCCCCGGAAGTAACTCAATACCAAACTCCAGCTCCTTCCGCTTAGGGGGTACACATGGTAATTCTTCTGAAAAAATATCTGGAAACTCACAAACCACTCGGATCTTATCCATCCGAGAATCAGATTGCCTTGGATCAAGAATATAGGCAAGATAGGACACAGATCCTTTCATGATCATCTTCTCGGCTTTTAGAGCAGAGACAAGATTGGACAGAAACTCTCTACGCTCACCGATAAGGGTTACCTCACGGTCATCAAAAGTCCTCAAAGTTGCTCTCTTACGCTCACAGTCCAGAGTAACTCGGTGAGCAGACAACCAATCCATTCCCAGAATCAGATCAAATTCCCCGAATGGTAGCTCCATCAAATTAGCCGGAAAGATTTCCCCATGGACCTCAAGAGGACAATTCTTATAAACTTTAAATTATTTTAATTCCAGGCTGAAGATCAGAAACGGGAAGGAGAAAGATAAGTTACCAAAAACGAAAAGGTAAAATTACCCTATAAGGGTCTGAGCTTTTCAAGATTTAAAAAAATTTAACCCTCAAACTTTCATAAATAACACAATAACCCCTAAAATCAGAATACCAAATCCCAAATTTTTAGGGTTTCGAATTAGGGATTTGGTTTTTAGAATTGGGAAAGACTTGGGGTGTGATAGAGCATCCACTTCTTCACCTTCTTCCTTGTCGGCAATCTCCTCGGTGATCATGATATCCGTCCCACCTTCATTGGTTGCGGCTGCCCCGGTATGATGTGTACTAGATCCGACAACGGTTGAGCTTTGGTGTACATAGGCATCTATCTCAGCTGATAGACTGCCCATGATGATGGGGGATCGTGGTGGAGTGTTGAATACTACCCTCCTCTTTGATGGTCTTTTGCTGGCAGATGATGCCGCGGCAGAGTCTACTGCCCTAGATGGGCCGATAACATGGAATTATGGTTGAGGGCCCATGTGGAAGAACGGTCTTAGTCCTCCTAGAGCTGGTGTAGTCTCTGTATAGGGTGCAGCTGTGACAAACATGTTGCTTGGAAATTCTGGAAACTGCACCCCTTGGTCTGGAAAGGCATGGAGCATCATTTGTGCAAGTGTGCTGTTGAAGTCTCTTTGATACTCCATGTATCTCTGTTGCCTAAGATCCATCGTTGTCGTCCTTTGCAGTATCTCCTGGTATGGGTCTGCTGCGGCAGTGGTGAAGGCAGAATCAGGCATGTCTGCCGTGTACTGGGCCCCGGTAACAGTATCGGCAATGAACTGCTGGGGCATTGCCTGGACGGGTTCTGCCTGTGTGATCTGCATGATTTTGTGGCAGAATTCTCTTGTCCACCCTCTCCTATAGGTTGTATATTCATCTGTCTAGGCCGTAGGGACACCTGCAGCAATACAAAAACCAGTGATCAAACAAGGGAAATATAAAGGTCCTCGTTCCTTGTTAACGCATTCGTGTATCTCCCTTAAAATTATTTCTCCAACGTTGATGCTCCTTTTGTTGATGATTGACTGGATGAGCACCAATCTCTTTTGGTCCACCGTGCTGTTGTGGGAGGTGGGGATGAGGCGTCTTTTGACAAAGGTGTTCCATAGCTTGGCCTCTAGCTTTAGGTTCTGCCTTGCTACAGATCCTCTATAGGCACCGGTTTCCCATGGAGTATTGTTGTAGAAAAGGTCGTCTTTAATCAACTCGTAATCTTCATTGGTGATGTCGTCGAAGAACTCTGAGTGGATATCTCGTTGAGAGGCTAAGCCATGGAATTGGTTGATTGTCTCAACATCAAGGCGGACAGACCTGCCTCGGCAGTGGACGTATAAAGAGTCACTGCTCGGCCCATGTGCATAGAATTCCCACACGATGGTGGCGTTGGCCTGAGTGGGTTGTAAGCAACAGATTTGCCATGCTTAGTATTTGATCCTCTCGAACAAGTAGTGCTCGATGCCGAAGTTTTCCTCATCGGAGTGTTGGAACCATTGTTCCTTCCACAATTATTGAGCAATGAAAGACCTGTTGAAACGGTCTTCGACAGCGGCAGGGGCAAAACGGTTATAGGTGGCCATGGATGAATGTTTTAAGATTCTTGGAGATTTTCTTGGGGGAATTCTGAAAATTTCAAGAAGGGTAGGCAGAGAGTATTGTGAGAGTAAGATTATCAAGTATTCTAAAGAAAACAAGAATGCAAGAGTGAATAGTACAAGAGGGAGAGGTTTCTTATATAGACCTCGTCTTTGTGACCGTTTGAACCACTAGTCGTTTTGTAGCCGTTAGTCTTTACTGTCGTTTCCTTTTCTACCGCGGCAGAAATCTCGACAAACTAGCCGTTACACTATTCTGCCCGTTGAAATTGCTGCGGCTCTGAAACTGATTTCTGCCTCGGCAGAATTCCTGCTGTGAACTATTTCTCCTTTATTCTTGCTTATTATCCTAAATAAAAATTAAACTCAAACTAGAAAAATAAAGCAAAAGCAAAAGTTATAGAAAATAAATATAACTAAACTAATCCTAATATAATGATAAAATTAAAGGTGAGAGATCATATTACTAGTGGAGTGCATGCAAATGCATCTCCCAAGATGATTCTCTCTTGTTGGCCAAAGTGATCCTTCAAGTATTGGCTATTGGCTTTATGTCCATCTTTGTTTTTCCTGATCCGCACCGCACCTTTTTTTCTGGGCAATATGTTGTCCTGTTGGTTTCCTCCACATCTGCCTTACTTTTCCTGCTAAATATTTTGCCATAAAGTATTTCCATTTTCCTGCGGCGCATACTGCCCAAGCAATGGCTGTTGAAAAAGGATATCTTTGTGACTGCATCTTTGCTGTGAAGGACTTTGCACTCTTCTGCATCATCATGCCGTTTCAAATTGTGGAAGGCATTGAGTTTGACTTGTTGGTCATTGACCCTCATTGTCAACTCTCCTTTTTCCACATCAATTAGTGTTCGTCCTGTGGCAAGAAAAGGTCTCCCAAGAATGATTGGTGCATTATCATCTGCTTCACAATCAAGGACAAGAAAATCAGCGAGAAAAATAAATTTATCAACTCTTACCAGTATGTCCTCGATTTTGCCTTCGGGTTGCACATAAGATCGATCCGCAAGTTGAAGCATAACTGTTGTAGGTTTTGCCCTTCCTATTCCAAGCTTTTGAAAAACAGATTTGGGCATTAGGTTGATGCTTGCTCCAAGGTCGCATAGGGCTTTACCTTCATAGTTGTTACCTATCACACAAGGTATGATAAAGCATCCAGGATCCTTTAATTTTGGTGGCATGCGATTGTGTAGCATTGTCATGCATCCTTCAGTAGCAACCACTGTTTCGAACTCACCCAGTCTTTTTCTCTTAGACAAGATGTCTTTCAAGAATTTAGCATAATTGGGCATTTGTTCAATTGCCTCTACGAATGGTAAGTTGATGTGGACTTGCTTTATAATATCAAGAAATTTCTTGAATTGATGGTCCTGTTTTTGCTTTTTCAATCTTTGTGGAAAGGGTGGTGGTGGTCTCATCTCATCCAGGGTTTCCTTAGTTTGGAACTTAATACCTGGCACCACTGGGGTTGTTGCTGTCTCGACAGATTGTTCAGGAGCTGCTAAGCTCTCTGCTGGGGCAGTGTTATCATGATCAGTTTGTTCAGTATCCAAATCCTCTTTTGCAGGATCTAATGATGGAACTTGGCCTACTGGAATTCCTATCTTTTCCTTCAGTTGTAGACCACTCCTAGTAGTGATTGCTTTACACTGTTCATGGCCTATTACCTTAGCAACTTCAGTATTGCTAGGTAATCCTCCTTGTGGTCTAGTGTTTATATTTTGAGCAAACCGCCCAACCTGAGTTTCCAATGCCTTAATTGTTGCCTCTTGGTTTTGCAACCTCATCTCAGTCCTATTTATAAACGCATCTGTTCTTTTGATGAAGTTGCTATTCTCTGTCATATATGACTCAGTTTTCATCATGAATGCTTTCAGAGAATTTTCTAAGGAACTTACAGATTGTTGCTGCATCTGCTGCGGCGGCATTGGCTGCTGGACTTGCGGCGGCGGCAGATGTTGCATTGGTTGTTGGAATCCTGAGGGTTGAGTGGTTGGGTTTAAGGCATTGTTAGGATTACTCCATGATAGGTTTGGATGCCTATTCCATGAGAGATTGTATGTGTTGGACATCACATTGGTTCGGTTATAGTTTCCAACATACATGCCGGCTACTTGATTCATACAGTTAGAAGAATTGTGGTTACCTCCACATAAATCACAAAAAGAATTAATCACCTTAATCTCACGGGTATTTTGTTGTAGTTGCAAATTTTGCACCATCTTGGTAAGAGAGGACAGTTGTGCTGCCACTGAATTTGTTGTGTCTAACTCATTCACCGTGGCTTGGCGTCTTACTCCTCCTCGCCTAGATGTAGGGAATTGAAAATCATTTTTCGCGAGTTTGTTCAATATCTCAATAGCTTCCTTAGGTGCTTTGTCAAGGAGTGTTCCGTTTGCCGAGGCATCTAACATCATCCTTGTCGGGGCGTTCGTGGCATTATAGAACATGGTGACTTGTGTCCATAGGGGAAATCCATGCAAAGGACACTTGTGCAGTAACTCCCTATAGCACTCCCATGCCTCGTACATAGGTTCATCATCTGCTTGTCGAAAAGAAGTGATTTCATTACGAATTCGATCATATAAATTTGTAGGATTAAAACGTGTAATGAAATCTCGGCATAGTTCACTCCAAGATCCAATAGATCCTGCTAGAATGCTATTTAACCAGGCTTTTGCCCTATCCCTCAGTGAATAGGGGAATAATTTCAATCTCAAGACATCTTCATGGACTCCTTGGTTTTGAATGAATTGCATATCTCCATGAATGACTTGAGGTGCTGCCTGACATCTTCAGTCACAGACCCACCAAACTGTCCAATAGTATTAAGCATATTGAACATGACAGGTTTTAGCTCAAAGTGGGCTGCTTCTATCTCTAGTGTAACGACTCTTGGGTTTAATCCATTTAAATCCTCTTCCAGGAAGTCTTTGACAGTGAGCTGTCGCGACCCTGGTGGCGGCGGTAGACCTCCATTGCCGGCAGGTAAGTTTTGTCCTGCCGGATGATCTGCCATAGCTTCTTAGATTTGTCTCCTCAACCTTTTCCGTGTACGTTCGATCTCTGGGTCTAACTCGTACAAAGGGTTGGTTGGATTGGCCCTGGTCATACACCAAGAAAAACCAAAGTAAAATAAAAATTAAAAATTAAAAATTAAAAAAAAGCAAGAAAATAAAGAAAACAAAATTTAGTTGCCAATCTCCGGTAACGGTGCCAAAAACTTGTTGCGTGTCAAAAGTGCACAATTAGTGCAAGTGGACACATCGCAAGTAATAAAGTGATAAGTATAATCGTGTATCGTCTCCATAGGGATTAGTTTACTCAATATGCCTCCTTCGTCTTCTTGCTCTGTAAAAAGAAATAAACACACAGGTAAATTTGGTTTTGATGAAACTAAATAAATTGAAATAAAGAAAACTAAGAATAAGGATGAGATCTGATTAATAGAGAGAGGATAAGATCCAGTTGTGTTGTATTGTGGACTTGATTGACTTGTCTCTGTCCAATACAATTGTACATCACTGCCTCGGCAGCACTGTGCCTTGGCAGCGACGATACTTGTCCGCCGCGGCAATTCCTTTCTCGTGGGTGGACTTTACCAAAGTTCGATAAAGTGTCCTTGGATGACTCCGCTTATCCCTAAGTCGAAGTACTGTTGATGACTAATCCTTGATGATACCTCCCGGCGTGAATCAATTATACTCACCAACCAATCTCACACTTCTTTTAGCCGCTGAAACTCTTAACTTATCCCTAGGCCGAGTTAGTATTTCACGATTGAAACACCGTACTTATCCCTTTCGTGAATCTAACTCTCCCGAGTTTGAATGTAAGAACAAAGAATGGCAAAGGATAAGCAAACCTTGATAGTTTTATTGCATTGAAACAAAGAACAAAGTACAATCTCCTCTCACAAATACTTAACAACCTTCACCTAAACCCTAAGAAAACTTGGAACATAATTTGAGAGAAAGAAAACATTGAGTCTTTGGGTGAAGTCTCTAAGAATCGGCTCTCATATTCCCTTAGACGGCTAGGTCTTATATAGGCTTGGCCTAGGGCAAACCTTTCCTAAGTAGAATATAACTTAGAGTAGGGAACAAGTCATGTACATAAATAAAATATTTCCAAGTTTATTTCAACTAAGAAGCTTTTCCGCGTAGCCTTGTCTTGGGCTTTTCCTCGTGCTAACTAGCTCCGATCCATGTGCTGCATGTCCAGAAACGTCCCTTGTATTTTTCTCTTCCAATCGCCTACAGTATTGCTTTCTGTCATTCTGCTGCTGCCTCGGCATCAGGTCCTGCCTCTGCAATGTTGCTGCCGCAGCAATAGTTTATCCTGCACAGATGTAAAAATGCAGTAAAACTTGCCTTTTCTGTAAATATCATCTTTATAAGCATAACTTCTAAATATATTACATTAAGTATATGCATTGGTCCGAGTAGGTGTAGATGTAGTGATTAATGCCCATAAAAGGTGTAAAAAGTGATAGTAAGTTGAGCACTTATCATCGTCCAAAAAGGATTCTATATGGATGATTGTTGATAGGTTTACGAAGTGTGCACATTTTCTTTCCGTGCATACGACGTATTCTATGGATAATTTAGCGGGGTTGTATGTTTCCGAGGTGGTGAAGTTGCATGGTGTGCCTAAGTCGATCATATCGGATAGGGATCCGCGTTTTACCTCTAAGTTTTGGAAGATTTTGCAAGCGACTTTGGGTACGAGGCTTAGCTTTAGTACAGCTTATCATCCGCAGACGGATGGTCAATCTGAACGTGTTATTCGGACTTTGGAGGATATGTTGAGATGTTGCATCATTGAGTTTCAAGGTTCATGGGAGAAATAGTTACCTTTGGTGGAGTTTGCTTACAATAATAACTTTCAGGCAAGTATACAGATGGCACCGTTTGAGGCTTTATATGGGCGTAGGTGTCGTATACCTTTGTGTTGAAAGGAGGTTGGACAGAAGTATGTTTCTTTACCTCAAGTGTTGAAAGATACGGATGAGAAGGTTAAGCTTATTTGTGCTAAGCTCAAGGAGGCTTCAGATAGATAGAAGTCTTATGCCGATTTGAAGCGTAAAGAGGTGGAGTATGCTGTCGGAGATAAGGTGTTTCTAAAAGTTTCGCCATAGAAGAAAGTGATGAGGTTTGGACGTAAGGGTAAGTTGAGTCCTCGTTTTATTGGACCGTATGAGGTGTTGGAGCGTGTTGGTCCTGTTGCTTATCGGTTGAGGTTGCCAGAGGAGTTGAGTAGGATGCATGATGTTTTTCATGTATCGATGCTTCGTAAGTATAGATCAGATCCTTCTCATGTTGTTCCAATTGAGGAGATTGAGTTAAGAGCGGATATGAGCTATGAGGAAGAACCGGTGAGGATTTTGGATGTTGATACAAAGGTTCTTCGAGGGAAGACCATAGATTTAGTTAAAGTGCTTTGGAGACACTGAGGTGTTGAAGAGGCAACTTGGGAGACAAGGAAAAGTATGGAGGAGCAGTTTCCTCACTTGTTTGCTGCAGGTAAGAATTTCGAGGATGAAATTTTCTTAAGAGGGGGAGAGTTATAACATCTCGGTTTTGGGGTTAGTAGTTTAAGTGTTGGTTTGGGGGATTCAATTCGAGTTGAATCGGATTCTTCGGTTCATTAATTCCGGGAAAATTAAAATAATAATAATTTAATCGGACAAGTAATAATTTTGCGGAAAGGTTTAAAAATATTAAAATAGTGTTTTAAAGTTAAAGGTATATTATTGAGTCTTAATTTGACTTTTAATTGGGCTTAATTTTGTACTAGTGACTAAATTATGAATTTTGGAAAAGTTTAGGGGTTTAATTGGTAATTTTTGGAAATTAAGATTTTTAGTGACTAAATTGGAAAGTAAGTCATACTTAGAATCCTTAGAGGGCCATTAACCCAATTTATTTTTAATTAAAGATTATCCACCAAATTTGTTTTAATTAGTTTTAATAAAAAGGTTATTTTCATTTTCTTTTGTAACTTCCCATTTTCTCATCTTTTCTCCCAAATTTTCTCTCTATCTTCTCTAAATTTCTTCAATTACTTGCTGATTTCTTCTTCATTTTCAACAAGATTTATTTCATTTTACACATCCTTTCATTCTCTACAAAACCTACTCATCAATTTTTGGAAATCAACATCCATTTTCAAGGAAATCAAGGGAAGAATCCTCATCTTTTGGTGGAGTAAATCTTAAAGGTAAAAATTCTGGTTTCTCATCTTTTTCTAAGGTTCTTTATTGAAGTTCCCAAGTATTGGCTTGCTAATCAACAATTGATATTTAATTTTGTGTTTTTAATTCAAGATATATGAGTTTTATGGAGGTTTTTGTGAAATCTTTTTAGATCTCAATTAGTGCTGGAATTAGGATGATTTATTTATGATATTATGTCAATTAAATGATTGATTGAGTCTTATAATGATTTAACATCAAATTAATCCCGGAATAATGTAATTGGTGGTGTTTTAAGGTGGTTTTCGGTTGTTTTAGGGGTTGTTTTAGGTGCTCTGCTTTTGCTGGAGGTATAAGGATGGTTTGAAAGTATTTTTAGTTCATAATTGAGGTGGATTAGATGTTAGATTCATAAGGTTAAGGGCTGATGTTGTTTCGGATGCGTTTCGGCTTAGTTTTCGGTCTTTTCGGGTAGGTTTTCGATAGTTTTGGAGAGGTTTGATGTGGCTGCTGTTTTGAGCATGTTATGATGTGTATATGCTCTGTTTTTAATGTTGTAGAGGAAGTGCAAGAAGGTCCGTAAGTGGCTGGTGCATTGGCGTTGCCGTCGGAGCGTCAGCGAGGGCTCGTTTCGCTTGTCGGTGAGTGATGTCGGGTTAAATGTGTTTCGCAATGGTTCGGTTCTGTTTTGGGGACTATGGAATAGTGTGAAAACTTTCCATAGTTCAAGAATAAGTGATTTAAATGATGTTGATGCATTACCTTAAGTTTTGGCTTTTTCGGTAATAGCTTTTATAAATAATGATTCAATGAGATTTTGGAATTGCACGTCTTTAATTTTGAAAGGATGCATGCATGTGGTAATTGCTGAAAATGCATGGTTTAGAAAGACATTCATGGCTTATGGAAGCATGAAAATGAATTGGTACAATATGTGGTTATTGCCTTATAATTGAATAAGCCGTTGAGCATGATTTTGGTTCACATGATGAACATATAATGAGTGCATTATGAGCAGCAAGTTAACATGCATGATTGGAAATTATATTGGCTTAGGGTTGAGTGCACTATAAAAATATTGAGAATAATGATGATGCCTACAAATAAACAAGAATGACTTTGTGTCCAACCGTGCGTGTAGAGCTTGCCTATATGTAAACAAGGGTGACTTTGTGTCCGACCGTACATATAGTTGACCCATACGTAAACAAGGGTGACTTTGTGTCCGACCTTGCGTAGTGGGGGTAACATGTATACAAGGGTGACTATGTGTCCGACTGATGCATGTTGAGACCAAGCGTCTCCAAATATGGAAAAAGGGATTCGTGTATTCGATGGGCTTAAAGTTCACAATAAGTGATCACTAGAAAGCCAATATGCATACATGAAACAATTTGGTATCTATATGCATGACATAAGAAATGTTTTGATTATTTTGATGAGCATGTTTTGGTTTCACATATTTCAATTGAGCATGAAGGATGCAAGTATGGCTTTAAAAATGATTTTTAATTTATGCATTGATGATCTTATTTAGAGCTTCCTCACTAAGCATGTCTTGCTTAAGCTCTCTTTTCATCTTTGCAGAAAAATAGAGACATTTGAGGCTACTTTCGGACCAAGGGGAAAAGACTTCACATTTTTGGTATGATTTGGCAAATAAATAAGGGCACGACATTGTGTAAACCTACCCCATATGAGAGTGTGTTTTACTTTGGTTAATGACTTGTAACAAGACCTTATATTGCCTTGATTATGGTTGATGAATTGTGATATTGTTTTGGATTGTTTGTAGCATGTACATGCATGAATGTTCTTATTATAAATCATAACATAGGAAGCATGCCTTTAGGTTTTTTGGGGGGCCTTTGATGTTGGTAGTTGTGTGTTTTAAATTACTCTTTATGCTTAGGGAGTATGCATATAGTTGAGGGTGATCAATGAATGTGTTTGGATGGGGTTTAAATCAACCAAATTCGCCTAAATAATGTTTCTGGACAGGGGGTATCAAAAAACCCTTTGGTAGTATCGATACCCCAAGGCAAAAAGAAGGGGCGGCATCAAACCATGGTTCGATGCAATTACCTTGCTGGTCTCCAGGGTATCGATACCTCCCAAGGTGGTATCGATACCTCTAACCTTCGAACAACTTTGAGGTTAGCTCCACGTCAAGGTATCGATACCGGTACCAAAGGTATTGATACCCATGACCTAAATGTGACATTTTAAGTGTTGGAAGCTTGTGCTAGGTCGAATAATCTCCCGCAATCGAATATAGATGCTATGAATAACATTTTGAGTTGTAATACCATCGTGATGCATGATGTTAACTTAATTTCGTATTGGTTAAGTAATGTTGGTTATAGTCCCTATAATTCGTGAGCTTTACAATTAGGTCCTTAATCATTAAAACATGAAATTGATGATGCTATAATGCTCCGACTGATCTGAATTTTAATGTGTGTGTTCCATGCATGTTTAATTGAACTTTGGTAGATGGAATTTCCGGACTATTATAGGAATTAGAATTATTTGCGTTTTGGTCCTTATATACTTGTATGTGAGTTGAATGATCAATTGTGAACCGAATGCTTTCATTCTCGTTATGCATGACCCCGACACACATAGAAACTTAATTATGCATCTAGCTAAGAAAAAAACATATCGGTTTTCAGGGTTGTTTATCGAATCAGACCTTCGCGGGTTTGGTTCGATATTCCCCGTGTAACCCGTTAGTGTCGATTCCGTCTAGGCCGGGCTAAGGGGGTTACAAGCTTTTTACTCGGTTAAAATTTGAACAAGTTTACCATAAAGCTCATTTAGATATGCACACTTTTGACCTTACAAAATGACTGCAAAATGATACTAAATCAAAATTTATGAGAGCAAATAGTTTATTATGGGCTTTTGAACCAAATTATAAAGCTTAATCTAAAATTTTTAGCTTTTACTCAGTTAAAATTCGAACGGGTTCACTATAAAGCTAATTTAGACATGCACGTTTTTATCCTAACAAAAAAATTCGCAAAATGATATGAAATCAAAATTTATGGGTTTAGATAATTAATTATGGGCTTTTGAATCTAAAAATATAGCCTAATCTTTCATTTTTAGCTTTTTACTCGGTTAAAATTTGAACGAGTTTACCATAAAGCCCATTTAGACATGCACGTTTTGGAACCAACATAATGACCGCAAAATTATACTAAATGAAAATATATGAGAGCAAATAGTTAATTATGGGATTTTGAACCGAATTATAAAGCTTAATCTTATATTTTTAGCTTTTTACTCGGTTAAAATTCGAACGAGTTCACTAAAAAGCATATTTAGACATGCACGCTTTTGACCTAATAAAACGTTAGCAATATGATATAAAATCATATTTTATGAGTTCACATAGTCAATTAAGGGTTTTTGAACCTAATTATACAACATAATCATACATTTTTAGCTTTTAAACGGTTAAAATTCAAACATGTTCACTGTAAAGCCTATTTAGATATCTTTTCACCTAACAAAATGATCGCAAAATGATATTAAATTAAATTTTATGAGTTAAAACAGTTAATTACGGAATTTTGAACCGAATTATAAAGCTTAATCATAAATTTTTAACCTTTTTCTCAAATAAAATTCGAACGGTTCATTATAAAGCTCATTTAAACATGCACGCTTTTGACCCAACAAAACATTCACAAAATGATATTAAATCAAATTTGATGAGTTCAAATAGTTAGTTATGGGCTTTTGAATATAATAATACAGCCTAGTCTAACATTTTTAGCTTTTTACTAAGTTAAAATTTGAACGAAAAGCCCTTTTAGACATGCACGCTTTTGACCCAACAAAATGACCGTAAAATGATATAAAATCAAATTTTATGAGTTAAAATAGTTAATTATGGACATTTAAACCGAATTATAAAGCTTAATCATAAATTTTTAACTTTTTAATTAGTTAAAATTTGAACGGGTTCACTAAAAAGCCCATTTAGACATGCACGCTTTTGACCCAACAAAACGTTCGCAAAATGATATTAAATCACATTTTATGAGTTCAAATAGTTAATTGTGGGCTTTAGAACCAAATTATAAAGCTTAATCTTATATTTTAGCTTTTTACTCGGTTAAAATTTGAACGAGTTTACTGTAAAGCCCATTTAGACATGCATGATTTTGACCCAAGAATCGACCTCAAAATGATATTAAATCAAAATTTATGGAGTAAATATTTAATAATGGGCTTTTATTAAGGATATATTAAAAAGAACAGTAATTTTTAACGAAATTTAAGGATAAGGACTTTATCGAATACGAACTAAAAGTTGGGTAAACTTATCGAATAGGAACTAAAAGTTGAGTGACTTTGTCGAATGTAAACTAAAAGTTCGATGACCTTATCAAATATTTTAAAAGTAAGGTGACGAAAATGAATCTACCTTAAAAGTTTGGTGACCATTTATCTAGTTTACCTTTAAAATATTATGAAACTTATGTGATTTGTTTTGTGTTAAAACTTTATAATATTTATAATATTTAAATATTTTTTAAATTAAGACATAAGTTATTAGAATATCTGTATTTTAATATTTTCTACGAATATTTTAATTTATTCTTTATCACAGAGACAATTATATTATGCTCTAAAAAATAATGAACATGTGAAAAAAAATATATATAATAATAGGTTATAGGTTAACCTATAACCGAACCATTAGTTAATCATATTTTAACGATTAATTTTTTAATGGTTAGGTTATGATTAACAAAATTTAATGATATATATAACAGTTAACCGACCTTTTAAGTTAAATGGTACAATTAACCTACCATAAACACCCCCTACTTATAATATCAGTTGATTTTATCAAACAATTTTTCCAGTGATTTTATATTAGTTATTATTTAGATATAAAGTCAAAAAGGCAATTATAATATTTTATTTAATATTTATTTTAATTTTAATTTTTTTAAATAACTTAACTTTTAATATTTATTTTGAGTAATTTTTATATGAATAAAAATTATATGCCAACTAATAATAAATAACTTAAAATGATATAATATTTTTATATGATAATATACACTAATATGATTAGATCATATTTTAATGATAAATTAATAAAAATTATCGATCAATTAATGATAAATAATTATTAATGTAAAAGAATGTCACATCAATAAAAATATTAAAATTATTTTTTATTAAATTATTTTAAACTATTTATCATTAACTAAGTAATAATTTTTAATCATGTAGATATTATGTTGACTTAAAATAAAAAATTATGTTAAAGATTAATTTACTTCTAAAATTATAAAACCAAAATGTATTCAGTCAAAAATATTTGCTTACTATTTTTTATTTAATATTATATACTAGAATGAAATAAAAATAATAGTAAATATTTGTTTCTTCATGTCTTTAGCATTTTTAAATTGTTAATTTATCTTTAATAAAACTGTGTTTTTTTATTTTTTTAATATAATATTTTATGTATTTCTTATATATTGCAATATTATATATATATATATATATTTGTTTGATTAAAACTTTATAATTGTGGGCGAACTTTTATCTTTTTCATGAATAATTTTATATTTTGATTGAAGAATGTAATTGGATTCAAATAAATGAATTTTGATTTATAGTACGGGAGAAAATATATTTTAATTATTTTTAATTATACAAATATTGAAATTTAAATTTATATAAAATATAATAAAATAAATATCTTGATCATATAATCAATTAATAGATTTTTTTTTTCTTTAAAGAATATTAGGCAGTATTGTTTAGGATAAATGTTGTAGTTTTAGATGATATATGAGAAGTTGTGGTGATTATTGATGAAAAAATATATACCAATAAACAATTGGTAAGTTTTTATCTTTTAAGAAGCAAAATATTTCTATTAAAAAAGTAAAATATTTCTATAATGTCATAGTAATTATTTAAAGCAATTAACCACACAATAATTTCTAAACTCAAAATAATATGAAAATAATTACATTTTTGACGAATCTATTGAGTGATTCAATGAAAAAAATAATATTATTATTCATAAGAGACTTAGGTTCAAAGAGTGTATCTACACTATGTGTGTATATTTTTAAAAAACTAATATTAAAGAAAAATACTATTATATAATCGTACTAGAATATTTAAAAAAAAACGTAAACTAAATATAAAACTAATGGTTTAATCATTAGAAAAATAAATGAAATACCAATTACTTGATTTAATACTATGAGATGTTAGGTGTCTCAATTAACTTCCAAAATTCAAGCAAAATTCAAGCTTTGACGTTATAAATTATATCATAATAAAATTAACGTACGTCTTGTAAATAAAATCACTCAAATTCGTGTCTTTTTTTAAAAAAATAATATTTAGTATTTTACAAAAATTAGGGGTGTTTGTTTAAAAATATATGACCCGATTAATTTAATTCGAAAATCTGTTCATTTGATTTGAAAATTTTAATATATGATTTGATTTTTATTTTTGGATCAGATTTAAATTTTTTATATTGGATATGGATCATAATTTTCATGTACCGGATTACCAAAAAATCTGAGAATTTAATTTTTTTAATATTATTTTTTTATTTTTAATAATTAGCTTGTTATATCTAAAAATTGTAACAATTAAAATTTTTATAAACGTGAATCTTATTATATATAATAATTTGATGTTTGTTATATTTAAAATTTCAAAATTTTCATAAATATAACTTTTAAATTCAAAAAATAATTAAATTAAAATATATTTCCGGATAATTGGATATCCAAAAATTAAATCTAATTAACTGAATATCATAAAAAAAAACAGAATAGGATACGAATTATTATATTACCGATCTAAAAAACCTGGATATCTAAAAAAATCAGATTCGATCCGATATCTGATAATAAACACACCTAACAAAAACATACTACCTTAAAATCTAAATTATAATACATTAATAACATAATTTATAAAAATAATTTTAAAAGGCCGAAAATAAAATTTTAATGTTCTCTTTGAAATTTTAAAATTTCAAAGAAATGAATCATAAAGTTTTCTTTTTTAGGACAAAACATGGTCTTGTCATTTGTATTAATTTAAAATGTTATAATTTTTAAAGGACTAAACAATAATTTTACCATTGCTCCCAATTCCTAGCACCAACAATTTATGAAAAAAAAATTATAGACGAAGGTTTGTATTCAAATCTATCAATATTATGTTTGATTCTTAAATAATAATTTCCAATTTTTTTAGATTATATTAAGATGGTTTAAAGTAATAGATAGATATAAATTAATATTAACATAAAAAGAAAACTTTTTAATATTTTAATAAGGCGAATTAAATTAAAAGTGGTTTTAATGAAAAAACGAATGATGTTTATTTTAAAGGATTCATGTTTAATCAATAATGTTTATAACATGTGTATTGTCAAAGATTGAAAATAACTATAAATATATATTATTTGTAATCACATTTAAACTATTAGAAAAATATTTTAATAAAAGAATATAATTAAAAAATGTTTACCTTGCAACCACTTTTAGAATATTTTAAAAAAATATATATTTTAATAAAGGCATAATAAATTAAAGAAAATATCCATGAAATTTGACAAAATAATCATTTTGATTCTTATTATTTTAGTAATTCAACATTCAATATTATTTTATGTCAAAATATCCTTATGTGAATGAAAACATTACAATCAGTTGACTTTACATGTAATAACATGAAAAAAATAATAATAATATAATTTTTCCAAAATAATTATTTAGACAAAGATTGATGTTTTTTTTAACTTTACGCCTTTCATAATCAATCAAAGGGTTTTGACCTATTCAAATTCAGGCATTTATTTGACTAATAAAATATCCACTCAACCTCCATGTTTCCAGTGGATTTCTTGGTAATATTATATTAATAACTTTTTTTAATATTTTATTACTAATATAAACCCACTCAACTTTAATTACAAAATTATACCTCTATCAGAATACGTAAGCATAAATCGTTTTGTGTAAAAAGTGAGTTCAGTAATCGCTTTGTGTAGGAAGTGATTTACTGGTGACTTGACAGACCTTTACACATCAGCTAATTAATAAAATCTTGAAAAGAAATCGCTTTGCGAGGATATAAAACCGACAAAACCCTAGATCTAGGAAATCGCTTTGCACACAAAGCGATTACTGTGGAAATCAAATAGATTTTTTCTTTTAAATGGAAATCGCTTTATACAAGAAGCGAGTACTGTGAAAAAAGTCGCTTATACAGAAAGCGATTTCTATATAAACCGCTTCGGGGGAGACGCGACCTCTCTATAAATAGCCGGCCCCATTTTATTCCACATCACCTCAATATTGCTTTCTATCGATTTTGTTCAATCTTTCTCCCTTCTAAACGATCTTTTAGTTACTCTTAGCATAAATATTCAATAAATTTGCAGATTGGATGAGACGCATTGTTTCGACTATTGGCGTAGAAATGATGAGGTAATTTTTTATATATTTTTTATATTATTTTTTATATTATTTATTTTTATTATTTATTTTATTTTTTATTTAAAATTTTTATTTATAATTTAAATATTTTTTAAGGGTTATGAAAGGGTTTTAAGTTGTTATTATCATCAGATCACGGAACCGCCACATAAACAATAGTTTTGTATTTGTTCAAAGTCGGGTTCGGATATGTGAGCACTATAATAGGCGGTAGTAAATTGCATCCGCAATTGATTAATGCCTTGCTCGAAAGGTGGAGGCCGAAGACCCACACATTTCATCTTCCGTCTGGTGAGGTAACTATCACCTTACAAGACATTTCATTTCAACTCGGTCTATGTATCGACGGTGATCCTTTAACGAGTACCGCAGAATGTGATTAGGGTAGTCTATTTTATGAATTGCTTGGACGTGTTCCCGACCAATTTGATGGAAGGAAAATATACTTAACTTGGTTGGAAAATAACTTTTCTAATTTACCGGAGGATACTTCTAAAGATAAAAAGAATACTTCTAAAGATAAAAAGAAGGTAAATAATATTTTTAGTATTTTTGTATAATTTATTTTATTTTTTAATAAGTAGTATTTTATATTAATTTTTCCAATTACAGTATTTTGCGCGCATACATATTTTACGTATTCTTGGCGGGATTTTGGTTTTGGACAAATCCAGCAATAAAGTTCATTTGGTTTGGTTACGTCATCTGCGTAACTTTATAGATTCTGGTAAATTAAGTTGGGGATCGACTGTTTTGGCTTTCTTATTTCAAAAACTGTTTAGGAATGTCGATACTCATAAACATGTTATAGGAGGCTGATTATTATTACTTCAGTCGTGGGCATGGTTTCGTATGTCTCTTTTACGGCCTTCTCTGCTTCAACAAGTGTCGTATGAGTTTCCATTAGTTCGGAGGTAAAGTAATTATAATATTATTTGTTTAATATTAATATTTTCCTTTTTTAATAATAATTTTATTTTATGAATGATAGGTGGTGTCATCGATTGTCACATGTTGGATTACCGACAACCTAGCAAGATTTCAGACTATTGATTGATAAGATTGATGAGGTAATTTTTGTGAATTTGTTAATTTCAATTATTATTTTTTCAATATATGTTAATATTGTTTTTTTTAATTTAAATATATTTTTTTTAGTTTGTTTAGATGTCTTACCATGAACGAGATGTTCTAAAGTGTATTCCTGCAGAACTATTTAATTTTGTTAACATCTGGGTGTTTATTGTACCTCTAATTCACTACTCCACTATTGAGTGGCATCCTGCTGATAGAGTGCTCCGACAGTTTGGATACATCCAAGGCATTCCTGAAAAACCTCTAAAATTTGACAAACTGCATCGTTTGACAAGACAAGGGAAGAAGATGTTGATTGGTCTGATAAACATTCTAGCTGGATTATGTTGTGTGCGCAAAGACTAGATAGGCAACCGATTTGTCAATAAATTAGAATTGGAGCAAGTAGTGTGACATTCGATTACATCAATTGGTACCTTGCTTATGGGAAGATTCATATCTTGACCTCCGAGGAGCGAGAACGAGAGTTAGTTGTGGCTCATCGGAGACGTCCACCGACCCAACGAGCAGGCCGATGAAGAGGAATGAATGTTCAAGAGTCGCCACCTGTGACCAAAATGGCAGAACCTTCATTTTTCTTCAGTTTGGGCCACCATCGAAGGGTTTTTTTACTGACGTCTTGCATCCGTTTATGTCTGCTATGGGTGCACGTCCACAGTTCTGATGTCGCTGTCTTATTATTATCCGCAGTCAACATATGTTCCTCCTATGCCTTAATTTTCATATTTTGGATCTGGTATTGTAGACTAAACTCCACCTTAGAGCTTTTTTTATACCGGTCTCAGTGGTAGTGGTTCTACCTCAGAGGCATGTAATGTTCAAGGAGAGGAGGAATAAGAAGACTCTAGAAGATTGCAGCGAAGAAATCCGCTTCAAGATCGTTGTCCACCATGTTGCGGTATGGGAGGACATAGACTTCATTAATTTTTTTTATGTAATATTTTGTTAAATGTTTTGTATTTGATTTTTTTATTTAATATGTTGAATGTTTTTATCATAGCATATATTTTGTATATAGATTGCAACCCTAAACCCTCCACATTTTCATACGATAAAATCGGGTGACTATAGAATAATTAAATAGTAAAAATGAAGAATAAATGTACAACAATTGTGACAACTATGACAGCAATCACTCAATTCGTGGACCAGCTCGGTTAAGACATGTTCTCCTTGTGTGTCCTAGATTCCTACAAATCGTGCATAATTTCTGTTGCCCAATACTTTCTCTATGGTTGATCAAATCCTCATCACAGAATATTCGGGTTGATCTTAGACAACCTTTTTTCTCTCGTCTTAGTGCAAAATTAGGTCGTATTTTCGGTTCATCATTCAATGCATCTTCATCCCATTCATTTCCAATAAGAGGAAACTCGTGTTCGTAAACCTTAAATACGGTTTGCAATAAGTAAACTGGGTCTACAACCGTCATGTAGTCTATCCAGATAGTAGAACAAGCAGTAATGGTGTATGGGCACGGATATTTGAATGTTTGGAAGAATCCACAATCATATGTTCTTTTCCTCAGATCAACCACATAAGCATTATGTTGTATGTCTTCTAACGGTCTTGAGTATTCTGAGACACGGAATAAATGCCCTTCTCGTGAGAAACATGTTGCATTCATCGAATTCGAATGTTGTGCAAATGCTTGCAATCTATTTCGGTGATCTGGGTGAAATATATGACCACCTGCCATATATTCTAAAGCTTGTTTATCCAATGTGGAAAAGAGTGTATCCAACCAATAATATGTGGCTTTGACAACAAAAGTGATCGGTAAGTGTCTCACTCCTTTCAGTGATGAGTTGATTGCCTCTGCTAAGTTTGTGTGACCATATCTTTTGCCTCTATCGAATGAACGAAGTTACTTATCCCTTGTTATATTTAGAAGATAGTTATAGCCCTCTAAATTGCGATGTTTTAATTCTTCCAACAACTCTTTGACTTCACGAACTAAATACATATTCCCTCTGCAATAAAAAATGAAAAGCTCATAATAAAGATAATAAATTCTTAGATAACTTAACAAAGAATAAAAAACATTTACAATAACCCATTCGAAGCACCATTATACGTTCATCGGCGCTCTTGAACTTCGCCAAGTAATTCGCTACAATGTGTCTCAAACAATACCGATGATAAATATTAGGCGGTTGCCAAGATCGACCCATCTTCTGCATTACGTACTTGATCGCTTTGCCTCAGTCAGAAATTACACATATTTCATCATCTCTATCCCGTAAAACAGGTGATAGAACATACCTTCGTAAGTTCTTCAGGAAGAACTCCCAAGAAGGGAGATCCTTTTTTTCGACTATTGTGAAGGCAATTGGAATTGTCTTTCTGTTACCATCTTTTGCAACTATCAGCAATAAAATTTGTGTGTACCTCCCGTACAACTAAGTATTGTCGATCTGAATCATCGGTTTGCAATGACAGAATGCATTAACACATTGCGGAAAAATCCAAAATAACCATTCAAATTGGCACACACCGGATACGACATGGTCATTTTCATACGCCGGTACCATTTCTAGCTTCACAACCATCCCAGGTATTTGTTTCTGCATCAGATCAAGCCATGGCCGCAATTCATTGTGCGATGCCTCCCACTGGCCATATAATTTTTGAATCACACGAAACCTTGCATACCATGCTCTATGGTAATCGACCGTGTAAACGTATTGAGAGCTGATTGAAGCCATACAAGTTCTAATTGTTATACGTGGATTCACTTTGACCAACGGAAGAAAGGCCTAAAAAGCACATGCATATCCAAGTTTCGATGATCCTGATTAAGGCTACCCATATTGCATGTGTGAGGGTCTTCATACTTGGTAATCTGTCAAAGGATGTTTAGTTTCTTAAGACGAGAAACACGAAACCTCTATTTACATTCCTGCTTCTTGTGTATACATTCAGAAATGTACTTGTCAGCTGCATTTCTGTACACACCGAACGTAACTGAGTGGCGGATATTGTAATTCTTGATTGCTGTAATCGCAAGTTCTTTGGTCGCGAAAACCATTCCCTTATGTATTTCATGAGAACCATGTTGGTTGTATTGATCTATCTGGGGGAATTGCATAAATTCGGGAGCATTGAAGGCCTCCATATCAATTGATGCAAAGTGGGACGGTGTCTCGTAAAACACCATGGACATTGCAGTGTTAAGAGATCCACTTCTTGTGGTTCATCCATATCTTCGGGTTCTCCATAAAAAGGGTCTTGCTCGTCACCATCAGGATCGGGCTCCCTAATCGATTCTTCATCCGAGTGGTCACCCTCAAATCGAAACAACTTTAATTCCATAACATCACCAACAACTATGGACGAATGTTGAGTTGGTGGTAAGTTAAAGTCTAATTTAGAAGGTGCGACCGACAACGATTGGGTTAGTGGTAGGTTTAGGTCGAATTCAAAAGCAGCTACACATGAATGTCTTGACACCAAAGATGATGGAACATCTACATCATTCTATGAACAATGTGTATATAATAAGTTGAAGTCGTCTCTTATATTGGTCGTTGGACTATAAACATTCAGATCGAAGTCAAAATTGGCACATCGCCAATCTGGGACGCCAGTAACATCAACATCAGAAAATATTGCAAACAACTCTAATGGCTCTCCTAAAGAATATTGCAAGTGCGATTCTATCATCAATTCCACATCGCCATTGTCTGCCAAATGGTAAATTATATAATACACTAGCTCCAACGGCGTCGATAATCGATATTTTAAAGGCTCAAATTTTTGCCCTCGAGCATGCGAAATATGATCCGTTACTTTCTTCATTAATGACCTATAACTTAATTTCCGCGGGAGATCGATTGTAACTGTATTCGATGACTGAAAGACCACACCTAAAGATGCATCTCCAACCATCTACCCATCATAATACACTAGAGCATTGATTATTCTTGACATTTTTGCTTTGAAATTCAAATTGAGAATTGATTTCGAAGAAGGTTGAAACTTGTAAAACTGGATATGACAATTGCTTCAGATACAAAGTTGTTACTTAAAGTTTAGAAATCGATTTCTACAGGAAGCGATTTTCGTAGACTGTATTTCCTGCAACAACACTTCTTTTGAAAAACACCCTTCTTTTAAAAGGGAAATCGGAAGGAAAATCGCTTTTTGTAGGAAGCGATTTCCTTTCGAAAAACACCCTTCTTTTACAAAGAGACCTACGCACTATATATGATTCGACTCCCTATTAAATTTAGACTGTATTTCCTACAACAACAATCAACCAAAACTTTTTCAGCAACAGTTGTATACAAATGGTTAGATTTTCTTGTGTTGTTTTCTTCGCCGGTACATATCTTTACACTTCGTTCAATATCAAGATAAAACACAATAAGTTGTATGACTTAATATCAACGGAGGTTCAAAAGTCGACAACAAGAGAAATCTCGTACTTGAAAGAAAAAATATCAGTTAATGAACCAGGGCCTAAAGCACATTACATGTTGAAATTGTCTAGTTTAAAAGACCTTCGTAAGATGTTTCGAAGTTACACACATATTAGATGTCAATATATCGAGATCTCAGTAACATTTAAGGATGAAGTTAGTTCATCTACAAATTTAGTAGACAAAGAAGCAATTCTACAACGTATCAATAGGAGACGACTTGAAAAGGAACAGAGAATTGAAGAATTGAACTTAACATCAGACGTGCCTATAAATTACGAAGAAAAGAAAACAAACGATTCCTCAATTCCTTAGATATTTCTTCTGTAATATTGTATTTATGTTTAAGATAAGAATTTTAAAAAATATTATAAAAGGGGGAAATCGCTTTGTGTGCAAAGCTATTTCCTAGATCTAGGGTTTCCGGTTCATACCCCGTGGAAATCTCTTTCTATGCAAAATGATTTCTTTTCCAGATTTTATTAATTTGCTGATGTGTAAAGATATGTCATTTCACCCGTAAATCGCTTCCCATGCAAAGCGATAACTGAACTCGCTTTCTACACAAAGCGATTTATGCTTACGTGTTCTGATAGGGGTATAATTTTGTAATTGAAGTTGAATGGGGTATATATTAGTAATAAAATATTAAAAAAGGTATATTATTATAATATTGTGGGATTTCTTGTACTGCTTCTACATGTTGACTTGGAAAATTCTTATGAATTTCCATACCAAAAAGATTAAAATATGAAGTTACATTCAGCTGACTAATTATAAAAAATAAAATATTTCATGATCAATTATTTATTTTTAATAAAATATTCACAATAGTAAAATTAATCAATAATCCATATGATTTAATTTTGTTTCATTAGTTTTGATATTCTTTATTTATTTTAATAAGAGATTAAATATCTTTTGTTTCTAAAGACGTTTGAACTTTTCAATTTGTAAAGTGTAAACTTGTAATTGATTTATGAAGAGATTTTGTTTTCAAATCTTTACATTTTCTACTGTTAATCTCCTTCATTAATTTCACTCGTCCAATAATCATGGATTTGTATAAAATAAAGTTTTACGTTGTAGAATTTGATCTCATCTTTTATATATATATATATATATATATTATTTATATAAAAGGATGAATCTAGAGTTTTCTATAAGGGGTATAAGTTACAAGAATGTATATTGAAAGTGTAGAATTAGACTATCAATAAAAAATACAAAGAAAATGGGTAAAATACGAGAAAACTTAAAATTTTTAATGGGTGTGATTACACCCCCCAACACCCCTTAAGTCCATCCATATATATATATATATAATCATAGCTTATATAAGATTGTGTAATTCTTCATTATACATGGAGATATCGAATGCGTCGAGAGTCTACACAGCTTGTAGTTTTTAGCTCGGCACGCTTATAGACCTATCCAAATTGTGAACATGTGACAGTTCCTTGTTCAAGATCGTTGTTTATTTTAATTGTTTTGTCCAATTTCTTTGGAATATTGTATGGACAAATAGACAAATGCAAACCTAAAAAATATTGAAGATTTATTAGGGGAGAGTAGTGCAATTCTTTAGTGAGGGGTTTAGCTTCTTCTTCTTCTTCTTCTTCTTCTTCTTCTTCTTTTCCTCCTCCTTTTCATTCCATGTTTATTTTGCTCTTATTTCATTTCCTCTTCCAATTGTTGTGCTTGTTATGTTCCTCGTTATGGAGCTTATTATTTTTTCGGGGAATTGGTTCAGTCGTCTGTATGTTAAGTTTAATCGTCCAATTC
The DNA here is from genome assembly GCA_035048815.1 of Abelmoschus esculentus. Classification (NCBI taxonomy): domain Eukaryota; kingdom Viridiplantae; phylum Streptophyta; class Magnoliopsida; order Malvales; family Malvaceae; genus Abelmoschus; species Abelmoschus esculentus. Next base: position 8,364,251 of record JAUCBN010000055.1, read on the forward strand.
TTGATTTTCAAGAATTAAAGTTTTAAATCAAAAAAATTAATTAATATTAGTTTCCAATAATTTTAAATATATCTATGAATAAAATTTATTTAATACATAAACGTATATATTTACATTATAAACCATAATTCTTAAATTTCTCTCTTTAATCCATAGAGGCCTACGTCCTCAATTCACTGCCCACGCGAAGAAAATATTGTGGGATTTTTTAAAATCTTACAATATAGTTCTTGAATCTCGAGGTGGATACATAATAATAATAATAATAATAATAATAATAATAATAATAGTAATAATAATAGTAATAATAAAACATATATATAGCTAGTGATAAGTGCTCAACACACTATCACTTTATGCTCCTTTTATCGGCATTTATCATCAAATGTTCACCCACTTGAACCAATGCATGTCCTTAATGTGATATATTTAGAAGTTATACTTAAATAGATACTATTTATAGAAAAAGGCATGTTTTACTGCGTTTTCATATCTGTGCAGGAGAACCATTGCCGCGGCAGAGACAAGGCCGAGGCAGGACCTGATGCCGAGGTAGCAGCAGGAAGACAGGAAGCAAAGTGATAGGCGATGGAAAGACAAAAATCCAAGGAACGTGTCTGGACTTGAAGCCCATGAATCGGAGCTGGCTAACACAAGGAAAAGCCCAAAGGAAGACCACGCGGGAAAGCCCCCTTAGCCGAATTCAAACTTGGAAATATATTATTATGTACTTGACTTGTTCCCTACTCTAAGTTGTATTCTACTTAGGAAAGGTTTGCCCTAGGTCTAGCCTATATAAAGACATAGCCACCCAATGTATGAGATATCGAAATACCTAGGGAGAGCCGACTTCTACTCTTGTTTCTTTCCTCTCCATCATGTTCTAAAACCTTCATAGGGTTTAGGTGAAGGTTGTGGAGTATTTGTGAGAGGAGATTGTAATTTGTCTTTTATTCAATGCAATAAAGATTATCAAGGTTTGCTTATCCTTTGTTATTCCTTGTTCTTGCATTCAAGCCCGGGAGGGAAGTTTGTAAGTAATCCATTTATCTAAGCTCGGGAGAGTTAGATTCACGAAAGGGGTAAGTACGGTGTTTCAATCGCGAAATACTAGCTCGGCCTAGGGATAGGTTAAGAGTTTCAGCGGCTAAAAGAAGTGTGAGATTGGTTGGTGAGTATAATTGGTTCACGCCGGGAGGTATCATCAAGGACTAGTCATCAACAACACTCTGACTTAGGGATAAGCGGATTCATTCAAGGACACTTTGCCGAACTTTGGTAAAGTCTGCCCACGAGTAAGGGATTGTCGCGGCAGACAGCGTTATCGCTGCCCAGGCAGTAAACTGCAGTGCTGCCGAGGCAGTGATATGCGATTGCATTGGATAAAGACAAGTCAATCAAGTCCACAATACAATACAACTGGGTCCTGGCCCATCTCTCTCTCTAATATTTCGATTCTTTTATTTTTATTCAATTACCTTAGTTTAATAAATCACACCCATTCACTTGTGTTTTTATTTTTCTACAGAGCAAGAAGATAAAGAAAGCATATTAAGTATACCGGTCCCTGAGGAGACGATAACTCGATAAATACTTATCACTTATTACTTGCGATGTGTCCACTTGCACTAAACGCGCACTTTTGACACGCGACAAGTTTTTGGCGCCGTTGCCGGGGACTGACAACTAAATTTTGTTTTCTTTATTTTCTTGTTTATTTTTATTGTTACTAACATATTTTCTTTTTCTTTAAAAATTATAGGTGTATTTCAAGTGAAGGATTTTCAAGATGCAAGGAGAAAGAAAGAAATCTATTCGGGAGTTGATGTTGGAAGATATTAATCGAGCCAATCAAGAATTTCCTAGATTAAATGATGATTATCTATGCCAACCAAGAGCAACCCAACAAGTTTATGCCTGGGCGAATTTTTGTTTTAATTGCGGAGATGATCATTTGGTTAGCAATTGCCCGTATAGTACTGGAACATATGGCCACAAAGAGAACCATAGATGGAACCAACAACAAAATCCTTCATGGTATGATCAAAACACTCAAAATTTTTTCTATCATGACAATTTTGTTAATGTTACAGATAAGCCATGGCAATATAATTCTTCTCAAGAGTATCCAAATTCATTGGAGGAAATACTGAAAGCATCAATGGCTAGAATTGAAGAATTTATGACAGAACAATCAAGGCTATTGGATGCACATATAGCTAGATTGGATGCACCCTTGAAGGATTCAAAAGATCAATTGCAGAAATCCATATATGCCATGGATGAGTCTCCTGAAATAATTGTCGCGGCAGTAGAGAAGCCTGAACAGAGCAATGTCACGATACCACTCAACGAGGCCGATGAGAGTAACACTCTAGCAAATTCTGAGGAGTCTGATTCCCAGGATGTTACGGGAGCAATGATGCTGAAAAGGGAAGCTGAGGATTACTCTCACTCACAGTTGTCGGGGCAGTTACACGACGACATGTTTGATCAACAAGATGACAATGCCATGATAATGGAATATGAGATGGTAACGAATAAACCTTTTGAATTCTTTAAAAACTCATCTCTTCCATTGCAGGTATCTTTCGAGGAATCAACGTTACAAGATTTGAAGTCATCACAAATAGGATATGATTATTTGGAAGATGATATTTTATCTGTGACAATTCCATCTAATATTAGTTCCAAGACAAAGTCTCTACTGATGAAGATTACTGAGAAGCATAAGAAACAATGTGGGTTGATTCTTGAAGACGTCAAGAAAGATGATTCTTCATTTGACTTACACCGAATTTTGGCAAAAGATTGCTACGGCAATTGGCTATCACAGCAATTGCCACGACAACGAAGGCTACATCCAACTATGATGGAAGTTAACGACAAGGAGGTAATTAAGTGGTTGGATGTTGATATAATTTTTTCTAACAAATTATTTTTGCCTTCAGGAATAATATGAAGTTGGAAGATAGGCATGGGCTACAAAAGAACACGAACGGAAGACACCTCCACCATGATAGCACAATTGGGAGTATCCGTACCCGCATTAGCCCATATCTTCTCGAGTAGAATTGTCACTCGATGGAGGGTGCAAATGGACTATAAGAAATATCGGAAACGACCCTCCATAAGTTTTCTTTATATTCTTATTTTATATTAATTTTCTCTTTTATTTTATTTGGTAATTTCATAAATTTTTTTTATGGTATTTAGGAATAATTATCTTCTCATTATTTGAATGTTTCTTTATTGATGTTTATCTTTTTAGGTTAGGATAATAAGCAAGAATAAGGGAAAAATAGTTCACAGCAGGAACTCTGCCGAGGCAATACAATAGTGTCAGAGCCGCAGCAGTCCCAACAGGCAGAAAAGTGTAACGGCTAGTCTGCCGAGATTTCTGCCGCGACAGAAAAGGAAACGACAGAAGAAGGAACGGTTACAACAGCTAGTGATCTCAGCGGTCACAAGGCCGAGGCCTATATAAGAAACTCCTTCATCTTCAACTATTCACTCTTACTTTCTTGCTTTCTTTAGTATTCTTAACAATCACTCTCTCAATTACTCTCTTCCTACTAATCCCTTTTAAATCTCCAGCTTCTCTTCAAGAAAACCTCCAAGAACTCAATTTTCTCTTTCTTGATGGCAACTTACAAAAGATTCGCCCCAGCCAACGTTGAAGATCGATTCAATCGATCTTTCATCGCAAGGCAACTTTGGGATGAACAAGGGTTCCAACATGCGGATGAAGAGAATTACGGCATTGAACACTACTTGTTCGACAGAATAAAGTACCAGAATTGGGAAACATTTTGTTTGCAACCTGCCCAGGCAAACGCCACAATCGTGTGAGAGTTCTACGCTCATGGACCCAGCAAAGACTCCCTGTTCGTTCACTGTCGCGGTAGGCCGGTCTAACTCGATGCCGAGACGATCAACAACTTCTACGGCCTCACCCCAGACAGAGATATCCATACCGAATTCTTGGAAGATATCACTGCCGAGGACTATAAACTTATCAAAGACGATCTTTGTTACGCGAACACTCCATGGTAAACCGGTACCCATCAAGGATCCGTGACAAGACAAAACTTGAAGCCGGAGGCCAAGATGTCAAACACTTTCGTCAAACGACGCCTCATCCCAACATCACACAACAGCACGGTGGATCGCAAGAGATTGGTGCTCATCCAATCCATTATCAACAAAAGGACCATCAACATTGGAGAAATTATCTTACGGGAAATTCACGAGTGCGGTAAGAAAGATCGAGGACCATTGTATTTCCCTTGCTTGATTACAGATTTATGTGTTTCTGCAGGTGTGCCTATTGAAGAAACGGATGAATACACCCCCCAAGAAGAGGATGAACCAGGGAATTCTACCACAAAGTCATGCAGATAACACAAGCAGAACCTGTCCAGGCAACACCGCAGCAGTTCACTGCCGATACTGCTGTTGAGGCCCAGTACACGGCAGATATGCCTGGTACTGCCCACACCTCTGCCGCAGCAGACCCGTATCAAGAACTCTTGCAGCGAATGGCCGCGATGGATCTTCGACAACAACGGTACATGGAGTACCAGCGGGACTTCAATGGCACTCTCGCACAGATGATGTTGCACGCCTTCCCGAACCAAGGCGTACAATTCCCGGAGTTCCCAAGCAATATGTTCGTTACTGCCGCACCCTACACCGAGACTACACCAGCCCCAGGAGGACCGCGATCGTTCTTCCATCCGGACCCTCAGCCCCAATACCAGGCTGCTGGACCATCTAGGCCAGTAGGTTCTGTTGCGGCCTCGTCTGTCAGCCGAAGGCCATCCAAGCGGAGAGCCGTTTTCAGCACTCCACCAAGATCGCCAATTATCATGGGCAGTCTATCCGCCGAGATAGATGCTTATGTACACCAAGGTTCTACTACCGCCGGCCCAAGCACACACCACACCGGAGAAGCAACTACGATGGGAGGAGGAACAGACGTGATGATAACCGAAGAGATGGCGGATGTTGAAGAAGGAGAAGAAGTAGAAGCCCCGATGCATTGGACCCCACCCACTCGAGTCCAGCCGCCAAGGCAAGCAAAGGCGCAACCATCGTCATCCCCAAGGACAAAGCACATGGCATCTAGGCAACGGAGAAAAATTGTTACGAGCAGCTCTTCGGAGTCGCTCTAAAATTCTTTGTCCTTTATTTCTATATTCAATTGCTTTTAGTATCTTTCCTTGCTGCATATAATTCATATTCTGCTTTGCCGTTTATTCCTTCCAAATATAAAAGCATTGAGGACAATGCTTGGTTTGAGTTTGGGGGTGCAGATTCATTGCCAAGGCAGCAATCTACTGCCACGGCCTAGCCAAAAAAGGGAGTATTCCAGTGAATTTTTTTAATTTTTATGCTCCCCGCTTTACTTGAATTAACTGCCTACACTCTTGCACTGCTCATCATCAGTATTGCCTTAGTTTATTCTTTAAGGCTATAGAAATCTTTCTCCTTACCATGTTTAGGTTCTGTTAAGAGGGCTTAACCTTAGGATGCTTAAGGATGAAAATTTAGAAGCTTACTATAGGAAGAATTTTAAACACTTTTGGGACTTGTGGAGTATAGGAATTCTTTTAATGAACTTAGGTGATAAAGACTTAGATTTTTGGAAAAGTAACTAGAGGTGCCTACCACCGGCTCTAGAAAATCTTTTCTTCATACTAGAGGTGCCCAAAATTGGCTATAGTATGTATTAAGGAATATTAAAAAAAAAGAAAAAGACAAAAAGATTTTTAGTGAAAACACAAGTCTTTGAGGTGCCCGAAACCGGCTCAAGATTTGGGGTTTAAAAAAAAGAGAACACTTAAACCAATGTCTATTTGTCTTGAACTTAGAGTTCATCTAAGAAAGCCTTTAATCAACTTGTCCACAAAAACGCACACACACAATCCTATAGTTTGTTTCTAGGTAAATTCTTAGGTAGCCGAATGGTCAAAGCTTAAAGATAGGCCTAGCTATGGTGGGGAGAATAGATGGACATGTAAGACCAAGAGAGAGTAAAGTTCGGCAAATTGATGGTTTGCATTGCTTGAGGACAAGCAATAGTTCGAGTTTGGGGTGTGATAAGTGCTCAACACACTATCACTTTATACTCCTTTTATCGGCATTTATCACCAAATATTCACCCACTTGAACCAATGCATGTGCTTAATGTGATATATTTAGAAGTTATACTTAAATAGATACTATTTATAGAAAAAGGCACGTTTTACTGCGTTTTCATATCTGTGCAGGAGAACCATTGTCGCGGCAGAGACAAGGCCGAGGCAGGACTTGATGCCGAGGCAGCAGCAGGAAGACAGGAAGCAAAGTGATAGGCGATGGAAAGACAAAAATCCAAGGAACGTGTCTGGACTTGAAGCCCATGAATCGGAGCTGGCTAGCACAAGGAAAAGCCCAAAGGAAGACCACGCGAGAAAGCCCCCTTAGCCGAATTCAAACTTGGAAATATATTATTATTATGTACTTGACTTGTTCCCTACTCCAAGTTGTATTCTACTTAGGAAAGGTTTGCTCTAGGTCTAGCCTATATAAAGACATAGCCACCCAATGTATGAGATATCGAAATACCTAGGGAGAGCCGACTTCTACTCTTGTTTCTTTCCTCTCCATCATGTTCTAAAACCTTCATAGGGTTTAGGTGAAGGTTGTGGAGTATTTGTGAGAGGAGATTGTAATTTGTCTTTTATTCAATGCAATAAAGATTATCAAGGTTTGCTTATCCTTTGTTATTCCTTGTTCTTGCATTCAAGCCCGGGAGGGAAGTTTGTAAGTAATCCATTTATCTAAGCTCGGGAGAGTTAGATTCACGAAAGGGGTAAGTACGGTGTTTCAATCGCAAAATACTAACTCGGCCTAGGGATAGGTTAAGAGTTTCAGCGGCTAAAAGAAGTGTGAGATTGGTTGGTGAGTATAATTGGTTCACGCCGGGAGGTATCATCAAGGACTAGTCATCAACAGCACTCTGACTTAGGGATAAGCGGAGTCATTCAAGGACACTTTGCCGAACTTTGGTAAAGTCTGCCCACGAGCAAGGGATTGCCGCGGCAGACAGCGTTATCGCTGCCCAGGCAGTAAACTGCAGTGCTGCCGAGGCAGTGATATGCGATTGCATTGGATAAAGACAAGTCAATCAAGTCCACAATACAATACAACTGGATCATGGCCCATCTCTCTCTCTAATATTTCGATTCTTTTATTTTTATTCAATTACCTTAGTTTAATAAATCACACCCATTCACTTGTGTTTTTATTTTTCTACAGAGCAAGAAGATAAAGAAAGCATTATTAAGTATATCGGTCCCTGAGGAGACGATAACTCGATAAATACTTATTACTTGCGATGTGTCCACTTGCACTAAACGCGCACTTTTAACACGCGACAGCTAGATAAGTTAAATGCCGGATAAATTTGAAGGACTCACTGCCCAACTAATATATATATATATATATATATTAAAGTTTTAAATGTATGGTATATAATTGGTCCACCATAGTCATTTAAAATAATTTAATTTAGATAATTATGCGTATCTAATAATAAATATTAAAAAATAAAGAATAAATTTATAATAATAAATATTGAAAATAATTATGTCCTAATAACAAGTATTAAAAAATAAATAAATTTTAAAAATACTCATATTAATAAATATTAGGGATAAATTCAACCCTTAGTAAAAAATATTAAAAAATTAAATTTTTAAGAAATATTTATAATAAAAAGTATTAAAATTAAATTTTTTTAATAATCTTAAAATTTTCCCACTTTATTTTTATGAACACATTCCTAAATTTTTTTTTCGATTGTTATTAAGGGGTAACTTTTCGATACTCGTTATTATAAACGTACTTTTAAAATTATTTTTTCAATATTTGACATTATGGACATGTCTTTAAATAGGAGTATGTAAACAAAGGCTATTACATTGGGATAAAGATATCATCCAGAACTACTATATCTACAACTGTTATATCTATAATAATATATTTTATTAAAAAAATTTACAATTGCGATACTCATAATGACCAAAATAACATTCCTAATTTAGGGTTTAATATTTAAGTTCATTCTAGGGTCACCAAAATCTCAAGAACATCCATAAATGCATATCTATATCTATATCTATATCTATTCAATCTACCAAAGAACACTAGAGTCCAACAAGGATAATAAATGATGATATTTTTGGACCAAGGGAAAGAACAGGGAGTTTTAGTGCAACATTTTTCAACAATATGTCCTAATAAATTCTGCCACTATGAACATTTGTTTTGCAGTAGCAAACAAAATTCAATGCATTTGCTCAAAAGAACAACCTAAAACTGTAAATAATGTTGTAATAAGAAGATGGAAAAAAAGGCTATAACAAAGTTTTCGTTTTGTATTTATATAATATTAAACTAATATTATCTAGTGGTTGTAATATAGTCGTGAGTATTCTTACCTATAATAAAGTTCTCAAATTCTATTCATTTTAAAATTTAACAGTATTAAAAATAATTAAACCATAAAAAATATTAGTTAAAATTATTTTCATCGATTTTAACGTAAAGGTCTTAAAAATAATAAATCATAAAATTTTAAGAGTAAAGATTCGTTGTAAAAGTTTTAAGACTATCGATAGTCTAAAAATATCATTTTAAATGTCTTGCCATGGGCAAAGCAACTATGTGAAAAGCATCTACCTCTTTCCCATGTTTTCATCTGTGCCTCCGCTTTAAATTAGAGGGTTTAAGATTTAGGGTTTAGGTTTCTAGGTTAGGGTGTGTGGTTAGTGTTTAGGGAATTAGGGGTAGGGTGTATTTTTTTAGGGTGTAAGATTTAGGGTTTAGGATATAAAAAATAAGAGTTAAGGTTTAAAATTCAATTTTTTAGAAATTTTTCAAAGGAGGCATGAAAGGAGGCATGAAAAAGAGGTAGAAGATTTCTACTCCAGATAGCTAGCTGCTTTGAGTAGAAATCCTCTACCTCTTTATCATACCTCCATCCATGCCTCTATTAAAAATTCTAAAAAATTGAATTTTAAACCATAACCCTTATTTTTTATATCCTAAATCCTAATCCTACACCCTAAAAAATATACCCTACCTCTAATTCCCTAAACACTAACCACACACCCTAACCTAGAAACCTAAACCTTAAACCCTCTAATTTGAAGTGAAGACATAAATAGAGACATGAGAAAGAGGTAGACGATTTGCACTCACCAATCTGTGAGTAAAAATCTTATGTCCTTAATCATGTTTTCTGTCTCACAAAAAAAGTTATTAAAATTTAAATTTTAAATCTTCACCCTATTTTATATATCTTAAACCCAAAAATATATTTTATTCATAATTTCCTAAACTCAAAATCTAAATAGACTGTTTTAAAGCGGTAACAATATTAGAGAATAAATTTAAGAACAAACGATTTACTGTTATCTATATCTGCCCTTTTAATTGCATCATTTGAATTCAAATGTTTCAACTTTTAGTTTAATGAAAACCGAAACAAAGGAAATCAACCCATACACTATCTAAATATCAAAAGAAACAAAACACAAAACTTCAAAACATTCCTACGAAACTAAAACCAAACAAACAAACCCCCAAAAGAACAAGCCTGTTTCTAACGAACTAAGTAACTTGTACTTGTTTGTTTCATGAGAAAAAAAAAAAACGAACGAACGAAAGAACAATCCCGGAACATTCTTGTTGGTTCATTTAGTTCCTTGTCTTTTTGGTATTCTCTTCATTAAGAAAATCAAGCAACACGGTGCTCTTGCACCGAGGGCACTTAGGATCCACTTCCGACAACATAACATACATGAGGCATCGAGGGCATCCCACCAGCATCATCGAAGTCTCTTCGGGGCTACATGGGTGTTGCACCATCGTCACAGTCGAGTCATCAGGCTCCGAAGACACGCAAGAGCTCTCCGGTGACATCTCCCGGGAGGAAACTGACGTGTTCAGCGACCCCACTTGTAGGGTTGGCGCCCTTGGTGGTGACAAGTTCAGAGTCAATTCCAGCTTTGGACTGTTTGCTCTCCGACTCATGGTTTCCTATATAATAATATTTCACCTGTTAGATAAAAATGAATTAAACAGTCATCTAAAAGAACAAAATTGGAAGACTGAAAAGTGAAGAAAAAAGATGTAAAATTCACCTGTTTGATAACTGAGAAAATGAAAACAGATAAGATTGAATTTGGGCTTGGGTTTCTCCTGCAGATTTATTTCGTCCTTTATATATCCAAGGGTACAACACGTGTTTTACTCCCCCTCATAAATGCATCAGATAAGATCTCTGACACGACGCAATCTAATATTGTATGTTAGCTTCTCAAATGGAGCAGTAGGGAGCGCCTTAGTAAATAGATCTGTCAAATTATCACATGAATGAATTTGTTGCACATCAATATCTCCATTCTTTTGTAGATCATGAGTGAAGAAGAATTTTGGTGAGATGTGTTTTGTTCTATCACCCTTTATGTATCCTTCCTTAAGTTGGGCGATACATGCTGTATTATCCTCATATAAGATTGTCGGAGAAATTTTTCGAGAGAGTAAACCACATTTTTCTCGAATATGTTGGGTTACAGACCTTAACCACACACATTCACGACTAGCCTCATGGATAGCCAAAATCTCAGCATGATTAGAAGAAGTGGCGGTAATAGTTTGTTTCATTGAACGCCAAGAAATTGAAGTATCACCGTATGTAAATACATAACTAGTCTGTGATCGAGCATTATGAGGATCAGATAAGTATCCTGCATCTGCAAAACCGACCAATTCTGTTTTGGATATATTAGGGAAAAATAATCTCATGTCTTTCATACCTTGAAGATAACGAAATATATGTTTAAACCCATTCCAGTGTCTTCGGGTTGGACATGAGCTAAATCTTGCCAACAAATTGACAGCGAATGATATACCAGGTCGTGTGTGACTAGAAAGATACATCAAAGCACCAATAGCACTTAAGTATGGAACTTCTGGACCAAGAATGTCCTCATCCTTCTCTCGAGGACGGAATGGATCTTTGTTGACATCAAGTGACCTAACAACCATGGGGGTGCTCAACGGATGTGCGTTATGCATGTAAAACCTCTTTAGCATTTTTTCTATGTATGTTGATTGATGCACAAGGATTCCATCCTTTAAGTGCTCAATATGTAATCCAAGACAAAATTTTGGTTTTCCGAGATCTTTCATTTCAAATTTTTTCTTTAAATATTCCAATGTTAAAGAGATCTCTTCATGAGTTCCAATGATATTCAAATCATCAACATACACGGAAATAATGACGAATCCGGAGCTAAACCTCTTAATAAAAATGCATGGGGAAATTGGATCATTCTTATAGCCTTCCGCTAATAAGTATTCACTGAGGCGATTATACCACATGCGCCCAGATTGTTTTAATCCATAAAAGGATCTATTCAATTTAATTGAATAATGTTCTCGAGAACCTGAATTAACTGCTTCAGGCAGTTTAAATCCTTCCGGAAGTTTCATATAAATATCATTATCAAGAGGCCAATATAGATAGGCTGTAACAACATCCATTAAGCGGAAATGAAGTCTTTCTTTTACTGCAATCAAAAATCGAAAAGTGGTTGCATCCACTACTGGGGAATATGTTTTTTCATAATCAATTCCAGGTCTTTGTGAAAATCCTTGTGCAACCAACCAAGCTTTATATCTCGCAATTTCCCCTTTTTCATTTCTCTTTCTCACAAAGACCCATTTATACCCCACGGGTTTTATACCTTCTGGTGTACGGACTACAGGCCCAAAGACTTCTCTTTTTGAAAGAGATTTGAGTTCCGCTTCAATTGCCTCTTTCCATTTTGGCCAATTATCTCTTTGCTTACATTGTCCAATTGACAATGGTTCATGATCCACATTATCATCCAAAATCTCTAGTGCTATATTGCATGCAAAAGTATTATCAACATCAGTTTTATTTCGGTTCCATTTGTTACCAGACATGACATAATTTATAGAGATCTCATCATTATCAGGTACCTGAGTCATGTCTAATGTCTCTTCTGGAGACCTTTTAATCTCTTCTCGAGATATTTCATGATTCGTTGATTCCATAATTGGATCATCACAGGATATAGCTCATTTTCTTTTTCGAGGAATCTTATCTTTAGAACCTACTGGTCTACCACGTTTCAAGCGTGCGTTTGACTCATTAGCAACTAGAGTTTGTCCTTCTAGGACATCAATTTTAACAGGAGCATTCACAACTGGAATATGTGACTTAGTCACTCTTTTAGGATCAACAAAAGCATCTGGCAATTGATTTGCTAAGTTTTGCAAATGAATTATCCTTTGAACTTCTAGATCACATTGTTGGGTACGTGGATCAAAGTGAGATAGCGATAATTCATTCCAACTTATTTCGTTTCCCAGCTGTTTATTTTCTCCCCCTAATGTCGGGAAAACTGATTCATTAAAATGACAATCGGCAAATCGAGCTGTAAATAAATTCCCCGCCAAAGGCTCAAGATATTTAATTATCGAGGGGGATTCAAATCCGACATATATCCCCCAATCTCCTTTGAGGACCCATCTTTGTGCGTTGTGGTAGAGCAATCGGAACATAAATCGCACATCAAAAAATTCTAAGATGGGAAATATTTGGTTCCTAACCAAAAACTATTTGTAATGGGGAGAAATTATGATAACTTACTGGCCTGATGCGAATCAGTGATGCCGCATGTAAAATGGCATGCCCCCAAGCAGAAATTGGTAGTTTGGACTTCATCAATAATGGTCTTGCAATTAATTGAAGTCGTTTAATAAATGATTCTGCAAGACCATTTTGTGTATGAACATGAGCTACAGGATTTTCAACACTAATTCCAATCGACATGCAAAAATCATCAAAAGCCTTAGAAGTAAATTCACCAGCATTATCAAGACGAATTGTCTTTATAGGAGAATCTGGAAAATGTACTCGTAGATTAATTAATTGAGCAAGTAACCTCGCAAATGCCAAATTGCGGGTTGATAACAAGGATACATTTGACCATCTAGTCGATGCATCAATTAAAACCATAAAATATCTAAATGGTCCACAAGAAGGGTGTATGGGCCCACATATATCACCCTGTATCCGTTCCAGAAAGTTAATAGATTCATAATCTATTTTAGCTGGTGATGGTCGAGTAATTAATTTGCCTTGAGAGCAAGCATCACATAAAAAGGCATTACTTTGAAGAATCTCTTGGTTCTTCAATGAGTGACCACATGAATTCTCAATAATTTTTTGCATCATAATCGAACCGGGATGGCCTAACCGGTCGTGCCAAATAATAAAGTTATCAGTAAACTTATAGTTTACAATAGCATGCGCTTCAATTGCACTAATTCTTGTGTAGTACAATCCGGATGACAGTGCATGTAATTTTTCTAGCACTTTCTTATTTCCTTGAGTTATACTCGTAATGTAGAGATATTCAGCATCTCCTTGACTAATATTCTTAATATGATATCCATTTTTGTGAATATCCTTAAAACTTAATAAGTTTCGTTCTGACTTTGGAGGGTATAGCGCATCTTGAATATGGAATAAAGTTCCATTTGGCAATAACATATGCGCTTTTTCGGAGCCTTCTATGATATTAGTACTTCCGGATATAGTACTCACATTATTCCCTTGCATTGTTAAATGGGAAAAAAATTTCTTATGCTTAAGTATTGTATGAGTACTTGCACTGTTTGCTAAGCATAAGTCGTCACCATATTTTGCAGATTGTATTTGTGACGTAATCATATTCTTCAAAGAATAAATAAATAAATGTTACAATAATATTCGAAATAAATAAATAAATAACATCAATGGTTTTAATAAAGTAAACATAAATTTTATTTTTGAAAGAAAATACATGATAAAATAAAACATCTTATTAATAACATAAAGTAAATATGAAATTAATTAAAAGACATCAAATATTTCTCTCAGGGGATATGAGAAAATCATCAACTTCTATGTTTGTAATGTCATAATTGTCCTGGCCACTACCGGAAATGCCATAATCATCTTTGTCATCGATATAAACAAAATTTATTTTAATTCTTTTTCCTTTACCACTTATTGATTGTTGGTAAAGGTCCACGAGATGTTTTGGAGTACGGCAAGCACGGGCCCAATGATTTATGCTGCCACATCGATGACATGTTGATTCCTCTTTCTTGGATTGATCTTTTGCACCATTGTCATCCTTATGTTCCACTTACGGTGGGTATAGTTACTTTTAAAACGACCACCTCGCCTATGTCCTCGACTATGGCTATGTCCACGCCCACGCCCATAATTATGACCACGATTATTGGTATAGCCTTTATTTTTTTCGCTATATAATGTCACATTCGCTTCAGGGAATGGAGCGGAGCCTGTTGGGCGATATTCATGATTTTTCATGAGCAACTCATTATTTTGCTCAGCCACAAGAAGGCAAGAAATTAACTCAGAATATTTTTTAAAGCCTTTTTCACGATATTGTGTCTGAAGGACAACATTGTTGGCATGAAAAGTGGAGTATGTTTTTTCTAACATATCCTTATCAGTAATATTTTGACCACATAACTTCAATTGTGAAGTAATTCGAAACATAGCAAAGTTATACTCGCTTACTGATTTAAAATCTTGCAATCTCAGATGCAACCAATCATATCGAGCTTTAGGCAAAATAACGGTTTTCTGGTGGTCATATCGTTCCTTTAGATTATTCCAAAGAATAAGAGGATCTTTCACCGTTAAATATTCAGATTTTAACCCCTCATGGAGGTGACGACGAAGAAGTATCATGGCTCTGGCCTTATTTTGAGCAGATTCTGCATTCCCCTCTTTAATTGTATTTCCCAGGCCATTTGCATCTAGATGTATTTCGGCATCTAGGATCCAGGATAAATAATTCTTTCCGGAAATATCAAGAGCCGCAAACTCAATTTTTGCAATATTTGCCATTGATATACTATAAAAGACAAATGAAAAAATTATATCAACTATATCTTAAATATATATATACAAACAAACAAAGATTTAATCCTCATACGCGGCGTTGTTAAACTAGTCCACAAGGTCCTTTAATAAAAGAACCTCCTTTGAGACCAGTAGCCTCGCAGAACGGGATGTCCAGCCAATATACTCGGATTAAATTATCAAAACGAAAAAAAAATATTAATGGCATGAAATAAACACATAATAACATTAGACAAAAACAAGTATATACAAAAAATATATAATCATCATCATCATATATTATTTTATAAATTAAAATATATAAGATGAAGAAAAAAAACATACCAGGTAAATCTTTAAAGAGACTTAAAATAAAAATCTTCTGATCAAACTCGTGCTGATAACGTGTTATGAATAAAATAAAGAAAAGAAGAAAATAGACAAGAGAGAGACAAAAGGGAGAGATTTTATTGTATTCTCAAAGTTGAATTGTGTACAAAGCTTTCTCCAAAAGTCTATATTTATAGGCATGGATGGAAACCCTAATTCCAATAGGTATTAAACCCTAATAATAAAGCCCATTAAACCTTCCTATAATACATGGATATTCACCATAAATAAAATATTCTTAACATATATATATATATATATTAAATAGATTAAATTAAAATATGATTATTTATGGAGGGCAAGAATGATTTATTATCATTATCTAAATTTTAAATCTTAAATTTTAAAATTAAGAAAATCTAAAGTCATATTTTTACCATGTTTACCCTACCTTTTTCTTTGATACAAATGCATTAATTGATTTCATTTATCATGTAAGAGTTTTTAGTAATTCTATCTAAAAATTATATTAAAAGATATGGAAAATAATTTAATTAAAATATTATTTTAAATAATATATAATTATATATCAAATTTTTAAAAAATTTATATCTATTAATTAATTTAATAATGTTCAAAAATAATAATAATCAGTGTGTTTGTCATCCTTCGAAAAAAATTCAAATATTATTTATAGTAATATTTATCATACTTTAAGTTAAAAAAATGTAGCCAATTTTTAAATGAATTACTATTGAATTTAACGTTTAATATATATATATTATTGTTTTGGAGTGAGATATTATATTAAATTTTAGTTTTTTTTTTTCACTTAGTTTTTATTTTAATATTTATAATTTCTTCCCTATCTTAGTGCAGTCTTACGATGGGAGTAACATAAACTTTCGTTTAGGGTTTTCGTTTTCAATAATTTTATAAATAATAATTTTATTATCTTAATTAAATTTAAAATATTTTTATAAAATAATAAAATAATATGTTTATTAAAGTTAAATATTATTATGTAGTTTATTAATAAAATATTAAATTAATTGTTTAAAATAATAACATATAATTTTGATCTATATGAGCTCTTTTTTAAAATTGTCTTTCGAGGTCTTGAAAACATCTGAAATGATTTTGTTCTTTCTTTAATATGTATTTTTTTCTCAAATAAATACCAAAATCCTAAATAATTTCGCTCGTGAAAATTTTATTTTCCAACAAAAATATATAAGAAATTACTCTTAATTATATCTATTCGTAAATTGCATCATAATTTATGTATGGAGACATTAATATTTTCTTTTTATAAAAAAAAAACAACTAATTAATGCAGCTATACAGCAAATGATACTTTAAGTCTTTAACTTGCATTAATAATAATAATAATAATAATAATAATAATAATAATTAGATTCACCTATTTTTCTTGAAAAATGACAAAAGAAAGAGAAATCCCTTAATATATCTACAAATAATATATTTTTTATTTAGTACATTAAAGTAAATATTTTTATAATAATACTTTTGTAATAAATATAATAATTAATTTAATGAATTCAATTTGCAATTAACACTACTTAATCGATAATTTAGCCGATTATTAAACGGGTTGAGCGTATATAGAAGAATAAAAGTTTAACGTTAAGAACAAGAATAGAGAAATGAGAAGATAAATTTGTGATATTTTGTTTATTAGTATAAATATTTGTTTAATATTTTTGAAAGAAAATATTATATAATTAAAAGTAATGATAAATAACTTTAGAATTTCTATCATAAAATATATTTTTGTAATTCCGAATTATTTTACTTATATTTGATAATACATATATATTTTTAATTATATATGATATTTTATTATATTTATAAATAAAATATGTTTTTATAATTAAATACTATTTATTTAATTTGTTTAGTGGCTATAAATGTCGCAAAAACATCATAATTAATTTCAGTTTTTAGTTTCCGTTCTTAAACCATATGCACAAGTACTTAGAATTTTCAGCTAACTTAGTTGAGTAACCCAAATAATTAAATAAATTTATAAATGAATTAAATTAGAACATAATTTATTGCGATAATGTGCGGTACTTTTTTATAACGACTTGAGTCTAGTTAAATTGAAAATTTATTTTATTTAAAATTATTTTGATAGTTATAAAATAAGGTACGTAAACAAACCGAATGAATATGAATGAGAATGTGTTTATGTCCTTTCAATTAACTTTAAATGTACAAATGAACGAATACGAACATAAACGAACACAATTTTTTATTCATGTTCGTTCATTAAGGAATATAATTTATTTATGTTCGTTCATTAAAATAATAAACGAACATAAATGAATACAAACAAACATAAACGAATATATAATGTGTTAAGTATTTAATATTTTGGGATAGTTAGAATAACTCAGTTAATTCATTGATAATTGAAATTTGAAAAATCTTTAATTATTAGCTGAAACCTAAAATTATTTAATAGATTAACCAATTTTGTTTTGGTTTAATCGGTTAGTATGGTTTAATCAAACAATGAATGCCCCTAAACATATATAAATAAATTTAAATGAACATAAACGAACAAATATAAATAACTTAAATGAACGAACATAAACGAATACAATCCCTAACATTCACGAGTATAAATGAATAAACAAACCCTTTGTTCGTATTCGTTCATTTAATTAAACGAAAAAAAAAATCTTATTCATATTTATTCATTTAATAAATAAATGAACAATACTAAATTTCTTATTGAACGATTTACAAACGATTCGTTAAATTATTGGTTGTGTGGATTATAAACAAATACGATAAAAACGATCGTATAGGGTCCAAAAATAAAAAATAAAATAAATTAAATATTTATATAGAGAAATACAAATATATTATTACGTATGTATATATAATAATAATAATTATCTATAACTTAAAACACAATATATATATATATATAAGTGAAAAATTGAAAATGTTTGATTTTTACATGTCTAATGTTTAACTTTTTATTGTTCAAGAGGACAATCTAATAACATTTTTCTATTAAATTAATTATTTTTTTTTAAAAAAAAGTTATATATCTTTGAATAAATTGTATAGAGCTCAAAATATTTGAATGTAATATTATTTTTTTTTATAAAATAAGGCAAGCATTTTAATAAATTGCATAATATTCCAAAATTTTTGAACCGTCCTTAATTATTGGTCTTGACTTAAAGAGAGAAAAAAAAATTGACTCATTTTAAATCCATTTGTAATTTCATAAACTTGAAAAAAATCAAATAAAATTTACATTATAAATAGAAATTCAAATAACTCAAAATTTTTAATAATTAATCGATCAATTTTCATATTAGAGTTGTTCTGCATGATATATTAGAAAGTTGTTAAAATTAAAATCAAATATGTGTACCGCTCAATTTTAAGTATATACAGATAGAAATATGTGTGTGCAACGCTACATATATGCATATAGAAATGTATATGAAGATTATAGTTGTACAACTTAATATGTATAGAAACTCGAAAACTTGATTCGAATTTTATAAACTCGGCACTAATAAAAATTAAATAAAATTTGAATCGTAAAATAAGACTTGCAAACTCAAGTAACTTAAAAAAATTACTCAATTCGACTTAGATTTTATAAACTTCACTCAATTAAAAAATCAAATAAAAATTGTATTCATAAAAATAAGACTTACAAAACCGAATATTTGACTCGACTCGATCAAACGTTAAATCGATTATGCATAGGAACAAGTAAAAATATAATGGAAGATTAATTGCAATTTAATAGTTTCCCAATTCTATCAGAAAGTTAATGAAATTTCATTGTTACTAATTGGAGAAATGAGATTATATCAATATGATTTGGATCCTAATTACCGTGAGGCCAATATTGGTTTATATGTACCTATTGTATCATGTTTAATTTACGGTATATATTTATTTTTATAAAATTAATTTATATTATTGTTATTATTATAATTTTATAATAGTAAAAGATTTATTATAAAAATTAGATCGGGTATCTTAATTTTCAGATTGAATCAATAGATAATCAGATCGGATCGATCGGATCAGATATTTTTTAACACCCTTACTAGCTAAAATAGGAGAGGTAACGAGTTCAAACCCTAAAGACGAAATTGTTTGAAGAGATAGCCTCGTACCTTGAATACGGGTTGTAAAATAGACATACATTTTATAATTTTTTTTAAATTTCGACAATTACTTATAATACATTCATTATCATTACTAACATGTAATTGTTCATAAATAATTATCTAATCATAATTATTAATGATGATCAGAATTGTATCATACAATTATAAAAAAAAAGGAAAATAAATAAACCTTTCTATATTATTTTTGTATATTTCTTTTACCTAATATTGTTGGTGAGTCGAAATCTTTAATGTCTTCGTGAAAAATGAAGTATTTAATTCCTAGCTTGCATATACAAGGAATTATTAATTCAATTTAACCTTCATGAATGTATCACTTTAGTCCAACCAACATATTTATATGTATGTTAATAAAAATTAAATATAGGTATCATTTATAATCTGATATAAATATATCTAAGTGGTAGATCTAAAAATTTAATAATAAGAGTCAAAAAATTCAATCTTAAACGGATATATAATTTTTTTTCTTTAGATTAAATTAATTTTAAAAAACATTGAAATAGACTTGTTTTTTACTCTAAAAAATGGGATGCAAATACACTTCACAAAAACTTAGTGACGGAGCTACATGTAGTTGGGTCATTTGACTCCGCTTAATTTATTGTGGTATAAGATTCTAAAGAGTTAAATGAATTTTTTATAGAATTAGTATATTTTTTTATAAAATATTAAAATTAACCCAGTGACAGAGACATGTTGGGTGGGGGGCAATTGCCCCCACCCTCGAAGAATTTTTTCACCTTTGTCTTTCTATTTTTTTTTTAAATTTAATTTATTTATGAATTTGCCTGCCTTTCAATCATTTACATTTTACTTTCCAATCCCAAATTCTGGTTCCATCCTTGATTGACCCCACTTGATTTATTTAGATATTAGGTTAACAATTTTTATATTATAGTGATATGAGAATTCTCGTAACTCAAAGTCTACTCTGATCTTATTATATGAAAATCCTGATTCTTACTTTATAAGCGCTTAGTGTATCCACCTCTTTCATAAAGTAATCAGTTGCGTTATAGTTCGGCTGATATTATTATTGTTATAAGTGTATTATATTTTGTTTTATGGTTGGATTGCTATCCGAGTAATTTAATTAAGCTTCATATTGTAAGAAAAAGAATCTACAAGACATGATATATAAGGAGGACCAAAATAATAAAGCATATTAATGGAGATAAAGTTTTAAAGCAAAAGATTACTCCAAGGATAATTATTTAGCAATTAGGTGGTGAAATCAGAAATGTTTAAATTCCACCGGTAAAATTATGAAACAGTTATACTCCTGATTAATTAATATTTAAAAATAAGTAGTAAATAAATGAGATTTGATTTTTTTTAATAATTTAAAAATAATTATAAAATAATATATTTTTATATGTTCTTAATTTTTTGATAAATTACATATATTTTATAGATAAAACGATTAAATATAAATTTTTAGAATAAATATCATCCGAGGCTACAAAATTATAAAAAATATCTATATAAATTACCTTGTTTATATATCTTTTTATGAATTTTATTGAACTCAAACTTTGGACCACTTAATTTTCGTGGCAAATTAACGTAAAAGGACCTTTAATAATTTAGACTACCTTTTTGTATTTAATTCTTGAAGCTTGCTTATACGCTAATTAGTTGAGACCACAATCACGTTCGATTAGGTCTATTGATGAGAGTTGATCTAAATGATATACATTTTAATATCTTTTAAGCAAGTTTAGAATTTAAGGTCTTGTTTAAGTAGAAAATTCTCATTAAAAACTCACTCATCAAAACTATATGTATAACACAAGTCGATCAAAATTAATTAAGATAAAATCCTAGAGAACAAAAAACCGAAAAAACTAAAATTTTTATTTTTATGATTAAATTTAGTATATTATATTTTGATTACTCAATTTAAAAAATAATTATTCTTGTCATTTATGTTTTCCAACGTTAACTATTAGTCTTCGTTAACTCTTATTACTCTTATTAGTTTGATGACATGACATGTCTATAAAAATGAATAATTTCTAAGTCAACCCTTAAACTTTTATCTAGATGATCAAAGTAATGGTTGTCCATCCAAAAGCCAATGCTCTAATAATCTTCTGCACGTTCTTGATAGTCTATGATTCACTATGTAATATTTTTATCTATTTACACAAAATTATAGTCTTAAAAATGTAAATATAATTAGTATTGCATGTACGCTTCAGCGTGAAGTTGTGTGAAAAGTCTCTATTATTCATGTTTAAATGATATCAAATGATTTATATATTAATGATAGAAATTATTTTATATATTAATAGTAGAAATTTTTAGTTTTTATAAGTATTTTAATTTTAGGGTTTAAAATTTTGATTTAGGATATAAAATTTAGTGGTTTAAGTTTAGTAGTTTAAATTTAGGGTTTATAAGTTAAAACTTATATCCTCAATATATAATCTTAAACCTCAAACCCTAATCTCTAAACTTTAAACCCTAACTATCATCCTTTAATTTTAAACCCCTATACTTAAACTCGTAAATCCTATACTCTAATTTAAGTCCTTGAACTCATGTAAAACATAATTTAACATATATATATATATATTAATATACATATATAATGTACTATATACATATATAATATATATAATGTACTAATACATACTAACACATGTGACATATTAACATACATATATATAATACATGTACTAAAATTAATATACATATTAACATGTATGATATATGTATAATATATTATATCTATACATATAACATATATATATATATACAATACATATACATATACATATAGATTATAGCATACATGATACAAAATTACATATATATATATATTAATATATATATGTACTATATACTAATGTATATATACATATACAATATACATAATTACATATTGATATAAGTTATAACATACATATATGATATATATACATATATACATGTATTATATAGTAATTACAATATACAACTATACATATACATATGTTATATATACATAGTATATAATATACATAAAACATTTACTAATTATTATATATACAAATATATCTAACATTAACATACATATATGATATTGATATATATATATAATATATATTAATATATTAATGTACTATGTATAATATTACTATTATCACTAATTCACTATGTATACATATAACATACATTATATATATATATATGAATGTTAGAATATACCTATGTTATGTATATATTATAATTTTATTTTCCATTTATAGTATTATTCTATTTCCAAAAACAGTATTAATCCATTTATAGTATTACTCCATATATAGTATATTTTCTATATATAGTATAAATTTTTTATATAGTATTAATTTTATATAACTACTATTCCGTTTATAGTATAAGTTCTATATATTGTCTAATTTTTTTATTTTTAAAATATATTAAACTATAAAATAATTATTTTATAATGTATTAAAGTTAGATTTTTAATACTTTTAATTATTATTAATTTATAATTTTTGTAATTTAGTCCTTATAAATTACAAGTTAATTTATTTGAATTGATTATTACTGATTTTTTTTAATTTACTTTAATGTTTCTAATTTTTAATTTTTTAATTAAGTCCTTACAAGTTAATGTTGATTTTTTAAAATTTCAAAATTTAATCTTTAACTTTATAGTTTAATATTTATTCGTTTTTTACGTATTTATATAAAATCAAAATTAATAATTTAAATTATTATGAATATAAAATCAAAATTAATAATTTAAATTATTATGAATATAAAATCAAAATTAATTCGACCTGAAACAAAACCGACTTGAAATGAACCCGACCTGAAATGCAACCGAACTGAAATGGACCTGACCTGAAATCTACCCGAACTGAAATGAAACTGTCAATTATCCGATTTGGACCCGAACCGTTTGAACCTGACCTGAAATGGATCCGACCTGAAACGGACCCGACCTGAAATGGACCCGCACCCGACCCGAATCGAGTCAAAACATCAAATCAACCTGAAATGACCTGTATCCGATTTTACCCGACCTGACAGTACCTGACCTGAAACCCATCCGAGTAACTATTTTTACATCCCTAGTTACTAAGATAAAAATTATTAGGTGAGCGTTGTTAATCACATTATTCGTGATATTAAGTAATCAGAGTCGTTATCTTAATTTTTTAAAGTAAATTATTATTTTTTTATATGTAATTAGTGGATGAATAATTATTAGATAATTATTTAAAGATAAACGATTATATTTTGTTTAAACCATAGATGACATGATAAACAGAATTCATCATATAATTTTTGGTACATATCTTTTAAAAATTATAATTTAAACTAAATTATTCAAGTGATCATTAAATCTCAGATAATTTTATTTTAACTACCTAATTAAATAATTTTTTAATTAAAATATTAAAATATTTTTATTTTAATCATTAATCATTAAAATTTAACGGAGAAAATACACTTTACCACTAGGCCAAGGTTGAATTTGCTATCTTTTCCATTTAATGGATATTTTAATTATTTTGATAAAATCCCAAATTAATGAGTCCTTTTAGTGATGAAACATTGTAAACTACTGCGCTAGTTACTTTTGTTTATCTCGGTATATTTTTAGTCACTGATTTTAAAAAACGACCAATAAGATCACTATCGTTTTTGGGGTGTAAAGTTTTGGTCACTACAACGTTAAATGTTGTTAAATATTGACGAAAAGATGATCTAGTATAATAAAAAATGATAAATTACTTAAATAGTCTTTAAACTATTATTATTTTATATTTAATTTGACCCTAAAAATTTTAAAACTTTATATTTTTACCATCTTCTCCAAAAAAAAAACCTAACCCTTATCCAAACCCTAAAATCTTCATCAAAATAACATTGAAACAAAATCTTATTCCTTTATGTCTGATAATTGAAACAAAAATCTTAACTAAATAGTATAGCAATCAAATGATAAGTCTAACAGAAAAGAATTATATGATAGGAAAAGAAAAAGCAAATTGACAATCAGAAAATATCACAAAGAAAAGAGGACAAAACAATCCAAATCAATAAACATTAAGAAAAATCATGTTACAAGGAGGTTAAAAGAAAAAAAAAAACTACAAACTCATTAACTACACTGGGGCTACATCACCTAAAGAATGTCAACAAAACTCTTCCTCCTTGTACCAAGTTCAGAACCATACAACCCAACCAAAATGTTTGAGCCTTTATCAAACCTATCCCTTATGCTCCCAAGGGAAGACCCACAAGCCTGAAACCTTTGTATAACACGCCAATCCTCTTTTGATAACAATGGTCAGGGCAGTCTCGAATTTATATTTTCATGGGAGTAATAATAGGAAAGATCTGCAGGATGCGAGCGAGATGTTTCATTATTGCTACTATTACTGCTAACACCAATGATGCCCTTAATGTCTCGAAAATCAAGATTAGAAAAAAGACTACCGACAACTTAGTGATCCCTCGACCGTAGGCAAAGCACTTCAACTCCTATACATATTAAGATCTCTTTCATGATCCATAAATTGTTGATTAAGATACACCAACAACATCAATTTTAACTCGGTGACTAAAAATTTTAAAACTTTAATTGGATGAGATTTTGTTTTAATCATCAGACATAAAGGAATGAGATTTTGTTTTAATGTTATTTGGACGAAGATTTTGGGGTTTGAATAAAGGTTAGATTTTTTTGGAGAAGATGGTAAAAATATAAAATTTTAAAATTTTTAAGATCAAATTAAATATAAAATAAAAGTATAATAATAGTTTAAGGATTATTTAAATAATTTATCATTTTTTTATTATATCAGATCATCTTTTCGTCAATATTTAACGGCATTTAACGTTAGAGTGACCAAAACTTTACACCCAAAAACGATAGTGACCTTACTAGTCGTTTTTCAAAATCGATGACTAAAAGTGTAATAAAAATAAACGAAAGTAACTAGTCCAATAGTTTACCCTAAAAATAAATAAAAACGTTGAAGCATCTTTCAAGCTACCTTCCACTTCAGCCGTAGTTACCATTTAACAAAATTTCAAAAGATAGGTAACACACAAAAAAAGGTAAGGTATCAAAATTTATATGAACCTAATTTTACATAGTATACTTTTAATACATATTCAAATTCAAACTATTTGAAAAATAGTAACTTTACATATAATATATATATATATATATATATATACACAATACTAAATATTTACGTATTTAAATTATATATTTGTAAATCAACTAGAAATGCATATAGATGGCCAAAAACAAACATTTGATATTTACCAAAAAGCAGTGAAATGAAGCAACGTATAGCTATAATAGATAAAATAACATTCTGTGGAAGTGATTATTTTCAGCTTTCAAACAATACGATACAAATACAACAACTAATATTCAACACGTGATGTTACGAATAGAATAAATTAGATTAAAAGAGTCATTTCATAACAAAACTCTACAATACTTGATTTATTTAAATTAGTCGGTCCAAGAGTATAAACAAAAATGTGATGGGAAGTGACTACAACGATTCCTGCAAGCTTGGTACTACTTTCATGGACTATGAAGAGCAGAGTCAGAACTAGAACAAGTACCTAAAATCAACGTTCTATACACAAGTAGTTGCCCGAAACTCTAATTCTACACCAAAAACAGCAGCCCCTACTCAAATTCTACATCAACTCCAAGGAGTTGCCAGAAACTCTAGCCGCAGGACACTCTCACAAGACTAGGAATAAGTAGCTGAACACAAGTTATATAGGGGCTCTCCGGTCATAGATTGACTTCGTACTCCGAAAATTAGCCAAATACCATCAGAAATCGGAACAAATAGATAAATCCAAGTTTTAGATAGAGATCATCCTTCAATAATACAAAACATACAACAGCCACAAACAATTCCTAAATCCAAACATAAGCCAACATGCCATAATGAATTCTAATTACTGCTGGTAAAAATGTGAATTCTGATCACTCTCTAAGGAAACCATATAACATACGAGCATTTGCTGGGATGAACTATCCCAGACCAGCTTCAATACCATCTGCTAAAGATTCACAACCAACACCAGCACCATTACCTACCTCTAACCCCCCCTGATCATTAGACAGTACTCAACAACAATTCAAAGGCTTTATTCTTCCATACTCTAGTAGATAAGAATGCTTAACAAGTACCAAGACATGAATCTCTCCAATCTAAAAATGAAAATCATAACTTATCCTATGGGAAATGCATCATCACAACAACTTAAAATTCAAAATTCTCATTGCACTTCTTCATGCTTAGACATGTTCAAATCTAGTAAAAGAAAAAAATACCAAATTCCATTGCAAAAATAAAAGGAAACACTAATCAAAGCTAGGTCTTTTGACATTAAAGGTTTACTCTTCTTCATGGGCAGACTCTCCGCCCTTCTTGTTGTGTTTCCTTGCATACCTCTGGTTCCTCAAGAACTTTGGATCCATCTATACATCAACAAGGAAAGCCACATTTTGAAAATATAAATCAAAATTTCAAATTTACTAAAAAAATCGATTGGAAGATAAAAAAAAAGGATACCCCTTTGGTAGAAGTGTGGCGATGTCTCTTGGGTTTCTTGATTCCATTCTTGTGAGCCTTGTAAGATTGGTTGTGGGCGGTGTGATTCTTTGACTTCGCCATTTCTGTCCAGCCAAATCCAAACACACCGAAAACAAGCAATGTTAATATGATTTGTTCAATAAATTATCGATTTCTTCGCAGAATATTGATCTAAGGTAGTAACAAAAACCTGATGCTAAGAAGAAGCTGCGGCTCTGGCTATGATTGTTTTGGTGGAGGAAAGTTGAAGAAGATGTTTGGCCCTTTTATTTGGAGAAAGTTTAAAACCCTAATTAACCAAGGGTAAACTATTAGACTAGTTACTTTCGTTTACTTTCGGTATACTTTTAATCATCGAATTTGAAAAACGACTAATAAGGTCACTATCGTTAAATATTGACGAAAAGATGATCTGATATAATAAAAAAATGATAAATTACTTAAATAATCCTTAAACTATTATTATACTTTTATTTTATATTTAATTTGATCTTAAAAATTTTAAAACTTTATATTTTTACTATCTTCTCCAAAAAACCTAACCTTTATCCAAACACTAAAATCTTCATCCAAATAACATTAAAACAAAATTTCATTCCTTTATGTCTGATAATTAAAACAAAATCTCATCCAAATAAAGTTTTAAAATTTTTAGTCACCGAGTTAAAATTGATGTTGTTGGTGCATCATAATCAACAATTTGTGGATCATGAAAGGGATCTTAATATGTATAGGAGTTGAAGTGCTTTGCCTACGGTCGAGGGATCACTAAGTTGCCGGTAGTCTTTTTTCTAATCTTGATTTTCGAGACATTAAGGGCATCATTGGCGTTAACAGTAATAATAGCAATAATGGAACATTTGAAGATGAGATTCGCTCGCATTCTGCATATCTTTCCTATTATTACTCTCATGAAAATATAAATCTGAGACTGCCCTGACCATTGTTATCAAAAGAGGATTGACGTGTTATACAAAGGTTTCAGGCTTGTGAGTCTTCCCTTGGAAGCATAAGGGACTGACTTGATAAAGGCTCAAACATTTTGGTTGGGTTGTATGGTTCTAGACTTGGTGCAAGGAAGAAGAGTTTTGTTGACATTCTTCAGGTGATGTAGCCTCAGTGTAGTTAATGAGTTTGTATCTTTTTTCTTTTAACCTCCTTGTAACATGATTTTTCTTAATGTTTATTGATTTGGATTGTTTTGTCCTCTTTTCTTTGTGATATTCTCGTCAATATGGATTTCCATGTAGGTCCTTTTCTTTGTTTATATTTTCTCTTGCATTTTGCTTGTGGTTGTAATGAAGCAAGATTTTTGTTCTGATTGTCAATTTGCTTTTTCTTTCCCTATCATATAATTCTTTTCTGTTAGACTTATCATTTGATTGTTATACTATTTAGTTAAGATATTTGTTTCAATTATCAGACATAAAGGAATAAGATTTTGTTTCAATGTTATTTCGATGAAGATTTTGGAGTTTGGATAAGGGTTAGGTTTTTTTTTGGAGAAGATGGTAAAAATATAAAGTTTTAAAATTTTTAGGGTCAAATTAAATATAAAATAATAATAGTTTAAAGACTATTTAAGTAATTTATCATTTTTTTATTATACCAGATCATCTTTTCGTCAATATTTAACAACATTTAACGTTGGAGTAACCAAAACTTTACACCCCGAAAACGATAGTGACCTTACTTGTCGTTTGTCAAAATCGGTGACTAAAAATGTACTGAGGGTAAACAAAAGTGATTAGCGCAGTAGTTTACCCTTATTTTTAAGGGGTGTGGTTGTTAGGGTTGTAAAAAGCTGACCCGACTTGAAAACCCGACTGAAACCTGTTCGAGTCAGAATCTGGTTTGACTCGGAGATGTAATGACCCGAACCTGATCTGTATTCGACTGTTGTTGACCCGAACCCGAGTTGGACCTGTTATTGTAGTATCCGACCGAGAATGACCCGAACCCGATTTCAACCTGTTACTATAGATCCGAAACCAGACCTGCATCCGACTGAAACAAACCCGAACCCGAGTCTGACCTGGCAGATAACCGATATTACCCGACTGAATCGTCTCGAGACCTAATTTTACCCGACTGTTTTAAACCCGACCTGATAAATGATCTGACTTGTTTTGAACCCGACCTCTTATTGACCTGAACTAATATTAACAATACTTAATATTTATATGACATATAATTAAGTATATTTATAATTTGATGAATTTAAAATATTAGTAAATATAATTAGTCTTAAAAAATAGAATTAGACATATAATTAAGTATTACCCGACTGAATCGACACGAGACCTGATTTTACCCGACCTGTTTTGAACCCGACCTGATAAATGATCCGACTTGTTTTGAACCCGACCTGTTATTGACCTGAACTAATATTAACAAGACTTAATATTTATATGACATATAATTAAGTATATTTATAATTTAATGAATTTAAAATATTAGTAAATATAATTAGTCTTAAAAATAGAATTAGACATGAGAATTAATTTAAGGATTAATATTTAAATTTAGTATTACATATTTAATTAAATTAATTTATTTACTATTTTATTTAGTTTTAATGTATTTAATTTTAATTATAATTTTAAAACAATATTTCATTAAAAATTATAATTTTAAATTAATATTCTATTAAAAATTATAATTTTAAATTAATATTTAATTAAGTTAAATTAATTTATTGAACTTAGATTAATTAAACTAAATTAAAATATAAAAACATAAATTATAAACATAATTAAAAGAATTCTAAAATCAAATATAGATTTTTATTAAATTAATCTAAATTATGACTTAGTTA
The DNA here is from genome assembly GCA_035048815.1 of Abelmoschus esculentus. NCBI lineage: Eukaryota > Viridiplantae > Streptophyta > Magnoliopsida > Malvales > Malvaceae > Abelmoschus > Abelmoschus esculentus. The sequence continues at coordinate 8,394,191 of JAUCBN010000055.1, forward strand.
AATTAAAGTAAAATAATTGATAAAAAAAGAAAAAGACAATTGATAAAGAAAAGTAAAAAGATTAAATTTTGGAGGGAAATAAGTCACTCATTTTTTTTAAGTTTGAGATTAATTTACTTTTAGTGTAAAAATTTTGGAGGAATATAAAAAAGAGGGGAAAATTTTAGAGGGAAAAATTAGAAATAAATTTTGATTATTATAAAAAAGAGAAAAAAACAAAATTTTGGAGGGAATTAATATATATAGTAAATTTTGGAGGACTATTATTATTATTACAATATATAATCAAATAATAAAAATTGATTAAATATAATCAATTAAAAATATAGAAAAGGGAAATTGTATTTAGATATTCATTTGATACTACTCTAGCTCAGGTAAAAAATTTCGCATATTTTTATATAGGTCGCTCCTAAAAATTTAATCTCACGTCGCTCTACACCTTATTTTACAATTATTTCAATTTGATTATGATCACTTGAAAATTAAGTTTTAAATTTTATTTTTTATTCGATTTGATCCTCATTTATTAAAATCAAATTATATATTTTAAAATTATTTTAATTTGATCATAGAAAATTAGTTTAGTGATTGAAGAATTGGTCTTAGAGAATTAATTTAGTGATTTGGGCTTAGAGGATTTGTGTTGAGCTTAAAGAATTAATAATATACATACATTAATTAAATACATATACATATATTAATTTATAAACAAATTAAATACATATATTAATACACATTTAAATATATATATAATATTATATATATTATAAGAATATTATATATTACATATAATACATTAATACATAAATTATAATATATATAACTATATTATATATATATTAATATATACATCTAGTATATATGCATATATATATATATTAATGTATACAAATATATGCGTACTTATATATAAGTATACATACAATATATTATATACATATACATACATACAGAAATATATTATATTATATATATATAATATTATACATTTCATATTTTCATATATATTATCATACCATATATAGTATAAATTTTATATTTACATTTTTGAAATGTATTAAACTATATTATTGTAATGTATTAAAGTACATTAAAATTAAAATTTTCACCTAATTTAACTATTATTAATTTATAATTTTTGTAATTTAGTCTTTACAATTTTATTTTTATTTTATTTTAAATTTATTACTATTTATTTTTCTAATTTAGTTTAGTGTTTTTAATAAGATTATATTTTATTTTATTAATGTTTATCATTTTTAATTTAAAACTTTATTCTTTATAGTCCAATGTTTATTCTTTAATTTTGTAATTTATCCCAATTTTAAGATATGAATCATTTGATGATATTTTTGTTTAGTCTAGTGCGTAATATTTATTTTTAATGGGATTCATGCTAATTAAAGACGTTAGATATTAAATAATTAATTCGAAATGAATGATCAACCATTCAACCCAAAGTCTATCGGTTATTTACTTAATTACTTATTTGTACCAAACTCAAACTTAATAGTTTTAATTAATATGAATTTAAAACCATAATTTATTTCAACCTGAAATAAAACCGACTTGAAATGAACCCGACCTGAAATCTACCCGACTTGAAATGAACCTATCAATTATCTTATTTGGACCCGAACCGTTTGAACCCGACCTGAAATGGACCCGCACCCGACCCGAATCGAGTCAAAACATCAAATCAACCTAAAACGACATGTATCTGATTTTACCCGACCTGACAGTACCCGACCTAAAACCCATCCGAGTAACTGTTTTTACATCCCTGGCGATTGTCTTATACCCCTTAGGTTTGTCTCGGTTTATTAGAACAATTTTAATGATTAATCTATTAGGTGCTTCATTTTATAGTACACCTCAAAATTAAAAAAAATAAACTACATAAATGGTCATCGAACTTTTATGTTAGATTTATTTTGGTCACCAAATTTTTAAAATATTTAATAAAGTCACATAACTTTTAATTTGCATTCGATAAGGTCATCTTATTTTTAATTCTCATTTGATACTGTCTCTACAAGTTTAATTTTTCTTAATAAAATGGGTAAACTACAACATTCATCACTCAACTTTTTTCTTTCTTATTTTGACCACTAAAGTTTAAAATTTTTTAATTTAATAACTTAACTTTTTAATTATTCATATTTTAGTTACTTTCAAATAACATGGTTATACAAATTAAAAAAATTGATTATTACTTAAAAATTCGGGAAATATATATTTTTTATTTTTTTATATTAAATTTACCGTATTATCATATTTTATATTTTAATAAGTAAAGTAAAAGATTACTACTCGAACAAAAATATTTTAATTATCTAATTTAGTTGGTACAACATAAGAATGAGAGTGAAATAATCTAAAATTAACAATTAACCAAAATAAATTATCTAATTCAGTTACGGTTCACAATTTTAAGCAAAATTGATTAAATGATCTTATCTATAATATATAATTTTTATTTTGAAATATTATATAATATAAGATCGAGAATTAAATAAAAATTTGTACTAAAACTATTAGATTATAAGATATTGTAATACATAAAATCTAAAAATATTATATATAATAGACAAGATTATTTAATCAATTTTGCTTAAAATTGTGAACCATAACTGAATTAAAATAATTTATTTTAAAAATTTATACTAAAATCGGATTTGATTAATCTTTAAAAAATTATTTTGGTTAATTATTAATTTCATATAATTTAATTCTCAGTCTTATATTATACCAATTAAATCAGATAATTAAAATATTTTTATTCGAGTAATAATTTTTTACTTTTCTTATTAAAATATGAAATATGGTAATAATGGTAAATTTAGTATGAAAAATAAAAAAAATTATTTCCGAATCAACATAGATAAGATAATTTAATCAATTTTGATATAAATTGTGAACCATAACCGAATCAAAATAATTTACTTTAAAAACTTGTACCAAAATCGAGTTTAGTTAATCTTTAAAAAATTATTTTGATTGATTGTTAATTTTAGATTTTTTAATTCTCGATCTTATATTATACCGATTAAATCAGATAATTGAAATATTTTTATTCGACTAATAACTTTTTTTTTATTTTGCTTATTAAAATATGGAATATAGTAATATGGTAAATTTAATATAAAAATAAAAAATATTTCCTGAATTTTTTAAAGTAATAATCGATTTTTTCAATTTGTATAAGCACATCGTTTGAGAGTAATCAAAATATGAATAATTCAAAGTTAAGTTATTAAATTAAAAAGGTTAAACTTTAGTGGTCAAAATAGGAGTGAGAAGAAAGTTGAGTGATGAATGTTGTAGTTTACCCATTTTTATTAAAGAAAATTAAACTTTAACATAAATTTTTTACGGTATATAGCGGCGGGGACCATATTGAATGCGAACTAAAAGTTGAATGACCTTATCGAATGCGAAGTAAAAGATGAGTGACCTTATCGAATATTTTAAAAGTTCAGTAACCAAAATGAATCTAACTGAAAAGTTTAATGACTATTTATGTAGTTTACCCGAAAAAGAATATGCATTTCGTAAGAGGAGAGATATCAGGCTTACCAGATTAGAAACAACACTCAAAGACTTTAGATGAATTAGATACAAGATTTTATATCAGGTGAATTTAAATGAATTTTAATAAAAAAGTTATATATAAATTTTAAACTTTTAAATGTTTAGACGAATTTTAATAAAAAAATATTTGTAAATAAATTCGTTCCTCCTATAAGTCTGTCTATTAACACAACGCTCTAATATTCATAAAAAATCTTGATTATGACAATATTTTCTTTATTTAGAAGATAAAATCTCGTTCTTTGAAGATCAATAAAGATTAATAAAAATAAATTATTTATTTTATGAGATTCGTATTTTTTACGAGATTTTTTAGTTATTAGAGATTTGTTTTTTGTAGATCGTAAGAAAATTTTAAGAGACAACTGAGTATGAGGTTTTTTTTAGGTTTTGCGTTTGTTGTTTTCATATGATGTATGTATTGTCATTTAAAATATCTTTATAGGTATTATCAGTTTTTTTTCATATGATACATAGGTTTTTTATGAAATACGCCACTTGTATGATTTTTCATCGATAAAATCATATTATTTCATAAAAAAAAGATAAAATGTCTATTTCATATATTTTTTAAAATATAAAAAGATCGATGATATAAACCATTAAATTCACAACTATAAAATTTACGAAAACATTTAATAAGTATATTTAAAATATAAATTCGTTGAATTTATCAAGTCTATTTCATAAGAATTATCTGATACTTTATATATATATATATATTCATCAAGAACATTGAGCAACTTATTTTATAAATTCGACGAATTCATCGATTCGTCTCGATAGGACCACTCAAGGTTGGGTTATAAACCCCAATAGAATCATAAACTTAAATTCCATAGACAGTCATGATAAAAGGTAGGAAAATAATTTTTTTAGTAACTTTTGTGGGAAAAATGGTATGGTACATGGATATTTGAGCTTAAATCTGAGTAGGTTCCTTAGTTAAATTAATTGGGACTAAGTGTACTATTACTCTATAACAAGAGTAGATTAAATTTGTATATTTACATGCTTAAAATGTTCAATGGGTGAATGAGAAATTGTTGCTTAATGTAAAACCCATGATGTTGGAAAAATAAGATGAAAAATAGAATATCTCACGTTTGTTGGGAACATAGATTTGAAAAGCTTTATATAAAAAAGCTCTTCATGGTATTATTGGAAATAAGTTGAAGACTTGGATTAGACATCTTAAGTGTGCCTAGACTATTGCTAAAGACTTTAGGCTAGCATTAGTTGACTTTTTTAAAAGACAAAGATGGGCTTTGGCCTTGGGGCCTTTGGACTTCTAAAATGAATTCTTTCTTGGGTAAACTACACAGATAATCACCATATTATGAGGTTAGTATCGATCTGACCACAATACTTTAAAAAGAATCAAATACACCGGTAAACTATGACTGATGACGTGACAGATTTAAATATAAAATGGAATAATTTCACATTTAGCCCTTGTTATTCATACATTTTTATAATTTAGTCATAATTTGTTTAATTAAGTGGTGACACACCACCTTATTGGAGGGTTAGATTTATATATATATTAGATATATTAAATTTATTTTCATCCTCCAATCAGTGTCACCACCTGATTAAAGGCAAAATTAACTAATATTGCTACTGGGAAGAGTTGAACTTATGACACTTAAAACCATGCCCAATAACCCAACCACTACACCAAGATGATTTTAGTGATATAAAACCCTTCAAAATATATATATTACATACAAGTTTCTATATTTATTCCCACAAAATCATAAATTTAATTTTTAATTTAATTAAAATATTAATTAAATTATTTTATATATAATAAATTAAAATATTTAAATTATAATAAAATTTTATTTAACAAACCCTAAAACCCAAACCCTAAAATCATTTAAAATTTTATTTAAAATATTGAATCCCAAATCCAAACCCTAAATACTAAACCTAAATCCTAAACCCTAAACCTTAAAATTATATTTAGGGTTTAGTGTTTGGGTACCCTAAATTCTAAACCCAAACATTAAACCCTAAACCTTAAAATTATATTTAGGATTTAGTGTTTGGATTTATACTTTAGGATTTAGAGTTTAATATTCTAAATAAATCTTTAAATATAATTTAAAATTTTAACAAGCCCTAAAACCTAAACCCTAAAGTAATTTTAAATTATATTTAAATAAAATTAGGAGTTAGGATTTAGTATTTTAAATGACTTTAAGGTTTTTTAAATAAATATTTTATTATAATTTAAATATTTTAATTTATTATATATAAAATAATTTAATTAATATTTTAATTAAATTAAAAATTAAATTTTGTTGTGAATAAAGTAAAGAACAAGAATAAAATAGGAGGATAAAGATGAGAGACAAAAGGGAGAAAGATTTTATTATATTCTCAAAGTAGGATTGTGTACAATGCTATGCCAAAAGTCTATATTTATAGGCATAAGATGGAAACCCTAATTCCAATGGGTATTAAACCCTAATAATAAAGCCCATTAAAGTTTAACTTAATATATGGATATCCACCATAAATAAAGATATTTATAACACTCCCCCTTGGATATCCATGAAGATAATGTGCCTCGTTAAAACCTTACTAAGATAAAAACCCTGTAGGAAAAAAAATTCTTAGTGAAGGAAAAAGAGTACACACATCTTTGATACGCATAACATGTTGCCTCATTAAAAACCTTACCAGGAAAACCTATTGGGACAAAACCTCGGTTAAGGGAAAAAGAGTGCAACGCGTATTACTCTCCCTCATGAAAATATCACATAAGATCTTTGAATCTTCATAATTCAATATTGAATACAATCTTCAATTGTTGAAGTAGATCATACACTAGTGGATAAATCTTTCAAATCATTGCTTGAAATGATTCATTGAATACTATTCATTTGAAAATCATGAGGAACGAAACTTGAAGAAATATGTTTCGTTTTATCATATTTGATATATCTACCTTGAGATATAAATTTTGTATTATCTCTATACAAGATAGCTTGCATCTTATCTTGTGAAAAATATTCACATATCTTCAAGATATGTTTAGCCAAACACATATTTCAGCTTTACCTCTTGCATAACAATTATTTAAAGGTAATGATCTCGTAGCACTTAAATAATATTTCTGGACCAGCTAAGATACGATGCTTCCAGATCAAATAATGTGTATATTGTGCTTTAGACCAAAAATATCATTACCCTTTTCGTGAGGCGAAAAAAATCTTTGTTTAAAGTAAGAGACTTGGCAACAACCCTAAGGGTGATCAATAGATATGCATTATGCAAGTAAAGTCTCTTTTAATATTTTTCTATATGTCGATAGATGCACAAGGATTTGAGGAGATCTCTTCACGAGTCTCAACGATATTTAAATCATCGACATACACAACAATAAAAATTCAGAGCTAAACCTCTTAATAAAAATGCTCGGGGAAATAATTCATATAGCATTATACTAATAAGTATTCAATGAGGCGATCATATCAAATACGCCTAAATTGTTTCAAGCCATAAAAAGATATATTCAATATGATTGAATAATGTTCTCAAGAACTTGAATGAACTGGTTATGGCAATCTAAATCTTTCCGGAAGTTTCATATAAATATTATTGTCGAGAGGCCCATTCAAATATGATGTAACAACATCCATTAGGCAGAAACCGAGTAATTTTATTTATTGCCAGATTGATCAAAATCTAAAAGTAGTTGCATCCACCATCGAGGAATATATTTTCCTCAGAATCAATTTCATGTCTTTGTGAGAATCCTTGTGCAACCAAATGAGCTTATGTCTCATGATTTCCCCTTTTGATTTCTCTTTCTCACAAAGGCTCGTTTATATCCACGAGCTTTACACATTTCAATGTACAGGCTATAGACCCAAATACTTCTCTTTTCAAAAGAGATTTTAGTTTCGCCTTAATTGCCTCTTTCATGTTGGCCAATCATTTCTTTGTTTACATTGCTCAATTGACAATGATTCATGATCCACATCATCAAATAAAATCTCTAGTGCTATATTGCATGCAAATATATTAACGACGTCGATTTAATTTCAGTTCCACTTATTACCAGACATGACATAATCTATTGAGATCTCTTTATTATCAGGTACCTGAGTCATGTCAATGTCTCTGTTGGAGACCATTTAATCTCTTCTAGAGATTTTCATAATCATTGATTTCTCGATCAGACCATCATAAAATATAGCTCCTTTTCTTTTTCGAGGATCTCTTATCTTTGGAACTTACTTGTCTACTACGCTTTAAGCGTAAGTTAGACCCATTAGCGACTAGAGTTTGTCCTTCCATGACATCAAATTTAATCGGAGCATTCATAGCTGGTATACGTGACTTAGTCACTCTTTTATGGTCAGTAAAATATCTGGCAATTGATTTGCTAAATGAATTATGCTTTGAACTTATAGTTCACATTGTGTAGTGCGTGGATCAAAATAAGAAAAATGATAATTCATTCTAACTTATTTCTTTCCCCAGCTATTTATTTTCTCCCCCTAATGTTGGGTAAACTGACTCATTAAAATGATAGTCAGTAAATCGGGTTGTAAATAAATCCCCTATCAGAAGCTCTTATATATATTCCCAACAAAACTCATCTTTGTGCGTTATGGTGGAGCAATTAAAACATATATCGCACACACAAAAAAAATCTATGATGAGAAATATTTGGTTTGATGCGAATTTGTGATACTACATGTAAAATTACATGTCATCAACATTATCAAGACTGATTGTCTTTAGAAAATAATCTGGAAAATGTGCTCATAATTTTATCAATTGAGCAAGTAGCCTCGCAAACACCAAGTTGTGGGTTAATAACAAGAATACACATAACCATCTAGTCGATGCATCGATAAAAATCATAAAATATCTAGATGGTTTTTAAGAAAGGTGTATGGGCCCATATATATCACCTTGTATCCGTTCCAGAAAATTAATAGCACTCTATCTTAGATGTTAATGATTGAATAATCAAATTGCTTTCATAGCAAGTACCACGTGAAATATTACCATGAAAAAATCTTAGTTCTTCAATGAATGACCACATGAAAGTGTCATCAAATTTTTCGCATCATAATTGAACCGGGATGGTCTAACCGGTCATGCCAAATAAAATTATCAGTAAACATCTGGTTTACAATAGCATGAGCTTCAATTTGTACTAATTCTTATGTAGTACAATATGGATGACAGTGCATGTAATTTTGCCAAGATTTCATTATTGCCTTGAGTTATACTCGTAATATTGAGATAGTCAGCACCCCCTTGACTAATATTCTCAATATATTTCTGCAAATATCTTTAAAATTCAATAAGTCTCTTTTGCGACTTTGACGAACATAATGCACTGTAAATATGAGATAAAGTCTCATTTGACAATAACATATTTGCTCAGTCGGAGCTTTCTGTGATATTAGTACTTCCGGATATAGTACTCATATTATTCTCTTGCATTTAAAATGGGAAAATATGCATAATTATGCACCTTTTAATATGTGCTTTATTTCATTCACTTCGGGGAATGAAAAATATGTGCTTTGTACCATTCACTTCGGGGAATGGAAAATATTAAATATAGCACATTATATCAACTCGGTTATTTATCAAAGATAAGCTCTCAAAAGCTCTTCCGAAGCATTGATATTTCAGTACTTTGAGATATAGTACTCACATTTTCCCTTGTATTTAAATGGGAAAATATTTCTCATGCTTAAGTATAGCATGAGTACTTGCACTGTCTGCTTGGCATAAATAGCCACAATTCATTGTAGATTTCATTCCGGAAGTGATAATATTCTTCAAAGAATAAATTAACATAGAATGTAAATAAATAATATATATAAAATAAATTAACGATAAATTAACATAAAACCTAAATAAATAATATGTAAAATAAATTAACATAAATATATAATAAATAAAACAAAATAAATAAAGATCAATTATTTCTTTTAGATGTTATAAGGGAAATAAAATAAATGACGAATTATTCTCTTGAAGGACTATGAGAAAAAATTATCAATATCCAATTGAGTTGGATCAATAACGCCATTATTTTCGCCACAAAGAAAATCTGATTATATTTTCTTTAATTTATCATTCATGATTATGAATAAAGTCCATAATACTTCAGCGTTTAACAAATACGAGATCAATGATTTATACCATCACATTGATAACATAAAAATTTTGATATGATCTCTATCATTCTTGTCATCTTTATAAATCCACTTCTGGTGGATATAAGTATTCTCAAAAGAATCATCTTATCCATGTTTATTTTATGACTTCAATCGCAACCACAATTACTAATGTGACTTTTATTCATTCCGCTATATAATGTCACATTCGCTTCAGTGAATGGAGCGGAGCCTGTTGGGCGATATTCATGATTTTTCATGAGCAACTCATTATTTTGCTTAGCCACAAGAATGCAAGAAATTAACTCAGAATATTTCTTAAAACCTTTTTCACAATATTGTGTCTGAAGGACAACATTGTTGGCATGAAAAGTGGAGTATGTTTTTTTTTTCTAACATATCCTCATCAATGATACTCTGGCACATAATTGAGTTTTATTCACTAACCATATAGTGAATTATCACGTTTGCATTCACTTCAAGGAATGAAACAAATTCAATAATCGCATGGAATAAACATCATGCTTGCATTCACTTCAGGGAATGACATAAATCAAATAATCGCATGGAATAATCATCATGCTTGCATTCACTTTAAGGAATGTCATAAATCCAATAATCACATGGAATATCATCATGCTTGCATTCACTTAAGGAATGTCATAAATCCAATAATCGCATGGAATAATCATCATGCATGCATTCACTTCAGGGAATGCCTCCCATAAAAATTCTTTGATCAAGATAATTTTCGTAACTTGAACTTGGGAAAAGTCTATAGTCGAGTTTTTCGACACAAAAAAATATTGCTTCCAAGCAAATATAGACTTTATAATATTCATACTATTAAATAGTAATTGATCAACCAATATATATACAATCTATATAAAGAATAAAAATTTAATCCTCATACGCGGCGTTGTTAAACCAGTCCTCAAGGTCCTTTAAAAAGAACCTCCTTTGAGACCAGTAGCCTCGCAGAACGGGATGTCCAGCCAATATACTCGGAATAAATCAACATAACAAAAATATATTAATTTATCAAAGGTTTAATTTTTTTTTGATATCATGTAATACTTAGAAAATGATTAAAACATACACTTTCATCATCATAATAATAAAATAAACAAATATTGATTATAAATAAAGATAAAAAAATCTCAAATTAAATAAATAAAACATACCGGACTTTTCACTAATTTGAATATATGGAAAGTTTAATCACCAATATTTTGTTAAAATCCTTTTTGGGAATTGTCGACAAGCACCACAGGAATTGAGTCGTTTTATCGCTACACAAACACCAAACAACCAAAGATTTTTAATAAATTAAAAATCAAATCAAAGATCAAGAGAGAAAAATAATCGGTAATTAAAATATAATTGAGGGAGAAAAACTTATCTTTGATTTATGCTAGTAACAAATTCTTGTCAATAACTCCTTTAAGATTCGAACGACAAATACCTCCATTGGTTAGAGTCTCGTGCTGATAACGTGTTGTGAATAAAGTAAAGAACAAGAATAAAATAGGAGAATAAAGATAAGAGACAAAAGGGAGAGAGATTTTATTATATTCTCAAAGTAGGGTTAAGTACAATGTTATGCCAAAAGTCTATATTTATAGGCATAAGATGAAAACCCTAATTCCAATGGGTATTAAACCCTAATAATAAAGCTCATTAAAGTTTAACTTAATATATGGATATCCACCATAAATAAAGATATTTATAACAAATTTATGATTTTGTGAAAATACATATAGAAACTTGTATGCAATATATATATTTTGAAGGGTTTTATATCACTAAAATTACCTTGGTTCATTGGTTGCGTTATTGGCATGGTTCTACGTGTCATGGGTTCAATTGTTCCTAGTTGCAAAAAATGTTGGTTAATTTTGCTTTCTTCCTTTAATCAGGTGGTTACCACCTGATTGGAGGATGAAAATAAATTTAATAAATCTAATATAATATTATATAAATTCAACCCTCCAATAAGGCGGTGATACGTGTCACCACCTAATTAAATAATTATATTATTTTATTATGACTAAATTATAAAAATGTATGAATAATAGGGACTAAATGTGTAATTATTCCATTTTATATTTAACTGCCACGTCATCATTCCGTTACTCCCTTAACGGCAGATGACTATTTTAATACCAAATTAATAGTTTACCGGTGTATTTGATTCTTTTTAAAGCATTGTGGCCAGATCGATACTAACCCCATAGTATGGTGACTATCCGTGTAGTTTACCCTTCTTTTTTCTACTTTTCTGTTTTAATTTTTTTTCCAGCAGATACTAAAGAATTAAACCACCTTTTATGGAGTTGCAGACCCTTCAGCTGGTTGTAACCTCCAATTTATTTGGATTAATTCTGTGAATAAATACCATTTTGAATTCTGGGAGTTGTAACTCTTCAAGAATTGTTTATTACAGATTAATTCTGTAATTAAACATGTCCCCTGTCTAAACACTATAAAAGGAGACCCCTTGTTCCTATCTCAACACACTGAAAACCATAAATATCCTCTAGCCAAATTCTTGATAGTGTTATGCTTCTGTGAAGTTCGTCGTTGCAGTAAAGTTGCGTTGCTCTCTTTGCTGCATTCCACCGTTGTATCCTAGGAGACAGACGTTCCATAGAAACTCCAGCTCCGGGAGGGGACGAATCTATTTTAAGGACACTATGATAGCACATGCCTCGATCAAAGTTTTTTAGAATCTTTTACTGGTTTTTTCTTTGATTTCTGTAATCTTTACATTTCATTTTATATGTTTTATTTCATTCTTCGCAAAAATTGTTTTTAAACAATTTAATAATTACTTCGTTTATTTGAATAACAACTTCCAATTGTATGAAAACAAATAGCTTAATATACTTTTTCCCTTAAATTATATTTATTTTTTAATTTATCCTCTATATTTTTGCCCTGTTATGTCTCATAAATTTTATGAAATTAATCAAAATTACTCCTATTTAGAGGGTAACTTAAAAAAGCTGGTATAGTTTAAGAGGCAATTTGGTAACGGTATAAAGTGTTGGGGTAAAACAGGTAAAAAATAATTTAGGGGTAAATTGTAAAAATAGGTAAAGTTTAGGGGAAATTCTAATGTGACCGAATCCTAACAAGTTTATTGGAAATCACATTTTAAGAGTCGCAACTTATGACAATTCATCTTTTTTCACACATTATAAAAGAAACATTAAACAAAACCCAGACGAAGCCTATCTAGGGGGGCATGCCAATTTCAAAGGAATAGGTGGCATCGAGAACTGTCCGGTCGAAACGCGATCGAAAGCAAACTTATTAGCAGCCTCGGTGTAGTGAACACCGTCCCAATTAACTCGAACCAACGGGTCGTTACATGATCCAACCGTAATGTCTGAGCCATTAACAGTGATTGTCTGTCCACATTGAACAGCCATGCTATAATTATACTTACCTCCAAGTCCACAACAAGCAACAAGAGGACTCTCAAATCCTACAAGCATTCCGAACAAAAAAAGTCGGTATGCATCGACTTTAAGCTTAAATGAAATCGTAGTGTTTCGGTATTCGTTACCGTTCTTGGCAGGCTGAGTGTATAAGTTGTATAGAGCGGAGTAGATGTCGACATAAACGATAGTAGCCGGACGTAAGTCGGTCCGTATTTGATCAAGTGCTGTCTTTAACTTGGTGTTGAAATGTTGAGCTAATTCATTGTATTCCTTTGCACAGCCTGCCGAGTCTGTTTCAGCTGCTGGGAAAATGGTTAGAATTACTGGATAGCATCCGATTGGCCTTGTGTTGTAAATCCAAAATGACCTGGCTCCTAAATTGTATAGATCCTTCAATGCATGTACGGAGTTTAGTTGAACCCTTCTCGTTATATCTATAAGATGATTCAAGGTATTAATGTTGGTATAAATATACGGATAAACGACCAATCACAAAATAAAATGACACACACGAAAAATTATGTTTTTCGTCCACTAATAAAATCCTAAAATTCATTATAGGGTTACAACGAAAACTTACAAATCTACTCTAATTAAATTTATTCTAATCGAATACTAATATAGAAATTATAGTTAAGGAGAAAGTTAGAATAGAATCTTGAGTAGACAAATTACATAAAGACCTACAAAGTTTTTAAACTAAAATTCGAAAGGTCAATAATTAATTCGACTAATATTCAAGTTTTTAATGAGTTTACCTTGATATTTTTTTGGAATTGCTTAACTATATCTGGTATGGTGTCTATAACTTGCGGCATTGTCATGTTAAGATATATAGCATTCATGATGTCATTTTGTCCAATGTCAAAAGTGTATAATGCCTTGACAAAATCTTCCTCCCGGGGCATCAGTTCTGCATAGACTCCACCTATAAAGCGAATAACTTACACAAATTAAGGATGAAAAATAAGTGTTTATAAAGTCAAAAAAATCTCATAAATTGAATTAAATAGTTAATTTAGTCTATATTCTGTTTGTTTAAAAGTAATTTAATTTTTGATATTTTATTTTGGGTTAAAATAATTTTTATGGGTGAAATTGTTAGTCAACTATAGGTAAATAACTTGAATGAAGTGCTAAATTTGCATGATAATCAGAGCTAGAACTACATAAGAGTAGGGAATTGTCTCTCTCCACCCCAATTTTTTTCATCTTTGCATCTCTCTATATATTTTAAAAATTGATTTATTTATGAATTTGTTTTACTTTTAAATATTTATATTTTTCCCCGACCTTAATTCTGGTTCCGTCCTGATAATAGTGTATGTCGACATGACAATGTTATATAAGTAAAGATGTTGATTTTAAAGAATGTAATAACGATCAATTTTTTTTTATAAAATTATAAAAATATATATATATATATATATATATAATTATTATTTCTGTTGATGTATTATTCTACTAATTCATTTTAAATTGGTTAATATTAATTGACTAATAATTTTAATCCACATAAAAACTGCTTTCATTCAAAATAAAACATTAATAGTTAAATTACTTAAAAATAATATGAATCAAAATAATTAATCAATTAAATATTAAGAGTATTTTGTAACGTTATATATTTTATAAATTTGATAAAGATCTAAAGTATTTTTTTAAAGTAAATTATATAAATCTGATTGTTTTATAGCACCTGAAGATAATCTTATAACGAATGTTTTCTCTAGTACACATTTTAAATAGTTTTAATATTTGAACTATTTTTCCTAATGTTTTTATATATACTATAATTATTGTAATATTTTTATAAGTTTTATATTTTTTTTGAAAAAGACATTTGAATTTAATTTACTTTTACTGAGTTTTTTTACCATTAAACCTTAAATCTTATTATGTTCAATTGTAGTGATGCATCTAATATGTACATGAAAAATGACGAGTACAATTTTTCTATTTTTATGTCTTTTATTAAAAAAAAATAATATTTAATTTTTAAATTTTAATCTTAATTTTCATATCTAAATCCTAAACCCTATATTCTAACACTAATTTCCTAAACCCTAATCATAACTATAACTTTAAATTTTAAACCCTAAACTCTAAACCTATTATTTTAAAATGAAAACACTAATGGAGGTACAATAAAAATACATACGATTTTCACATAAATGACATACCTTGTCTTCTAATACTTTGTGATCTGTTTTTGAATTGTGCAAATTGTAAACACTGTATTCCTAGGTTGAATGGACTGGTCCGACCTTTGGGGATGATGTCTGTCGGAAATGTGATGGTAGAACCCGCCGTCGCAAAATTCGCCCCATGGCTAAAATTCATGCCCAGGGAATTCAAGTATGAGCTTAGGAATGGAACCTGCAAACTCTCAGCTGCACAGAAACATAGAGTCATTGTCCACAAAGTTGAAGCGAACTAAATTATATGTAGATATGTGTAAATATGGAGAGACTACTAAATTGATCTAACAGAAAATTGATTTTAATTAAGATGAATTACAAATGTTTTGAAAACATTATTTCAAAATTTATTAATTTGATTATAAACTTACTATTAAAATTAGATTAAAATGGTTGATTGAATAAATACGTTTGATTGGTTGGCGAAGCTATTCATCTTTGTTTTTTTGTTTTTTTAGGTTATGGATTCTAAACTCGTTAGGAATACTCTCTTTCTTCCTCTTAGAGTTTTTCTTTCTATATCCTTTTAAATAGGATTAGGATTACATTCAAGGATCGTAAAAATATTAAAATGGTCAATTGAATAAAAAAACGAATGGTTGTTTTAGTTGGGTAGAAATCGTCTACCTTTTTCCTATGTTTCTATTGTACTTCCGGTTGAAATTTATTAAAAAATTGAATTTTAAACCCTAACTCTAATTTCCTATATCATAAACCCTAAACCCTACACCCTCTCCTAATTCCCTAAACCCTAATCACAACCCCTAACCTTGAACCCTAAACCCTCTAATTTAAAACGGAGACACGAATGAAGGTATAAGAAAGAGGTAGACGATTTACACCCGTTTTAGTCTATATATATGTCCCACTTGATAATCTTCTAAGGTTATGATCTACCTTTTTTTTTAAAATGATTTTTATTAGTAGTATTTTTCAAAAATTGAAATTTTTAATAATTTAAAATTAACACATTTTTTTAAACGATATACCTGGTTTCTATTATTAAAAGATAAAGAGAAACCAAAAGTCTTAAAAAAGAATGATAAAGAAAAACAAAATTAACACATTTTATATGGCATAATACAATTATTCAATAGATGTTTTAATTTAGCAGACTCGTTTGGTCTGATAACGTTATAAAAAGAATGATGAAATTTTAAAATATAATTATTTTAAATTAAGATTAAATTATTAAATTATATAAGTTTTAAAGACTAAAATCATCACCATACCAAGTCCACAATAGAAGAATGTTTAGTTTTAACGATTAATAATCTATTTGTAACAATATTTAAATTAAGTGTGACTTGTTCATAATTTTTAGAAAGAAGTAATATGTTTGGTAACAAACATATAATTGAGTGACATTAGCTTTATTTTACCAAAAAGCAAAAACATTTTTCATGACACCTAATGTAAATCACTTAAAATTAGTTGAGATAGTATATAAAAAAAAAATCGATTTTAGTTATTTATTTTTATAAAAAAATAATCGTAACTAATAAGAGTCGAAAATTAAACCCTATTGAAACAATTATTTTCTTAATAAACCAATGGTTTAACCAATTTCAATTTGGGTTAAGTGAAAAATCAACTTCTAAAGTTTACCCTCTATTTAATTTTAGCCCTTAAACTATATATTTTATTTATTTTTATCCCTTAAACTATTTTTTTATCAAAATAAAGACAAACTATTATTTATGGTCACTTAAGTCAGTTAGTTATCTAAGTTAAAAAAAATTATCTCGGACGATAAGAAGTTACCACGTCACAAAACTTTTTAATCAATAGATAATTTAGGGACTAAAAGAAAAAATGACATAGTTTAGATACTTATTTTGACCAAAAGGCATCTGAAGGACTTAAAAGTAACCAAATATAATAATTTGGGTACTTGTTTTTATCAAAGAAATAAATTTAAGGGTTAATTTTTCATTTAATCCTTTTACTTTTGATATGTTTTTTAAACATTGATTGTAAAAAACAATCTGAATTAACCACTTTAAAATTGGAAAAAAGAAAGAAGATAAAACATTAAGAGGTTAATGGATTCAGAACCTGTGAAATCGATGATGAGTCGTCCGTCACACATTCTTCCTGCCGGTTTACCAAAAAAGGTATTCCCATTAGGTGGCTTAAACTGAACGAAGGCGGCAGCGAGGCCGCCAGTATCGGAATTAGATGCGCCGAAGTTATATATGGCCGGAAAATCACAATTCCTGGAAGGAAAAGCCCTAGTTGAAGCTGTAGAAACATGTACAAGAGTCATGAGAAAACAGATTACAATCTTTGAATGATCCATGTAGTGGCGTGGGAAAAAGCAGCAGCAGATATCTTCAGAAGAAATACAGTTTTTCTGCAAGTGTAGAAATGGAGATTTTCATGCAAAATATATCCCCTAAAGTCTGGGTTTTTTCAACTGTTATGGGTTAAAAATAGTAATTCACTATTTTACATGTTTTAGTGATTATATTATTTTCACACTGTCAAGTTTCGATAAAATTAAGAAAACAATAGGAAGGCACGAGGGGAGGGACCATTGGCTGTGGTTTGGCTAATTGGCAGTATTTGATAGTGAAATCGGCGAGTAAAATTTGATTTTATTTAAAAAATAAATTATTTTAATTTTATTAAAAGTAAAAAAAATGATATGATTTTTATCTTAATAATTCGAATAAATTAAAATTTTTAATAATTAATGGATTGATTTTTAAGTTTAAGTCAAATCTCTCGATTTTGTAATAATATATGTATATCACATGTAAAACACACACACACACACATATATATATTGTATATGAATATAGAAAGTCGTTTAAATTGGAATCAATAAGTACTATGACTAGAGTTAGGCATTTGATCGAGTCGAGTCAAAAATTTTTGAGTTATTCGAGTTGACACGTTCTATTTTATCATTCAAACTTTATTTGAATTTTTTTCGAGTCAAGTTTATAAAATTCGAGTCGAGTCGAGTTTCGAATTTTTGTAAAAATTTAATTATAAATATTTATAATATTATAGTTCAAAATGATAAAGACTTCTTCATATGTTTTTTGTATGTGTAAATAAGTTTTTTAATATAATTTAATAAATCAATTGTCATAAAAATTATATAATATATTTACAATGATATTTTTATAAGTAATATATTACTTAATTAAAGTACGACCTTATTAAAAATCGGATCGAAAGTGTCACTGAAAAATAATTCAAAAAAATCAATCTTGAAATAAAGGAAAAACAAATATAAAACATTTATAAAATCAAAGCAAATTGTCCATCATCAGAAATCATAATATAGATAAATTCTGATTTCAAACAATTAAAACTAGATTGCAAAATTTTCAAAATTCAAGGACAAAAATGTGCACTTACTAAAATTTAGGGACTTAACTGAAACTTTTGACCGTTAGTATTATATATATTTGGGTCTTTTTTTGGCTTATACATGAAGGATAATTATTATAACATAGATCAATATTTATCATTCAATGACTAAACAATAAAATTTTAAAACTTTAAGGATCTAATAGTAAATTTTTAAAATTTCTATGTCCAAAGGAATGATTATTTCATTAATAGGTTTTATTCTTAATCTCATGTTCATCTCAAAAAATGAATTAAAAAAAACTACGACTGAATCAGAGTATATCTTTTCATCCACAGATAGATGGTTAGTAAGAGAGAGTGATACAGATCTTGGAGGATATGTTACGGTGTTGTGTGCTAGATTTTCGAGGCAGTTGGGAAAATTTCTTGCCTTTAGCAGAGTTTGCTTATAATAACTGTTACCAGGTTAGCATCTGTATGGCACCTTATGAGGCTTTGTATGTTCGTAAGTGTCGTACTCCTATTTGTTGGATTGAGTTGTATGATTGAAAGACTCTAAGTACCGAGTTAATCCAGGAAACTGAGGAGACTGTCAGATTGATCCGAGATCGCCTGAAGGAAGCTTTTGATAGAAAAAAATCTTATGTTGATCAGAGGAGAAAAGATATCGAGTTTGAGGTTGGTGATCAGGTTTTCTTGAAAGTCTCTCCATGGAAGAAAGTTATGAGATTTGGGTGTAAGGGCAAGCTTAGCCCGAGATATATCGGACCATACCGTATCTTGAAAAAAGGTTGTCCTGATGCATATCAGCTTGAGTTACCTCCTCAGCTTAGTTGTATTCATGATGTATTTCATGTATCTATGTTGAGACAATACCATCCGGACCCGAGTCACATTATTCAGGTTCAGTATGTTGAGCTACGACCAGACTTATCCTATGAGGAGGAGCTTGTTCAGATCCTAGAATTTGAGGAGAGAGTTCTAAGAAGGAGACTTATCCCTATGGTTAAAGTTCAGTGGAGAAACCGTAGCCCTTTTGAGGCTACTTGGGAGATCGAGGAATCTATGAGGGAGCAATTCCCACATCTGTTCAGTTTAGGTAAATTTCGAGGACAAAATTTCTTTTTAGGGGGAGAGTTGTAATACCTATAAAAAATACAAAAAAAAGGATGAGAAATGTGGTTGCGGGGTTTTGAACCCACAACCACCTATTTGTGTGGCCATTTACTCAATCACTTGAGCTGGACAACTCTTAAGTTATAATCTCTCATTCCTTGCCTTTAACTTATCCATGTTTCGGATATTTAAACTCTTATCATATTAAAAACCCATATCAGACATTTCTAGAAACCTGATCTTTTTTTCTCCATATTCGAACAACAACTCTTCATCTCCCTAACACCCCCCGACCATCGATGATCTCCGTCACCGGCCGTTCGTGGGTGTCACTGCCAGCACCATCAGAACCGCCACAATCTCCTGATCAAAACCCTCATACCCGCTCGTCGAGCCGCCACTACAATCACCGAGAATCGAACCAAAAAAGGTTCGTCGGACCTAGGGTTTAACCCTTTCGAAAACCCTTCTGATCCAGCCTCTGACCGACGTTGTTCCAGCACGTCGTCGATCCTGTCTTGCTTGTCGTGACCAAACGGCCAAAACCCCTTCGGCATCGCCTCTGTTTGTCATCGGTAGAACCTTCATCGGAGAGTGGCAGATCCGGTTAGTTTTGTGGGTAAGTCACTCGATTTTGACTTGTTTTTGGAAATTTTTGGCTTGAAATTGTGGTTATGGGTTGAGATATGGAAAATTTTGAGTTTAAAGGCGTTTTCCAGCCGTTTTGGGCCGCGCGTGGCCTCCATGCGTCGCCGGGGCGATTACGGCCGCCCTGGACGGTGGCGTGGAGCCGGCCGGTCCAAACCAGCCTAAAACCAGTCCAAACCGGTCTTGAATCGGTCCAACCCAAGCCAAATCGAACCGGTTCAACCCGATTCAACCGAACCAGTCAACTAGACCCGACCCGTTGACCGACCTGTTGAGCGTTGACCAGTGATGCCAGCATGACGTTAGCGTTGATTGCTGACGTTAGCATAACGTCAGCGTTGACTTTGCTGACATCAACGTTGACTTTGACTAAAAAGTCAAAATTTTCAAAAACCTTTATTTTATGTTTTTTAACATCTTGAGTCCATCCGTGAAGTCCATTTCTCAAAATTCAAACCCGAAAGCCTCCAAATTGGACTTTAAAGTTTCGAGTCAAACTTTTCTTCTAAGTTAAGTTAAGTTCAGTGTTTAAATTAAGGTCTAATCTTGATATCTGATTAATTGTAGGATCCCATAGTCCTTCTGATATTGTATCAGCCCAGCTCCTCCCGTTTCGACTGATCCCGAGATCCGATTGTGACTCGTATGTATTTAAAACTCAATGAATAAACAATCCAATATTTGAACTCCAGTATTAATATAAAATTTTATCTTATATCTTTAGGTTCCAATACTGCTGCAGAGCGAGGCTCGAACGCCCAGTAAACCACCTGTCTGTTTCTACCCATTTTAAGGTGTGTTCCTTGTGTGCTATATGACTTTATATTACCGATTTCCATTTTAAACAAACCTAACATGTACGGATGATTGATTTTCCATGGATTTATATAGATATTATGTTTGAACCTTAAGCATGATCATATTTTGTTTTGACTATATGCCTTATATATCCTGTATGATTTTCCTGATTGATACATGCATGTTGTATTGATTAATTTTGATACTCCTGTCATTACTCTGTTATCACTGCATGACTGATATATTAGGATTAGGTTGATGTGAAGTGACTGAGGTTCAACCTTGATCCAGCTGGTAATTCTGCCTGTTTGCAGTTCCTAGCTTATGTTAGGGTAATTCTTCTTGTTATCGGTTCACGTGCTATAGCTGGGCTAATTCCGCCTGTTCCCTAAGTTAATTTCTTAGGCCGGAACCTTCGCCCATTGGGCTTAGATTAATGCCTATATCAGATACTATTTTGTAGAACTGTATCCAAGAGTTCGGTTGGAGGGTAGCATGCCATATGCACATACATGATCTATTTTCTGATATTATTGATTATATAACTATACCTGTGATTTTTATGCACTATTGGAACACACTGGGCTCCATAGCTCATACCCATTTTCTTTCCCCTATCATATATCCGTAGATATGCATCCCGGATTTGGCACTTGGAGGATCTACACGTTTTCCGGTTATTTATTTTGATGTAATGTTTTAATCTTCCAGTTTGCTTTTAGGGTGACATGTGCCTATACCTTGTTACTGATGGTTTAAACATATTAAATTTCAATTATTTTGTAAACAATGGTGTTTACAGGACACCTTATTTTGGTAACACTTTTATATGTTTTGAATGATATCCAGATTGATCTTTTATCAGTACAGGTTTTCTCTATTATATTTTGAATCTGAGTTATGTTTGAAGATTAAACTATTATTTTTATAGGTCATTTTGATTTTACTTGGAACTTGTATTATATTCGTTTAAAAAAAATATGACCACTCTAAGTTGGGTTTTCCGCATAGGCCAGTCTAGAGGGGGTTACATGAATCATGAATGAATACCAACCGATATTACGTTCCTTTTAGTCGCTGAAACCCGAACTTATCCCTAAGCTAGATTAGTCAATACCCAAGAGTAAAGACCGTATTCACTCGTTTTGTAAGCCTAACTATCCTTAGTCTATACAAATATATTTTTCCTTACAAACTTATCTTCCGAGCTCGTATGCAAGAAAGAGTATGAACCAAGAGTAAATAAAATATGAATTATAAAACTTGCATAATAAGAACTAAACAGATTAAAAATTTTCTTCCACAACTACTCCACAAACTAACCTAAGCCCTAAAGGGGTGATGAATGAAGTTTAAGGTTTTCTATGAATACTTGATTTCAGGATGCTTTGCTCTCTACATAGACTATGGTATTTATAGGTTTGGCTTAGGTCAAACCTTTCTAAAGTAGGAATTCGATTTGGAATAAAATACAAATTAAGTATATAAATAAAATA
This sequence comes from Abelmoschus esculentus, assembly GCA_035048815.1. Taxonomy (NCBI): domain Eukaryota; kingdom Viridiplantae; phylum Streptophyta; class Magnoliopsida; order Malvales; family Malvaceae; genus Abelmoschus; species Abelmoschus esculentus. The sequence continues at coordinate 8,416,990 of JAUCBN010000055.1, forward strand.
TCTTTATTTTATTTCCTAGTTTATTCTTATTAGGATTCTTTTCCACGTTGTTTTGACCTTAACTTTTCATGTATTTCTCAGCTCCGATTTCTATGTCGCTTGTCTTAAAAAAAATCCACCTCGTTTTTCTCTTCATATCGCCTACCATATCAACATTCTTTCTGGGTGCCGCCTCGACGGATTTCTGTCACAGCAGATACTTTGTCTCGACTTGAACTGCATCAGTAATGTTCTTTTGGTCAGGTTCGATCTGTTTATTTCTCAGCTTAGCATCTCGGCAACATCTGGTGACTTTGGACTGCGGCTGTCTTCTTATTCTACCGCGACAAAGAGCTACTCGGGCGACATATTTACTTGTCATAGAATAAAAACAATAGTAATACCTTTTTCTACCAAATATTGAATAAATTCTATATTTAAGTGCATTAATGTTGAAATATAAAAAATATGAAGAAGTAATCAATATTGTCACTTAAATAACACAAAAACTAACAATAATTAGAGTAAAAGGGGCTTATAAGATAGGACTTTTGAGCACTTATCACTACTCAAACAAAGATCTTTTGTAAAAAAAAGTAATGCTATTTTTTTTCACTGAGTCTATTTATAACGACCTAGATTTTTTAGTCAATGTTGAGTGTTGTCCAACCTTTGGACTGTTATATTGGGTCAGATCTTCAAAATATGTTGAGACGTGATGGACTCCATAAGAGTCTTGGTTACAAAAGCTCACGAGCCCACAACCAAGCTTCACTTTTTTATCATTCTCCTTAGTTACACTTCAACAAGAGAAAAGATTCAATTTACTCAAATACATCAGCCTCACCATGACTTGGATGACACAGATAAGCCTATGCTATTATATCTCTGCATATACCTCATTTAACCTAGCATTCCTCCTTTCTTGTTTCCTCTTCATTGCAACTTTTCTTTGTTGGGCATTGTGCTTGAAACCCATTCTAAATTGAACTCTCTTTTCCATGATGATTACAGGTTATAACCTTCCCTGAAGCTGTTTTCCAAAGCTTTTTCCAATCTTGTCTCCCTCTCCCAATGTTGTTACCGTGCAAGCGTAGTTCTAGGTTACTTGCATGTTATCCTTATCAAAAGTGTGCATTTAGTGCAAGTGGACACATCGCAAGTAATAAGTGATAAGTATTTATCGGATTATCGTCTCCACAGGGATTGGTATACTTAATATGTCTTCTTTTTCTTCTTTTTCTGTAAAAAGAAATAAAATAAAACACAAGTGAATTGGGTTTGGATGAAACTAAATAAATTGAAATAAAACAGATAAGTAAAAGAATAAGAGTTGATTAATAGAGAGAGAGGTCAGGATCCAGTTGCGTTGTATTGTGGATTTGATTGACTTGTCTCTGCCCAATGCAATTTTATATCACTGCCTCAGCAGCACTGCAGATTACTGCCTTGGCAGCGACGATACTGTCTGCCACGGCAATCCCTTGCTCGTGGGTGGACTTTACCAAAGTTCGACAAAGTGTCCTTGAATGACTCCGCTTATCCCTAAGTTGAAGTACTGTTGATGACTAGTCCTTGATGATACCTCCCGGCGTGAATCAATTATATTCACCAACCAATCTCACACTTCTTTTAGCCGCTGAAACTCTTAACCTATCCCTAGGTCGAGTTAGTATTTCGCGATTGAAACATCGTACTTACCCCTTTCGTGAATCTAACTCTCCCGAGTCTAGATAAATGGATTACTTACAAACTTCTCTACCGAGCTTGAATGCAAGAACAAAGAATGGCAAAGGATAAGCAAACCTTGATAGTTTTATTGCATTGAAACAAAGACAAAGTGCAATCTCCTCTCACAAATACTAAACAACCTTCACCTAAACCCTAAGAAAGCTTAGAACATAATTTGAGAGAAAGAAAACATAGAATCTTAGGAAAAACTCTCTATGAATCGGCTCTCTAGGTATATCTCTATACATTGGACGGCTAGGTCTTATTTAGGCTTGGCCTAGGGCAAACCTTTTCTAAGTAGAATATAACTTGGAGTAGGGAACAAGTCATGTACATAAATAAAATATTTCCAAGTTTAATTCAACTAAGAGGCTTTCCCGCGTGGCCTTGTCTTGGGCTTTTCCTTGTGCTAACCAGCTTCGATCCATATGCTTCATGTCCAGAAACATCCCTTGGATTTTTCTCTTCCAATCGCCTACAATATTGCTCTCTGGCTCTCGGCTGTTGCCTTGGCATCAGGTCCTGCCTCGGCCATGTTACTTTCGCGGCACTTGTTTCTCCTGCACAGATATAAAAATGCAGTAAAACTTGCCTTTTCTGTAAATATTATCTTCATAAGCTTAACTTCTAAATATATCACATTAAGTACATGCATTGGTCCGAGTGGGTGTAAATTCGGTGATTAATGCCCATAAAAGGTGTAAAAAGTGATAGTGAGTTGAGCACTTATCACACCCCCAAACTCGAACTATTGTTTGTCCTCAAGCAATGCAAACCATCAATTTGCCAAACTCTACTCTCTCTTGGTCTTTTGTTTCCATCTATTCTCCCCACCATAACTATGCCTATTCTTTAGACTTAACCTTTCGGCTACCCAAGGGTTTACCTAGAAACAAACTATGAGAATTGGTGAGTGTGTGCGATTTTGTGGACAAGTTTGATTAAAGTCTTTCTTAGATAAACTCTAAGTTCAAGACAAGTAGAATTGGGTTAAGTGTTCTCTTCTTTTCTAAACAACCAATTCTTGAGCCAATTTCGGGCACCTCAAGGATTGTGTTTTTCTCTTCACCAATTCCTTCTTTCTTTTTGATATTTCTTAAAGCATACTAGAGCCAATTTCGGGCACCTCTAGCATGAAGAAGAGTACTTCCTAGAGTCGGTGATAGGCACCTCTAGTTACTTTCCCAAAAATCTAAGTCTTTATCACCAAAGTTCATTAAAAGAACTCCTATAATCCAACAAGTCCCAAAAGTGTTTAAAAATTCATCTTATAGTAAGCTTCTAAGTTTTCATCCTTAAGTATCCTAAGATTAAACCTTCTTAACAGGACCTAATCATGGTAAGGAGAAAGATTTCTATAGCCTTAAAGAATAAACTAAGGCAATAGTAATGATAAGCATTGCAAAAGTATAGGCAATTGATTCAAGTAAGGCGGGGAGCATGAAAAAAATTTAAAAAAAATTCACTTAAATACTCCATTTTCTTGGCATGGCCTCGGCAGTAGATTGCTGCCTTGGCAGTGGCTCTACACCCCCAAACTCAAACCAAGCATTGTCCTCAATGCTTTATAATAAAAGAAATAGCGGGCAACAAAAACTATTAAAGATATAAGCAGCATATCTATAAACAAACAACAATTAAAATTGAATATATGAAAAATTTAAAGAGACTCCGAAGAGCTGCTTGTAACAATTTTTCTACGGGGTCGTGCTGCTGATTGCTTCGTTCTTGGTGAGGGCAATGGCTGAGCTTTTGCTTGCCGGGGCGGTTGTAATCTTTTGGGTGGTGTTCGTTGCATTGGAGCATCCACTTCTTTTCATTCTTCCACGTCGGCAATCTCCTCGGTGATCATGATGTCCGTTCCACCTGCCATTACTGTGGCTGCCCCGGTATGGTGTGTACTCGGTCCAGTAGCGGTTGAGCTTTGGTGTACATAGGCATCTATCTCAGCTGATAGACTGCCCATGATGATTGGGGATCGTGGTGGAGTGCTGAAGACTGCCCTCCTCTTTGAAGGTCTTCTGTTGGCAGATGCTGTTGCGGCAGAGTCTACTTCCCTAGATGGGCCAGCAGCATGAAACTGTGGTTGAGGACCCGCGTGGAAGAACGGCCTCGGTCCTCCCGGAGCTGGTATAGTCTCGGTATAAGGGACAACTGTGACAAACATATTGCTAGGAAATTCTGGAAACTGCGTCCCTTGGTCTGGAAAGGCATGGAGCATCATTTGGGCTAATGTGCTGTTAAAATCTCTTTGATACTCCATGTATCTCTGTTGCCTAAGATCCATTGCTGACATCCTTTGCAGTATCTCCTGGTACGGGTCTACTGCGGCAGAGGTATGGGCAGTGTCTAGTATGTCTGCCGTGTACTAGGCCCCGACAGCAGTATCAGCAGTGAACTGCTAGGGCGTTGCTTGGACTAGTTCCGCCTGCGTGATTTGCATAACTTTGTGGCAAAAGTCTCTGGTCCATCCACGCCTTTGGGGAGTGTATTCGTCCGTGTCTTCTATTGGTACACCTGCGACAACACACAAACCAGTGATCAAACAAGGGAAATATAATGGTCCTCTATCCTTCTTACCGCATTCGTAAATTTCGCGTAAGATGATCCTTCCAACGTTGATGCTCCTTTTTTTAATGATCGATTGGATGAGCACCAATCGCTTTCGGTCCACCTTGCTATTGTGGGATGTGGGAATGATGCGTCTCTTGACGAAGGTGTTCCAAAGCTTGGCCTCGGGCTTTAAACTCTGCCTTGCTACAGATCCTCTATGGGCATCGGTTTCCCATAGAGTATTCGTGTAGCAAAGGTCGTCTTTAATCAACTCGTAATCCTCGGCAGTGATATCTTCCATGAATTCAGCGTGAACATCATGGTCCGGAGTAAGGCCGTAGAATTCATTGATGGTCTCGGCATCTAGCTGGACAGGCCTGCCTCGGCAGTGGACAAAGAGGGAATCTTTGCTGGGCCCGTGCGCATAGAATTCCCGCACGATGGTAGCGTTTGCCTGGGCAGGTTGAAGGCAAAAGATTTCCCAATCTTGGTACTTGATTCTGTCGAATAGATAGTGCTCGATGCCGTAGTTTTCTTCATCCGAGTATTGGAACCCTTGTTCCTCCCACAACTGCCGGGCAATGAAAGACCTGTTGAAGCGGTCTTCAACATTGGCTGGGGCAAAGCGCTTGTAGGTGGCCATAAAGATTTTGAGAGATTGAGTTCTTTGAGATTTTCTTGGAAGAATTCCGAGAATTTTAACAAAGTTAGGCAGACAGTATTGTGAGAGCAAGATTGTTGAGTATTCTAAAGAAAACAAGAAAGCAAGAGTGAATAGTTCAAGAGAAGAGTGTTGCTTATATAGGCCTCGGCCTTGTGACCGTTTGAATCCACTAGCCGTTTTGTAGCCGTTACTCTTTACTGCCGTTTTCTTTTCTGTTGCGGCAAGAATCTCGGCAGACTAGCCGTTACACTATTCTGCCCGTTGGGACTGCTGCGGCTCTGACACTGTGCGCTGCCACGGCAGCAGACTTCCTGCTTTATTATCCTAACCTAAAAAGATAAACATCAATAAAGAAACATTCAAATAATGAGAAGATAATTATTCCTAAATACCATAAAGAGAATTCATGAAAATACCAAATAAAATAAAAGAAAAAATTAATATAAAATAAGAATATAAAGAAAACTTATGGAGGGTCGTTTCTGATATTTCTTATAGTCTATCTGCACCCTCCATCGAGTGATAATTCTACTCAAAAGGATATGGGTTAATGCAGGTACGGATACTCCCATTTGTGCTATCATGGTGGAGGTGCCTTCTGTTTGTGTTCTTTTGTAGTCCATGCCTATCCTCCAACTTGATATTATTCCTGAAGGCATGAATATCTCGTTAGAAAAAATTATATCAATATCCAACCATTTAATTACCTCATTCTTGTTGACTTTCAGAATGGTTGGATATAGCCTTTGTTGTTGAGGCAATTGCTGTGCTAGCCAGTTGCCGTGGCAATCCTTTGCCAAAATTCTGTGTACTTCAAATGAAGAATCATCTTTCTTCAAGTCTTCAAGAATCAACCCACATTGTTCTTTATGCTTCTCAAAAATCTCCATCAGTAGAGACTTTGGTTTGGAACTAATATTAGATGGAATTATCACAGAGAAAATTTCATCTTCCAAATAATCATATCCTATTTGGGATGGCTTCAAATCTTGTAATGTTTACTCCTCGGAAGATACCTGCAATGGAAGAGATGAGTTTTTAAAGAATTCAAAAGATTCAATCATTATCTTCTCATATTCCATTATCACAGCATCGCCATCTTGTTGATCGAGCATGTCGTCATGTAATTGCCCAGGCAACTGTGAGTGAGAGTAATCCTCAGATTCCTTCTTCAGCATCAGTGTTAATGTGACATCCTGAGAATCAGACTCCTCAGAATTTTCTATAGCATTGCTCTCATCAGCCTCATTGAATGGTGTCGTGACATTTCCCTGTTCAGGCTTCTCCATTGCCGTGACAATTATTTTTGTAGACTCATCCAATATTTGACATTCTTTCTCATCAACATATTCTAGACTCGGAGGTTCCGGAATTCCCTATTTGTCCTCTAGTGTTGGGATTTCAGTATCCCTAAGGATTGATTGTTGGGTCATGTTATCCATGGCATATATGGATCTCTGCAATTGATCGTCTGAATCCTTCAAGGGTGTATCCAATCTAGCTATATGTGCATCCAATAACCTTGATTGCTTTGTCATTAATTCTTCAATTCTAGCCATTGACGCTTTCAATGTTTCCTCAAATGAATTTGGATACTCTTGAGAAGAATTATATTGCCATGGCATATCTGAAACATCAACAAAATTGTCATTGTAAAAATTTTGAGCGTTTTGATCACACCATGAAGGATTTTGTTGTTGGTTCCATCTATGGTCCTCTATGTGGCCATATGTTCTAGTACTATACGAGCAATTGTTAACCAAATGATCATCTCCACAATTAAAACAAAAATTTGTCCAGGCATGAACTTGTTGGGTTGCTTTTGGTTGGCATAGATAATCATCATTCAATCTAGGAAATTCTTGATTGGTTTGACTCATATCTTCCAACATCAACTCCCGAATAGATTTCTTTCGTTCTCCTTGCATCTTGAAAATCCTTCAACTTGAAACACGCCTATAATTTTTAAAGAAAAAGAAAAAGGAAATATGTTAGTAAAAATAACTAAAAACAAGAAAATAAAGAAGACAAAATTTAGTTGTCAATCCCTGGCAATGGCGCCAAGAACTTGTCGCGTGTCAAAAGTGCGCGTTTAGTGCAAGTGGACACATCGCAAGTAATAAGTGATAAGTATTTATCGGATTATCATCTCCACAGGGATTGGTATACTTAATATGTCTTCTTTTTCTTCTTGTTCTGTAAAAAGAAATAAAATAAAACACAAGTGAATTGGGTTTGGATGAAACTAAAAAAATTGAAATAAAACAGATAAGTAAAAGAATAAGAGTTGATCAATAGAGAGAGAGGTCAGGATCCAGTTGCGTTGTATTGTGGATTTGATTGACTTGTCTCTGCCCAATGCAATTGTATATCACTGCCTCAGCAGCACTGCAGATTACTGCCTTGGCAGCGACGATACTGTCCGCCGCGGCAATCCCTTGCTCGTGGGTGGACTTTACCAAAGTTCGGCAAAATGTCCTTGAATGACTCCGCTTATCCCTAAGTCGAAGTACTGTTGATGACTAGTCCTTGATGATACCTCCCGGCGTGAATCAATTATATTCACCAACCAATCTCACACTTCTTTTAATCGCTGAAACTCTTAACCTATCCCTAGGCCGAGTTAGTATTTTGCGATTGAAACATCGTACTTACCCCTTTCGTGAATCTAACTCTCCCGAGTCTAGATAAATGGATTACTTACAAACTTCTCTACCGAGCTTGAATGCAAGAACAAAGAATGGCAAAGGATAAGCAAACCTTGATAGTTTTATTGCATTGAAACAAAGACAAAGTACAATATCCTCTCACAAATACTAAACAACCTTCACCTAAACCCTAAGAAAGCTTAGAACATAATTTGAGAGAAAGAAAACATAGAATCTTAGAAAAAACTCTCTATGAATCGGCTCTCTAGGTATATCTCTATATATTGGACGGTTAGGTCTTATATAGGCTTGGATAGGGCAAACCTTTCCTAAGTAGAATATAACTTGGAGTAGGGAACAAGTCATGTACATAAATAAAATATTTCCAAGTTTAATTCAACTAAGAAGCTTTCCCACGTGGCCTTGTCTTGGGCTTTTCCTTGTGCTAACCAGCTCCGATCCATATGCTTCATGTCCAGAAACGTCCCTTGGATTTTTCTCTTCCAATCGCCTACAGTATTGCTCTCTGGCTCTCAACTGCTGCCTCGACATCAGGTCTTGCCTCGGCTATGTTGTTGCCGCGGCACTTTTTTCTCCTGCACAGATATAAAAATGTAGTAAAACTTGTCTTTTCTGTAAATATTATCTTCATAAGCTTAACTTCTAAATATATCACATTAAGTACATGCATTGGTCTGAGTGGATGTAAATTCGGTGATTAATGCCCATAAAAGGTGTAAAAAGTGATAGTGAGTTGAGCACTTATCACCTTATATGGGAAAGGAGTCGATGCCCTTATTATTACTCTTGGGGCCGTATTCTTTGATGATTTGTTGACTCTCACCTTGGGCTTGATCACTAAGGTCTTAACCTCCGTAAGATCTCTTCTGACTAGAAACTCATCTAATACGCATATGTCTAACACATGGTTAACGTTTTTCTTCTCAAAGAACTCGAGTTCTCTGTTATCCATCATGATTTGGACTAACAACTTCTCATTTTCCAAATGCATTGACATCTTTCAACAGTACATGGTTAAATGTACCGAAGGACAAGTGGTTCCATTATACTTCTCGAACTCAATGACTTTGAATTTTGGAGGAATTACCAAGTCGGTCACCAAACTCAGGTTTTTAGCATCCATACCACATTGTATGCTCCCTTCTTGGAAGGCTTTGAGGATCCTTTCCAATTTTTCATAAGGATCTTCCTATTTTTTATCATTCTTGACCCTATCAGCAGCTTCATCGAGGTAAAGCACCTCATAATATTTGGTCTCTTCATGATTAATTATTTGTTGGTTTTAGGCGCTAGCTGAAGTTCCAATGAGGTTAATTTGGAATTTAGACTTGGATGGGACAAATTCATCCGAAGCTCCTGGAAGAATGTAAGCAATCCTTGGATAATGTGGTAACGCATATATACCTTCAACAACCTTTCCCTTATCTAGATCCCTAAACCCCAACATGATTTCTATCTGGCTGACCATATTCTTTTGCGACAATGCAATTTATTCTTCCAAATCCTTCTCTATCTTTTCTAGTCTATCCAGGGTACTTTTATGATTGATTTCCAGCATGGTCGTTTTAGAGCGGGTACCATACTTGTGTGAAGTTTTATCTATTTTGAAATTTTTGTCATATGATTTTTTTGGTTAACCTCTTGTTAATTGTATGCATGTAATGATGCAAAAACAAACAAATGTAAATAAACAAAATGCAAATCCATGAATACAAACGAAGGGCCATCAATTCCATAAATAGTTTCTCATAAAACAAGCTTTTATTGAATGTCAAAGGTCCTTATTAAAAAAAAGTTTAATAAGTCTATGAATACATCTCAACTCGGGCACCTAGTTCTTTTATCTCCTCTATCAACCATACGAGTCTTGGTCCCAATTCCCCTGCTAGCTTGATGTATTGGACAATACATGTAGCTTCCTAGGCTAACATCATCACGTGTTTGGCTACATCTTGAACCTAGGTCATGAAATATCTATCGAAATCATCCCTTTCTTGGAACCTCCTAGCATTGTCCCTGAGTCGAGTGAACCAGTAATCATTACCTCCTTCATTGATATCTTCAAGAACTAAAATCTTTATTTTGTACTCCTGAATAATATTTTCCATAGCCTCTAATCTCTTCTTTAGCATCTCATTATCATTTTGGCTAGCCTGAAGCTCAGTGTAAGTGTGATGATTTCGAAGCGTTCAAAGAGATTGATTTAGATCTGCTACCTTGGCTTACAGCTCAGCCTTGACAGTTTGGCTTTGCTTTATCTTTTCATTGGTTGTATCACACAAAGACTACAACTCTCACATGCGGGTTTTATTGTCATTAGCCTTTCTTTTCCATACAACTACACTCTTATTCTCCCCTTAATTGGCCTTTCTATTCCATGCAGCCACGCTCTCTTTCATTTTCTACAGTTTTCTCTATCTCTTACTTCAACTGCTCAGGATTCTTCCTTAGATCTGCATTTCGGACTATCGTTTGAAACTTGAGGAAATCAACTTTCTGGATATCAAATTTCTCTTTCAAGTCCTTTTATAACTTTAGTATTCGGTTTGTATCTCCCTTTTGCTTTTCTACATCCAAATTTGCCTCGTACAGGTCTATCGTGTGTTGCTCTTATTGGGATTCTATCTTAGCCTTAGCTCTTTCTAGTTCAGCTCTTAAAATATCATCTTCGGATGGGAAAACCTTCAAATGCTCTTTTATAGTCTTGGTTTGTCTAGTGGGTAATAAAATCTGATCATTTACCCTCACCCGTCTCCAAACATCATAGTCAGGGGTAAGTATGTGCTTACTATCATACTCTACCTTCATGATGTAGAAACGCTTCCATGAATCATTGATAGTTTGGATCTTTTATCTGAACTCCCCTTGGAACTCAAATTCAGATGAATCAAGATCTGCAGGAAAGGGTACGAATTGCCTTGAGCTATACTTGTACAACACCTTAACATGACCCATCCAAGGAACCCTGTACACGATGTCCTGATCGTGACAGTCTCTAAAAATGTTAATCCACTTAAATTTCTTAAATATTGGTCATTCTTTGGCTAGAAACTCTCGGAGCGTAGAGAAGTTTGGAAAGGACATATTAGGTAATGTTAACGTTGGGCACTTCCAGAAATGAATAAGAGCCCAAACATGGAGCAATGGAGCACATCCCCTAAAGCGTACACCCTCTACTTTTTGGCATGCATTCAAAGAAATAAAGGTCTTTACTAGTACTGTTGGTACTGGGTTAAGTCACCTCTTCAACTGCTCAAATAAATCTAATAAAGCCACATCAATATACCCGAGGACCCTTGGAAATATGACCAAGCCGTTGATCGTTATGGCTAAAAAATCTACCGTTTTCTCTTCATCTGGATGAACAGGGATTATGTTTCGAATACGTGACCATGGAAAAGAAAAAAGTACCTCCTTTCTTCCGTATCTAACCTTTACCCATCCATCACTCATACCGATAAAAGACATGAGCCTTTGGTTAGCATTTTTATTTTTGGGTGGTTTGGCATAGACCCAATTCTTATTAACCTTACGCATATTGAACAATGTAAAATACTCTTCAAACGTTGGCATCATGTCCTCCCCATTGAAAGTGAAGCAACTATACCTAGGATTCCACAATTGAACTAAAGCTTTAAGGAATGGATCATCTACTTTCACATACAAAAAGTAGGCTATGTATCCATAAGTTTCAAAGAATAATTTCTTAGTGGCATAGTCCATATGATCTCATATCTCTCGTAACTCATGTATCATGTTCTGATTGACACTGATGTGGGTCTCCTCCGATGTCTCTGTCATATAATTACCAGTCAAACTATCCCCAAACTCACGATGGTTGACCTTGGACCAAAGACGCACTCTTCCATTTTTTTCTTCCTTTATTAACTACCTCCCATCCATTTTCAAAAGTTGTTTTCTAATTGAGCAAATATCTTGAGAATCAACCCCTTATAATATGAGATGATGATGTAAGGAACGAAACATGCAAAACAATAAAAGAAAAATGATTAGCACAAAAATAAAACTTAAGAGGTCCAAAGTAATTTCATTATATGAATAATAACTAGGCAGCGCATTTCAACATTTCTAGACATGTCTCCACTGACTATTCGTACAAATTCATTTTGAAAAAATTCTAACTCTAAGGTTTTCCACATGGCTCTAATGGAGTAAGTTTCTAAATTCACACACATGGATTGGTTCTATAAAGTTCCCCAATTTGTCCTTGTTTTCTCCTACTAAGGGTAGTAAGGCCCTTGATTCTCATCCATTATAGGTTTCAAATGAATCAAGTTCAACTTAGGAGGACTCATTTTCCTAAGTCTGTGTGAAGGATGAATATCCTTACAAAGACTTAGTACATATGAGCCCCGAAAGGTACTTACTAGGCTCATGCGAAGAATTAAATTCTCACGAGAGCAATAGCTTGTTCCCTCCACTTAAACGATCGGGACAAAGCTCGAGTATAGAGCTTGAAAATAAGCTTTAAATTCTAACTCTAAGGTTTTCCACATGGCTCTAATGGGGTAGGTTTCTAAATTCACACGCATGGTTTGATTCTATAAAGGTCCCCAAGTTGTCCTTGTTGAACCCTACTAAGGGTAGCAAGCCCCCTGATTTTCACCCATTATAGGTTTCCAACAAATCAAGTTCAACTTAGGAAGAGTCATTTTCCTAGGTCTATGTGAAGGATGAATATCCTTACAAAGACTTAGGACATATGAGCCTCGAAGGTACTTACTAGGCCCATGAGGAGAATTAAATTCTCACGAGAGCAATAGCTTGTTCCCTCCACTTAAACGATCGGGACAAAGCTCAGGTATAAAGCTAGAAAATAAGCTTTGAATGCGTAAAATAGAATCAAATTAAAAAATGGACAATTAATTTAATTTTATTTAAACTTTCAAATTCTTGACATTAAAACATGTTATAATCGAATTGTGTCTTGATTATCTTTTTTTTGTAAAAAAACAAAACTCCCCAGCGGAATTGCCAAGCTGTCGTAATCCTTTTTTTTTCCAAGCGGTTCGACGTTTTTTTCTTTTAAAAACTAAAACAACGGAGTCACTATCAATATTTTGTAAAAAAACAAGGTGTAATTGGATCACCTTAAAAATTGTTTATTTTAATAAAAACATTTTGATTTTATAAAAACAATAATTTTTTGTCTGCGAAAACAAAAAAAATGGGTTCGAGAGTCAATTACGTGTGGGGAAGCGTTAGAACCCCTACAACTCCTAAAAATTAGTGTTTAGCCAATTACAAAACGTTCTAATTCCGAAATTTTCAAAATTGTATAAAATCTAAATTATTGTCTATTTATGAATTTGATTCTATTTTAACGGTCCCACCACCAAGAGAGTAAACTTTAATCACCGCCAACATTTCTGACACTAACCCGTTATCTCCCTTTGGTAAGACACCATGGTCCACGCTGTGTAGTACTATAAATTACGTGAAAATATGTGCAAGTATACACAATCGAGCAAAGTAATAAAGAGTGAGTGAGCATCGTTCCCATGAAGATTTAGTGGAAATTAAATCAATTTAGTCAAGTCAAAAAGAACAATAACTACAAAGAAAATAAAGATAATGATGGTATGAAAATTTGGAAATGTAGTGACAAATGGTACAGATGTACGGTGGAGTATGGTGATGGTTTAATAGTGCAGCGAATGAAAATGAAATGGATGTTGATGGCTATGTACAAGTATGAGGACAGTGTGAGGTATATGAAAATGTAATTACAGGTAAGAAAGTAAATATATAAAACACTTCATAAATGTCAAGGCAAAAATGAAATGAGAAAACGAGAGTAAGTAATATGACTTAACAATCCTCAACTGACAAACTTTACTGGGAATGAATGACGGGTTATTATGGAATCCTAAAACTCATTCCTCTAAATAAATAAATGCTATATGGCATTTCCACTCGACATAATTTTCTGATATGCTCCCACTTTCTCGAGTCAAAGGAACCTAATAGCCTAAAATGTCACGACATCTCCTCTCGGTCTCAGTAATGACATCTAGCTTATTGAAAAAGCTCACTCCTTTTAGTCATTGAAACCCTCAACTTAAGTCTCTCTCGAGCACTTAAGATCGGCTTAGGCTCTAGTTACTACCTAAAACTCATTGCTCACGTCGATCCTCCCTTAGTTTCTCTCGAACACTAAGGATCAATAGCTATGTTCCTCTCGAACACCTAGCAATGTACCTAAGCAAAGGACACTCTCATGTCTCTTACAAACTTAGATAATTAAGTACAATGAGCAAAGTGAAAAGATAAACATATAAATATCTAATATGTTCATAAAAGTAAAGATTAATCATCCAAAATAAGCACCCATCAAATAAATCATAAACCATGATGGGGTCAAAGTATTCGAAATAAAATTCAACCACAAACCTCAAGAAATAAAATAAAAGCAGAGCAAAGGGGATGGAAGACACCCTTGGTGCGTGCTGCCACTGGATCTTCAACCACCATAGAGAAGCCTTAGCGTGTTAAACCTTCTCAGGTGCCTAGCACTCCCTTCAAGATTGTCAATGGAGGAACCCTTGAAAACCGGTGAGGATAACAAAAATTTGATTGTTTTTTTTTTTCGCTGCCTCTAACTCTTTCTTACTCCTGAAAATATTCCTTTCTCTCTAAAGAAGAGCCTCTCCTCATTATGGTCACCTTTTGTATTTATAATGGGAAGGAATATCTTAGGTTTTAGGAAAATTCTCTTTGTACCCTAAGGTACATCTCATTCACGTGACATTGATTTTCTCCTAAGTGACAGTGGTCCCCTCCAAGGTGGTTATCAGCAATCCTCACGTACGACTCCAGTCTGTTAAGTCTCCATAAAAATATCTTCTCTGGTTTGGTCTTTTTCTGCAGCACCGGATGTCTCCATTTTTGTCATGACATTTCGCTTCGCTATCCTTCTGCAAATGTCATGACAAATTTTCATAGTCTCCTGCTTCGCTTCACCTGCACAGCATCAACCAACAATACAATCTTTCCCGTAAAATAGCATTTATTACCGTACTCAATATGTCAAGGCATAAATAACCACCAAATACAATTTCATGATCCTAAATGTATCTAAATGATTCTACATGCACTAAAAAATAATTAATAACTTAAGTGAAAAGGCTCTACATATAGATTTTTTGCAGATTTATCACACCACATTAATTAATTAAGTTCCACTTTTTAATCAATAAAAGAAAAGAAAATTGGGTGTGTTGAAGCTTTTATTCTAAGTTAGTGATTATTAACCTAAAAAATGTCTAAGTGAATTTTACCTATTGAGGTTAAAGTGTAGTTAAGTGTAGTTTATTAATTGAAGTGAGAAGTATTTTTTTTAAATTTTTTAAAAAGGCTCTAACTATGTCATTTTAGTACCTAATCCTAAGCCTTTTATTTAAAATAATAAAAGATAACATATATTACAACGGATAAAAATAAAAAATTAATAAATAAATAAATAAAAGATAATACATGTAAAAAAAATATTAAGACCAAGATTTCAATTTATTCTTTATTTTTTATCCTTCTTTTAAAAACGATTAATAAAAAAAAAACTTGATCCAATTAAAAAATATTTATTAAAAATATTAATTAGTGGTCATATAAAAAATTAGAATTAAGGGTTAAAATTTTAAAAAAGATGGTCATGTTAATAAAATGTCATTTGGAACAAAAATAAATAGAATTAGTTTTAATAAAAGTGTTTGGGCTATTTTAAAATATATGGTTATGAAACTCAATTTTTAAACAACTCAAAATCTTTATATCAACAAAAAATGTATCAAAACATCATCTTTAAAAATTCTTTCAGAAGTTCTTGTTGTTCTTCAAGAGTGAAGAACTCCAAGAACAAACCATTGTGTCGACCACCCTCCATCGGCGTCGGCTGTTGTTATCGGCGGTAAAAAAATCTCTTCTTTATATCAAATATCGAATAAAGAAACTCTAATTTAGATCGAATAAATCCAACGACTTTTTTATCAAAACTTTGACAATGATGGCATGTATCAAACTTTGAAAAAGGTAAAATCTATATTTCTAACAAACATCCAACACAAATAAATAAAAAATAAAACGAAACAATAAATTAAAAAAGAAATACCTCAAAGAAAACTTTCAACACTATATTCCAACTCCAATTCGAATGAACTTTTTACAAATTTTGGTGAGAAATTTCTTGTGCAAACAATTGTGTATGAGTTCTGTATTACAAAGGTGATGGAGAGAGGTTTTAATAGTAAAATTCCTACACAAAATTACACAAAATCGGAACAAAAATTCCCCAAATTTTTGTGATTCTTTCCCTTTACAATTGTTGAAATTTTGAAAGTGATTTGGGGTTGATTACTTCTTAATTTTCGTCCAAATCCAAAAAAAAAAAAATTATAGTCGATTTTTCTTCTTTTCTTTCCATATTCGAATCTGATAACCATCTTATTTCCTTTTTTACCCGTGTGATTCCTTTTGATTTGCTTAATTTTTCATTTCCATTTGTAGGTCTTCAGTAGTAGTGAAGAAGAAGCAAAAGCGAAGATGGCTTGTGGGGTCCACGCATTAGTTGACATTTTGCATCCAACATGTTTAAAAAAATATTTTAATAAAAATATTTAAAATAATTAAACATTTTGGATAAATATCAAGACATTAAAATATACATTCATTTAAGTAATTTCTATTAATTGGTTTATGTTTGGTAAAAGATTAAAGATTTAGCAATTATTTATGAGAAAATGTCAAGATGAAGTTTTTAGATGTAAGCATACATGGTCATCAAATAATAAAATAATGAGTAGAATATCGTTTTTATAGGGATTTTCCAAAAATTAATTATCAAATTAATACTTTTGTAATAAGAAAAATGTAATTATTGAGGTGAAAAAAAAACTATGAAAATCTTAAGAAAATAATGTCACGAAAGAAAAATATAAAAGAGAGCAAAAGAAAATTCAAAAAAGAGTGGAGTCGGCAAAGTACAAACTTAAGAATGACCAACAGGTTGACAAAGGATACCTGGAATCCACTCATAAAAGCAACCACCAATTAAGTGTTAGTTTGATTTTATTGTTGGACGGGTTCTATAATAACATTATCTCCGTCGAGTATAATGTCCTAAGTCATCAACCCTAAACATCTATATGCCTATAGGGAGTTTAAGGCCTCTAACTTGCATGACAATCCAACCTATATCACAAAGAGATAAATTAACTTCAAAGATAAGTATAGTCTACTTGACTCTTCTACTGAAACGTCTCTCCTAGGTGCAAGTATGAATTCTTTGTTATCTAAGTCGGTTATGATATCAAACAACAATGTGTACCTTAGATCAATCGTTGTATAATAAAAGGTGTATTGACAATAAAAACATACGAAATAGACAATAAATTCAAACAACTACTTAAATACCATTGGCAATTAATAAAGTATTATCTAAATATCCATAACCAAATAAAAATTAATTCATGGCTATGATTAAAAGTAACAAATTATCAAAGTTAATCATTCTTAACATTAGCACAAGAAGAAAAGAAACAAGATAAGATAGTTCGGAGGGTGTTCTTTTGAATCAACCCCTCGTACGCTCTACGTACGCCTTGTATCGCAAGTTTCTATCCTCGTTCTCTCTATTCTTTGCTAGACGTGTTGCACCTCGCTATAAATCTTTTTTTTTATTCTCTGATCACTCAAATTCGTTGTCTCTTTTTATGTCTGCTCCTATTTGTCATAAATTCGCAGGTCAAGATCCCTTTATATAAGCTTTGGTAAGTTGCCTTAAGGTTTCCTTCCAGGCCATGCAAAATAATTTCCATGACTTATGAATTTAGATCTTTATTAATCATTCTGAACAAGCTTGCTCTAAAAATTTGCGTTAAAACGGTTTACATCTAATAATATTTTGATGTTCGACAATTGAAGATTGGACATTGTCATTCCATATACACCAAAAGAGAAAGCACCACAGCTTTGCCAAGTATAACCTGACAATAAAAGCCTTCCAATTTTCTAGAAATATGCAAGTAAATATAAATGGATGAGATATGATGAATGCAAGTTAAATGTAACCTAAATGTAACTGATTTCAAGTAATGAGCATGATAAAATGTATCAATTATGTAACACTTTTTATGAGTTTACAATTTCTCAAGATAAATTGTGTTGGCTAGAGCTATAAATAAGACGAGATAGATCACAAGTTACTCAAGCTCAATTTGGTCAAAGTTCAATTATTTTGGAATCGACTCGAGTTCTTAACGAGTCAAGTTAAGCTACTTGATACTCGACTCAAAAAGCTCATGAGCTACTCGAAAATATAATATATTAATTTTTATAATTTAAAATATAAATTTCTAAACTTAAAACCCTAAAACATAAACCATAAACATAAGTCTAAACCCTAAAATCTAAATTCTAAATCCAAAAACTTAAACCTCTAAACCTCAAACTAACACTTTATACCTTTAAATTAACAAGCTTACGTTTACATAACTTGTGTGCCAAAAATTTTTTCTTGATAACACTTGACTCAATTGGGCTTAAATCAAGTTCAAACTCTACAAAAGTTTTTAACGAGTCGAATTCACTCTTCAAATTTATTAAAAATTACTTAAACTCAAACTTAATTTAAAATCTTAATAAATCGAGTTAAATTTTATCATCTTATTAAAAAACAATTTAGCATCACAACATTTAAAATACCGGATATTTTGGACTAGATGAAGACAATAAATTACCCCTCTCAATTAAAATAATTTCTCTCGTTAATTCACGTTGCCACTATAATCCAATTAAAATTAATTTAGCATCACAACATTTAAAGCCATTAAATTACGACGTCCAATAAAAACAGTTTTCTCGATAAATTACACCATCAGTATGTCGAATTAAAAGCAAATAAACTGCAACGAAAATAGCACGATCTCGAACGGTTAAAACATAAATGAAGAAGATTTCAACGAGTATTTAACTGAAAACAAAGTTTGATATTTTATTATAAAAGATTAATATTTAATTAATTTTATCGTAATATGTGTATTATTAAAAAATAAAGATAAAAATCTAAAAAAAGCATAGACGATAAGATTGAAGGGGTGGAAGAAAGTAGAGCGAAGTAATCTTAGTGGTGGAGATGACAATGGAGAGAATAGTATGATATATTTAGGGATGTTCGGTTTCATTAAAATTAAATTAATCGATTAAATTAAAATTTTAATTGATTAATTAAATATTGAAAGATAATAATGCGAAGTAATCTTAACGATTAAATTTTTAAAAGTTTAATTATTGATTAATTAAATTTAAAAAAAATTAAATTAATTAAATTAATCAAATTAATTATAATATATAATGAATATATTAATTGAAATTTTTATTAATTGAATAATTAAGTTAAACAAAAGTTAATTGAATAATTATTTAGTTAATTCGAAATTAACAGAATTAATTTAATAAATTCAATTAAATCATTTTATAAACGTTCGATTCGATTAACAATTAAAAAATTAAAGTTTTCAATTATTAATATATAACTAATTTTATTTGACCAATTAATCAAATTAACAAATTAAACCATCGATACTGCACCAAACCATTTTTGCAATAAAGACTGAAATAAAAGTAGTTATTTTTTTCAACAGAACAAAACTCAAATCAACTTAAAAAAATTAAATAATTTAATTTAAATCAAGGTAAAAATATTTGACTCATCTTGATTAGATTCGACTTAATAAAATTTTAAATAAAGTTTGAGTTATAAAATAAAAATTCGAATAACTCAAAATTTTTAGTAATTAAATGATTTATTTTTAAATTAGAGATAAATCTCTTAATTTTTTATAATATATATACCTATATATAAAAATATAAAGAAATATTATCATATATGAAAAATATGTATAAGATTATACGATTAGTGAAAGTGTTTAGATTATAATAAAATCGTATTATAACATAATAAATAATTATAATTAAATTTTTATAAAAATTCAAAAACTCTACTTCACTTGACTTAAATTTCTTCAACTCAACTCGACTCGGCTAAAAAATTTTTTGAATGAAAGTTCTAATGATAAAATTCTAAGGTATATTTTGCATCATTTCCTTGTTCTTTGAAATATATGATACCTTATTCTTAATGAGGACTTGATTGAAGTTTGGAAATTTACCCATCAAGGCCCAATAGTGAACTCATGTTCACTTCTCAAACACGTTTATGACTCGGCAATAAGGACAATAAGCCATTTTCGTTTTTTTTTTAATATTTTCGTGTAATTACATAGTATTATATTTTTTTATTTTATCTATTTAAAAAGTACTTAATTATAAATTTAATATAAATCACTCGATTAAAATTTGTTACAATGGTAAGTAATTCTGCTTAAAGCTTATTACAAACAGATCACCCAATTTAATCCTAATTTAAAATAATTTAATAGATTTAGCTCTTAATATTTAAAATTTTCATTATTTTAATCCTGATTCTTATCCTAAATTGTTTGTTCTTATTCTATAAATGTTATATTTCGGTAAAATATAGTTATCTAATTATTGATTTAATCTGGAGGATTCGTTTTCTTTGATAATATAATAAAAAAATACTATATTGATGATTTTTTTAAATATGATAGATTAAATTTACTAAATTATTTCGGATTGGAACAAAATTAATAAAAATTATAAGTTGAGACTAAAAACGTTATTGCACTATATAAAAGTGATATATTTGTCAACAAAGTAACTATTTGTAATATTATATTAATTGAGTGAATTGATTGTAACAATATGTTAATTACATCGAATGAATTGATTGTACCAATATATTAATTAATTGGTATATTTATAATAATATATTAATTGAGTGACTTATTTATAAAAACAAATTTAAAAAATTATCCAATCAAATTAAAACATTCAGAACCCGTAATTCTAATGTTTAAGTTTAGGAAAATTCTACAATGGGCGTCGAACACCGCTGAACATCGTTAATGATGAACATCGCTGAACATTATTAAACTAATTAATAAAAATTAAAAATTTTAAGGACTTAACATATAATTATAAATTATTTAAAATATTTTCTTATTAAATTAGTTTATATATATTATTTTATTTTTTAAATAATTGAATAAAATAATAATTTAAATTAATTTTAAAAAATAAAAAAAAAACTAAACTCTAAACCCTAAAACCAAAATCACTAAATATTAAACTCTAAACCCTAAAATATAAAATCTCAGAACACTAAATCTAAAACCTAAAATCAAACCCCCTAAAAATATTAAACCCTAAACACTAAATCTAAACCCTAAAATCTTAAACCCTATCATAACCAAAACCCATGTATCTAAATCACTAAACATTAAACTCTAAACCCTAAAATATAAAATCTCAAAACCCTAAATCTAAACACTAAAATCAAAAAACCTAAAAATACTAAACCATAAACAATAAATCTAAACACTAAATCTTAAACCCTAAAATAACCAAAACCCCTATATCTAAATCTTAAACTAGTTTTGATTTTCAAGTTTAGGGTTTATACTTTTTTAGAGTTTCAAATTTTCTATTTAGGGTTTAGGTTATGGTTATTTTTTTGTTGTTTAGGATTTTATTGTTTTAGAGTTTAGAGTTTATGATTTAGGGTTTTGGATTTTATGATTTAATGTTTAGTTTTTTAGCTTGAGTTTAGGGTTTTAGGTTTTAGATTTAATATTTTTTATTTTTAAATTCAAAATAATTTATTTAAAATTATATAATATATATAATTTGTTTAAAATTTTATTTTAAATAATTTAAAATTATATGTTTAGTTCTTAAAATTTTTAATTTTTATTAATTAATTTAATAATGTTCAACGGTGTTCATTATTAATGGTGTTCATCAATATTCGACGCACGTGGTAGACTCATCCAAAAGTTTATTAACATTTAGAGGTATTTGGTTCACAAAATAATCATTATTACGAGGAGTAATCTTTTTTGGAATTATATACCTTATTTGGTTTAAGAGAATTTCTTATAAGAGGTAATATTATATTCCTAATATTAGTTTTTTTTCTCCAAATGGTAAAAATTTTATTCCCTCCTTATTAGATATTAAACAATTATCACCACTTTAAACTAAAACAGCCTTGAAATAATATTTTGTATTCAAATAATCTATTATTTTTTTTTATTTTTTAACAATATTTTTTTATTTTAATATATTAAAATAATTCTTTATTTAATTTAAATTATTATATAATAAAATATATAAATAACAATCATCATTAAAAATAATTTTTAATATTATTTCTTCTCTAAAAGTAATGTTTTTTATTTATATAGTAAAAATCTCTATTATTTAGTTTTAAAGAACATTACAATTTTTTTTTGAAATTCTAAATTTTAAAGAATAATTTTTTATTTTAAAATAATATAAATTGAATAATAAATATATAAATATAATATTTATAATTAATTATTAATATATTGAATTTAATAGCAAATGTGGTGATTATTATAGAAGTTTATAGATTTGTTTTTATATATATTCAAATATATCATAAATATTTAAATATATAATATTGTATTATAACATTTAAAACAATATTCAATTATTTATGGAAAAACTTTATAAAAGAAAAATATAAAAATTAAAAATAATAGAAAATATATTTTTTTATGAATTTTGATACAAATATTTTGAAGTTTGACTAGTTAAAATAAAAATATATTATAAGGATAATTTTATAAAATATATATTATGGTAATCTTATAAATAATCCATCAATCACACTGTAATTTTATATACTTGTCAAACAAATTAAACAAAGTAATGTAACATTTCCAATAATATACTAAGTAATAAATCATTCTAAGAATTCAATTCACAATGATAATATTATATTTCTTGAAACAAATACCCTCTTAGAGATTATTTATGAACCTTATCTGAATATAATTGTTTTTGAGCTTATTTGCTAATTTGTTTTTTTTTTTAATCTATATTATTTCAGATCAAATTGGATGTCGGATCAAGTTAATATTGCATTAATTTATTTTTAGGTCAGGACAATTTCAAATCGATTGATTTTCAAATCGGGTCAATATCAAATTGTTTTATTTTTTATTTTAGGTCAATAGTTGTTCTTCTGGTCGAATTAATATCATATCAACAAATTTTAATTTGAATTAATATAGAAAATGAACTTTTTAAGACGAAAAAATGATATTAAATTATTAGTGAATGTAATTGTTAATAAAAAATAGAATAAAATATACAAATTTGAAGCAAATTGAATTTGGGTTGCTTTCGAATTTTTAGTTTGTGTTGCTTTCAATTTTGGTTTCTTTTGATCCTGTTTGTTTTCGATTTTTGTTATTTTCGATTCAAGTTGATTTTTAATTTAATTAAGTTCGAGTCAGTTTTGATTCGGTTCACTTTTAATTTTTATTCAAACCAAATTTAAATCATCATATTTGAGTCTATATTAAATTTTTGATAAATCAATTCGGATCTCGAATTAAATTTATCAGATCTAATATAACATATCTCATAGAGAGATGATGTTATTATACCAGACCACTTGGTGATGAATATAGATGTTGAAGAAAAGTAAGGAAGACAATAGATCGGACTTGGATCGGACTTTATAAAGTCTAAATTTAATTCAATTAATAATCGAACTTTCAAAAAAATTTAAGTCCGAATCCAAGTCCATTTATATAAATCCAAATCCAATCCAATAAAATATCTAAAATCCAAATCCAAATCCAAAAGTCCGAATCCAATTATTTTTCAAAGTAACAACTCAAATAAATATCTTTAAATAAAAATATATTTTTTTATCAAACAAATATTTTTAAATTTATAGCATAAACAAATCTCAATAAATATTACAATCCAATATAAAACAAATTAAAGTAACAACTCAAACTTTTTAAATATAAAAATTTTAAATATTTTTATTCAGGTTTATATATGGATCGAATTCATATCGGATATGGATTTGGATTGAATTCGGATCGGATCATGACAATATCCATAACTGATCCACCTCCTATTAGGACTCAGACATTATTTTTGGATTCGGATTCGGACTTTTTTAATCGGATTTGGATCAAATTTTTTTTCTTTAGATCGAATCGGGTTCGGATCGAATTCGGATTCGGATTATATTGCCATCCCTAAAGAAAAGTTGATGAACCACGAGAGTTTTGAGGTTAAAATAAAAGATTATATTTTAATATTTAAGTTTGTGTAAAAACTATAATTTTTATTTAAAATTTTAAATCTAAAATTATAAAATTTATACTCTAAACTCTAACCGTAAATCATGAGATCTAATCATAAACCCCAAACTTTTAAATCAAATCATAAACTAACACCCTAAAACCAAAAATTAATAAGCTCGTATAAACTAAAGTTTACATAATTTGTGTGTCAAAGCTTTTCCCTAAAATAAACAGAAAATACTTTGATACACGAATTTATGTAAATTTTATAAGTCTTTCGAATTTAGGGTTTAAGTGTTAAAATTTTCTTAAAAATTCTAATCATGAATATAATGCGGAAAAAAATAATTTAACGTTAATAGATTTATGGGTAATCACGTTAATCAAAATTTAATGTTAAACAGAAAAGAAAGAAAAAAAAAACTAAAAGTTTTCCATTGTTCTTTCTCTTGAATGTGATTTCCCTTCTTCTTTTTCGCTTTTCTTCGTCCTTAATGATGTAGGACTTAATCAGTTCTCTTTTCTGTCGTGAGAAGAAGATGAACGGTACAAAAGATTGTTTTTCTCTGATTATTAAAAAACAACGTAAAAATTTATCCAAAAGAAATTGTTCTCACTTATCCCTTTAAGTTAATTTAATTTAAATAATTAAATTAATTTAGGTGATGGTCAAATGATTAGTTTTACCCTTTTACTTTCTCACAAACTTTAAATTGACCCTTTAATTTTCTACTTTTAACAAGGAGCGGAGGAAAAAGGAATTTCACCTTTAATTTCGATCTATAATCTCCGTTAATCATCACTACATATATCGAAATTGTCGACTTTAAGTTAAATAAACCATAAAAACTAATCATTAAAATTATATCATTCTCCCACTTGGTTTATGTGATGGTTATAGTGTAATGAAACTTTTAATTGTACACTTTAATTCATTTTTCTACGTAACACATCATCTATACATGAATCAAGTTAATCGAATCACGGCAGTCACAGACAAATAAGTCAATATGATTCCTTCCATGTATCACAATTAATTTAATCCAATGGTTTTTTAAGCCATTCTTTAATTATTAAGAAATACTTTAATACTTAATATATGAAATCTTATTTCAGGATCTCACTTTGTTATCAAACAAATAATATTGCATGCTTAAATAGATAAAAACAATAAATGTACAAGAAACAAATATAACTAATATCCAATAGTGTCAAAACAATAATGAGCATAAAAACTATAATGCATATACTTTACCATAGAACCATACTAGAAGGTGTCCTCTACCAAACCCATACTGTATACATGTCCCTTAAATTTTTGTATTGGTAGAGCATTCGTTAATGGATCTGCTATCATTTCATCAGTCAGTATATGCTCAATCGAAACTGTCTGTTTCTGCACCTCCTCCTTTATTGATAAATATTTTAAATCCATATGTTTGACTCCTTTGCTATATTTTTCATTTCTCGAGAAGAACACTGCTGCGGAGTTGTCAGCGGTCTATATATATTGTCGATAATTCTTAACCCTGAGATATAATTCCGCAACCACAATCCTTGAATCGTGGCCTCAAAGCATGCCACAAATTTAGCCTCCATTATAGAAGTAGCAATAACAGATTGCTTACTACTCTTCCATGATACTCCTCTTCCAGCCAAGAGGAACACATAATCGAAAGTAGATTTTCTCGTATCAACAAATCCGACATAATCTGAGTCTGAATAACCTATAACATCCACGTTAGTCGTTCTCCTAAACGTGAGCATAAGGTTTCGGGTTCTTTGTAAATACCTTAATACCTTCTTTGCAACTTTCCAATGATTTATACTAGGATTCAACTGATATCGACCAAGCATACCAACAACATAACTTGTAATACCCTCGACCCGGTGCCACATCGGGCCTCGGGCCTAAAACCTGTATTTCAATTTTTTTTAAAAGCCCATAAATACGGGTCCAAATCCATTTCTATCATAATAAAATAAAATAAAATCCAAATCCATTTTAAAACATAAATCCGAATAAGTAGCAGAGCTCCAAAATATTACCACCCGTTTAAAACGCATTCGACAATTAAATAAAACAAAGTTACAAATTACACATATAAGGTCCTACAAGTACAAATGCCCACTATGCCTAATAACAGTACTCTAACAAAAGATGTCGATACTGAACCCACCACGATAATGCTCATCCAAAAGCTTCTTTAACCTACGCACGAAAACACATTTCGAACGCTGAGCTACTAAAGCTTAGTGGGTACTCGACCAACCGGTCCACAACATGCATAGCATAAAATAAGCATAACAACATGTATGATGACATGGCATGAGTACGATGGCGCTACCATAACCGCCTAAACACATGATATCATGATGGCACATAGCATATGCATGACAAGAGAAGACCACACATCATCTCAAGTTCTTAACTCATATACATATACATATACATATACATATACATATAACGTTGTCCATATCACCTCATAGTAGTATAGAAGTAGAGGGACCCATCAGCAAAGCAAGGCCCGTGTCATGACACTCCACATAATCCGCTAAGGAACCCATCAGCACTAAGCAAGGTCCTAGCTAGTCTTCCGTATAATATATTACCGATAACCCATCAGCACTAAGTAAGGTTATCAGTTTTACATCTCATATAATATTTACTCTAGTAACCCATCAGCACTAAGCAAAGTTACCAGATTATCTCATAATCATATAATATATACTCTAGGCAACTCATCAGCACTAAGCAAGGTTCCTAGTAAGCCACATGACTCGAATAGGTCACACAAACCCTTAATGGTTCCCCATACCGGTTTATACCACTAGATTCCAATTATTATTCAATTATCCTTTAAATGAGGTTAATAACCTATCTCTCGGTTTAATATTCATTTTAAAGTTCAAACGACTCTTAAGAACCCCTAAGGTAGTATTATGAGATTTTCCCACTTAACCTTAAGGAAATTAAGCAAATAAACTCAGGGGTATCGATACTCCTACATGGGGTATCGTAACTCCCCGTATCAATACCCTTACCAAGGGGGTATCGAAACAATCGATATCGATACAAGTATCGAACCTTTTGACCTTACTTCAAAGTCAAAGAAAGAGGACCAACCCACTTCGATACCGGTATCGAACCGGGAAGGTCACTGGACAACTCGGTATCAAAACGCTCTGCCCGCATTTCGATACCCCTGCACGAAATATGTAGTTTTGTTTATTTGGACACTTAGAACCCTACTCAAATTTGGTCCATTTAATATCAAATTGATCCTAGACTATAAGGGAACTTTCCTAAACGTGTTTAGACCTAAATAATAGGAGTTCATCAACAAAATCATGGTCCACCATTAAAGACCACCCTAAGCTACCAAACATTCCAAACCAATCAACAAACATGCATTTAAACTTAAAACATGATATGCATGATGATTAAGAGTTGGAAGGGTACCAACCTTAAGCAAAAACAACAACAAAAGCAGCAAAACCGAGCTCCAAGCTCAACCTCAAGATTTCTCTTTCCTTAAGCTTGATGATGGCTCTTTCATTTGTCTCTCTACAAAGGCAAGGATAACAACAACTTAGATCCACCCTAAGATGATCCTCAAAGCTTAAAAAAACACTAACAAGCTAAGATTTAAGTTCTCTAAAAACCAAATCCCGCACCCCACTCCAAACTGCTCTTAAACCTGCATCCTCACCAAACCAACACTTTCTTACCTTGTTTTATAGATCCTTGAAAGCCTTACAACATTCCCTTCGAGCCAAAAACGGAATTTCTAACAAAACTGATAAAGATCTTACCTTTTGTTCTTCCTTTCCTTGCCATAAAGATGGAGAAGAATGAAAAAAAGAGAGAAAAAAAAATGAAGTCATTCTCTGCAAGAGAATTAAAACCCCAACTCTCTTGTCTTCACATTTAGAGATTTACCAACATGTCCCTCCAAACCAATCCCAACTTAAAACCCAACTCAAAGCCCAACAACGTAAGGCCCAACAAGGCCCAAACTACCTAAACCCGGGGCCTAAAACTGAAACCCAAACCCCTCGGATTAGCCCAACACTCGGATCCGAATCTGGGTCGTGAAAACTCTCCCCTCCTTAAAGAAAATTTTGTCCTTGAAATTTACCTGACAGGAAGAGATGTGGGTACTGAGATCTCATGTCCTTCTCTACCTCCCACGTAGCTTCTTCAACTCCGTGGTTTCTCCACAAAACCTTTACCAACGGTATACTCTTGTTTTGAAGCTCTTTTAATCCTCTATCCAAGATTCCTATTGGTCTCTCCTCGTAAGTCAAATCCTTATTGACTTCGATTTCCTCAAGCTGAACAACATGAGAAGGATCCGAACGGTAATGCCTCAACATAGACACGTGGAACACATCATGGATACGTGCTAACTCTGGAGGTAAGCTAGCCGGTAAGCCACTGTCCCACTCTCTCAATAACTTCACACGACCCCACATACCTCGGACTCAACTTTCCTTTCCGACCAAACCGGATGATCCCTTTCCAAGGAAATACCTTAAGAAACAATTTTTCTCCTAACACATACTCGATGTGCTTGCGCTTATGATCCGCGTAAGCTTTTTTCTGATCTAACACTTCTTGCAACCTTTCCTTGATTATCTGAACCTTTTCTTCGGTCTCTCTAACAAGCTCGGAACCTACTATCTGTCTCTCATTTAGCTGGGTCCAACACAAAGGTGTCCTACACCTACGCCCGTACAAGGCCTCAAAAGGTGTCATCTTTATACTTGACTGATAACTGTTGTTGTAAGCAAACTCCACAAGCGATAATTGATCTTCCAAACTCCTAGCAAATTCCACTACACAACACCTAAGCATATCCTCCAAGATCTGTATGACTCGCTCAGACTGTACATCGGTCTGAGGATAAAAAGCTGTGCTGAAGTGCAACTTCGTATCCAAAGCCTTATGGATAGACCTCCAAAACCTTGCTGTGAACCTTGGATCCCTATCCAATATGATCGATGATGGTACACCATGCAACTTGACTATTTCTTTTATATACAAATGAGCTAACTTTTCCAAACTGAAGTCCATCCTAACCAGTAAAAAGTGAGTCGACATGGTCAACCGGTCAACAATGACCCACACAGCATCATGCTTCCTCAACGTCATTGGTAACCCGGTGACAAAGTCCATGGTCACACGATCCCATTTCCATTGTGGAATCTGGATAAGCTGAAGCAAACTTGAAGGAACCTGATGTTCCGCCTTCACAAGCTGACACGCTAAGTATCTTGTCACAAACTCAGAAACATCTCTCTTCATGAAAGACCACCAAAAGAAAGGACGAAGATCCTAGTACATCTTGTTACTACCTGGATGCACAGAAAACAGACTACGGTGAGCTTCCCTCAAGATACGGTCTCTCAGATCCTCAAGAGCAGAAACACACAACCGACCTTTGAAGTACAAGAATCCACCATCCTGTACCTCAAAGTCTAACACCTCACCTCTCTAACAAACCTCAAGATGAGCTACCAACTACTTATCTAACGCTTGTGCTCCCTTTATCTCCTAAACTAGCGTGGGCTCCACACGCAACTCTACCAACAAACCGCCATCCTCGGTCATCCTCAACCGTGCAAACATGGCTCTCAAGTCCTATATGGACTTCCTACTCAAAGCATCGACGACCACATTCGCCTTAACAGGATGATACTTTATGACAGTCATAATCCTTCAGCAACTCTATCCATCTCTGTTGTCTCAGATTCAACTCTTTTGGGTGAGTAGATACTTTAGACTCTTGTTATCGGTGTAGACATAGCATTTCTCCCCATATAGATAATGCCTCAATATCTTCAACGAGAAGATAACTGTCGCCAACTCGAGATCATGGGTAGGATAGTTCCTTTCATGGGGTTTCAACTGTCTCGAGGCGTAAGCAACCACCTTACCCTCCTGCATGAGCACACAACCTAACCCATTCAAGGAAGCATCGCTAAACACCACATAATTTTTCCCCGATTCCGGTTGCGTCAAGACCGGAGCCTCCGTAAGATAAGCCTTAAGTTGCTCAAAACTCTATTGTCTCCTCTCGTTCTACACAAACGGAACCCCTTTCTAAAGCAACTTTGTCAATGGTGCTACTATGATCGAAAAACCCTTAACAAACCTCCTATAGTATCCGGCAAGTCCAAGAAAACTATGGACTTCCGATAAATTCCTTTGGTGGTTTCCATTCCACCACAACTTAGATTTTCTGAGGATCCACACAGATGCCATCCACTGCAATGATGTGCCCAAGAAACGCTACCTCAGACAACCAGAATTCATACTTATTAAACTTGGCGTACAGACGTCTATCCCTCAAAACCTGGAGAACAACTCTTAAGTGATACTCAAGCTCCTCCTCTGAGCGTGAATACACCAAGATGTCGTCGATGAACACAACCACAAACTGATCTAGATAAGTCTAAAAGATATGGTTCATCAAGTCCATAAAAGCTACAGGTGCATTCGTGATCCCAAACAGCATCACTAAGAACTCATAGTATCCGTACCGCGTCCTAAAAGCGGTCTTCTGGACATCCTCTTCCACTACCTTCAACTGATAGTACCTTGATCTCAGATCGATCTTGGAAAACAAACGGGCACCTCTCAACTGATCAAACAGGTCATCGATCCTCGGTAAAGGGTAACGATTCTTGATCGTGACCTTGTTGAGCTGACGGTAGTCGATGCACATCCTCATCGATCCGTCCTTCTTCTTAACAAACAAAACTGGTGTTCCCCACGGTGACACACTCGGTCTGATAAAACCTCTCTCAAGCAACTCTTGGATCTGCTATTTCAACTCTTTCATCTCTATCGATGCCATACAATACGACGTTATGGACACCGATACTGTACTTGGAAACACCTCTATATGAAACTCTAACTCACGATCGGGAGGTAAACCGGGCAAGTCCTCCAAGAACATATCGGGATACTCATAAACTGTCCTCAAACTCCCTAACTCAGGGCTCTCAACCCTCACATCCACCACGTGAGCTAAGAAAGCCTCACAACCTTGTTGGATCAACCATTGAGCTGACAAAGTTGATACAACATTCGGTAAAGAGGGGGTTTTCTCGTCCCTCACAACAAGCTTAGATCCATCCGCAATACGGAGCATCAAACTCTTTGATCTAAACCCAAGACTCGCATCGTGCTCGAACAACCAATCCATCCCTAAGATTACGTTGAACTCTTGAAAAGGTAAAATCATAAGATCTGCAGGAAAGATCGAGCCTTGCACCTCTATCGGACACCTCCGATAAACCTTATCCACCAAAATATCCAGATCCAATGGACTTGTCACACGGACTCCTATTTCTAGATCTTCAGCTTGCAACACCCAACATTGAAATATCCCACTACGGATATAGGAGTGGGTAGACCCTGAGTTTACAAGAGCAACTATGGGAACTGAAAACAAGGTAAACGTACCTGATATAACATCGGTAGTCGCACAGTCCTCTTGTGCCCTCACAGTATATTGCCTAGCTGGTGCTCTCACTGTGTACTGAAAGGTACCACCCAAACCATGACTAGCCCCTCCACGGGTAAAGCCTCGGCCTCTCTGACCAGGATAATCAGTCCTCTGAACCTGATCTGATGCCTCTCTGACCTTTTCTGGGCAGTCCTTCACTAGGTGCTCTGATGACCCACAACGGTAACAAGCTCTGATCGCGTTCTAACACTCTCCTCTGTGGCTCCGCCCACACTAATGACAAGTCGAAACACCTAAGCTCCTCTAAGAACTCTCCGGGCTCATCATCGGAGATGACGTAAACTATCTCCTCCTACCGGCAGACTCAGACCTGCGGTTTGATCTTGCACTCTAACTAGAAGCTCCCCTACTCTGATTCCAACGGTTTTTATTCCTCCCCGAATAGGACTGAGAGTTGTTAGAGTAGCTTTGATTACCTCCACTAGCACCACCCTGACCAGAAGATGAACCATAAGTCAAACCTTAAATTTACTCTAAAGACTTTGCACTAGCAACCAACTCTGAGAACACTCTAAGTGGAGTAGTAGTGAGATATATTTGGATCTCTTTCCTTAGACCCTTCAAGAACCTTTTGCATCTCATCTTCTCTGTGGGCACCAACTCTGGTGCATACCTACTGATAAGTGCTCAACTCACAATCACTTTTTACACCTTTTATGGGCATTAATAACTGAATTTACACCCACTCGGACCAATGAATGTACTTAATGTGATATATTTAGAAATTGTGCTTATGAAGATAATATTTATAGAAAAGGCAAGTTTTACTACAGTTTTATATTTGTGCAGGAGAAACAAGTGCCGTGGCAGCAACATGGCCAAGGCAGGACCTGATGCCGAGGCAATAGCTGAGAGCCAGAGAGCAATACTGTAGGCGATTGGAAGAGAAAAATCCAAGGGACGTTTCTGGACATAAAGCATATGGATCAGAGCTGGTTAGCACGAGGAAAAGCCCAAGACAAGGCCACGCGGGAAAGCCTCTTAGTTGAATTAAACTTAGAAATATTTTATTTATGTACATGACTTGTTCCCTACTCCAAGTTATATTCTACTTAGGAAAGGTTTGCCCTAGGCCAAGCCTATATAAGACCTAGCCGTCCAATGTATTAGGATATACCTAGAGAACCGATTCATAGAGAGTTTTCCCTAAGATTCTATGTTTTCTTTCTCTCAAATTATGTTCTAATCTTTCTTAGGGTTTAGGTGAAGGTTGTTTAGTATTTGTGAGAGGAGATTGTACTTGTCTTTGTTTCAATGCAATAAAACTATCAAGGTTTGCTTATCCTTTGTCATTCTTTGTTCTTGCATTCAAGCTCGGAAGAGAAGTTTGTGAGTAATCCATTTATCTAGACTCGAGAGAGTTAGATTCACGAAAGGGGTAAGTACGGTGTCTCAATCGCGAAATACTAACTCGGCCTAGGGATAAGTTAAGAGTTTCAACGGCTAAAAGAAGTGTGAGATTGGTTGGTGAGTATAATTGATTCACGCCGGGAGGTATCATCAAGGACTAGTCATCAACAGTACTTCGACTTAGGGATAAGCGGAGTCATTCAAGGACACTTTGCCGAACTTTGGTAAAATCCACCCACGAGCAAGGGATTGCCGCGGCGGACAGTATCGTCGCTGCCAAGGCAGTAATCTGCAGTGCTGCCGAGACAGTGATATACAATTGCATTGGACAGGGACAAGTCAATTAAATCCACAATACAACACAACTGGATCCTGACCTCTCTCTCTATTAATCAACTCTCATTCTTTTACTTAGCTGTTCTATTTCAATTTATTTAGTTTCATCCAAACCTAAATCACTTGTGTTTTAATTTATTTCTTTTTACAGAACAAGAAGAAAAAGAAGACATATTAAGTATACCAATCCCTATGGAGACGATAATCTGATAAATACTTATCACTTATTACTTGCGATGTGTCCACTTGCACTAAACGCGCACTTTTGACCTACTCAGCTGTAGGAACTCCTGCTCATAGGCGAACACCGAACGGTTCCCTTGTACAAAATGGGTAAACCACTCCCTCAAGGTTTCAATGTGGGCTTCTCCCACATAATTCTTCTCAAATTCATCAAGGAAGTCATTCCAAGTTGGTCGTTCAGGATCCCAACCAAGCTCCACTGTTTCCCATCATTCACGTGCATTACCTTTCAATAACGACAGAACTGTGGATCTTTTTCCAAAGCCTTGTTGTGAAATGCGGATCCCTATCCGATATAATCAAGGATAGAACTCAATGCAATCACACGATCTCCTTGATGTACAAATGAGCCAACCTTTCCAAACTGAAGTCTATGCCCACAAGCAAAAAGTGAGTAGACTTGGTCAACCGGTCAACTACAACTCAAATAGCATCATGCTTCCTTTGAGTCAAAGGTAACCCCGTGACAAAGTCCATGGTGACCCTATCCCACTTCCATTATGGAATCTGGATAAGCTGAAGCAAACCTGAAGGAACCTGATGTTCCGCCTTCACTTGCTGACAAGCTAAGCACCTTGTCACAAACTCCAAGATGTCTCTTTTCATGCAAGGCCACCAATAGAACGGTTTTAGATCTTGGTACATCTTGTTTCTCCCTAGATGTACGGTATAAGGGCTACGGTGTGCCTACATCATGATATGATCCCTCAGATCCTCTAAAGCAGGAACACATAAACGTCCCTTGAAGTACAAGTAACCACCATCTCGTACCTCAAAGTCTATACTCTCACCGCTCTGAACTGCCTCTATCTGAGCTACTAAGTCCTCATCCAAAACTTGGGTCCTCTTTATCTCCTATACCAACGTAGGTTCCACTCGAAGCTCGGCCAAAAGACCACCATCATCTGTCAACCTCAAACAAGCAAACATGACCCTCAAGTCCGCCATGGACTTCCTACTCAAAGCATCTGCCACCATATTTGCTTTACCTGGATGGTACTCGATCACGCAGTCATAATCCTTTAGCAGCTCTATCCAACGATGTTGTCTCAAGTTCAAGTCCTTTTGAGTAAGCAGATATTTCAGGCTCTTATGATCCGTGTAGATGTAACATTTCTCCCCATAGAAGTAATGCCTTCATATCTTCAAAGCAAAGATGACTGCGGCAAGCTCTAAATCATGGGTATGGTAGTTTTGTTCATGCGTCTTGAGTTGCCTTGAAGCATAGGCAACCACCTTCCCATCTTGCATAAGAACATACCCTAAACCATTCAACGATGCGTCACTGAAAACAATATAGTCCTTTCCTGACTCCGGTTGAGTCAACATTGGTGCCTCAGTAAGATAAGTCTTTAACTGCTCAAAACATTATTGTCTCTTCTCATTCCAAACAAAGGGAACTTCTTTTTGCAACAACTTATTCAACGGTGATGCCAAGATTGAGAAACCTTTTACAAACCGTCGATAATATCCCGCAAACCCAAGGAAACTACGAACCTCCGAGATATTTCTAAGCGGTTTCTATTCCACTATAGCTTGGATCTTTTGAGGATCAACCCGAATCCCATAGCCATGATATGACCCAAAAACGCAACCTCTAGAAGCCAAAACTCACACTTACTGAACTTAGCAAAAAGACGTTTATCCCTCAACGTCTGAAGCACAACCCGAAGATGCTTATCATGCTCTTCTTCTGACAGAGAGTAGACCAAGATGTCATCTATAAACACTACCATAAACTGATCGAGATAAGGCTGAAAGTTCTGATTTATGAGATCCATGAACGCTTCTGGAGCATTGGTAAGTCCAAAAGGCATTACCAAGAACTTGTAGTGGCCAAACTACGTCCTAAAAGCGGTTTTCTGAACATCCTCTTCAACTACCTTCTACTGGTAGTAACCAGACCTCAAGTCTATCTTTGAGAACACACGGGCACCTTTCAACTGGTCAAACAGATCTTCGATCCTAGGAAGGGGGTAGCGATTCTTTATCGTTACCTTGTTAAGCTGTCGGTAGTCAATGCACATCCTCATTGACCCATCTTTCTTTTTCACAAACAAAACTAGAGCACCCCAAGGTGAAACACTAGGTCGGATAAAACCCTTTTCCAGCAACTCTTGTATTTGACTCTTTAACTCTTTCATCTCTGTTGGTGTCATACGGTAAGGGATGATGGGCACCGGTGCCGTACCTGGCAACACCTCTATACGAAACTCAAACTCTCGATCTGGTGGTAAGCCTAGTAACTCCTCGGGAAACACATCAACAAACTCATAAACTGTCCGAAGACTCTCCAAAGCTGGAAACTCAACCTTCGTATCAACCACGTGAGCTAAGAAAGCCTCACAACCTTGTTGTATCAACTTCTAAGCTGCTAAAGTTGATACAATGTTAAGGATTCAAGGATTCCTTTCTCCCCTCACTACTAACTTGGATCCATTGGCAACTCTCAACTTCAAACTCTTAGCTCTACAACCCAAGCTAGCGTCGTGCTCAAACAACCAATCCATACCTAGGATTGCGTCAAACTCCTGAAAAGGCAAGACCATAAGGTCCGCTGGAACGATTAAACCTTGCACCTCGATCGGACACCTCCAATACACCTTATCCACTATCACATCTAAACCCAACAGAATTGTCACTCTAACCCCTATCTTTAGATCCTTAGCCGATAAAACCCCCATTGTTCCGATATCCCACTACGGATGTAGGAATGCGTAGACCCCGAGTCCACTAATGCAACTATAGGTACAGAGAACAAAGAGAAAGTACCTAAGATAACATCGGTGGGCTCGCACTCATCCTGAGCTTTGACTACATACTGCCTCACTGGTGCTCTAGCGGTAGACTAAAATGTGCCCTACTCTGATGGTCGGTAGTCTGACTCACACCTTCCCTAGAGAACCATCGACCCCTCTGAGCCGGATAAGAGGTCCTCTAACTCTGAATCGGTACGGTAGTAGCAGTAGTAGGACAGTCCTTCACAAGATGATCTAGAGATCCACACTCAAAACAAGATCGGTTTGGTCCCTAACACTCACCACGGTGTCTACGTCCACACTGGTTACAAACTGGCATACCTGCACTCCCCTGAGAACTCTCGGGACTCATCATAGACGATGATGAAGGCCTCCTACGGCCAGCAGACTTTGACTTGTGATTAGACCTCGAACTTTGATTCGAGCCTCCCCTACCCTGATTCCAACGGCTTCTATCCCTCCTAGACTGAGACTCAAAGCTGTTGGAGGACTGATTCCTCCCAATGATATTACCTTGTCCTCCCACAGAATCATATGTCAAACCTTGCACCTACTTTAAAACCTTAGCACTAGCTGTCAACTCAGAAAACACCTGTGGTGTGTTAGCTGTCAGATAGGTTTGGATCTCCTTCCTCAAACCTCTCAGAAACCTCTTACACCTCATCTTCTTGGTAGCTATCAACTCAGGTGCATACCTACTCAGCTGTAGGAAATCTTGCTCGTACTCAAAGACTGTATGATTACATTGCACAAGGTGGGTGAACTGATCTCTCAATCGATCGATGTGAGTCTTGCCTACATATTTTTTCTCAAACTCATCCAAGAAGTCATCCCATGTCGGATGATCTGGATACCACTCCATCTCAACTGTTCCCACCATTCTCTCGTGTTCTCCTTGAGTAGACAAAGAACACAAGACAACTTATCCTTGGACCTCAACCTCATCTGCCTCATGATCCACCGAGTATCACGAAGCCACTGATCTGCCTTCACAGGATTGTCTTGTCCAGAACCTAAAAAATCCGTAGCACCCTGCCTAGGAACCCTTTCTATAGGTGCCTCATGTGGGGTAGGTGCACGCCTTGGGATATCCCTCACTATCCGATCCAAAGCACAGTGCAGATGGGTGAAATAATTTGCCCCTTGCCTAAACCCTTCTTCCGATTCATCCACCTCGTACGTGTGGTCATCCTCAAAGCTCCCCTCACGGGATCCCAAACTCTCCTCAACAACTCTGGCCCTCCTAGGCATTATTCACTTCTGCACAGTCAAACAAAATGATTACACCATCAGAAATCAACTTTTCAAGTACTACTAAGACTCATGGGAATGTATTCGCTAAACACTTGTCACAACTCCCGACTCTCATCCCCGGGGACATCCTAGAACCGACTAAACCTAGGCTCTAATACCCCTAATTGTAACACCCCAACCCAGGTGCCATATTTAGGCCATAAGCCCAACCCGTGTCCATAAAATTTCAAAGTCAAACTCAAGTCAAACTATTAAATAAGACGTAATTTAAAACGATATTTAAAATCAAAAGTAGTTTCACAACCCAAAATATCATCGGAGCTCCAAATACAAGTTTGATAAAATATTTGACCTTAACAACTAAATAAAATAGAGTTACAATTACAACAATGGTCCTACGAATACATAGCCCAATAATATAGTAATTGTACTCTACCAACCGGTCAATGCTGAAGTCTCGAAAAGATGATGCTCCGACTCGTCCGCCTGAACATCCGTATACTTACCTATGCATGGAAACAAATTCCAAAACGTTGAGCTACGAAAGCTTAGTGAGTACACAACCTATCGACAGTGCTTTCAAGTGAATCATAACAATAACATGCGAGATAAGATAACATGATGACATGACATGCCAAATGCAACCAAAGCATAAAGTAAACAAATCAGAAGTGAGGCCCACTGCCAACCCGACACTAGGGAACTCACCCAGCCCGAAATCTCACATCGGAATGCTCAAAATATCACATCGAGCAAATATACTCGGAATCTCACATCGAGTGGGGCTCGGAATCTCACATCGAGTAAGGTCATCACCCGAAATCTCACATCGGATGGTCTTCGATACATCACCCGGAATCTCACATCGGATGGTCTTCGTTGTGTTGCAACACTATCACTCACTGGGTATCCAAATCCCATCAAACAATAACACAAACCACGCAAGACAATCCACCTAGGATCTTACACCAAACAATACTCAACTAAGCCAATACTGAACATGCAAGTATAATTTCTCATATTAAGGCTCTTATTACCAATTTAGAGTCACATTACTTATTTTATGTCATAAACGACCTATGTAAGCTCATAACATTAATTATAGAACCTTATAACTCATCCCTTGAAGTTTTGGGTGAAAAGCCCTGGTGTATCGATACCCCTACTTGGAGTATCGAAACATCTGGTATTGATACCCTGACCAAGGGGGTATCAAAACGAACGGTATCGATACGAGTATCAAACCCTTTGACCAATTTCAAAGTCAATCAAAAAAGGGCCTACTATTATCGAATCGAAAAGGTCAATGGACGACTCGGTATCGAAACGCCCTGCCCGCGTTTCGATACCCCTGCACGATAAGTGCAATTTTACATATTCAAACACTTAGGACTCTAGCCAAACTTGATCCATTCGATCCCAAATTGTTCCTACTCATTATTAAAGTTGTTTAAGTGAGTTTCTAATCAATTTTACTCATTTTCATCAACTATAAATTAAAACACCATTAAAGCATGCAAAGGCTCTATCCTAGCCAAACCATCACACAATCAATCAAAAATGCTAAAAATGATGATGCACATGAAAATGCAAAGGATTTGGAAGTGTACCAACCTTCCAAAACGAGCTGAAGAAGCTCCACAGCAAGCTCTCAAACTTTCTCCTTGCCCAAGCACCTTGATAGCTCCCCTTACTCTCAACTACAAGGAAGATGACCAAACGATTACCAAACTTTCTAGATGATTTAAGGAAGCTAAAACAACCTTAAAATCATTCTAAAACCTTCCCAAAAACTATTCTCGTTCTTACCTCAAAACCCCCCACTAAAACCTTACCTTTACCATTTTTAACCAAACTTACCTTAGAAGATAGATCTTTCCAAACTGAGCAAACTTTCCTCAAGCAACAAAACGAGATTCCACACTCTAACACTCAAGATTCAACCTTTGGTTGTGGCAAATTTGGGAGGAAGATGATGAGAAAAAGAGATGGAAGGAAATTAAAGTGGGTGATATCACCCTCTCTGCACAATGCAGAAAATAACCTCTTTCTCCCCCTTTTTCTCATTTGTCAACTTACCAAATTGCCCCTAAGAATGACAACAAACCAAGCCTAACTACTCTAAGCCCAACAAGACTCAACGAGCCCAACTACGAGACCTAAACATCGGGTTAGCCCGACTCTGAGTTTCGAAACTCGGGTCAAGACAAATACCTTTCACCATTCCAGGATGCAACATCAAATGGGCCATAAAATTCTAATCATGAATATAATGCGGAAAAAAATAATTTAATGTTAATAGATTTATGGGTAATCACGTTAATCAAAATTTAATGTTAAACATAAAAGAAAGGAAAGAAAATTTACTGTTTTCCATTGTTCTTTCTCTTGAATGTGATTTCCCTCCTTCTTCTTTTTTGCTTTTCTTCGTCCTTGATGATGTAGGACTTGATCAGTTCTCTTTTCTATCGTGAGAAGAAGATAACAGTACAAAAGACTGTTTTTCTTTGGTTATTAAAAACCAGCGTAAAAAATTATGCAAAAGAAATTGTTCTCACTTATCCCTTTAAGTTAATTTAATTTAAATAATTAAATTAATTAATTAAATTAAATTAATTTAGGTAATGGTCAAATGATTAGTTTTACCCTTTTACTTTCTCACAAACTTTAAATTGACCCTTTAATATTCTACGTTTAATAAGGAGCGGAGCAAAAAGGAATTTCACCTTTAATTTCGATCTATAATCACCGCTAATCATCACTACGAGAACATATATCGAAATTGTCAACTTTAAGTTACATAAACTATAAAAATTAATCATTAAAATTCTATCATTAAGAATTTAGGCTGAGGGTTTATATATAGGGTTTATTGTTAAACTTATGTTTTGATTTTAATATATTAAGAACTATTTTGAAAATAAATAAATCTTTAAGAATGTTTGAAATTACTCATGAAAGATAAATATTCAAACAAAATTAATTATCTTTAAAGAAAATACTTTAGATAAGTTAATATTCTACGTTTAATAAGGAGCGGAGGGAAAAGGAATTTCACCTTCAATTTCGATCTATAATCACCGCTAATCATCACTATGGGAACATATATCGAAATTGTCGACTTTAAGTTACATAAACCATAAAAATTAATCATTAAAATTCTATCATTAAGAATTTAGGTTGAGGGTTTATATATAGGGTTTATTGTTAAACTTATGTTTTGATTTTTAATATATTAAGAACTACTTTGAAAATAAATAAATCTTTAAGAATATTTGAAATTACTCATGAAAGATAATTATTCAAACAAAATTAATTATCTTTAAAGAAAATACTTTGGATAAACTAATATTTTTAATGGATAAATTTTTTTAAGTATTTTGGTACTTTAAAAAGACCACTTTGGTTTGCAAGTACTTGTACAATTCTTAATGTACTGATACGATTTTTAATTACTAAAATGAAAAGCGATAAACGAGTATCGATAAGATTTTTAATTACTGAAATTCAAAGCGATAAACGAGTATCGATACGATTCTTAGCGTATTGGTGCGAAAATTTAATTTTTCTTTTCGAATGTTATTTCAAGAAAAGGACACAAAGAAGTAACTTTGTACTTGTATTAGGAAAACGATTATTAAGTTCTTGAAGTTGTATATCAATAACATGATAAAATAATTCAACCTAAAAATGACGCAAATTCGAAACTTCGTGAACTTTTCTCCTAGACCTCCATGGAACAACAAATACATCTTTCATCTTTGAAATCTCAATGTTATTCTTTTCATAAAATAAAAAAATTCTTCGAGTAAAGATCGTCATCCCGTATCCCTCATCATTTGCGATCGTTGCTTGGACACATTAACTAACTGCAATGCATTCACAATGTTTGACCACTCCGTTGTAATGTTTGAGATAATTCACTTGTAACCCCAATATATTTTTCATCAAGTGTAAATTAAACACAAACTCAAAGAATTGTAAAGAACTCAACAACATACAAGCTTCAGCTCTTAGCCCTGAGCATGTTCCATCTTCCTTAATAATTTCAAGCACATCTAACACACAAGAAAACATAGCAATCAAGCTAACAACAATTTTATAATGTGAACTCCAACGAATATCTCTAAATCTCTTTATAAAAATTTCTTGATTTAATCCACAATCACTAAAAACTTTACCATATTATAATATTTTTTGTACTTTAGTTATTTGACTAGATTAAATAATTTTTTTCTCTTACATGAAGCACCAATCACATTAACCACACTAGCATCCGAATTAAAAAGAAATACAACCTTAACTTGTTTTGTAACAATAGAAACAAGTGCTAATTGCAGATGATATATAAAGCAATGGACATAAAAATTACCAACCACATTAATCACACTAGCAACAAAATTAAAAAAAAAACAATTTTAACTTATTTTTTAACAATAAAAACAAGTGCTAATTGTAATTGATGTACAAAGAAATGGACATAAAAACACATTGATTATCTTTTAAAATCAAACTTTTGAGTCCATTAAATTCTCCTTACATATTACTTGCTCCGTCATAACCTTGTCCTCTTATTCTTGAAAACATAATTCATGAATTGCAAACATATTCATAAGAGCATTCATTAGTGAAGCAGTAGCAGTATCAAAAATATGAACAAGACACAAAAATTATTCGATAATTTTTTCATTCTTATTTACATAACGTAAAACTATAGCTATTTGTTCTTTAACAGATATATCACGAGACTTATCAATCAAAATAACAAAAAAATATTTTCAAGATCTTCAATAATTGTACAAGTAGTCTCACTAACAATTGCACTAATAATATCTTTTTGTATAGTTGGTGCTACTAGTTTAAGATTAACAGGAGCATTTTTAAAAATTTTGCTAACATTTTCATTATGATTAGTAAGAAACTATAAAATCTCTAAAAAATTACCTTGATTAGAATAATCATAAGACTTGTCATTTTCGCGAAAAGTCAATTCTTATCGCAAAAGAAATCGAACACAATCTTTTGTAGATATAAGATGAATATGATATTCTTGTTTAGCTTGATTAGATTGCTTCGTAATGATAGTTTCTACATGTTGTTTTTGATTCATTAGAGCTTCACATTTTCTCCAAGCTACATTACGAGGACTATTAGGACACCCAACATAAAGTTATAATTTGTTTTTATCTTTTCAATTCTTAAATCCATCAATAACAAATGTATCACCTCTTCCTTGATCTCTTTTAGAATTAGGTCTCATAAGTTAATAATGTAAACAAAATGCTGCATCTTTTGATACACTATATTCTAATCAATTTTTATGCTCTTTGAACCACTTAGGATTGAAACTTCATAATTTATCATTATTATACTTTTTTTCCAGAAATTTGTGATTTTTTGGCTGACAAAGGACCTTTCAACAAATAAGCTCTTTTAATTTCTTCATGATTATTTGGATGATATTCTGTAATCTTTGATATTTTTCTAGGATCCTCTTAAAAATATTTCAAGTCAACTTATAAAAATCTTTTTTTGTCGAACATGAATTCTTTAGTTTTGTTGTTGCCTTCTTTTTATAATATTTTTTCATATCTAAATAAAAAAAAAAACATGAAATCAGTACCAACATAGAATTAGTACCAACCATGCATTCATCAAAAAGTAATAACAAAACCTTATCAAAAATATGTCAATGGAGAAATTGGAAATAAGATACCCTAAAGGTGGAGCAAGTAACAAATCTTTTCATATGTAAAATACGCTTAAAATAATAACAAGAACATACCATGAATTCATCTAATTAACCTTAGTTAATATTAGAATTTCAAATACAAGATATGAAATTTATCCTTTATATTCAATCCCACTTCAAAAGCATCCTAGATAAGATAACAAATAAAGATAAGACACTCATTCTAATTTATTTCTATACTAAATCACATTCAAAATCTAAAATCTCTCTAATAAATTAAAAATAATAACATAGGAAACAACAAACAAAATCAGAAGAAGGCCAATGATAATAGAGTAAAATTCAATAAAATCTCAAAAAAAATGTGAATAAAATCAGACGAGTAATTTAAACTCCAAAGAACAAAATCTTTAAAAAAATCAAAAGTAATATAAAATTAGTAAGAAAAAGCAAAATCCAACCTAATTTCAAAAAATGTGAACAAAAATTATCGACGCTCAACAATTTAAGTTTTAAAGAAGAAATAGTTTCAGATTTCGCATATGCAGTTAGAGAAAGAAACAACGACGAGTCGTCTTTTTCTCTGAGAATGAACTCTATTAATTTTAACAAGAAAGGATATATTTTTTTAAATAAAAAATAATATATGTTTCAACTCAACTGAATCAGGATGAGCATAATTTAAATTTAGGGTGGTCCCAAATAAATAGAAAAATATTTAATATATAATTTTTTAAGGTGGGTCCAGGCCTACCTCTACATCCATCACTATTAGGATTCATCCGAACATTGTTTAACTAAAATAATTCACATTCGTCAGTCTATTAGTACACCTTCTGTTGTTTATCGATGTTGGATGATTGAAAAATAGATGATGAACTTTAACAATGACACTAATGATTTTCGAGGACAATGACAATGACAACAACGATAATAATTTAAATTTTTTATTTTAAAATTTTAAGTTTTTTTTTAAAATTTGGAAACATTGTATTTTTTTAAAAATATTGTTTTTATATAACTTTTTAAATTAAAAAATATCACTTTATCATGTTTATAATTCATTTAAACAATTGAATACTTAAAATTATAATAATTAAAATTAAATATTTATTTTTATCAAAAAAAAAATAAATATTTAATATAAAAAATTATAATTTAAGCACATGTTTTTATATTAAAGACCCCCAGCGTCTTAAAAATCGAGGTTCCGTCGCACAAATTACTTCGTTGAAGGGGAAAAGACGAAAACCGCATCGCTCT
Organism: Abelmoschus esculentus; assembly: GCA_035048815.1. Lineage (NCBI taxonomy): Eukaryota > Viridiplantae > Streptophyta > Magnoliopsida > Malvales > Malvaceae > Abelmoschus > Abelmoschus esculentus. Next base: position 8,461,262 of record JAUCBN010000055.1, read on the forward strand.
TTTTTAAATATCAAACTTTCCTCTTTGCCTTCATTTTGGATCTGCGGCCGCCAAGAAGTTCTGGTACGTTCTTCTCTCCTCCTAATTCTTAGTGTTTTATGGTTTTGATATTTAGATCCAGATTCAACAAGAAAGAAATTAGGGTTTAACAAGAAAGAAACGAACTTTATTCAACTTCTTTGAAATTAGGGTTTCGTAATCGCTTTTGAAGTTCTTTTTTTTTCATATAATTTTTGCAGACTCTAAATTTCTTGTATACGGTCAGCTGATTAGATTATTTTTCTATAATTGAATACAGGGTGTTGAATGATTTGGGTTGGATTGAATTTCTTTTGTTGAAGATACGGTAATCTGGTTTATTTGTTAGGATTTAAAAAGATGTCGAGTAACAAAGAGGAAAAAACTCAGGCTGCTGCTGATAAAATCAAGGCTGCAGCACTTAGTGCTGCCAAAGGCCTCAGCCGTGCTCAGGCTGAAAGGGCAGCTGCTGCCGCTGCTCGAAACGTTAATGCTTACGGGCAGAAGGAAGAAGGGCCTAGCAGATGGCAAGAGAAACGGGAAGCAAAGAGGCAGATGTATTTGATGAGTACGGAGAAGGCAGTGAGGTTAGGTGAAAGGAAAGACAAGGCATCGACGTCTACTGGTATGGGTGCTTCACAGTGCCAAAAGTGTTTCCAAGCTGGGCATTGGACATATGAATGCAAGAACGAACGGGTGTACATGTCACGGCCCTCTCGTACTCAGCAGCTTAAGAACCCGAAACTGAGGATGAAGCTTTCGATCTCTTATGATTTAGACATCTCAGATGGAAAGGATAAGAAGGATGATGATAGGTCTAAGAAAAGCAAAAGGAAGTATCAGTCGGATTCCGGTACAAGTAGTGATAGTGAGGCTTCAGTTTTTGAGACCGACAGTGATGCCTCGTCTGTTACTGGATCTGAATATTCTTCTGAGGGGAGTAGTTCGGATTACAGCTCCTCTTCTGAGTCAGAGGAAGAGAGGAGTCGGAGGAGAAGGAAGAAGAAACAGAAGCAAAAGCAGAAACAGAAGGGAAGGCGAAGAAGGCACAGCTCATCTTCTGAGTCTTCTGATTCAGACTCAGCTTCAGATTCCGATTTTGATGATCGGAGCAGTCGAAGGAAGAGCTCGAGGCATAGCAGAAAGCGCTGAACGAGAGATGGCAGTACACCACAGTGAAGCTTATGGTCTTACAGGCACTGAAGATCAATCCCCCAAAATAAATTTGTTTGAGGTTTAAATCCCTATTTTTTTTCTTTTCTATTGCACTGTTTTGTTGATGACATGATTGACATTATCTGCTTCTAGTTTATGTGGTAACATAGTAGTTTGTCTTGAGAACATAGTCGTTTGTGTTGGACATAAATATGTTTAAAGTTTTTCCTATGATTATGGAGTTCTTAGTCCTTTTAAGGTTATATATCCTTATACTCATTCATTCTTTTTCAATTTACAATATATCAAATCCTCTGCTGATACAGAGGGCACTTTGGCACGGTTTTTCCACCAAGTTTTTGGTTGCCAAACAGAGAAGCTGTGCCGAATAATCAAAGAGAGCGCTTCAAACAGGCGTTTAGACGCCTGATTTGGCTGTAATCGAACTATTTCGGAAAAACTGCTGAACAAAGTCAGAATGCCGTTAGTTGGGCACTTTTAGGAAAATATTGCCTTTTTCCTTTAAATTTTAAGGATATAAGGTAGGTTGTTCTATAATTAAGATTTATGGTAAAAAATTATAGACGTTTTTCGTAAATGTTGTCTTTTTGAATTTTTTATTAGAAAAATTTAAACTTGTAAGTTGCGTTTTTTTAAGTCAAATTACAAAATTTAAGACAGGTAATAAAGGTTTGGTCACTCTTGTTTGAGATTTAAATTTCGTAATTTAATTCAAAATGTCATTTGTATGTGTTATTTTTATTAAAACTTAAATTTCTATTAATAAATAATTCAAAAAGACATCCCTGTAAGTGATTTTTTAAATTATTATAATTTTTATTGATCTTTAATTATAGGATAATGTGTCATATATCTCTAAAATTTAAATTAAAAGATAGAAATAAAACCAGTTAGTTGATAATTGAACGTTCATCGGAAATCCCCTGCCCCTGAATTCTTTTATTTTTTTGCACCCTCCTGTTATGCATTGTTTCTTTATTTCACTTGCTGTAAGTTTCTATTTTTATATTTTTTTAATTTAGTATCTCATGTATATTTAATTTAGTTCTAGACTCTATTTCCTTGTAAAAATTTTAATTAAAATATTTATTTCTCTTAAATCTTAAATAAAATATCAATTTAACCAAAATCTGATCGTGGCTTACCATCGGTTTATGGTAACCACTGATTAGCATCGCAATCGTCCAGAATGACCGTTAGACTCAATTTTAGAGTTCCTTTGAGGAAGAAGAAAATAAAAAAGATTTTATTAGGCGGGTTAAATTGATAATGTGTCAAATAAAATGTAAGTCTAAATTAAAATTAAATTACTTTTATTCGCATGTATTGCGTTATTAATGTAACGAAAATTAACAATTCAATGATTAAAATATAATAAATCAATATAAAATATTATTTTTAAAAATATAGTAATAATAAAACATAAACAAATGTAATATCTGCTGTGATTTATTATTTCTAGTCTAAATATAGGGTATTTTCAATCGCATCAAAATATAAAAATAAAAACAAAAGATATAAAACAAACATTATATTATATGGTAGAAGATAAATGCTATCAATATTAATGGAGGACAACGTATTATAATTTATTTTTTAAAATTTAAGTTTAATGATATATGAACTTGACGAAAGATGATTTATTTCGTTTAAGTAATTTAAATTCGAGTATCATATATATATATATACATATATAGTATGTATATGTTATTAAAGGGTTAAAAAAATGAATTGAGTTTAACTGATAAATACAACAAAATATTAAAAAAAAAGTTTAATGTTTTAATTAATGTGACCCATGAACTTATTTTATATCTAATGTAACCCTTAAATCAAAGAAAAAATAATTTTGCCCTTTAATTATAGAATCTGATATTGATCGTTACAATATTAATATGATAGTTTATAGTATTGATATACAATCAACGATGATGATATAATAGTTTATGGTGGATGATGATATCACATACGAGATAAGTTATTTATTTACAAAATTTCTAAGAGTTAAATGTTTTTTATAAAGTTTGAGAATTTATTTATTTTTTAGAAAAAATCAATTATTTTAAATTTAAATTTAAGATATTATTAAAATATTTTAAGAAATAAATATAAAAATACTAAAAACACTATTATTTTAAAAAAAATTAAAATATATCACAATCTATACAAATGATAAATTTAAATTATTAAAAAAATATTTACAAATATACATTTTAATAAAAAAAATCTTAAATATCTCTTGCTAGTATGAATTTACGACTATTTATTAATTTCAGTCGAAAATATATTATTTTTATTACCATATAAAGCACAATTACTTTGTGTATGAGTTTCTAAAATTCGTATAATATAACATTTCTTCTACTCGTTCTTTGATTTTATTTACCCCAAATTCTAATTCAACAAGGTGCGTACCATGAAATTTTGCTAGAGATGGGCACGGGTTGGAATTTCAGCTCACCCGCACTCGATTCGAAGAATTATAGTCTTCACCCGTCATTTGATCCAACTCGATTTTTAAGCTTTAAAATACGATTCGAGCCGAATCATTAAAAAAATTTATTTAGGGACTTAATTGTAAAAAAATAAAATTTAAGGATCTAATTATAAAAAAATAAAATTTTAGTGACCTAATTATAAAAAAATAATTTTAGTGACCAACTGTATAAAATATATATAAAGAGGGGTCATTATTACAAATATCTCTAAAATATATATGGAAAAATTACACTATTAATCCTGGTTCGGATCAGGTCAAAATTTTTCCACCCTAAACCTGAACTCGACCCGAACCCGAATTTTCTACCAAAAAATCCAACCCGATCAGATCCGATTGGGTCAAAACCCATCGAGTTCGAGTTTCGTTCTCATCCCTAAATTCTACCGTGAATAATTTATCGTCAATTTCTTTCGAACAAAAATCTCATGTATCCTACTCATTTTCTTTTTCATGACCTGAAAAGTTTTTAAAATTAAATTTTAAACTTTAATTTTAATTTTTATATCATAAATCCTAAATTTTAAATCCTAAAAAATACAATTTATCTTTAATTATCTAAATCTTAAGTATAACCTGTAACTTTAAATCCTTAATTTAAAACCCTAATTTAAAGTAAAAACCTTAAAAAGATATATAATAAAATAACAGATAATTTACGCACCTAAATAAGACCCAAAAACAAGGTTTTCCTTTACTTTTACCGCACACGCGATGATCATGTTCTTCTTCTTCTATTATATATCTAACACTACTTTTCTGTACAACACATGTACATTGGTTTAAGCTTTACCAAGTAATTTATATGTTTCAATATCAAAAATATATTAGATACAATTAGGTATCAATAAATATTTTTTATATGATGTTTTTTTTATTCACTCTATTTTTTTAGTTTTTTTATTCACATGGTTTAACTATAAGTATATAAATATGTTATGTTATGTTTACATAATTTTTATGGCTTTTTATATTTATTTAGAATTTAAAATTTATTTTATATTTATTGTATTTATATCTTATAATTTTAATTTTTTGGCTTCTTATCGTTGTTTTTATCCCTATATTCGTACCCATATCAATACAACATAACTATCTTGCAACAAAATTTATAAAACAAGTCGGACCCGTCTTGTAATCCCCTAAACCCGACCTAAAAGAAATAGGTCGAATCTAGAAAGTCAGGTTTGAAAACTTTACCCTTAAGAAAATCAATTTTAAAACTTATTCTTTAATTTAAAATAAACCATAGTAATTTAATAAATATCTTATAATAAAAAAATAATTAAATATTATAATAAAAATTTAAATATTTATATAAAATTCTGAAATAAATTCATATAAAAATGATTAAATACCCAAAAAACATAAATATCCCAAATGTCTCAAAGTTTCCAAAATAATAAATAAGAACCTAGATATATAAATATCCCAAATGCCTCAAAGTTTCCAAGTACCGCATCACCTAAAGTTCAAAGATCTGTAAAAAAAATAAGGGAGAGTAAGTTAAAGAGCTTAATGTGTGTCTCTAAGGTGTAAATAAAAGCAACAAAACACGGTTTATAAAATTATTTTTTAAAAGTAATATTTCAAAAAAGTAAAATATGATTATTATAAATAATTTTTCTCAAGAATAAAGTTTTGGAAAAATGCAAATCATGATGTATGGATAATATCATACGCACAACACATATCCTAACCACAATTTCACCAGTCCGAGTGGAAGAGTTCTCCAGAACCCTCACCTACAACGTCACTAAAATCCGAGAATGATCTTAGGCTTCCGAAAAGCTGTCACGACTTTCTCCGTACACAATCCCACCCCATGCACACAATATGATGTAATATCATTTAAAAATCCGAAAACAATCACAATTCAATCCGAAATCACAAATTTTCCGAAATCTCAATTTTTCCGAAAACACAAATTTACAGGATATAAAAAACATATTTACTCTCAAAAGTGTGAAATCTCAAATCTGAAAATTTTAATATTTCTCAAATCACAATGACATATATGCATGATAACACAAGTGCACAATCAAAGTCACAGTAAAAAAATTAGACATGCTAGCAAAATACTAGTATTTTTCAAAACACAAAATATTAAACATGTCACAAAAAATATATTTTTTGAAAAAACATATATAGCACTAATAAGAGAACACACCTTAGCCAAAGCGACGAAATTTACTAATAACGTGGAATAAAAATAAACAATGAATACATAGGCTTTAGAGAATCTTGATGGAAAAAAATTAATGTAGAGTTTTTCTTAGACCATAATATGTATTTATAGAGAAAAATAATTGATTTCAACTTAGATTAAAAATTTATTAAACCATAACAAATTTAATAAAATAATAATAAAAAGATTACAAAATTTTATTTTCCTTTTTCGATAGTAACTTCATATAATATATATTATAATAATAAAAAAAGAGTTTTATAAAACAATAATTAAAATAAAGTAATATTTTTAATAAAAGATAATTAATTTTAGTAGGATTGAAATTTAAATTAAAAATAATCTGAATATTCAAGAGTTTTCAAACTTTAAAACATATATGATAATAATAAATTAATTTAAAACCCTCAGAAATAGGATTTCAAAAATTGAAAATCTGAAAACAAGGGTTTTAATTTAGGAATTTTAAAATTAGGGTTTTAAAATTAAAAATAATTTTTGGGTGTTACATGTCTTATCTAAAAACGTAAGAATCTAAACCTAATCTTGTCCTATCATAAATTTAAAGATTATACTCGATCTATTTTGATCTAAAAAATAATAAAATATTATATATTATATACTTAGTCGGGACAAGAATTTTTTACTTTAAACTTGAATATATACATCCCATTTTCTTTTTTATTTCAGTACTCGTTTTAAAATTTATTTTTTATTAAAATACTCAATTGAATCAATTACGAAACATTTTAGTATAACTAATAACAAAGACGAATTTTGGGGTTAAATATTTTTTTACCAACTCTAAGTCTCTAATGGTAATTTTGGGTAAATAGTCCAAATAAATTCAATAACAAAAAAAAATATAGATGTTTATGCCATATTTTAGATACGACAAAAATTATAATATAGAATATACCTGACGATTTGAGTAAAGACATCATCTATAGATGGTGACTTCAACCTACCTAGTAATAATTTAATATTTTTAATTATTAATTTAAAAAAATTAAAACAAAATTATCACTGCATTTTCACCCAAATCACCATCTACAAATAACAATCTCTACCTTTATTTTATCTTTTACTAGATTCTAAAATATCTCCTAACTTACACCATTTTTCTAATTATCAATTAAAATGGATTATTTAGTCTAAATTAAAAAAAAAACTTAAAACTAATAAAATCACCGAACCCAGTAGGCACGGAAAATTATATCATAGGTCAGTCTCACCACCTGTCCATGGGACCAACCAATAAAAACTTCCTACTTTATCAATTTTTCCATGTCATAATTTTTTTCCAAGTGAATCTTCACTTGGAAAATTAAAAAATAATGAGGTGGACAGTTTCTATTGGTTGGTCCCATGGATGACGTGGTGGGACTAACCCATGATATAATTTCTCCGGTAGGCACAAAATGCTATTCCTACTATCCAATAAACTACTGCCACGTCCTAGCATCCAACATCATGAACCACGCATCACATAGCGTGTCGAGACAACAACTCAGCTTCGAACTCTCCCTCTTTCTCGCCATCGAGTAAATATATAATCTCTCTTCGTTTCTGATCATCCCCTCCGATTTTAAACACTCGGAATATACTTATTTTATATGCGAGTGAGGTTAGTCAACTGATCGGAACGGAGGTGGTAGCGGCGGCGGCTGTGCCTGTGGTGGTTTTATATTCGATCAGATCCTAATCTAATGGCTGAAGACAAGTACAACCTCAAGAATCCGGCGGTGAAGAGGATATTACAAGAGGTTAAGGAGATGCAATCCAATCCTTCTGATGATTTCATGAGCCTACCTCTCGAGGTCCGTTTTTCTCCCCCCCTTCAAATTTCAAAACTTTAGGGATTATTTTTGAGTTTCGATCTGATTATTCAGATCATGGATGGAACGTGGAGTTATTTGATGGTTTTGATAATGTTTTGATTCTTTGTCCAATTAAGAGGCAAATTGTTCGTTGATTTATGAGATTGTTGTGGATTTTCATTATAAATTGAGTTTTTTTCTTCTATTGTATCGGATTTCAGGAGAATATATTTGAATGGCAATTTGCAATTAGGGGTCCCAGGGATTCTGAATTTGAAGGAGGGATTTATCATGGAAGGATTCAATTGCCTGCTGAGTACCCATTGAAACCCCCTTCATTTATGTTGTTGACTATAAGCGCTAGCTTTATAAATACATACAAATATGTACACATATATGCATCATTTTGTGTTGTTAATCAAGTAATTTGATGTGTGTTAACAAGTTTCTTTGCCTGTCTAATTTTCAGCCGAATGGGCGTTTCGAAACCCAAACTAAAATTTGCTTAAGTATATCAAATCACCACCCAGAGCATTAGCAACTATCTTGGAGTGGTTAGTATTCATTTCTCTTGAATGCAAATGCATAATTTTGTATAAATTGTATATGAGAATGAAATCGGGATATAGAGTATAATGAAAAAGTATTTGTATGTTGGAATTTTGATTACACTGTTATTTGATGAAGCTCTTCAAAAGTAATCACAAAAATCTTACTAGCAACTAGTGAATTGACATAGTTCTCATTTGCCACACAAAACAAGTTTAACAAACCTACATGACCTTCTTAGTAAGCCTCTCCAGTGCTTGAAAATCAACTCTAATTGTCCTGTTCATCGACAGCCAGTACCAAACATCACCAAAAATATTATTGTGGAAGTGTATCCAATTCCATTAGGCAATGCCACTAGAGCTTTCCAGTATCATTTCTTCTTCATATGAATTTCATTTGCATTTACTTGTAAGTAAAAAATTAAAGCAAAAATAAATACATTTCAGATTTCTAATTCTCCTAATCGAACTATGGCCTACCTTTCTAGCTCCTCCCTACTTTGTTGAATGAGGTGATCAGCTGACCTAGACTGTTCCAAAATTTTAAACCGATATGCTTACAATATTACTGTTTCCTATCCCTTCATCCTGGCGTGCACTTAATCTGAGTTTCCTTTCCTTTTTCTGTATTTTGGATTGGAACCAAAAGGTTTTGTGTGATTATTTAGGAACTGATACCTTGTTAGTCAAGTTTAATTAGTGAAATTTGAGAAACTAAACATTGCCTCCGATTTTTAGGAATACTAGAAGCTTATTGAATGGTGAGAATCTAATTTCAACTTTGAGTAATCAGTGAATATTTGTACATTTTCTTCCGTCCCGAATAAAATTTAGTTAAAGCCTGGCTAATCTAGCTGTTGGTGTTGATAGTGAGGACTGCTTTAGTGGCACTGATCGCTTTCATGCCTACCAGCCCAAATGGTGCCTTAGGTTCTCTAGATTATAAGAAGGAAGAACGACATGCCCTTGCCATCAAATCTCGTGAAGCTCCACCCAAATTTGGGACTCCTGAGCGCCAGAAGCTTATTGATGAGGTATGTTTTGCATAAATTGCAACTGAATTATGTGATTTTGGTTCTCTGTTTAAAAGTATCTTTGGTTGCATAGATTCATGAATATATGTTGAGCAAGGCACCCCCTGTTCCTCAACTCAGCCCTTCACAGGACTCGGAAGAACACCCTACCAGCATTGATGGAGAAGTTCAGGCTAATCAGTAGGATTCCGTTAATATGGGTTCGGAGAATAGACCACTGAATCCAACTGAACATAACAGGGCCGTTGAAGAGGAGCCTCTTGCTCCAGCCAATACTAATCCTGGCAACCCTGAAATGAGGGTGAGGGCTGCATTGAGAGACATTCCTGCCAGGGAACCAAGTCGTCAGATGCTGCAAAGACCGGAGATGAGGGTTCAAAGATCTGTTGATGACCGCTTGTTTACATTGGCAGCCATTGGACTTACCATTGCAATATTAGTTCTTTTGTTGAAGAAGTTCATGAAATATAGCGGACATGGTGCTGTTTTCATGGGCGGTTCGTAGTTCTTGCTGAAAGGATCTCGGTTTGAGCTGCACTCGCATTGTCGGTTTAGTTCAACAAGAAGTAAGAAACCTATCAAAGACATTGGTTTGAATCTATACTCTATAGTGAATCAATCTGTAACATATGATATTAGGTTGATAAATTTCAGCTACTGTAATTAACTGTGTATGTCAGCAATGGATTATCAAATATATGTATGTAAGAATGATATATACACTTACTAAGTTTTGATTATTCAATTCCTCGTGAGAAACTTGTAGATGTTCTGTTCCAGCCATCTATTTGATTTCACAAAGTTGCTTTCATTGAGGTAGAAAAGCATGAAGTGCGAACAGTGTTCTTCTCGTTGGAATCTTTTGAAATATGTTTTGTTTCATTTTCACCTTCGAATTATCTGCAAATATGTTTTTTTAGGTAAACTACATAAATGGTCTCCGATTATATCGCAATTCTCTTTTGCATCTTTTGACTATCAAATGTTACAAATTAATTTATTGATTAAATGTTTCATACAAACCGGTCCCATTCCGTTAAAAACGTTAAAATGCTTATTAGAATACCGAAGTGGTCTTTACATTATTTATAATCATGACAATGTGTTTTGGTTCAACCTTAAAAAATAAGGATTTATATTGTTGAAGAACAATAAATCAAGTAAAGAAAAATATAACAACGGTAATTTATTCTTATTATTATAAGCCACACAACATGCATATATATACTGGGAGACCCTAGCTGTTAAGCTAGCTGTCAAGCTTCTAGAAGGTCATAACAACCCTAACAAACAGACGAGGACGTTAAGTACAGCTGGAGATAGTTGAAGAATATGTTGAGTGAGCTGTTGAGATAATGAGCTGCATCTGAAGCAATCCATAGCATCCTAACATTCACCCGGTTTCTTTTCTTTATTTTCTCTTATTGAATCCATGTGAACAACATTGAGTTTGCTTCAAAACTTCTCAAACTACTGAACAAGCAATGGTTTTGTAAATACATCAACCACTTGATATGCTACTGGAACATATCTAACTTGCATTGTATGATTCATAATTTTTTCACGAACAAAGTGTAAATCAAAGTCAACATGCTTGGTTTTGACATGCATGATTGGATTTACAGCCATTGCAACTATTCTGATATTATCACACCAGGCTTTTGGTATATCAACAATCTTAATTCCCATGTTGCGAAGCAAGTTTTGCACCCATACAAGTTTAGAAGTAGCATCAGCTAAGTTTCTGTACTCAGCTTCAACTGTGGATCGAGAGATTGATTTTTGCTTCTTGGATCTCCATGACAATAAATGACTTTCATAGTAAACACAATACCCAAAGATAAACCTTCTATTATCTTTACCACTTTCCCAATCTACATCTGAGAAAACAGTGAGAGTAGGAGTCTTTGTGGCCTGACCAGAGATGAACCATAATCCATAATCCATGGTTCCTTTAAGGTATCTTAAGACACGTTTGATGGCACTTCAATGCATTGTTATAGGATGTTGCATGACCTGGACTATCTTATTTACAATAAATGATATATTTGGACGAGTATGGCAGATATACAAAAGGGCACCAACTATGCTTCTTAACTGAGTGGCATCAGAGAATGGTTCTTCATTGGTTTGCTGAAGCTTTGGAGACACAGCCATAAGAGTCTCAACAGGCTTGGCATTTTTCATGTTTGTTCTACCAAGCAATTCAACAATGTTTTTTCTTTATGTAAGCACTTGAATACCTAAGAAATAGTAAATGGAGCCAAGATCCTTGAGAGAAAATTAATTGTAAAGTTGATTTTTCACTTCTGAAATGTGCTCTTCTGAGTTTTCAGTGATCAGTATGTCATCTACATAAACAATTATGTAGGTGACTAAGGGTACCTCCCATATATTTGAATATAGAAACGTAAGCATGAGAATGCTGAAACTTTAAAGATTTTAAAAAAACTGATTTGAACAAACCAGCTTCTAGGTGCTTGACTTAGCCCATATAGTGCCTTAACCAGTTTGCACACAAGTGGATGACCATCTCCATTAACTTGTTCAAAACCTGGTGGTTGACACATATACACCTCTTCTTGAAGATCACCATTAAGGAATGTGTTATTCATATCAACCTGATGGATCTTCTAGTGATTAGATACAACAAGGTACAACAATACATTTATGGTAAGAGATTTAACCACTAGACTAAATATATCAGTGAAATCATGTCCAGCCACCTAAGAGTACCCCTTGGCTACCAATTGAGCTTTATATCGATTGATCGAACCATTATCATTCCTCTTGATTTTGAATAGTCACTTACAATCAATAGGTTTTCGATCAAATGGAGCCTCTACTAGTGTCCAAGCGTCATTTGCCAAGAGTGCAGAATATTTATCCATCACTATTTCTCGCCATTCTGGATTATTTAGAGCTTCATGCACAGTGTTTGGCACAACATCCTCACCCTCAAGAAGATATGCTTTCGGTTTAAAAATACCATGCTTGCTTCGAGTGACCATAGGATGTGTGTTGGTAGTAGTAGGTTCGAAAGTTTTAGGAGCATGTTCTATATTATTTGAACAAGGAACATTATTAGAAGCTTTTGGTTCCTCAGGTACATGGGAAGTATTGGATGACTCATCCTCAATAGAAGTATTGCATATCTGGAGCATCCACTGGTGAAGAAGAAAAAGATCTCGGTGGCACTAGTGGAGGTGAAGTAGGAGAGTGGTGGCTCAGTTATGGTGAGGCTGGATCATCTAGTGGAACAGGTTCAGTTGAGGGTGGTATAATTTAAATTGGTTCAGATACAAACCCTTTATTTTTTTTTTGCTTGGAATCTAGCCCAAATTTACTTGAAAAGGAAAGATATCTTCATTAAACTTCACATGACGTGTAACATAAACTCTTCCACTAGTGTCAAAACATAGGTACCCTTGATGTTGGGGAGAGTGGCCCAAGAACACACACTGCTTAGACCGAAAATCAAGCTTGTGTTTGTTGTATGGCCTAAGATAAGGGTAACATGTACAACCAAACACTCGAAAGAAAACATAATCTGGCTTTCTGTGCAGAAGCTTCTCATGAGGACATATTTTATCAAGCACTTTAGATGATAGGCGATTGATAATGTACGTGGCACTAAGGATAGCATGAGACCAATACCTTAAAGGCATTGAAGCTTGAGCAAGAAGACATAGGGCAATCTCAATGATGTGTCTACGCTTGCGCTCAACAATCCCATTTTGTTAGAAGAATAAGGACAAGTGACTCGATGTTGGATGCTAAAAATTTGTAACTTGGTGGAAATGGCTCAAAATTCACCACCACCATCAGTTTGCATAACCTTAATAGTAGAAGAAAATTGATTTTTTCACTAAAGCAACAAATAAATCAAATACAGATGACGTTTCGATCTTATCCTTAAGTAGATATGTCCAGCAATTTCGAGAAAACATATCAACAAAAGAAACATAATATTTGAATCCAGAAGAAGCTATTGGTGCAGGGCTCCAAACATCGATCTCAACCAATTCGAATGGAGTATCATAAACAGTAGTAGAGTGTAGAAATGGCGATGCATGAGCCTTGCCCATTTGACATACTTGACACACAGTATCTTGGAGAAGTGGAACTTCTTTCTGAAATATTGTTTGAAGGATATCTGGAGCTGGATGTCCCAGCCTTTAGTGCCAAGTCTAGTAAAGATCAATACCTTTATTTGCAGAAGAACTTGAAACTGAAATATTGTGAATAACTGATAGAAAAGGAAAGTGATAGAGGTCACCTTCTTGAACTCCTTTCAGCAACACAATACTTGTCTTTTTATCCTTCATATAACACACATTGGAGTGAAACTCAAGCAACATATCATTATCTTTAGTGAATTTGTAACCCCCTCGACCCGGCCTAGTCGCAAGGCCAATCCGAGGTGGCTACACGGGGATTATCGAAGCCAAGTCCGAAGACCTGGCTCCAATAACCAACCTTAGAAAGCCTTTCTGAGCCTAAACGACCAACGTATCTGCACACGGACTCTAAACCAACCTTATTGGGCTTGCCGAAAGCCTGAAGGCTCAAAACGACATTGGCGTATCGGTACGAGGTGAAACCGAAAGCCTCTACATCTGGATGAATTTTAAAGCACAAACATCTAAGGATTAACCCAACAACCACATACAAGCATACTTAACATGCATAAGGCATTATAGAACTCAAGGATCGGGTTACACATGCTTGAAACTCATACACATCCATTCGAGTCATACTCAAGCAACAAGACATAGAGTTCATACATAAAAGAGTTCAAAAAACATCAAAGATAATATCCACATAACCATAACTTCAAAACATAAGTCAACATGCTAACTCAAGGCGACCATGACGAATATAAACTATGCATGAAATCATCCAAAATATAAGTCAACATAGGAGTCAAACAACGCTCCTAAACAACATAGCATATCCCATTGCTAGCTAATACATTACTGCAACTAAAATATACTTGAGCTAACGAGCAACACGCTTGGACGCCCTTCCTCGCACCGTGCTAACTCCCGAGCTAACGATCTGCATTGTCGGAAAACGAGAGTATAAGCATAAATGCTTAGTGAGCAGAACTCAAAAACGTAACTACGACAATGCAGAGTTCAAGCTTTATTTGAAAATAGACTAACATCATTTTGTACATCTTACATCATAGCATCTTACAACCTACGAGAGCAACCAAAGTCCATAACATAACTTAAAAACACATATTCATAGCAATTAAGATAAGTATGTTGGCAAACTCGGTTATTATACGCGGATATGCGGAAATATCTTACACGCATACGAATTTATCTGACACGGTCGAATTTATCTTACACGTATACGAGTTTTGTCTGACATGACCGAATTTATCTGACACGTATGCGAATTTTGTCTCATAATGCACTATTCTTATATCCCATTGGTCGACCAATTATACCCGGTATGACTCAACGAATACCAACATCATTACCATAATATTATCTTACAAATCTTACATCTTACACCTCTTACCGGTCTTACATGGCCACCTGGCTATATTTCTTACCATACTCGAGTGGTCTTACGCTTACCACTTACAAGCATAACTTGCAATATCTTACAGTTACCTTACAAATATCCCACATGGCATATTAATATGTCATTAATCAATAGATAATCAACACAACTCAACATAACAATTAACATGTCATCGACAACAATTAAACACAACAAGCTTTCCAATCTTTACCATCTAACAAGCATACAAGGTAAGTAAAAAAATAGGTAAATCTTACTCTCAAAATCTTCCTTGAACCAAAACCAAGTTTAAAACATTTTTTCACTCACCACACAACTCTAACGGTAGCCAAATCGATCCCCGAACCTTCCGAAATTGCACTCGAATCACCCAGAACCAAATGTGTTGCTTCAAACCAATCAAAATTAAAGTATTAACCTCATAATCAACCACAAATTCACTATTTTACATTAGCTCACAAATCCACAATATTTTCTCATCAATTCAAAGCCAAAATCATCCCAAATATTCTCATTTTCGTACTTAAGCAAAGCACAACCATTACCCTTCAATTTAAACACCTAAAACACTTCAAAACATGTCCAAAACATCACTCATATATAGTATAACCATCAACCCTTCATTTCCACACTAAAATACCCCCAAAATACTCATTTTCCACTTTCAAAAATTGTCTACTGCAGTCACTTCGGGAATCCATCATCTACCTCATTTAACTACTCAAAATCCATCCTTTAACATTCTAAAATCACCTACCAAGGTTATATATACCTCCAACCCTTTATTTTCAACAAAACCCAACCAAAAACTCAAGTTTTCAACATCCAAAAATACACATAACAAACCATTTCGGGAATACCATTAAAAACCCAACTTTTAAACATATTTTGACACCAAAAGAAGTTTAAAAACACCCTTTTTAATACCCCTTTAAAACCCATCCAAAAATTCCTTTTCAAAACCCATTTCCAACATGTAACTAAAATCTCAAGGTATAAAAACAAAATCCATTCTATAATAATGTGAAGAACAAAAAAATAAGTTAAAGAATGATTTACCTTTTCAAAATCACTCCTATGAAGAAGAAACCTTGTTCTTGTAATGGGGGAAACCTTTTGGAAAAGATGAAGAGTAAAAAGGTGTCTCCTTTTTGAATGAAAACCTTTTTTTTTTGTTAAATTTTATGTCTTCCATGGGTGTTTTGGGGGAAATCACATAAGTGGTCCCCCATTACCCCTCTTTTCTTTCAAAACCCCTTTTTTAAATCATTTTTACTTTAAATGGGTCCTAAAACATAAATTTTGAAAAACCAAATTGAAATTATATCCGGTCTAAACTCCTAGACCCAAAATCGGGATGTTACAGAATTTGGATACAGATAAAAGGTTACGAGTGATCTGAGGTACCCGAAGCAGCCTATCAATGACTAATTGTTTCTTGGATGCAACAACTATGAAATAACCTATATGCATAATAGAAAGTGGAGTGTTATCACCTAAGTGAACCTTATCCCGACCAATATAAGGATTGAAAGAGGTCATGACAGTCAGATCCTTGATAACATGATGAGTGACTCCAGAATCAGGAAATCACCAAATGGCATTGGCTCTAGGTTCAGTGGCGACTAGAGAATTCACTTGAATTGTTTCATCCTAAATTAATTTTACAGTAAACTAAAAATTAAAAATTTGAAAGAACAAATCCTGCAGATAAATTTCATATTATCAATTTTAGGTATTCATTTAAGGTAGTTGAGCCATTCCTTTTTGCACTAACAGGACGAAAATGGCGAGATTAAAAAAAATCAACCAACCTGAAAAAAATAATCAAACGATGACATAGAACGATAAATAGTTAAGTTGATGAAAGAAAATGTAGAAGACGCCATGCAATTCCTTCAATCAAAGACCCTTTGCTTCATGCTAATCTTTTTGGACATCGCAATTTACCACAAACAACCTCTGGACAACTCCTCGATTGTTAAACCAGACACAAGTCCTCTTTCATAGATTCTCCTAAGAAACAAAGCAAAACAAAACAAAAGGTACGCACCGTAGTCGATTTTATTTCTAGGATTCTCAACACAAGAATAAATTGTTTGTTGTCATCAAATTGCTATCAAAGTCAGACACCATAACTTTTTTGGCCCTTATTTCTAGCTCTCTTTTTGGGTATTTTGTTTTTGAAAACAAAGATTTAATGAAACAAAAAAAAATTCAAGAAGGACCTAGATTTGGTAAACAATGAAACCTGATTTCAATCGTAATCGATCGATAATAAAACATTAATGATTTTTCTTTATTGGATTTATTCTTCTTTTAAGTTTTTAATTTTTAGTTTACGGTATAATTGATTTGGGATAACATGAATTCTTATTTTTTTAAGGTAGAATCAAAATGACAAAACACGCCGTTTTGATTATAGATAACGAGGAAGTCATACTGGTATCTCAATCAATACTTTAACGTCCACATAAATCATCTGTAAATTTTCTTATAGAATGGGACCTGTTTGTATGAAATATTGAGTTAATAGACCAATTTATAATATTTGATAGTCAAGAGATACCAAAAGAGATTTGAGATATAGTCGGGAGACCATTTATGTAGTTTACCCTTTTTTCTGTATTATGAATATGTTTTGTTTTTTATTATAAAATATAATATATTATATTTTTTAAAATTTAAAATTAAAATTTAAAACTCTAAATAAATAACCTTAAATATAAGTCATAAACCTTAAAATTTAAACTTAAATTTTAAATACAACTTAAATATCTAACCCCTAAACTAACATCTTAAACCATAAATTAATAAGTTTGAGTTTACATAAGTTGTGTATCCATTTTTTTTCTAACAAAGTTCAAATGAGATTGACAAATCATGAGCTATCCGAGTCCAACACAATCAAAGATCGGTTAAACACTTGACTTAATTGGGCTCGAAACAAATTCAAACTCGATGCGAGATTTTAACGAGTCGAGACGAGTTCAAATATTTCATATTTGTTAAAAATTGTTTTATCTCAAACTCAATTTAAAATCTTAACAAACTAAATCAAGCTTAACACTTTTCAAATTCAACTCAATTTATTTATACTTTAATATAATTATATAAATAAAACATAAATTAAAATTTAGTGTTAAAATTTAATGTTTAACGAATCTGGTGTAGTTTAACGAGGCAAATTCCACATTTGTAAAAGAGGCCAAAATCTTGATTTGTTTCTCTTTGTTATTCTTATAGCAAGGTATCTCGGGGTATTAATTAAAGAATAAGAAAAGAAAAGAAAATGAGTAAAACAAGAAATAAAAATAAGTGAAGAGAAGAAAAACATTTTAAAATGATTCTTCTTCGAGTTCTCTTACTTTTTTTTATGAATTCAGTTGATGAAAAAAAAAAATTCGTGAATTATTTTAAATTAAAATTAAATTAATAAAATATATAAATTAGAACGGTTATTAATTATTATATCACGTTATGTATCATTCTTTGTTATGTTGATAGGTGACCAAAGTAAAAATAATTAAGTTGATAGGTGATCAAAATAAAATTATATCACGTTATGTATCATTCCTTGTTAAGTTGATAGGTGAAATAATTAAGGCATTCATACAAAAGAAAATAATTTGGTGATCAAAATAAAATTTTTAATAGTTTATGAACAATAATATAATTTGCATTAAATTTTATAGAATTAGAAAGATTTTAATTGTATTACATTTTAACATTGGATTTTTAATTTTAAGAAATTAAACATGGATATTGTTTAATAAAAGTTAGTTGTAGGGATGGTAACGGGTCATATCTAGACCGGATCCAATTGGATCCAGATCCAGATCCATTTTTACATCATGAATCCAGATCCGCCCCAGATCCACGGGTCTAGAAAATTGAGACCTAGATCCAGATCCAATGGATTTTACGGATCCGGATCTAAAATGAGTCCAAAACGGATTTATTAAAAAATGATTATTCGACCCATTTTTTAACATAATAAAACTATCATTAATTAATTTCACATCACAACTTCGATAAAGAAAAGATTAATTTTAATTAACTAATATCAGCATAAAAAACGATAATTTAAAAATCTTAAAAAACTCAACAATTACACAAATATCTTTTGAATAACACAAATATTAAGAAATGAATCATAAAATATTTCATTGACACAAACCGAGTATCATACTTTTACTTTTTAGAGTACTAATCTTCATCACTACTTAAATCATAAACATCCTAAAACAAAAAAGAAACTACCAACTAAAGAGAAAATTTTGTTTTATGAAAATAATATTTGTGAAATTTAAATATTAATATTAAGGTTATGTAATATATTAACTTCCTTATATAACTTGTCAATGATATTTACTATTTCCGCATCATCATCACAATAACAAACATGTATTCCTTCAAAAAACATCTTTGTCATAAATAAATAAAAATTATATTAGAGAATAATATAAAATATAAAACCTATTCTTATATATTTTTATATATTTTAAAACTAAAGGTGAGTTTTTTAATAAATAGGTAAACGAATATGGGTCTATGTTCGGGTCTTAAATATTAGATCCAGATCCAGATCCGTATTTTAATCAGAAGATCCAGATCCGACCCAGATCCATCGGGTCTAAATTTTTAAGATCCAAACCTTATAAAACGAATCTGGATCTACGGATTCAGGTCGGGTCTAGGATCCATTGTCATCCCTAGTTAGTTGTAAGGCATTTATAGCATGAGCACGATTTTAACTTTTTTTAGAGATGACCTGAATAAAAATCTTCTGTTTCTTTTTATATTTCTATCGAAAATTTTTAAAAAATGAATTTTAGACCCTAAACCCTAACCACAACCCTACATCATAAACTCTAAACCCTACGTCCTAAAAAATGCATTCTATCCCTAATTCATAAACCCTAACTATAACCCTAACATTGAATCTTAAATCTTAAACCTAGATCTACTAATTTAAAGCAGAGGTACCAGTAAAAATATGATTAAGAGGTAGACCATTTTCACCGGATGAGCTATGCCCATTGCATACTAAGACAATTTTTATATTGAATTATTTATTAAATTTGAATAAGTAATTTAGTTTGTTAATATTAATAAAATTAAATGAGGATGACTTATACATAAATAATATCAAATTCACTAATCTAGAAAGGGGGTCAAAAATATCATTCGAACATCTAACTTCTCTCTATTTTTATTGTTTATGTAGAAGCTAAAAATTTTAATTTCTTTCTCATATTTCAACAGCTCTGTCGAACGGAATTAAACTAAACCACTTCTTCAATTGGTGTTACTTTGTTGTTTCCATGGAAGTGAAAATAAGCATATAAACTCAGTTGAATTGCCCCAGTGATGGATCCTACACCACTGGCAACCTGCAAAGGATCCACAGTACACAGTACCATTATTAGGACGTAAAAAAATAATTTTATATAAATCTATATATTTATACTATAAAATTTAATCTTAAATTTTTAACCCTAACCTTAATATTATACCCTAAATTATAAACATTAACCTTAAATTTTAAATCCTATAACTTCAAACCCTAACCCTTAGGGCTAAAAGAAAGGTATAAACTTAGTGTCTTACCAGGATGAAGTTGTCAAATTGGAGGAGGGCATAAATGGTCCAACAGATACCAGTAGACAAGCTGAAGAGTGGAAGCCAAAAATGTATAGACTCCACACATTTTGTAGTGAAAACTTTTTTCCAGATCACCAGATATCAGACGTACCGCGTACGTAGTAATACTGAAAACAACATCGGCGATTATTCCGACGAAAACAACCCGATGGCTGTGGAAGCAGAACATAGCCACCATGACAATGCCAATCATCAAAATGGGTTCAAAGTATACAAGGCAAGCAATATTCTGAAAGTTGAACACAATGTATTCAAACATAAGTCACCGTCCAGTACATGTAAACAGAAGAATGTCTTACATATGTTATTTCGGTAACAGGGACGGACCTCTAATAGGTAGAGGGAGCCATATGTCCTAAAAATTCTAGGTCCGTTCTTGCTTGACAATATGATTTATATGTACTACGTACCCGTTTCTGCGAATCACTAGCGAAAGGAGCTAATGCACTTATGTAGAGACACACAATTTGATGGCCGAAAAAATTTGTGAAGTACACGAACATGTTTTCGTGTAGGGCACTATAAAACATCCAGACCCAACAGTTCATTAAAGTGCACACGAACAGGAAGATATATGGTACAATCTCCTCCACTGCTGCCTTTATTATGAGTTCATACAACGTTGGCCTATTTTTATACATTTTCAAAAAAAAAAAACTGTTAGCTAGAATTTCGAATTCAATAGAAAAAATTAACTTCACAATAGAAAATGTATTACGCTGGTGAGAGGAAGAAACCGAGAGAAATGATACTCCCTGTGAAAGAAACAAAGGGAACGTGGTCTAACTAAATAAAAAAATATAAACCTAAGAAAAGATGTGAAAATAAAATAGAACAGAAAGTGTTTCTAGGTTTATATTCAGCCCTTTTTTCCAAATAATTTTTTGGAAAATAAGGGGTGTTTGGGTATATTTTATCACTTGCAGATGACGATTTAAGTAAAAATATTATCTATAGATGAAGTCAAGTCGTTATCTACAAGTGACGGTTTCCTGTGTATTATAATTTTTATCATAAATAGCAGAATATACCTCAACACCTATTTCTCAAAATATTAAAATTGTTTGTTATATTTAGCAAAACTAACCTTATGTCGAAGCAAATAAACGAGCAAAACATTTATTACCAATAATGCCGACGATAATACTAGCAAGTCCCATGTTGAAAGCCTGAAGCAGTAACTAAGGGGAAAAGAAAACACAATTGAAAACAAAGACTGTGAGGGGTAATGGCTGAGTCCGAAGATTTCAAAGTTAAATATAAAGCTTGAGAGGGAGAGACAAGGAGTTATAGATGGAATAGAACTCGTTTAAATAATTTTCAAATATTCTTTTTAGATATATCAGTGCTAATAATTTATTTATCTTATAAAACCGCAAGTTTTATAAACTAAAGGATATTTTGATATTATCTTACAATAATTGTCAGCGTTAAAATCTTGAATTATTATGCAGATGGAAAGAAGAAATTATTACATGAACTCGTTTCACCATCTAGGATGTGATCCTCAACCAATTAAATTAAGACATATCATATATTTTTTCATATCATATTACATACAAGCATTGTCCAAATTATTTAATTTAATGTTTTTTATTTAAAAAAAGGAAAAAATATTACCAAAGATTTCTTGTGCTATCTTTCTCTTCGTTCTTTAAAATTTCTCAATTATTTTTTTATAGATTTAGGGTTTAGAGGTTAGGTTTTAGGGTTTAGGTTATGTTTAGGGTTAAGTTTAAGGTTTAGGGTTAGTGGTTATGGTTTATGTTTAGGGTTAGGGCTAGGGTTAAGGTTAGGGTTTAGGGTTTAGGTTTAGGGTTAGAGCTTGGGGTTAGGGTTTAGAAAAAATAATAATTAAGAAAATTAAACAATAAAGAGGAAGACAACATAAAAAATCTTTGACAATATTTTTTTCCTTTTTCAAATCAAAAGCGTTAATGTGGATAAATTGGATAATGCTTACGTGTGAATATGATATGAAAAAAATATATGATGTGTCTTAATTTAATTGGTTGGGACCATATCCTAGGTGGTGGAACAAGTTCATGTAATAATTTCTCGATGGAAAGATACCAATAAAAATGCTTTACCTTCTATATATATATATATTATGTTTTATATTAAAAAAGTATTTAAAAATTAAATTTTATCTTAACCCTAATTTTTATATCTTAAACCTTAAGACCTATAATTTAAAAATATACTTATTTTTAATTTCTTATGTTATAATCATAATTACTAACCTTATACCGTTAAAAACTAAATCCTAAATCTATCATTTTAATGTGAGAATACTAAAAGAGATAATAAAGAGAATAATTTTTTATCCGAAAGATACTATATAAATATTTATTTATTTATTTATTAAAATCACTAACCTTAAACAGACTCGTTTCGATACCGTGACCTATGGTATCGATACCACTTATTAAATGCACGTAACAACTCTATCTATTTTAGTAGTGCTTCGATAGAGGTACCCCGTGTATCGATACTGATAGTTGTAGAAGTGCATTTATGGTGGGAAGATGAAGTCCTAACGTCCATATTTATATTCCCAACCTTTTCAACAGTTAGAAATCAAAGAACGGGTACAAAATCAAGCATTCTAAGCAGCAACAATAACTATTGATCAAAAAGACAACATCTAAGCATTCAATCCAACCTCTAACACTTCATTGCTAAATCTTTGTACACCCAACTCTTGTAATTCTCATTGTAAACCTTCTTTTGAGTTTGGGTAGTGTTTAAATGTATATTGAGTAATATCTTCTTTGAGAGAAACTTGTAATTGTCATTTTCCTTTTTATTATAACCTTGTGAGGTTAAGTCAATCTTTGGGTAGAAAGATTGACTTGTGTTGTAATATGCAAATCAAAGAGCAATATTGCTCCAATGAATAACTCACTGTTTTTTTATCTCTGAGAGGGGTCTTATATACATTGTGCATAAGGCTGCTACC
This sequence comes from Abelmoschus esculentus, assembly GCA_035048815.1. Classification (NCBI taxonomy): domain Eukaryota; kingdom Viridiplantae; phylum Streptophyta; class Magnoliopsida; order Malvales; family Malvaceae; genus Abelmoschus; species Abelmoschus esculentus. The sequence goes on from JAUCBN010000055.1 coordinate 8,484,716, forward strand.
AACCTTGCTAAATCATAATAAACTTATCAAATCAAATAATATCCTAACAGCTATATCAGATCCATTATTCTGATATGGATAACATCCTCCCTAGTTTTTCTTCTCTTTAACAAGTTCATCAGCGACCACAACATTCAATCAGATCCATTATTCTGATATGGATAACATCCTCCCTAGTTTTTCTTCTCTTTAACAAGTTCATCAGCGACCACAACATTCAATCTAATTCTAAACAAAGTAAAATAAGAGCTTGTTAAAGGTTTGGTGAACCCATCGACTGTCTGAAAAGCTGCAGGGACGTAGTTTAGTAGTACTTTCTTGTATTGGTAGAACCGATACGCCAGAGTCGTTCAACCCCATGTACTGTGGGTACAGACATAGGCGAAATATGTGAGTTACCGATTTTAGTTTGAACACTAGATGAGCTTGTAAATGGAAAGACTCATTCGTCAAATACAACATGCCTTGAGACATAAACCTTGCCATTGGGAGCAAGGCATTGATAACCCTTGTGGAGAGGACTCTAGCCCAAGAAAGTAGGTGGCATGGTGTGATAATCAAGCTTGTGTGTTTGGAACGGTCGAAGGTGAGGGAAACACCTACACCCAAATACACGCAACAACTCATACTTAGGTTTTCGATTAAATAGGACTTGAAACAATGAGCAACCTTGTAATACTTTAGTGGGTAATCTATTTATTAGATATATTGCTGTCACAACTGCGTATGACCAATATTGAAAGGGAATCGAGGCTTGAGCTAATAGTGTTAGCGCGAGCTCGATGATATGGCGATGTTTCCGTTCTACTACACCGTTTTGCTGCGATATGTGAGGACAAGTGCGTTGATGAACAATTCCTGCTTATTGTAATATTGGTGTAAGAATCTTGTATTCTCCACCCCAATCACTTTGAATTGCTTTGACTGTGACACTGAACTGAGTTTGAATCAGTTTGAGGAAGGATTGTGTTAAGGTTCTCAAGGTAAGTATAGCTTAGGCTTATATTTTAGAATTACTGATTTGTATTTGTTGTTAGAATGAGTGTGGCTTATCCCATGTGTGCTACTCCATTCATTGACAGCTGGCAAGTCTGGTAAGGTAACTGTTAGGATTTTTTTTTAGAGCAGTTACTTGGCCTGATTTCACAACTCCTCTCATGTATAAATCAATCGGTTCTCTATTGAGAATTTTATGGTTTTCATCAATAAACAATAACAAGAGTGTTGCCTCTCTTTCCTATGATTGCTTTCCGGTTACTGAGTTTATTCTCAGAACCTAACATGATATCAATCGCTATGAATCCTGGTGTACCTGACTTCTTGCTTCCTCTGTTTTAGTTGCTTCTCCTATTTTGCATTCCTCTAATTGGTTGCTGGTTGATTTTGGCTTCAGGTTCTTGCTGCATTGTTTCTCAGGTTTCTTCTTCTTTCTTTTCGATTCAACACCACATGATTGTAACTAGATTGGTTCATCAAATCTGTTTCTTCAATCTCTGCTTCTCGAATAAAGTATCCATTATTTGGTCATGAGCATGTTTACTCACAATGACTCATAGGTTGAGGAGTATAACTAGTGACTCGTCTTAGGATTTTCTCTGAGAACAGTGGTTGAGTTTTTCATTGAATCTTTTTGTTCTGTGAATACGTCACTGTGGCATGAATCCTTTCTTTTGAAGTGTTCATAATATTCGTGGTTCGCTTCTCTGTTCTCTGCTTTCGTTTTTGGTGCGCACAACCTGTTTGTGTTTTTGTCTGACAAGTGATGTCTCCAGAAACTTGTAATACTGTCAGCTCTAATTCTGGCCAAATGTCACCTATGACTCCTACTTATTCAATTCAACAAATTCCTAAGATTGATATTGTGAACCTCACTACTGATTCCTATGTCCTTTGGAATCATCAAGTGTCGTTGATCATAGATGGATATGGTTTGTCAGATTTTAACTCCGATACCAAGACTGCTCCAAATCAGTTCCTAAGTAATGAATCAGGTCAGCCTACTCCTAATCCTGAATTTGTGAATTACAATAGACAAGATAAATTACTTGCTTCTTGGATGTTTGTCTACGATAAATCCTAAAATTTTGCCTCATTTAACTGGGTGTAACACTACTCGTGCCATTTGGAGCATTAAGACATAGCATTAAGACATAGCTTCATACACAGAAAAAAGGTTCCTTGAAAATTGGTGAATATCTAGCGAAAATTAAGCTCATTTGTGATACTTTGAATGCTTCGGGTAGTGGTGTTTTTGAACAAGAACATGTGAGTGTGGTTCTTGTTGGTTTGTCTTTAGAGTTTGAGTCTGTAATTGTTGTGGCCTCTAGAAAAGAATGAAACGGGAAAGACTTTTCGAGGGGGAGCCTCAACGAGCTTGGAGAAGCAAGGAAAATAAAGCAAAAAAGAATGAAGCAGGAAAGACTTTTCGAGGGGAGCCTCAAAGAGCTTGGAGAAGCAAGGGGAATGTTAAATTTCTCAAGGTAAGTATATCTTAGGCTTATATTTTAGAATTATTGATTTGTATTTGTTGTTAAAATGAGTGTAGCTTATCCCATGTGTGCTACTCCATTCATTGACAGTTGGCAAGTCTGGTAAGGTAATTGTTAGGATTTCTGTTAGAGTAGTTACTTGGCCTGATTTCACAGCTCCTCTCATGTATAAATTAACCGGTTCTCTATTGAGAATTTTATGGTTTTCATCAATAAACAATAACGAGAGTGTTGCCTCTTTTTCCTATGATTGCTTTCTGGTTACTGAGTGTATTCTCAGAACCTAACAGACTGACATGCAGTGAGGGCTTGAGACTTTTGTTTCAAAAGATATACCCAACAATGCCTTGTGTGTGCATCTACAAAGGAGACATAATAAGCATACCCTTGAGAATGAACACGAGCTGGTCCCCAGAGATCAGTTTATACCAATTGGAACGGTGCATCATAAGAAGATTCAGAGGGTGCAAACGGAAGCTTGTGATTTTTACCCATTTGACATGCAATGCAAATATTAAGATCTTTATTTACTTATGAAGAAAAACAAACATTACAAGCATTGCACACTTTTAATAAAGTATCATGTGCAGGATGTCCTAATCGGCGATGCCATAGTTCATATAAATCACTGGAACTATGAACTAAATTAACCTCAGTAGAAGGTTTGTTATTACATTTTGTAGGCAAAGATAAGACTGAATTGAATTTATATAGTCCACCATCTTCATCTCCAGTCATAATCACAACTCATGTATCTTCATCACGAACCACACACGATCTAGCATGGAACTCGAGGTATACATTATTGTCCCTAGCGAGCTTTGACACTAATACCAGATTCTTTGTTATACTGGGTACATGTAAAACATTATGTAAAAGTAACTTGCGAGAGGATGTAGAGGAGACTAATGTTGATTGTCCTAGTTTTGAGATACCAAGACGCATACCATTGCCAACCATGAGCTTACCAGGGCCATTGTAGTTGGTGCTTTCTAGAAGATTAACGGAGTTAGTCGAGACATGATGCGATGCCCCAGAGTCAGCAAACAAATGACCTTGATTAACGGAAGCAAGATTTGCTTGAGCAGTACATTGTTCTTGCACATTAGTATGGTTGGACACACCAGCACAGTGATAAGTTGAAGGGTTGGAACCAATCGTACACATATTTACTGTACCAGACATGTCTTTATCGGAAGCCTTGTTGCGAGCGATGGATGGATTGAAATTTTCATCAAACCTATGCCAACATCGTTCAACTAAATGACCTAATTTCCCACACAGTTGACACTATATTTTTATACGGTTGTATTTGCTATGACCACTTGTTCCAGCATTTTGTCGAAAGGCCTGTTAGGAGTTGAAGTTCCAGTCTGACAGTTATGGTAAATAGTCGGCGTAGCCTGCACCATGTTGAGACTGGGTGAGATATCAGGAAAATTATGGAAGTTGTTCAACTGGGTTTCAGCATCAAAGAGCATGAAAATTGCTGCATCAAGTGTTTATGGCTCCCTGCTAGCAGTTATAAGAGAAATAAATGGTTGATATTCCATGGGGAGACCATTCAAGATCGTATCAATTGTTTCAAGATCGGAGATCGGAATTCCACAAGAGGTAAGAGCATTGCATACTGCCTTAATCTGAGACACATATGTTCTCATACTCGAATCACCTTTTTTAATAGATCGCAACTTGTAATGGAGGCTCATTGCAGTGGTGGTGGAGCGACTAGAGAAGAAATTAAGTACGGTAGACCAAATCTCGGCTGTCGTCTCAGCTCCAACAAATTGAGGAAGGAGAGTGAAGCTTATCGTGGAGAGAAGCCAGGAAGTGAGGGTGTTGTATTGAGCCACAAAAAGATTTCAAAATATTCATTATCAATAGGCGTACCATCATCGCCAGGTACAACGGTCGGCGGTGGTTGAAGCGTTCCTAACAATAGTTTCTCAAGACGAAGACTGCAGACAACAAGTAATACTTGTTGCTTCCATAATAGGAAATTAGATTCGTCGAGAACTATGGTGACCTTCTTGTTGGTGAAGGCTTTGGTGATCTTGGTTGACATACCAGAAGAACCACCGGGAGAATTTTCTTCAGATGACAAACGTGGAACTCCAAGCGTTGTCATCGGAAAAGAATTGAAAAAACAGAAAAAGAGGAATATCAGGACTGTTTGGCGACTGATACCATGTTATAATATGCAAATCAAAGAGCAATATTGCTCCAATGAATAACTCATTGTTTATTGATCTTTGAGAGGGGTCTTTATACATTGTGCATAAGGCTGCTAACAACCTTGCTAAATCATAACAAACTTATCAAATCAAATAATATCCTAACATCTACATCAGATCTATTATTCTGATATGGATAACAACTTATTATAACGGTTATCCCTTGAACGGAGAAAAAGGTTGAATTCTTAGTGAATTGGGTTGAAAATCTTTAGTGGAAGCTATGGTAGTGGATGTAGAGTATGTTCGAAGCTAGAACCATTATAAATTGTATGTTCTTTATTTTTCCTATTTTTCCTATCTTCCATAAATTTTTTTAAAAGTACCAATTTACCCCCTCTCTTGGCCAAATTCCATTGATTGATCCACTTAACAATTGATATCAAAGCTATACTCTTTGAAGGGATTAACACCAACAAGAGAGCTCCTAAGGAGTCTTATCATTCTATAAATCGAAGTAATGACATTCACTTCCGGGCAATAAATGTACAAGTCTCAATCCATCACAAAGCCACCTTTATTCAATGAAGATAATTACCCCTATTGGAAGAATAGGATAAGGTTGTTCATCAACTCTCATAATTATGTCCTTTGGGATATAATCGAAGATAGCCCGTCCATTCCGATGTACCAAGAAGGTGATCAACAAATTCCAAAAACTAGAAGCGAGATAACTGTAGAAGAGCGAAAAAGAATGTCAACAAACGATAAAGCCTTGCATATATTATTTTGTGCACTTGGCCCCAATATCTACTCAAAGATGTCATCTTGCAAGAGTGCTAAGAAATTATGAGATTCTCTAGAGACGACATATGAAGGCACAAATAATGTCAAAGAGACAAAGATCATCCTTCTAAATCTCAACTATGAGAATTTTAAGGTGGAGCCGGATGAAGACATCACCAAGATATTTGATCGATTCTCCATAATCGTCAATAAACTTAAAGGGTTCGATGAAATAATTCTAGAAGAGAAGCTTGTAAGGAAGCTCATTTATTCAGTTCTCAAGTCTTGGGATAACAAAAGAACCACTATTATAGAAGCAAAGGATCTCAAGACTTTAAAGCTCGATGCTCTTGTGGGTTCACTTCTCACCCAAGAGATTATTAAGAAAGGAAGGGAAGAAGGGAAGAAGAAAAGAAGAAAGATAAGAAGAAGATGAAGAAAAAAGAGGTGGAAGTAAAAAGATAAAAGATTGCCCTCAAGACTTCTCTACCTCAGGAGGTGGTCAATACAAGTGAAGAAAAAAAGTTAGAAGAATTGACTATGAAGCCAAAAGTTCACCCGACTCATGAGGTCCAACCGAAATAGAAGATTTCAAAGAAAGAATGACTTCAAAGAAAATAAAAAGAAAGAAGAGAGAGACCAAATCATATGCTATGAGTGCAAAAAACCAGGTCACATTTGAACCGAGTGCTCTCAATATAAGAAGAAAGGGTTCGAGAGAAAGAAAAAGCACAAGGCTCATGTTTTATCATACAATGAGACTAAGGTAACCCTTGAACCCTCTTGCCATGATTTATCATACAATGAGCTTAATGATGCATATGATGAATTATAAGATGGGTATGATGAATTAGTCTTAGAGTATGATGAATCTCTTAAGAAAAACAAGAAAATTGTTTTATAATTGAAAAATGAGAATGATTCCTTAGTCAAAACTAATTTATAATTAGAGATTAAATTGAGAGAAATGCATGAGAAATTTGAGGAACTTGAATAGAAAATATTAACATGCATAATTTGCTTTCTAGGGTAAAGGAAGATCACCTAAAAGAAATTGGTGATCTAAAATTTTCTCTAGGCAAGATTAGTTATAATATTATTTTTAAGGGTGAATCATCTAGAACTAATCATGTTAGGAAGAAATTTTCTAACTATAGACAAGGAAAATTCCCTAGGCACATTAAGGGTAAAATAATTAAGAGCATATGGATACCTAAAAATATAATTGCTTCTAATGATATTTGTGTTATTGCTACTTGGATTCCTAAAGGAACCAATTTGTTGAGAACTAACACATATGGACCCAAACAAGTTTGGGTACCAAAAGCCAAAATGTAATTCAATGTTTGTAGGTTGAACATTACTACAAGGCCAAAGCTTCAAGTTAAATTATATTGAACCTTGATAGTGGATGATCAAGGAAAATGATCAGAGAAAAAAAATGATTAAAGGAGTTAGAGCTTAAAAGTGATAAAGTAGTCATTATTGGTATTCACACCTTTACTTTTATTGAATATATCTTTTTGTCAATGGTCTTAAGCATGCTTTTGGTTGAGCACGAGTATTTTCATGAAAAATGGTTCTATGTATTTCTTAATGATTGTGCTTCCATGTTATTTGAAATTAAATATATGTTTTATAATTCTCTTTGATCAATGCATAGTGAAATATACATATGGTGCATTTTAATCACGATATTTTATCTTATATATGTATTTAGGGGCTTTAGAAACTCTTTTCTAAACTTTTAGAAGCCTTTAATATAGAGCCTAGCATAGTAGTATCAAAACAAGGATGAACGATTTTGATACCTTATCATAGAACTCTTGTTTATGACGTTTTGGGGCAAGCTGGTATCAAAACGCCCAAAATGCGTTTTGATACACCTCTGGTTCTGATATGTGTAAAGGTTGTATCGATACAACACCATATCAAAACGAATTTCTCGTGTTTCAATACCTGCATATCGATACCACATTGTGGGGTATCGATACTCGCGACGGCAAAAGTGTTTTAAAAGAATAAAAACCTAATTCTAACCTAATTAAAACATTTCCTTTTCCTCCTTAAAACTCTAGGCTGAAAATCTTATATAATCACCCTCTCATTCTCCTAATTTCTTCATAAAACATCAAGTTTTCTTAAGGGTTTATACTCAAAACATCAAGCCTAAGGTTTTATCAAAGAATCATGATCAGAAAACCTCTATTTTATCCTCAATCTTTACTCAAGGTAATTTCAAAAAATATTATTTTCGTTTGGTTTTAGGTTGTTAAAATTCAATATTTACATATATTTTACTTATTTTATGTATGGTTTTTCAAAATCCCACAATTTTTTTTAAAAATCCAAAATTTTTCGTTCAAATATAAAATCCTTTGAATTTGTATTTTTTGTTCATTGTTTTTCAATTTTTTTTAATCAATTTTGTTTTCAAACTCTTTTTAAATTTCAAAACCCTTAATTTATTGATTATTATAGGATTGAATATGGTTTATTTTTCATATATGGTTTCTAGGGCCTAATATTCCTAAATTTGTTTATCTAGATCAATAGTTCCTAAGAAACATCAATGTAATAAGGCGATAAGTTCAACGACCACCGAAGAGGAAGCCACTAGACTAAACCTTCCTTTTATCTATCAAAAATCTTTTCCAAATCGTGGCTCCTACAAGAATTTCTGCTAATATTGCATTTTGTAAATTGTTGATTGTTTTAATAATTACTGAATTTTGCATTTTGTAAAATGTGAAGTACACTAACTTCGCATCTTGCAAAATACGAAGTACAGTATTTAGCATCCTACAAGATGCAAAAAAAAAATTATAGTTGGTACTTCACATCTTGCAGGATGAGAAGTTCCTTAACTCTTCGCATCCAACCCGATGCGAATTTCCCTATAAATAGCCCCTCCACCCTTTTTACTCACACCAAAAATTTTTAAACCCTCTCTTCTTTTTTTTACTATTATCTTTCGGTTAAAATATCAATTTCTACAGCGATAGCGGGTTTGATCAGATTAGATCAAAGACATATTTTTAATTATTGGTGTCTAAATGTAAGTTATTTTTAATTTAATTTTTTATATTTATTTTTTAAAATTTATTTTTTTAATATTAATATCATTACTAATATTTTTTTGTTTTAAATTTATTTTAGGATGGGATGGAACGCTGCTTAAATGTTTCGTATAATTGGTTGACACGAGGTCCAGACTCTCGTTGTGAGGATTATATTTCTAGAGTCGGCTTTGAGCCCGTATCCAAAATTATTGGGGGTGCCAAACTGGATGTCGATCTGATTAATGTCCTGCGGTGAAAGTCGGAGACACATACATTTCACCTTCCGTGTGGTGAAGCGACAATAAATTTAGAAGACGTGTTGCACATTCTCGTTCTTTCGGTTGATGGAGGCGTTATTATTGGTCACAAGATTGGATACTGGCTTGACATTTCTTTTCGATTTTTGGGTGCTACTCCAAATAAACTAAACGGTGGGTTGGTGTGACCGCGGTGGCTAAAAGAACAATTTAGTGTTTTACCGGAAGACGCTGATGATACAACGATCCAAGTAAACTTTGTCTTTTAAAATGTTATTTAAATATTTTTTAATTTTTATATCATAATATTTATTCTTTTGTTGTAAGCATATATGCTCGTGCTCATATTTTAATAATAATCGGCAAGATCTTGATGCTCAATAAAAATCGCAACAAAGCTCACCTTATGTATTATGATACTTGCTGAATTTTGATATTTTTGGTAAATTTAGTTGGATATCGGTTGTATTAGCATGTCTTTATAGGAAGGTTTGCAAGAAAATTGATTCCAAGAAGCACGCTATTGAAAGTTGTCTTCTTCTGTTACAGTCTTGTGTATGGTTTCGGATGTCCTTTTTAAGCCTTAAACTGGTCGTTCGTAGTCTATACGTTTTTCCACTCTGTTTGTGGTAAGTATCAATTCTCTATATTCTATTTTTTATTTTAATTATTAACTTTTATTTTTATTTTTGTAAATAAGTTTCTAATTTAACTCATGTTGGGTTGGGTTTGAAAGCTATAAGACTTGTTATTGAGAAAGAAGCCGAAAATTATATAATTATTTGTTTGTAGTTTTAAATTTAAATTAATATTTTAATTTTAATATTTATTTTTATTGATTTAAATTTTTATATTTTATAATTTTTGTGGACACTTTATGCGGAGCTGGATATCGACGAGTGTTATCCGAAATTCGAAGTGGATACAAAGAATGTTTGGACAGCCAGGGTATAACTCATTTGTGGATACGAAGAATGTTTGGACAAAGAATGTTTGATACAGCACGGTGTGGCAATAATGGGCGTTTCATAAACCATAATTGTTCACCTAATTTGTATGCACAAAATGTCCTTCATGAATATTCTATTGATATCATTTTTAGATATAGTTTTAAACGAGATTTCTTCACCATTTAGGATGACTTAGACGCTTAATTTTATTAACCATTATAAACATGTGTTCATATATTTCAACATTATAGTGAATTTCGATTTCTTCCATTATCTGCTTTATCTCTTGTCGTCTTTTATACTTATGTTTTGACAACGCGACTTTATTTTCTAAATGATTTTGAACATATTTGTATTCTTATTTCTTATAAATAATAATAATAAAAAAATATCAATAAACATAATAAAAATTAAAACCAAACATGATTGTGTGTCATGTTTCAATATTTTAAGGAATTAAAAGATGGCTGGCTACATAGCGTTTTCATCGAGTTTTTCTAAGCGTTTAAGACATCTTATATCCTCAAATTTAGTAACCAATGTAGTCATGTGTTCATATACTTCAACATGAAAGTGAATTATAAAGGGAAAAAAATCATTAAAGTGGCAAAACATCGCATCAAACATGAGTATAGACCCATGTTATCATAGGTAGATAGCGTTTTTACCGAGTTTTTCTAAGCGTTTAGGACGCCTTATATCCTCAAATTTATTAACCAATGTAGTCATATGTTCATATGCTTCAATATCAAAGTGAATTTACTAAAAGAAATCAATAAAGTAGCAAAATATCGCATCAAACATGAGTACAAACTCATGTTACAATAGAATTCAAACAAGAAACATGTCAAGATAACATTTTAAACATGAATTATATACCCCTTACAATACAATTTAGAAGTAACTTTTTACACCACTTTAAAGAGGTGTATCTCTACTACAATAGACTGGAAGAAAATTTAAAAACTTGAATATCTAACAACAAGAAAAATCGACTTAAACATATCTATCGAGGGCAGTTTTAAAACCGAAGCCTGGGTAATTCGTATCCTACAGGATAATGCAAATTACATTTAATTTATCGCAATAAATTACGTAGAGATAATATGAACTCACCAATTTTGCATCTTGCAGGATGCAAAATTGGTTATAAAAATATAAATCATTTTATAAAAAAAATAAAAAAAAATCCACATTAGTCTAATTTCGCTTTCTGCATAATGCGAATTATGTCTAAGTTTAAAAAAAATATATTCTTCAAAATAATGTTTGAAGAGAATTACTTTTCATATAAAAAAATGATAAAGGAATATTATTTTTATTTAGGCCCCGAAAATAACGCGTTTCCTAAAAGAAAACATCTTAAAATAAGGCTAACATAAGGCCTTGTTTTATAGATTGTTGGATCAAGCTAAACTAATAATAAGCGTTAGATTAAAAAGAAAAATAAAAATAAAACCTGGTAAAAATAAGATAAAAACAAGTAAAAAAGTTGTATTAGGGTTAGGTTGAACGAGAAAAAAAAATCAAACACGAAATAGAAACTTTGAATGCAAGGATCTAAACATATACACATCTTGATTTTGGTTGGATCTATTATCGTTGATAAACCTTCTTTCTATTCTGAGCGATTTTTTCATTGATTCAATCACCAGATCTAAGATTTTAAGAAACGAAGATGTTGCCGGCTTGTTGATGAAGATGTTAACGAAAGCTCAAATTTTATAAAATGTTTTAGTTTTCTCAGCGTTGTAGTCTTCGAAAATATTATAAATAGTTCATTTTTTAAGTTATCTTTTGATTTTCTTTTCTTAATTCATTAAACTTGTTAATCTGTTTATAATAAACTTTATGTTCTTATTTGATGTATGTGTAGATTATATTAAGGATTACTTCTCTTTATGTGTTTTAATTTTAAGCTTTTTATGTTCATAGCACGCTAAAAAAGAAATTTTTGAAATTTTTTGGTTGTTTGTGTGAGTTTTATTTTCATGTGATTGAATTTTTTTTAATTTCTAATTATTAAGATTGCCAAGGAATCTAAATAATAAAAAAGAAAGTCTTAGTCGATTTATCTTTTTTATAAGTTTACAAGAATTTCTTTTATTAAAAAGAACACACCCTAACTTTGTTAAAGAAGCTTGAATATCTTACATGATCATTGAAATTTGAGTTATTGTAGTCTCACTCTAAATGACATGTTTGTTAATAATACTTATCATATTTTTAATATTGTGTTGTCCCTATCCTTTTAATTTATTTTTATATTGATATCGTCTTGATTTTCTCTTTTATTTAGTTTTGATGGATAATCTATTTGTTTTTGTGATAAATGATTTTTTATTAGTTTACTCGTCGTTTATAATGAGTTGCTATAGCATGAAAAATGAATTATCATTTAATAACAAATTTTAGTGATGATTTGTGTATAAGTTATTTATTATAATGAGCATAATGATAATTTATTAATTATTATTCTTGTGATCCAACCGTCTGAGATTGCTTCATCACGAGCACTCCACCTTGTCAAAGATTAAGATGGATAAGGTACAAAAATATTGTTTATAGCTTTTATTTACTTATTTTAAAAAAATACTAAATTAGTTTATTGGTGAATATTTTTTTTCTCTTCATATTGAGTTGTGTTACCATTACCTCTATTTTTCAAGAATTTATCTTCAGTGATTAAACATGAAATAACTAATTTTTCTTGTTGATAATTGATATTAGAAGCATTGACGTAATTACCAAAATAGATTAAGTTTCTTTTGAACAAAAATTCTTATAGTTGTTCTAACTCTCATGTTAAATCATGGGTAAGATTTGATATATTAAATGTTCATTGTATTCATCACTATTTGGGGTAATATTTTGTTTATATTTTTGTATCACTTACTATTGTTATTAGTGATTCTTTTGGACTTTTTTACTTTATGCAAGCTTTTGTTATTTAGTTGAATACAACATGTCTTTTTTTAGATTTTAGTTTTGTATTCATTTTTTTATTTTTTAAACTCAAAGTTTATCATCAATATTCAGTTTTGTAAACTTTCTACTAGCAGAAATTATGTGTTCACTTCTTCTCTTTGTTTGGTTTACTTGCTAATGTTTTTTATCTTGTAAGTTTATGCTACTTTATGCTAAATTTTGTTATTGTTATTTGTGTTGTTGTACACTATTCTCTAAACTTGTATATGATCATTTGTTTGTTATGTTTGTTACTCAAATCCTATTGTTTTATAAATTAACTATGCACAGTAATTTTATATATAATTGTTCATATTTTTCGGCCATAATATATAAAATCGTTCATTTGATCATTTCAGATTAAAGTATTTGAGAATGGATGAATGTAGTAATGTCGACGTAGACGAAAAGAATAATGACACAACTACAATGGATGATGCACAACTGTATAAATTCAGTTTTTTAGTAATAAAATATATTTTTACACAAATTCTTATCTAAAGTTGAGTTATATTTACTTTGGGTGATCTCGTGTAATAAATTTTGAACCTATTATTTTTATTACGTTTTAGGTAAGAAACTATATATAATTTGTAATAATTATGTACTTATCAAAATTCTCATCGTTCTTGTATTAAACAAGGTTTTCTCATAGAAAAATATGTATGTACATAAACGCTTACCCTCAGTTGAGCTCTTTTGTGTTTGGGTGATCTCGTGTAAAAAATTCGGTAAATGTAATTTTTATTACGTTTTAGGTAAGAAACTACGTACAACATTTAATAATTTATGTACCTACTAAAATTCTCACCATTTTTGTAAAAAATTAGGTTTTTATGTAGAAAAATATATATGTACCTAAATGCTTACCCTAAGATGAGCTCTTTTGGGTTTAGTTGAAATCTCGTAATAAATACGGTACCTACCGTTCTTATTACTATTCTTGTAATAAACTATGTACAACTTGTAATAATTTATGTATCTACTAAAATTCTCACCTTTTTTGTGATAAATTAGGTTTTCTTGTAATAAAATATGTATGTACCTAAATGCTTACCCTAAGATGAGCTCTATTAGGTTTGGGCGAGATCTCGTTATAAATACGATACCTACCATTTTTATTACGATTTGTGTAATAAACTATGTACAACTTGTAGTAATTTATGTACCTACTAAAATTCATATCGTTTTTGTAATAAATTAAGTTTTTTTCTTATAGTAAAATATGTATGTACCTAAATGCTTACCTTATGAGCTCTTTTGGGTTTGGGTGAGATCTTGAAATAAATACGGTACCTACCGTTTTTATTAGAATTTGGGTAATAAACTATGTATAACTTGTAGTAATTTATGTACCTATTAAAATTCTCACCCTTTTTGTAATAAATTAGGTTTTCTTCTAGTAAAATAGGTATATACCTAAATGCTTACCCTAAGATGAGTTTTTTTGGGGTTGAGTGAGATCTCGTAATAAATATGGTACATATTGTTCTTATTACTATTTCCGTAATAAACTATGTACAACTTGTAGTAATTCATGTACCTACTAAAATTCTCACCCTTTTTGTAATAAATTAGGTTTTCTTATAGTAAAATACGTATGTACCTAAATGCTTACTCTAAGATTAGCTCTTTTGGGTTTGGGTGAGATCTTGTAATAAATATGGTACCTACCATTTTTATTATAATTTGTGTAATAAACTATATACAATTTGTAGTAATTTATGTACCTATTAAAATTCTTATCGTTTTTGTAATAAATTAGGTTTTCTTGTAGTAAAATACGTATATACCAAAATCCTTACCCTTAGATGAGTTTTTTTGGGTTTTGGTGAGATCTTGTAATAAATACAACACCTACCATTTTTATTACGATTTGTGTAATAAACTGTGTACAACTTGTAATTTATGTACCTATTAAAATTCTTATTGTTTTTGTAATAAATTAAGTTTTCTTGTAGTAAAATAGGTATGTAACTAAATGCTTACTCTAAGATGAGCTCTTTTGATTTTGGTGAGATCTTGTAATAAATACGGTACCTACTGTTTTTATTACTATTTAGGTAATAAACTAGGTACAACTTGTAGTAATTTACGTACCTACTAAAATTCTTATCGTTTTTGTAATAAATTAAGTTTTCTTGTCGTAAAATAGGTATGTACCTAAATACTTACCCTAAGATGAGTTCTTTTGGGTTTGGTTGAGATCTTGTAATAAATACGGTATCTACCGTTTTTATTATGATTTGGGTATAAACTATGTACAATTTATAGTAATTTATGTACTTACTAAAATTTTCACCCTTTTTATAATAAATTAGGCTTTCTTTTAGTAAAACATATATATACATAAATCTTTATATCCTAATATTTTATTTATATATCGTTTTTATTATAATTATTGTAATTATTTATGTACAAACCTCATAATAAATTATGTATAAATTAACTACCTATTGAACAGGTCAGACTTAAATTACCTTTATTTAAATGTTTTCAAATCACACCGAAAATAGGAGTCATAACCTTTCTAGGGAAATTGCTGCAATATTGTAGCTTGAAATTTTTTTCCAAGTATTTCACCTGCCAATTTATTTATTTATATATATGGTATTTTAAATAATGAAAGGTGAATTTAGTAAGATCAAAAACCGATTTTATTGTTCATGTTTTTTAGTTAAAATAATACCGAAGTCGATAGAAACACAAGCTGCCTAACTATTCATTTATTTATTTTTCATAAAAAATGATGAAAACGATGATAGTTTGCTCTGTTTTCTTGATTTTTAAAAAAATATATATATTTTTGAACAATGAAATCGATACGTGTTTCATCCATTTTTTTAATTTTAGTTTTTTTTCTAATTTTAATTATATTTCAAGTTAAAAATATTTTTTAAAATAAAAATAGTAAATTTAAAATGAAATAATTATTTTAAATTATTAAAAATTTATATTTTATCATAAAAATAAATAATTATCAAAAGAATTAAAAGATGATTTTAGATTAATTTAGGTAGCATTTTGATTTAATTTTGAGATGATAATATATCATAAATTAAAGAATAAATTTTATAGATTTTTAATAATTTTTTAACTTAGTTTAGTGGTGAAATATCTTTTATTTAATGTGAGATGTTATTGGTTAAAATTTTTATTGAAATATTTTTTAATTTTTGAGTTCGGGATATTTTAAGTTAAGGGGCGTGTTTGGTTCGCGAAAAAAATATTATCAAGGAAAATATTTTTTTTCAGAATTATATACTAACGTTTGGATTACAAGAATTCTTTACAAGGAGTAATATTATATTCTCAATAATAACATCTCTTCCTAAAATTAGTGAGAATGTCATTCCTACCCTATTCTTAGGTATTAAACAATTATCGTCATTTTAAATTAAAATATCTTTAAAATAATATTTAATATTCTATTAAAATATCCCTAAGTATTAATTTTGATAAAATTTAACCAAATTCTAAGAGCTATACAAGGGGTTCTAAGTTTGATTCCGCCCAAGAGTACCACTTTAAACATTTTTTTTTTTTTTTGATTCAGGAGATGATATATTTGGTCGCATAAAAATCATTATTTAAAATGTTGACGACGGAAGAGACGTTGACGTGAAAATAAAAAATTATCAAGTTAGTAAATTCTGTTAGATTTTTAGCCGAAAATACTAAAATAAAAAAAAATATTTAACATAAAGGACGATTTTAAAAGAAAAAAATAGTTGAATAACTAGAATAATAAATGATGATAATTTCTAATCGTTATTTTTAAATATTTTTAAATTTAAAAGATTAAAAAGTTTCTTTTAGAGATCAATTTAATGTATCATATCAACATTCTCATTATATTTTTTTAATAAAGACAAGTTAAAAGTTTAGTGTCTATATTATAAGTCTTAAAAATTTAATGACCAAAACGAAAATAACTTAAATTCGTAGACTATTTATATAATTTACCCTAAAACCTTCTAAAAATTGTTTATCTAGGAGCCTAATATTTTGAAACATTAAGAAAAGGTGTCTAACATTCTTGAATCTGCTCAAATAAGGTTCTAAGTTTTAATTTATTCAAATAAGGATATACCATTTTTAAATAACGCTTCAAAATGGTACTGGGAGGCTGTAGTTATGCATGCTTCATAACTACTTCTTGAGAGAAGAATCAAGCAGCTCATAACATGCAAAATCCTGATTTTCACCTTACTACGGGACTTCATTTTCTTACAGCCACCACAGAAACTTCACCAGAAATGCAGATTAGAATACTAAACTCGAATGTAATTTATGTCTCAAAACGAAAGCAATGGTAAACGGAGGCTCGGGCTTTAAGGACATCGAGCTCGATCCTATTACTCGTAAGTCAAGCTTTGAAGATCAAGAGCCCAACTTAAAAACTTGATATGGTCATTGGTATGCTGTAAATCCGAAATCTATGTTCATGATTTTAATAGATCATTACATTGCTGATATTTGATTCAAAAACTATATATACATACAAATTTGACATTTTCAGCATGTATACGTCTTGAATTGTAACTTTGTGAAGTAGACATACCAGTTTCATATTGTCTAAGAAGCATCCATTGTTGCAACTTAGATAACAATAAATATTCGGTTATGCTTCGGCAGTCGCAGCTGTGCCTTTTATATCCTCAGTTGAGGCAAAGTCATGGAGATTCTTCCCTGTGATTTCCACATTCTTGGAGATTTTACTCTATTGGGAAACAAATTCCCAGAGTTCTCCATCAAGACATCTAGCTTAGACGGATCTAAGGATAAAGCATCTTTGATGAAAGCATCCAAATTGAATCTGCTTCCGTTTCCGATATCATCGCCGTTTTCATTAGCTTCTGCATATTCCAAAGGCTCCTTTGCTTTGTTGATGAGCTCTTGATCCAAGTTCAGGAGTCTCTTTATGCTGTCAAGTGCTGGGTCAATGACATCTAAAATTCCCATTACCCATGAAGCATCGTCCACGACTTCAGTACGCTGTCACGAGTAATCAAAAGAAATGAAAATCATTTATAAGTTCTCAACAGCATCCGGATTCCAAGGAACTTAAGTTAGAAAACAAGCATAAGAATTTCTTGTTTATTTTCTCCAAACACTGACCTGCTGGAAATAGAGGTTACGGATTTCTTCAGCTCGCACGGAATTTCCTTGGTCCTCCTCCAATGCAGCCCATGTCATCCATGTTACATAGCTCTGCGAATTTATATTGAGGGATGATCTAAATAACCTTCTAGCAGCTGATAAGTTGCCAGCTCTTTGTTCCAAAACACCCCATGCCTACAATAATTGGCTATTAGCTTTAAATGTATGCATCAAGAATGCAGAAAGATTATGTTGTATATCAGTATGCCACATATCATGTTAGGTATTAAAGATTACCTGTAAGCATCGAGCAGCACTTTCGGTTGTTGTGTCAATCGAGAGTGCTCTTTGGTACAACTCCCTTGCTGTCGATATATTCCCTTCCTTCCATTCCATCCAGCCCCATGCCTGGCAAGCTCAAAGTATCAGCAAGACAAGGGTATCAGAACCAAATCTAAACAAAACATTGTCAAGAATGGACGTAAAACGATTCCCTCGAAGACTTGGTAAGGACTAAATCTAGGAGTTTTAAGATCCACATTTCAAAACAGTCTATAAGCTATAGCCTATATGTCCACACAAGCAGAAAAGTAAAGTAGCATTCAGAGAGCTTAAAGGATTTCTTACAATCCACACTGGTTGGTGCCTCGGGTCCAGCTCAGAGGCTCTCCTAAACAAAACGCGAGATAGATTTGCCGTTGAGTGTTTATATTCCAGCAAAGCAAGAGACTGAAGTAAAACGGGATCTCGTGGATTGAGTGCATGGCCTATCTTCAAAAGTTTTCTTCCCAGGTCAACATTGCCTATATTAGCTTCAAAAACTCCCCAAACGTGCCATGCAAACCTGTTCTTGGGGCTCGCTTGGACTGCTTTCTGCATATTAAAACACATATCAGCCATGAAAGTAAGATCCCAAAGTTCAATCAGTTGTGATTTGGCTTTCATATTGGAAATTATGATCAAATCCTATAGTGACGAATCAATTGTTAGATAGGAAGGATTACCTCAAACAGTAGCCTCGCGGCACGATTGTTTTCCTGTTGCACCTCCAATTGTGCCCATGCCTATATTCAATGAATACAACAATAAGAAAAAGACTTAATTAAAGCAAATTTACTTTTTGAAATAAGTAAATGAATGCCGCGGTAAAAGACTTACAAGCCAACTGGCACAGCTTTTCGGGTTGCACTTGGTGGCCTGCCTGAACAAATATCGAGCCTGCTCATACCTATTAGCTTTAGCTTCCAGCAATGCAAGAGTTTGATAAACATACTCATTCCCACCACAAAATTTGAGACCTTTAGCAAGCAGATGCCTTGCCTTCTTGACATTCCCCTGTTTTAGCTCTAGAACTGCCCATCCATGCCAGGCAGCTATATGTCTTTTGTCAGCAACGGTGGCCGCATCAAAAAGTTCTCTTGCCCTTCTAATATTTCCCATCTTATTCTCCAACACAGCCCAGCACTGTTAGAAAGAGAATAAAAATGTTGTCAAATCTATACAAGAAGCATAACAACTGAAAATGAAACAGTGGTTCTTTATTTTGATTTATAGATCCCAAATTTGCCTTGCAGTAGCATAGAAAAATACACACATTAACACTAAAACCTACAAAGGTCTCGATCAAAATTTTAAATTCTCATATACAAATAAGTAACAACCAAAAAACCTTGTCTACGCTTCCATACATCGAATCCAAACAAACCGGACTACTTGAAATTATGAGCCCTCATCCCCCAAGAACCATTTCACAATTCGCAAATGGATAAATGAGCACATTTGCAAAAGCAAACCCAATAATGTATCAATGGCAATGACCATCATAATGCTAAAGGTTTAGTTTCACAGTCCATAGTATGAACTTTAACTTGAAAATCACAAGCATCAATGATGACATTATCAAAGAAAAAGAATGCAAAACCTGCCAAATGTAGGGATTTTCTCCTTGTGTGGCTTGGCTACCTCTCTCGTATACAGCTCTTGCTTCAGCCTTTTTCGATTGCTTGCTCAATATCTTCCCCAATGCTACATACGATCTCCCATCTTCTGGCCAATAGTATATACACTACCAACAAAAATACAAAAAACCCATCAACAAAGTCTCCATAGAAGCCCCCAATAAGCAACCCAAAAGCTCAATGTAACGCTATGAAAATCACTGGAAGTCTAGAACCAAGTAGTCATCAGGGTTGTAATCGAACCGAGTCCTGCTCCAACAATGAAAAGTTCGAGTTCAAGCTCCTTTACGAACCTCACTGCTTGGAGCTCGAGTTTTCGAATACTAACATAAACTTGAGTTTTCGAACTATTCAAGCTCATCTCAATTAAGCTTCTTTACACGATCTATATACTCAAACTTAAAGTTCAGTTATAGAAATATACATATATATACAATTCAATTAATCTACTAGATTGAGCTCAGCTGAAGAACGAATGAATCAAACATTTTAGTACCCTTTACCTTCTCCAATATCTTTTCAGCTTCACCATATCGAAACTTCCTGGCCAAAATCCTGGCTTTATACAGCGCCAAGTCCAAGTTCACCGCAAGCGGCTTCTCTTGAGCACCACCACCGGAGAAATCACCTCTTTCGGGTTCGAATATAGGCAACTTCTTCGCGAACTTCTCGAGACCAGCGTCTATACCCGATGGTTTCGAAACGCCTTCGTTTCTGTCATCTTCTTGACCATCTTCTTCTTCACCGGGGACATCCATGACTGGCCTCCGAACAACGAGGACCTTCTTGAAGGTGTCTTTTTCGGGTTCCGGAGGGACCTGGCGGTCGCTTTCTTGGTCCAGCACCGGGACAGAAGGGGAGTTGGTAGCAGTACATGGAGGCAGGGAGATGAAAAGGCGAGTTTTGAAGGGAGGGAGGGATTTAAACGAAGGTTTTTTGGGGTTTTGAGAATGGGAAAATATTGGAAAGTTGGGTTTTGGCGAAGAAGATGAAGGGGAGAATAGTTGCATGCTTTTTGTTTTGTTTTTCTAAGTTCTTTTTTCAGTTGTAGTGCTTGGTTTTAACTGATCGAACTGTCTGATTCTTCATGTAGGAGAATGTTGGGCGGGCACCGGAGAAGAAGAGAATAGGTTACAATGACCGGTATGCCCTTTCTGCATGTTGATTTTAACGTGGTGTATAATGATCAGAATTTTCAGATAGATTGGGGTAGTTAGGTAATTGCGTATCTGGTGTGGTGTGAGAAGAGCCACGTAGGTGGGTATTTTTCAGAGGCTCAGATTCTCTCATCTTACCCTTTCCTTCTATAATCTTACATGGAAGCATTTCATTGGTGCTGAAAGTGATGTCAATATCTTCACAATAAAAATTTAAATATCCATCCTACACCCAATACGTGATTCTACTAACACTGTTATTAGTTCGGGTTGGTTCTGGGTCGAGTTATTTTAGTTTGAGTTATTTTGAGTTTATTTGAAATGAATTAGATTTGGGTTGGTTTGGGTTCGTTGGAATTTAATTTGAATTTATGATAAGTTGTGTCTGGTTCGATATTGAATCAAATCAAAATCATATTGATTATTTTTGGATCGGTTAAAATCAAGTCATCCAGATCGATTTCGGGTCAAAACAACCTTTGAATTTTTGGATTTTCGGTTTGAGATAGGTTTGTGATTTGAGGTTTAGAACTAATGGTGTATGGTTTAATTAGGGTTATTGGTTTATGAGATTAATTGCGATTCAACTTGTTAATTTATGCATTTAAATTTGATTAAATATTTAAATAAAAGCTTCATGTGTACAATTAAACTAAATTAAAATAATCAATTTCATCCTTTTTAGTTAAAGTGGTTAGTCCTTTTGGGACCCATACACTTCTACAACATTTACAATTTATAAATCTAGGGACATTATTGTAACACCGCAAATTTTGCCATCTTAAAAATGTATCAAAATGATCCAAGACCGTATAGAAACGTTTGTGCTATTTCCTTTTAAAACAGGCAAGTTGTATTGAAACGCCTGAGGGACGTATCGAATCTCCTGGAGCACTTTGAACATTTTGGCTTCTTTAAATCATTTTGAACACTTCCAAAGTTTATCAAAAACTTTTTAAATATGTTTTCAAGTTGTTTGGATATGAAACCAATTTTGAAATCTTTTCAAATTAGTCCAAAACTATTTTTCAAATATTATATCAAAGCATGTAGTTTTACACCTTTCTTACAATCCATCTAGATATTTTATGATTTTAATTGATGCATCGACTAGATGATCATATGTATCCTTGTTATTAACCCGCAACTTGGTGTTTGCGAGGCTACTTGCTCAGTTGATAAAATTACGAGCAAATTTTCCAGATTATCTTATTAAGACAATTGGTCTTGATAATATTGATGACATGTCATTTTACATATAGTATCACTAATTCGCATCAAGCCAACGAATAAACATAAGTTCTTTCATCACAAAAGGTTTTTGGTCATGAACCAAATATTTCTCATCTTAGATTTTTTTAATGTATGATATATGTTCTAATTACTCCACCACAACGCACAAAGATGAGTTATGTTGGGAATATATGTCATATTTAAATTTCCATTGATAATTAAATACCTTGAGCTTATGATAGGGAATTTATTTATAGCTCGATTTACTGACTATCATTTTACTGAGTTAGTTTACCCAACATAAGTGGGAGGAAATAAAATAGCTAAAAAAGAAATAAGTTGAAATGAATTATCATTTTCTTAGTTTGATCCATAATTGAACTATAAGTTCAAAGGATAATTCATTTAGTAAATCAACTGTCAGATGATTTTGCTGACACTAAAAGAGTGATTAAATCACGTATATCAGCTATGAATACTCTGATTAAATTTGATGTCCCGGAAGGATAAACTCTAGTTGATAATAAGTCTAACTTACGCTTGAAGCATGATAGACAAATAGGTTCCACAGATAAAAAAAATCCTCAAAAAAGAAAAGGAGCTATATTTTATGATGGTCTGATCGAGGAATCAATGTATTATGAAAATCTCTACAAGAGATTAAAAGATCTCCAATACAGACATTTTCATGACTCAAATACCTGATAATAAATAGATTGTCATGTTTAGTAATAAGTGGAACTGAAACCAAATCGATGTTGATAATACACTAGAGATTTTAGTTGATAATATGGATCATGAATCATTTTCAAGTGGGCAATATAAACAAAGAAATGATTGGCCAACATGGAAAGAGGCAATTGAGGTAAAACTAAAATTTCTTTCGAAAAGAGAAGTATTTGGGCTTATAGCTCGTATATTAAAATGTTTAAAGCTCGTGGATATAAATGAACATTTGTGATGAAGAGAAATTAAAAGGGGAAATCACGAGATATAAGCTCATTTTGTTGCACAAGGATTCTCACAAAGATATGAAATCGATTATGAGGAAAATATATTCCTCGGTGGTGGATGTAACTACTTTTAAATTTTTGATCAATCTGGAAATAAATAAAATTACTCAGCTTCCGGCTAATAGATGTTGCTACATCCTATTTGTATGAGCCTCTTGATAGTAATATTTACATAAACTTCCGAAAAGATTTAGATTGCCAGAAGCAGTTAATTCAAGTTCTCGAAAACATTATTCAATCATATTGAATATATTTTTTTATGTCTTAAAACAATTAGGCGTATTTGGTATTATCGCCTCATTGAATACTTATTAGCAAAATGCTATATGAATTATTTAATTTCCCCGAACATTTTTATTAAGAGGTTTAACTCTGAATTTTTTATTGTTGTGTATGTCGATGGTTTGAATATCATTGAGACTCATGGAGAGATCTCCTTAACAATGGAATCCTTGTGCATCAATCGACATACACATAAAAATGTTTAAAGAGATTTTACATACATAATGCATATTCATTTATCACTATTTGGTTGCTTGGTCTCTTAATTGTAAACAAAGATCCATTCTATTCATTCTATCATTACCTTTAAATAATTACTATGCATGAGGCAAAGTCGAAATATGTGTTTGGCTAAACATATCCAAAAGATATGTGAATTGCTTTCACATGATAAGATGCAAACTATCTTTTGTAGAGAATACAAAATTTATATCTTAAGTTGGATACATAAAATGTGATAAAACGAAACATATTTCTTTAAAGTTTCGTCTCTCATGATCTTTCAGAAGAATAGAATTAGATGAATCATTTCAAAAAATAATTTGAAAGATCTATCCATTAATGCACACTTTATTTCTTTTTGTTTCACTAAGATTTTTTTCTCACGGGGTTTTTATCTTAGTAAGGTTTTAACTAGGTACATTATCTTCATGGATATCCAAGGGGAGTGTTATGAATATCTTTATTTATGGTGGATATCCATATATTAAATGAGACTTTAATGTACATTATTATTAGGGTTTAATACCCATTGAAATTAGGGTTTTCATCTTATGCCTGTAAATATAGACTTTTGTAGAAAGCATTCTATACAACCCTACTTTGATAATATAATATAAGTTTCTCTCTTTTGTCTTTTATCTTTGTTCATCTATTTTGTTCTTATTCTTTACTTTATTCACAACAAAAGACTATTTTTCAAAACTCTAAAATTTGATAATATAATATAACCCTACTTTGATAATATAATATAAGTTTCTCTCTTTTGTCTTTTATCTTTGTTCATCTATTTTGTTCTTATTCTTTACTTTATTCACAACAAAAGACTATTTTTCAAAACTCTAAAATTTGATAATATAATATAACCCTACTTTGATAATATAATATAAGTTTCTCTCTTTTGTCTTTTATCTTTGTTCATCTATTTTGTTCTTATTCTTTACTTTATTCACAACAAAAGACTATTTTTCAAAACTCTAAAATTTGATAATATAATATAACCCTACTTTGATAATATAATATAAGTTTCTCTCTTTTGTCTTTTATCTTTGTTCATCTATTTTGTTCTTATTCTTTACTTTATTCACAACAAAAGACTATTTTTCAAAACTCTAAAATTTGATAATATAATATAACCCTACTTTGATAATATAATATAAGTTTCTCTCTTTTGTCTTTTATCTTTGTTCATCTATTTTGTTCTTATTCTTTACTTTATTCACAACAAAAGACTATTTTTCAAAACTCTAAAATTTTCAGAAAAATTCAAAATCTAATAAAATTTTAAACTTTAAAACCATAAATCTTAACCTTAAATTATAAACCTTAAACATTAAAATTTATTCATAAAATATAATATTCAAATATATAAACAAATAATATATTATTATAAAAATTAAAAAAATGTTTTTTTAAAATATAATTTTTTTAAAATTAAAGAAAAAAACTATTGAAACCCTAAAACTTAAACCTCAAATCCATATATTTTGGTTGCTCATTTCTTTATAGTTTAGAATTTTTGGTTTAGAGTTTTAGGGTTTATAGGTTAGAATTTAATATCTTGATCTATTTTTTTTTTTAATTTTGTGAACTTTGAGGCTTTTTGAAAATAGTTTTTTTAGTTTTTATAATTATATATATAATTTTATTGATAATAAAAAACAAATATATTAAGTTGACTTAATTGTTAGAAGATAGATATCCATATCATTATAACGTTAAAGAATTAATAATGTGGTGATATAAATAAATCAAAAAAAAAATATAATTTGATAAAAAAAAATCAATTAAAAATCAATAATAAAAACGAATCACTCCTAATAATTTGGTATACTTTACCCAAACTAAAATTATAATTTAATATTAAAATTCTAAAGCTAAAATAAAATTAATAATGAGTTGAAAGTTTGGCCCAATGTCTCGATGGAAGTTAGGTACGGATCTACCCATGCTAAGGTTATGCCCCCAGAACCATTTATGAATTATGATACCAGCCGGTTGTTACGCTCCCACCAAATTACTAAGGCTTAAATAAAATAAATATTTAAATTATATTTTTTTTATTATTTTAGATTTTTAAAGTATGTCTGTAAAAATAAATATTTTTAAGTTTAATATTATAATTTTAAATGAATTTTCTTTTTATCTCCCGTTAAAAATTTACCTTAATTTTTATTTAATAAAAAATAATAAACTACACCAATCACTACTCAACTTTTTTACATCTATTTTGGTTATTATATTTTAATAGTTTTTAATTTAATAACTTAACTTTTGAATTGTTCATATTTTTATTACTCTCAAATGATATGATTATACTAATAGAAAAATTTGATTAATCTTTAAAAATTTTGGGTAATTTTTTTACTTTGCTTTTTAAATTTATCATATTTGATATTTTAATAAGCAAAGTAAAACATTATTATTCGAATCAAATATTCTAATTAATCGGTCAATCAATTATCTAATTTAATTGATACAATATAAGATTAAGAATTGAATTAAATTATTTTTAAGAAATAATCAAACCTGCTTTTAGTACAAAATTTTAAAATAAATTATTTTGATTTTATTACGGTTTATAATTTTAAGCAAAATTAATTAAATGATTTGCTATATTATTTGAAATATTTTAAAATTTTATGCATTAAAACATTTAATAATCTAGTGATTTTGACACTCTTATGGTTTTTAAAAAAAAAAACATTTTGGCTATGTTTTTTTCAAAAAAAAACATCTAATAATCTACAGTGATTACAATAGTATCTGTTCTAGAGTATATACTCTCAGACATTAGACATTTGTCGCTCAATCACTGTGCTGACAGTACTGGTGCTCAAACCTATGACCTCTAGAAACAACAATTGTTCCCTTAACCGATGAGGTTAGATAGTTCATGCTTTACATTGGACATTTTGGATATGTGTAGGATTAATAGATATGATCTTTCAAATTTTTTTATTTTTTATTTGTTCTTTACACTTTTATCACAACTGAATAATTATTAATTTTTTATATTATAATATTTGATATTTTAATAATAAATAAATAAACAAAACATTTCTAAAATTAAATATTTCATTTAACTAATTAATCGATTATCTAATTTAATTGATAACATAAGATAACGAATAAAATTACCAATTAACCAAATTAATTTTTTAAGGATTAATCAAATTTTCTATTTGTATAAACATGTCATTTGAGAGTGGACAAAATATGAACATATCAAAAATTAAGTTATTAAATTGGAAATTTTTAATCTTTAATAACCAAAATAAGAATGAGAAGAAATTTAAGTGATAATTGATATAATTTACCTTTTTATTAAAGAAAAATAGAAAATAACGTTAATTTCTAATCGAAGATAACAAAAGAAATTATATTAAAAACGAATTAAAAACTCGAAAACTGTATTAAACTTAAAAACTAAATAATTTTATTAAATATTTTTAAAATACTATACCCAAATAAACTCGCCCTAAATTCTTATTTTAGACAATGCAAATAAAATAAAATTTCCACAATGAAATAAAAAGGGAATTATTTTTATAAGTCACAAACAATATGTACAAATAATATTTTTCAAGTCAAGCTTCTCAACTCAACTGTGTTGGTGTGACTTGCAGCTGTTGAAATTGTGACTAATATTCATCCTATAATATGGCAGAACAATGTTGACTGAAATTAGTAAAAGATTACCAACGGAAATATATAAAAACAGATGGGTGGATCAAGAACAACTCTCAACTTTAAATAAATTAATAAGATTAGAGACAACACAAATATTAAAATAGATTAATAGTGAATTATTAATATGTAAAAATATGTACAAAAAATGTCAATGTCAGTTTGGTACGATCTGTAAATGATGAGGTATTTAGACATTGGTTTCGATTCATCTAATCTGTTTATTAATTAATTTAATTTTAAATTTTAAATATTTGAATTATTTTTTATATTTTAAATAATTTAGATTAAATATTTAAAAATTTAAATCAAATATGAATATTTATTTTATATTTGAATTGAATATTTAATTATCTGATATCTAAAAATTTAACTTTTATAAAAATATAAATTTTGTTATATTCGTTTTTTATTTGTTATATATAAAAGATTAAAAATTTTATGGATAAAATCTTGTTATATTCAATAATTTATTGATTGTTATATTAAAAAGTTTAAACTTTTTTATATGGGATCATCAAATTTAAAAAATAATTAAATAAAGTTATAAATTTAGATATTCGAATATCTAAATATTCGATCAAAAAATTCTTATTGATACGATAGTATTCGTATTGATACAAGCTATGACTCTAACTACAATATTTTTCTAATGTTAAAAAATTGTATCGGTACAAGTCTCAATCGTACTGATACACCTTGCACGTATACTGATATCTTATACTTTTAACCCTTCACGGTTAACGGTTAGTTTCATATAACGTACTGGTCCAACATACCAAAATGCAAAGACACGTACAAATCAAACGTATTGATACGGGTACTCCCATACCAATACAATATGTCTTGCCTGAAGTAAGCACAAAAGATCTTTCTATAAGAAAAAGCTTATCGATACGCATACTCCGCATTAGGGGCGGAGCGAGAATTTTTTTTAAAAGGTGTCATTTTCTTAAACGATATTTAAAAAGAATTAATTATTTATAAAGGGGTGTCATTTTCTTGAATGATATTTAAAAAGAATTAATTATTTATAAAGGGGTGTCAAACTATTTATAAAAGGGTGTCAATTATATATATATTTTTAATTTTTTATGTACAAATTATATAGAAAAATATGATTTTTCAAAAAATTTTGAGTGTCTGTTGAGAGTGTGGCTCCGCCCATGCTCCGCATATCTATACCGAAACGTCCAAAAGTGAAAATTAAACATGAAAACTTGTACCCAACATTTCTAATCCAATCCCAATAGTCTCTAATAGTTATAAACTCATTTAAAACTATAAAATGAACCTTTAAACATCAACAACAACAAATGATTAAATATCAACTAATAATAATTTAAATATAAATTATTATATAAAAAATTCATAAATTTATGTATCACATAATAAATCTTAAAATAAAAAATAAATATAAAAATAGAGTAATTAGTAAAATTTTATAATTTGTTTTCACGCCTATCTTTCCTGTAGCAAATTCCTAATTGGCAACCAAGAAATATTATCTTATTTTCTGTTGATTTTTTTACTAATATTATCTCTTGATTTTCTTTTCACAGCTCATAATATATGGCGTTATGTGTAGAATTTTCTTTAAAGAATAAGGTTATATAGCAGCCTTAAAATCAGATAAAAAAATAATGGGTAATAATTGTCTGCTATAGATTTGGTGAGTAAAGAAATTCGTCAAATCTATTTTTTTTATAAGACGAGTATTTTCCAAATTATATAAAAAATTATGGATAATTATTAATAATATATAAATATAATTTTTTTAGTCAAAAAAATTAAATTTAACTTTCTAAAAATCATATTTTTATTTATTAAAAAAATAAATTATTACGGACATAAATGAGAATAGCTTTAAAATTATAATTAACGTTTATCCCATACATTGACGACGACGACGACGGATAAGTTGAAAAACCATTATTTAATTAATAATTGCATGGCAATGTCGTAAATAAAGTTTAGATTAGGGTTATTTATCACATTTCATTTGACTATTTTTAGCTAAAATTTCAAGTCAAGCCTACCTCGATTCTGTATAGCTCTACTTCACCTAACCTCCCCAGCATATTTCCATCTCTAGCGATTGGAGCAGATAAAATTCTACTAGATTTAAAAAAATATATTATTCGACTTAATTTGAAGTGAAAAATTATTCTATTCTAATTCGATTTGATATTTTATAAATTTAGATCGATTTAAAAAAATTAATAAAATTTAAGTTATGAAATAAAAATTCGAATGACTCAAAAATTGTAATAATTAATCGATATTTTTTATATTTGAGTTAATTTAAAAAAATTCGTAATATATTATGTGTATCACATGTTAAAAATATATATATTATATATACATACAAAAAATCGTTAAAATTAATTGATATGAACATCGTCCAACCCTAAGTATATACATATAGAAATATATATGTACACCGTTACATATATGTATATAAAAATATATATGAAGAAATATATGTGTACGATTAAATTTATGTAAAAACTCGAAAATTCAATTTGAATTGATTAGACTCAAATTTTATAAATTCGACTTGATTCGAAAAATCATATAAATTTTGAATTATAAAATAAGATTTACAAACTCGAATAACTTAAAAAAATTATTCTAACTTGATCAAACATCCAATCCTATTTGTGAGTGTGATTTTTATTTTTATGGAGGATAAAAAACATTTTATATAGATATAAATAATATTTAAAAATAAATATACACATAGTTATTAATATAACTTAAAAGGTTGTATATAAATTTATTAACCATATATTTAATTTATTTTATTTAAAGATTATCTATGAAAAAAATAAAAATAATAATCATTTTCTGAGTAAATCCACTCGTGTCATTAATTTAATTGATAATTTAATATAATTTCAATATTTGATTTGAATTTATTAATATTTTGATATTCAAATAATTATTTAACATCTATTTCGAGCAATATAAATATTAAGTTCTGGAGGACCATTATTTGAGTATGCTTTACGAGAATGGACTAATCCATATATTCATTATTCAAATATTTTACAAAATAATAAGTTCAAAACCTTTTATGGTTTTACTTTTTAATATAAAATTTATGATTTATTTAATTTATATATTAACAAAATTAAATATTCGATAGATAGTTTATTTCATTCAAATTGACTACCATAATATATTTTTAAGAAAAGAGAAATGTCTTAGGCCATAGTTTGAATATGGTATTAACTATCAACGGAAGAATTTAAATATTTGGACTAATTAGTCAAAAGAAAATATTTGTACTTATTAAATTATAATCGTTTATATTTTTTAATTATTTAAATAAAATACATATTTTTTTATTATTGAGAGTAGCGATATCAACTTTTGTATCGATAGTTAATATTTAATATTTTATTTTATTATATTATATTTCTTTTAGTTTTTCATAAATTTTTTTTATGATATTTTTTTATTTTTTGTTATGCTTGTCTTTTTTATAGTTCGATTGTTTTTTTTATTTCATATTTTTTAAAGATAAATTTGATGATGTCGTGATTGATATTTTCTTTTCAAAATTTTTAATTAATTTTTTTAATCTTTTTATTGTATGTTTCGTATATAATCTTAAATAACTGGTTTTTAATTCAATGATTATAGGAAAATGTTCATGTTACGTGTTTAGTTTATTTTTATCCTTATAAATTCATAATGTAATTTTAGTTAATAGCATAATAAATATTTAAAATATTAAAAATCAGAGATATCTAGTTCGCTTGATCTGAATCTATTTTTTATATAAAAAAATAAATTATAATCGAAAATATTAGTAGAAAAAAAGGGAATTAATGTGTTAGGCAGTGAGCTAACTACCAAACGCCATGTGACCATCTCTCCCCCGTTCTCCCTCCGGTCTGGTGACTTTCCTCCAGGCTCCAGCTACTACCCAATTCCCTCCATTTTCCCTCTCCTGTCTATATAAATACCGGCGCTACCTCATTTCCTTCCTCATTTCCACCATTCCTTTCATTTCTCGTCTCGTCTTTCCCTTCCCCCAATCCTGAATCTTAACGTTTACGAGGCGAGCGAGAGGTGATCTGTTCGTTTCCTTCCTACTTTCTCTTCAGGTGAAGATTCCATTGCCTTTTTCTCTCAGATCTGTTTTCTTTTATTAATTCCAATTCCTGTCGCTTTTCGAATGCTTTCAATTTTCTATTTATATATAAAGAATTCGATGTTTTCGAGGAAAATCAAGATACTTTGATTTGTATTTTTTGCTGAAAACTCAATTATATGAACTCATGAAGCTTCAGTGCTAGAGATCCCGAGTTTCTTTCATCATACTAGTATTGTAACTGCATTCCCGTGATATATTTCGATTTGCTCATCTTCTTTGTGTTGAGATCTGATTCAGTTTAGGTTCGAGTTAGATGTAGCGTTGGATCCGGCACTTTTTATTTCTCTTAGCTAATTATTTGCTTAAATAACAGCTTGAGTTAATTGGTTATTGACGTGTTTGTTTAACAGTTCTCTTTGTGCCGAAGCCATGGCCACTGGACAGTTGTTTTCTCGAACTACTCAAGCTTTGTTCTATAACTACAAACAACTTCCCATTCAACGCATGCTTGATTTCGATTTCCTTTGCGGTACTGGCTGATTTCGTTTTAATTTTAGCTGTTGAGCATTCTTAGTTTTATTTGTCAATGGAATTGATAGAATTATTTTGTTTTTACTATTTTTTTCTTCTAATTATTTTTGAATTTTTAGGGAGGGAAACACCATCTGTTGCTGGTATCATTAATCCTGGTGCCGAAGGATTCCAGAAACTCTTCTTCGGTCAAGAGGAAATTGCGATTCCTGTACATTCTACGTAAGATGCTCCTATATCCTGTTTCTATTTCTAGACCAACTTTATATCTGTAAAAAACTAAATATTAATCTGTACGTTATAGGTTAAAAATGAACTATATAGCATGTTACCTCATGAAATAAAATCATGTACACTGGCCTGCTAAGATTAACATGCTTATGCGATCACCGCTTGTAACATTCGATCATGAATAAGTAATCCAACCATGATTCATTTATTTAACAGAACTTGGTTAAACAGACACATGACCAGCATATATCTGCTTGTGAAGCCTTTAAATTCCACCATTATAGGATGATAGACGACCCATTACTATATATTGATGTTTTGGAAAATTCAATCCATTTACTATCAAGAGGTCAAAAAATAATTGGTCTATGATGCTATAGCTTTGTCTAGTTTTGAGTATAGGGATTTCACATCAACTACTGTGTTAGTTGAATGTCCTACAATCCTTTTGTGTTCCGATTATAAGTTGTAAACATGTTATTGATTCTAATAATAACTAATCGTGTCTTGAGAAAGGACACTGAACAAATATCATAATTTGATTTTACATCCTTACCGATTTGAGATAATTCTATATGGCTTACATTGTTGTTTGGTTGATGAACTTGTATTCTCCTAGCTCTGTTTTCTCTAACATTTGAATTGATATATTTTGTAGCATTGAGGCTGCATGTGCTGCACATCCAACTGCCGATGTCTTTATTAACTTTGCATCATTTCGAAGGTTAGCCTCCATTTCTTTCATGCTTATTTTGAGAACAGGATTCCTTGTATGCATAACTAAATCTTTTGTTATTATTTTATCACAGTGCTGCTGCTTCGTCAATGTCTGCTCTGAAACAACCAACAATTCGGGTTGTTGCTATAATTGCTGAAGGTGTTCCTGAATCTGACACCAAACAGTTGATTGCATATGCACGATCCAACAACAAGGTAAGCAAGATGATGAGAATGGAACTTAGGGAACAAAAATGATTAACCAATATATACATGTGTCTCCTTGTGATCTTGCACTTGAAAAGATACGATTAAATGATTTCAACTATATGGTCTTCTTTGACTCGTTTTTTAATTTCTGTACTTATGGACTTGCAGGTTGTTATTGGCCCTGCTACTGTTGGAGGAATTCAAGCTGGAGCTTTTAAGATAGGTGACACTGCTGGAACAATTGACAATATTGTTCAGTGCAAGCTGTATAGGCCTGGATCTGTTGGATTTGTCTCCAAATCGGTAGGTTATCTTTGGAGTTTTTCTTATGAGTGCACATTTTTCTTGAGCAATTATGTCTCTCTTCTGCTTAAGCACTCACACCTTTTCACTTCGTGGAACAATTCCCTATTACTCACTGCATTAGTTTTAACTTATATATTTGTAAAATCATTGTAGGGTGGCATGTCAAATGAAATGTACAACACTATTGCCCGTGTTACAGATGGAATTTATGAAGGTAACTCTCAGCTAACATAACATTTATTGTTATATTTGTACCTGCAAAATGCATTTCAGATTCATAATAAAATTTTGGGTAAATATTGAATAATGTAGGCATTGCAATTGGAGGAGATGTCTTCCCAGGCTCCACTTTGTCTGACCATATTTTGAGATTTAACAATATTCCACAGGTATACTCTAGTTTCAATTCAATTTTTTGCGATTTCTTGTCGATTATTTTTGCTATAGGAAAAGCATTTTCTTAGTTTTATCATTTAAAATTCATAGTTTATGTTGAAGTATATTCAGCATTGCAAAAATTGATGACATTTTTTTTTCATCCACAGGTAAAGATGATGGTTGTCCTTGGGGAACTTGGTGGACGGGACGAGTATTCCTTAGTTGAAGCCCTGAAACAGGGAAAAGTGAACAAGCCAGTTGTTGCTTGGGTCAGTGGAACTTGTGCACGACTCTTCAAATCAGAAGTACAGTTTGGTCATGCTGTAAGTTATCACTGTAATTTCCCTGAAATTCATTATTCCTTCCTTTGTGTTCAAGATTTGGTGTTACTGCCATTAATGAGACATTACTTTATTATTAATTCAGGGAGCTAAGAGTGGTGGCGAGATGGAATCTGCACAAGCAAAGAATCAAGCACTAAAGGAAGCTGGAGCTGTTGTTCCCACTTCCTATGAAGCTTTTGAAGCTGCGATCAAGGAAACATTTGATAAACTGGTGAGTTTCTGTTTTGGCGGCCAAAGATTGGACATTTCTATGTCTTTAGCTATATTAATGTATTTAATTGGTTTCTTAGATTGAAGAAGGGAAGATTACACCCATCAAGGAAGTTAAGCCTCCACAAATCCCAGAAGATCTTAACAGTGCAATTAAGAGCGGGAAAGTTCGTGCTCCAACTCACATTATTTCAACCATCTCTGATGACAGGGGTAACTTAACCCATATATGTTATCCGATTGAATTAGACGTCTGATGAGTTGGTGACAAGGAGTGCTAAATTCTTTCTTTGAATCCAATTTGCAGGTGAGGAACCATGCTATGCTGGTGTGCCCATGTCTTCCATTGTGGAGCAAGGTTTTGGTGTTGGTGATGTCATCTCTCTCTTGTGGTTCAAACGTAGCCTCCCCAGATACTGTACTAAATTTATTGAGGTAGGCTACTGAAAATTTTGATAAACTTCTTACAAGTTATGATCCCTTGCTCCACATTGACTCATATCTCCCATATCTTTTTTCGCAACTGTTCTGTTACCCCTCCTATGATAGTTAAAATTGGCATAATCCTTTTCCTTTGAATGTCTTTAGCCCTAGAAAGCTCCCTTTTTGTTGTGTTTTAACTAATATGTTTGTTCTGGCCAGATATGCATCATGCTCTGTGCTGATCATGGTCCTTGTGTCTCCGGTGCGCACAATACTATAGTGACTGCAAGAGCTGGGAAGGACCTTGTATCAAGTCTTGTTTCAGGTTTGCTTACTATCGGTCCTCGATTTGGTGGTGCTATTGATGATGCTGCCCGATACTTTAAAGATGCTTATGATAGGGTAAGATGCGATATTGTTACTTGTAAAAATTTTGAATTGCTTGGTGTCTGACGATTTTTTCTAATACATTCTAAGTTGTTGCCTCTTTTTTGTACCTTTACAGGGCCTTACACCTTATGAGTTCGTTGAAAGCATGAAAAAGAAGGGCATCCGTGTGCCAGGAATTGGTCACAGGTACAGATGTTTTTTAATGGTTATGGTGTTTTTAAATCATGCAGAAGCTACTAATCACGTGATCTGCTTTTTCATCGTTTCCTAATGGAGATCATATTAAATGTCTAATGGTAAAAAATGCTTTCTTTCTTTACTTCGAAAGGATCAAGAGAGGAGACAACAGAGATAAGAGGGTAGAGCTTCTCCAACTGTTTGCTCGCACAAATTTCCCGTCTGTGAAGTACATGGAGTATGCTGTTCAGGTTGAAACCTACACTCTCTCCAAGGCTAACAACCTTGTCCTCAACGTTGATGGTGCCATTGGGTCACTTTTCTTGGATCTTCTTGCTGGTAGCGGAATGTTCACCAAGCAAGAGATTGATGAGATCGTTGAGATCGGGTACCTAAATGGTCTCTTTGTTCTGGCACGATCCATTGGTTTGATTGGGTAAGTTGACATACACTTTGGAATTTTTCATATTTTAGCTTTCAAAGTTTTGCTTCAATGGCCCATCCTCTTTACAGCAAAATCATTGGAAGATGTTTTACTCTTCATTCATTTCCTTGTTCCTGACATTTCAATTGTTTGATGTCTCAGTCACACTTTCGATCAGAAGAGGCTGAAGCAGCCACTCTACCGTCACCCATGGGAGGATGTCCTGTACACCAAGTGAGAGAGTCTCATTAACAGAAGTCGCAATCTCCTCGAGCATTCTCGATTTCATAGTCCTTGTTTGCGTCGGGGCATGGTTGTTTGGTTCTTTTGATGATTTGTTTGTAAGGCTACATGGTGTATCACCATCATTTCCAAGTTTTAGTCAAAGTTAAGAAACGAGAGAAGAAAAAAATCTGACAATGTTTCTGTGATTCGTTTTTAGTTTTTACCAGTTTCATGGTGGGAAATAAGAGATGTGCCAAAAAAAGTATCTTGTATTGTAATATTTTATGAGACTTTTCAACTTAGGATTACTTCATTCTGAAATTGTTTGTCACGGTTTAAATTTAGTTATGATGATTAAGATGTCTGGGTTGCTTCTGTGGTAAGGTGGATATTCAGCTGTAAGAAAGTGTTCAAAAGCACAATAACAATAATAAGAAAATTGGTGTTAAATTAATCAAGAGTAGAAGAATATTTTATGTACAGATAAGGTCTTAAAGTCCCTTAAAAATAATAATAGTTTAAATTAATATGAAGGTTAGATTGTACTTTGGTCCCTACAAAGTTTATAGTTCAGTTTTGGTCCTATTTTTTTAGATTTGCCCCATTTTGATTCTGTTTTGGATTTATCGATGATAGAATTATAAAAAAGGGTGAGGTACCGGACGCAGGACCCAACGACATGTTTAATCGTTTTGTAAGCCCCTTTTAGTTTTGAAAATTCAAAGTTAAGAAACGTCCTCCAATTTTTCTGGTTTACTTCTTTTTCAAACCCCTACTTGTTTTAAAATCTTTGAAATTAAGCCTTCACCTCCAACTTTTCTGGTTCGTTACATTTCAGGCATGTAACACCCCTTCCTGGTCTAGTAAAAAATTAAATCGAAGAATACTATCATTGATCAATACAGTAAATAATGTAACAGTACCATAACAGTATCATGAATTCGATAAGTTCGTATGATGCATTATAGAATATAAACAAGTTTTTGGGACCAATTTTTAATTTCTGTAATTAGAAGTCTTTGGCAGAAATTAAACTTACCAAAGTGTAATTCATCTTATACCTATCAGGCATGTCAAATTTCATCCAATTCCGAGTTCATTTACCCTACCAATTATTCTTCATAATATTTAGTGATCTAATGGAGAAATTCCAGACTTATTTCAGTAGTTTTAACTAATTTACCTATATCAAGATTAGTACTCGAGGAATCGTGTATTACTCAATGACCGTTATTTTAGTTACAATGAAGAGATCGTATCAGTTTTAGGTTAAGTTGTATCGGTATGTTATGACTAACACTATTATTTATCAATTTCAAAAATAATTTATTGTGACATAACAAATCAAGTTGTATTGGTACAAAGTGTCAAAGCTTAAAAGGAATTAGTACGGATCTTTTCCATATCGATACTCAGTTTAAATTAAGGATTTTAATAACCAAACTGTGTATTAATACATCTTTAATCGCATCGTTATACTTTAAAGACTATGATTAAAATTATATACTTATAACGATACGTCATTACTCGTATCGGTATGTCTTATTCTGTAATGACAAGTTTAATCTAATTTTTAGAATTTTTATACCTAAATGATGTTCAATATCTACCAAATTTTTACCAGTAAAATTTTACGACCAAAATCAAATATAAGTCAAATTTTATAAGATTTTGAATCTATTTACTAGATTTCCTCTTTAGGTGCCTTGTAGGTCATTTATACCAAATATACAATTTTAGGACATTACTATATCTTGAAAAACACAAAAATATTACATAATATACATTAGAATAAGGGTAAAATATGCATGTTTACGCTCTATATCATTATTCTACGAGTTTAAAGATAAAATTATATTATATTAATTTATAGTGACTTGTAATATTCAATTCTTATTCTGATCTTTGTTTTTTTAACCTTTAACCTGAAATGTATAAAAATAAAATGCGTTAGGCTTATATAATCTGTTAAGATAATCAATATAATATGATAATAAATTCAATGTATATTCACAATGCTTAAATAATAATTTCAATAAATTTAATATGTACGCATCTCATAAATCACATATATCAATATTAAAAATATTTTAGTCTATGGATCGATATAAGAAAATAAATACGCGAATTGTTATGTCTCACCAACAATGAATAATTTAGTCTTTTTGCCTCGTCAAATGATCATTATACATAAATATCATTTTGCCTCGCCAAAATAAATGTAATAGTTTAAGGATCGTAGTCCACTTGTATTAATAAACTCATAAATTTTATAACATATCTATTGTATCTAATATTATTCGTATCTAAAATTTAATAAATGATCAATAACAATTTCAATAATATGTATCAATGTCAATAACAATAACAATGTTTCAAAATCAATATCAAATAATTTAATGATAATAACAATAATTTAATAACTAAATAAATCAATGCAATAAACTAATAACAATAACCTATATTTATTAATAACACCTCTAACGAAATTTCGATACAATGATACCTTAATAATATGTTAGTATTGCAATAAATTATAACCACAAAATAGAAATGATACCTAATCAAATTCAAGAGTTTAAATATATTCACTGGTATTCTAAAATTTTTAAGGTTTTCGGATGATAATTTTTTTATTTCATTATTTGATAAGTTTCGATGTAATAAATATTTTCTCAAATCCTACGTCTTGAGCTATTCAAAAAATAACAGGAACAAGGGTTTCAACAATTTTAATAATTTTAATAACAATATTTTTTTTATGAATTACATGTTCATCACATAATAATTGATGTTAGGGATTCGTGACTCTCCTTCTTAATAATGTTTTCTTTAAAATTTGAATTTGAATCCTCTCTTTGGAAAAGCAATGTGCTTTGCTATTGCCGATAATAATAATAGTAATGTTTTTCGTAGTTTCTCTTAAATTTTGAGCTCAAAAATTCATAAAGATTAACTATAGTTCGTTGAACATAATACATGAATTTATAGAGGATTTCATCATGGGAATCAATAACAAACGTTAGGCTTACCTTAGTAGATTGGTATGATTAATTTAAAATCAATAAATTAAAGAAAAGTAGAACTTGAAAGATCCTCCCATAGAGGTACTTGTTTAGAGTAGAGGATGAAAATATGAAAGTTGAAAATAAAGTTTGGTTAATTCTAATAAACGGTTGGGGTGATAACGAATTGAACCAAATTCGAGTCTGGTTAGGTTTGACTCGAGTCGAAAACAATTATTTTGGGTTCAATTCGGACTCGAGTTGTGGTGAGCTCGAAACTTTAGGTGCAAACTTGGTTTGGAAATAATATTATAGAGCTTGGCTTAGACTCGAAACTCGTCAGGCTAGACTCGACTCAAAATGAATAATTTTACTATAATTTTTTTATAAATGATGGGGTCTCGTAAAACACTCTTTCATAACGAACACCAAAACAAAATTCAATATCGAAAAACTGAAAAAGAATGTCTAAAATGTAGATTAATCTAGATAACAAAAAATATTCTTACAATACAAAGACATAATGTCTAATTTATTTTAGTTAATTTATTTCTAATGGATTTTCCCTAATTTATTTTATTATTTTTCCTAAAAAACTATCTTAGTATATATATAATTATTTCGAGCTTGTTCATGAGCTTTTCGAACCGAACTTAGATCGATTTAGCTCAACTTATTAAGATCTCAAATTAAACTCACTCAAACCAAACCTGAATAACTTGCGAGCCAGTTAGGCTCATTAGCAGCCATACAACCGGGTAAGCCTCCTAAATCCTTTCCTTTTAATTTCTTTCATACAAGGTTTCTTGTAGGGGTGTTCAAAATACTCGACCCGAACTATCGATCCATTGACCCGCCTACCTGATTAAAAATCATCGGATATTTATGATGAAATACAAGAATTTTTCGGGCCGAATACCCGACCCATATTTTTTCGGGTAGTCGGTCTGATTCAGGGCCGAAATTTTTTAAGAACCGGTTACCCGACCTAACCCAAAAATTTTAATTATTATATATTTTAAATTTTAAATTATATTTTTATTTTATATTTTTTATTATTTTTTTCTAAAATTAATTTTAAATCCTTTACTTCTTTTTATACTTGTATTATATACTTTTAAGTTTTGAATTTTTGAAAGAAAAATCATGATCCAGAATAATACATTCTTTAATCGATAACTTTTAATATATACATATATATACAAATATTTATCTTTAAAACCAACCTCAAATCATTTTTTTGTGTTAGAAATATATATCATAAAATTTTATGTGTTTCCTATATATTTTTAAGAAATAAATTTAAAAAATATATAAAAAAGTAAATTGGGTACCTAGTACCCGATTTTTGCGGTACCCAATTTGTGGTACCCGGTTGGCTAGTGACTATACTTAGGAGGGGGAAATTATGATATTAATCCCTTTACTTTTGTCTTTATTGTTGAGTGGATCAATCAATCGAATTAGCCAAGAGGGGATGAATTGACAATTAAAATTTTGTTTGGAAGATTTGGTAAAAATGGAAAAATTGAAGACACAAGATTTATAATGATTAAAGCTTCGAAATAAGTTCTACATCCACTACCTTAGCTCCCACTAAGGATTTTCTAACCAATTCACTAAAAAATTCAACCTTTTTCTAGGTTCAAGGGCTAACCTTTACAATCAAGTTAATCTTTCTACCCAAAGATTAACTTACACCTCACAATGTTTACAAAGATGAAAGATGACAATAAAATTTTCTCTCAACAGAAATATATGCCCAATTACAAGTATAACACTCCCCAAACTCAATTAAAAAGAATTTGAATGAAGTAAAAAGAGTGAGTGACAAAATTTTGACAATTAAGTGCTTGGATTTGGATGCTTGATGTTTGCTTGAGGTTCAATAATTGTTGTTGTTGCTTGAATTGCTTGTTTTTATACCTTCTAATTGAATTCTAACCGTTGAAGTTGTTAGAATCATAAATATAGATGTTAGAGCTTCATCTTCCCACCATAAATGTACTTCTACAACCATCGATATCGAAACACGGGCTACCTATTTCAAAACGGTACCAAAATAGAAAGAGACTTTGTGTGCATTTAATAGGGATTTCAAAACGCTATGTAAGCGTATCGAAGCGAGTTTTCTTTTAAAAACACGGGGTATCGAAATGGATTGATGGTCGTATCTAAATGTTTCGGGACTGTGAAAATCGGTATCAAAACGCCTCTAGGGCCACTTCGAAACGAGTTACCAAACTTTTAAAGTTTGCCTGACAAACAACGGTCAAAACATTTAAATCTAAAATAGTCCTTGGGAAAGTTGACCTGGTATCGAAACAATGACATGGTGTATCAAAATGCCTTGAATTTTTAATTCATTTTCATAAAATACAGGACGGTATCGAAACAGTCAATGTCTGTATCGAAACGTCTGTTTCGATACAACCTTTAAATGTTTCGAAACCAAATTTTACAGTTTTAAATTGTATCGAAACATTCCTAGACCTTATGGAAATGCATGTTAAAATTTTAATAACTAAGTTAAAACTTTGAAGCACGTTTCGAAACCAATTCAAGGTGTGTCGAAACACCTGTAACAAAAACACAAGTTTGCCTTTGAAAAACATTTAGAAAAATTTGTTTTATGTTTTTGGTTTAAACTAAAGTTATTTGTTTGACTTAAGGACTTAAAAGTTTATTTCAAAATGGTTCTTTAACTTTTTGTTATATCAAAATCAATTTTAGTTTTATAATCTTCCCTTTTTGATATAACAAAACAAAAATAATTTTTTAAGTTAAAACTCCCCCTAAATATTTGCATAGGTTTGAATTTTTTTTAAAGACTTCTCTCTCTTTTTGTTATATCAAAATCAATGATAAAAAAAGTATATATAAATAATAAAGCAAGCAAGCAATTATAATTCAAACATAAACCATAGCGTTAATCATAAAACCCAACATAACATAATGTCAAAGCATAATACTTGAAAGGAAATAACATAGGTGCATAAGTTCTTAAAACATAAAACATAGAATGAAAATGCAACTTAAACCTAAAAACATAACTAGTCCTAAGAAAGCCATAAGCAAAACCTAATGATAGCTAAGAAGACTAATCCTCTCCATCACCATCCTCACCACCATCATCCTCATCATCACTATTCTTGGGAGCATTTGAATGACGCCACTCATCATGAACCGCTCCAAGAGACATCCTCAAGGAGAGTTGTTGGGCTTTAAGATTCTTCAAACTTGTATCGATAAAGTTGAAACGGGTGTTGAAGTGAGCGTTCATGGCATCAAACCTTGTGTTCATTTGATTTCCCAAGCTTACAAATTGTGAACTGAGAAAAGCCTTGAGTTCGGCATTAGGAGCAACTTGGTGGACTGACTTTGGATC
Source organism: Abelmoschus esculentus (assembly GCA_035048815.1). NCBI lineage: Eukaryota > Viridiplantae > Streptophyta > Magnoliopsida > Malvales > Malvaceae > Abelmoschus > Abelmoschus esculentus. The sequence continues at coordinate 8,527,123 of JAUCBN010000055.1, forward strand.
AACGGGTTGAGGAGGAGGTGTCTCTCCACGAACCCATTCATGTCCAATGTATTGAAAATGAGAATGATTGAGGAAGGTCTCACCGATTAGCTCTTTCACGGACTCCACAAAGTTATACGAGCAATCTATCTCCAAATGCAAAAATATAGCACTTAAAGAACAAGCATATGAGAACAATAGAACCTGTGATGTATGAAAATTTTAGATTTGCCAAACTAGATCGACAAAGATGATTTTGGTTAAATTTGGACGTTTGACTTGATGGAAGCAATTGATCCAAAACCCATCAACTTGTCAAATCCATGAATACTTTCTATTTAATGGACAAAGTCACCAAGTAATGATCAAATGCAAGAACCGATCATGGACATTAAGACTGATGACAAATCTTTAGAATGTGTCAAGGAAATTCTCATCTTCAATGCCTGTATCTTTGAGTCCAAAAACCTCACAAATTAGTTTGACGTGCACACAAAAACATCGTCCCATAAGATAAGACTCAAGAGCCACCACTTGTGATTTGTCCTTCGAAAAGATGCAAATTGAATTAACATAGAAGATAAGGATGAGGGTTGAAAAGAACTTTCCGATAAGAGATAGAAATTTCATGAACTTCCACCGACCAAAAAGGTGATGATAACAAAATCGGAACTTGTCGGAATCCATGAAAGAAACATCCACACATCGTTTTTTCATAAGCTTGTAATTTCGATATTGTTGAAAATGCTAAAATTTGGAGCGATCTTCAAAACACTCTTCATAGACGTGTTGAAGATCGGTTCGGGTAGGTTGGACATCGGCGTTTGACGAATTAGCACCCTCATTTCTTTGACGCTTCCTCGGAGCCATAATTTAAGGATAAAAATGTTTAGGATTAGTTTTAGTCACGATAAAACCATATATGCATGATAAACATTATTCAATCCTATTAATCAATCATTCAAGGGTTTTAAAATTAAAAACCAAGTTGAATTTTTATTTTATTTTAAAAATAGTAAATAAAAAAATACAAGTGAAATATTTTATATTTAAATGAAAAAAATTGATTTTTGAAAAACTTTAGTGGAATTTTGAAAACCCATACAAAAACTAAATTTAACAACCTAAAAACAAAGAAATAAAAGATTTTTGAAATTAACTTGAATATAGATTATGAGAGAATGGATGATTTTTGAAGCATAAAAATTCGATATAGCCTTAGCCTTGATGATTTAATAAAAAATCCTCAAGAAAACTTTATGATTTTGTTAAGAAAATTGGTGTATAGAGGGGTTGTTTATAAAGGTTTTCGGTTAGGTTTTGAAAGAGGAGAGTTTAAAGTATTTTAATTAGGGTTAAATTAGGATTTTGGGTATTTTAAACACTTATGCGTCACGCGTTTTGATACTCCCTAATAGACGTTTCGAAACGACCTATTCTGAAACACTTTCTACTTGTTTCGATACGGGTCTGTTTCGATAAAGACGTTACTCGTATTGGAACCACAACTGTATCGAAACAAATTTTGGGCGTTTCAATACCATATTACCCAGAAATGTTCTAGATGAACTTTAAGAGTGGGTTTCGAAACCGATCTTACCTGTTTCGATACCACTTAGCTAGGCTTTGCATTTTAGGCTTCTAAAGTCTAGAAATGAGTCTCTAAATCCCCTAAAAGCATGCATATGATGTTATGACATTATTAAAGTGCAGAAACAAGTTCATACTCCCCCTAGCAACATGCATAGAAGCATCAAGATGAAAAACAACATAGGCATGATTTTAATCAAGATTCAAGCATATTTTGCATAAAAATAACATACAAAGGATCAAGTTAAGCTAGTTAAGACATAACTCTCTCCTAAGGGTCCAAAAACGTTTTTTATCTAAAGGCTTAGTAAAGATATCCGCTATTTGATTCAAGGTGTCAACAAACTCTAGAACAACATCATTTCTAGACACATGATCACTAATGAAGTGATTTCTAATTTCTATGTGTTTGGTTATAGAATATTGAATGGGATTTTTAGTAAGACATATAGCACTAGTTTTATAACATTTTAAAGGTATAGTCTCAACTCTAATATCATAATCTTAGAGTTGTTTCTTCAATCCAAAGTACTTGAGCACAACAACTCCCTAAGGATATGTATTTCGCTTCGGTGGTAGATAAGGCTACACTATTTTGTTTCTTAGAGAACCAAGATATGAGCATATTACCTAAAAATTGACATGTTCTGGAAGTAATTTTCCTATCTATCTTACAAACCCTATAATCTGTATCCGAATAAGCATGAAGATTAAAGGAAGAGTCCTTAGGATACCAAAAACCTAAACAAGGTATGTCTTTAAGGTACCTAAAAATTCTCTTAATGGCTACTAATTATGATTCTCTAGGACTAGCTTGAAACCTAGCGCAAAAGCAAAAACTAAATATGATATATGGTCTACTTGTAGTAAGGTAAAGCAAAGAATCTATCATGGATCTATACAATTTAGAATCAATACACTTACGTCCTTCATCCTTGTCAAGCTTAGTTGATGAGCTCATATGAGTGACTTGAGGCTTCACATTTTCCAAGCCAAACTTCTTGAGCATATCCTTTATGTACTTTGCTCATTTCAAATTCACCTTGCATAATCTTTGAAAACTCTTAACAATAACATTCATTAATAGAACCAAAAATTATATCATCAACATAAATTTGAACTATTAAGATGTCATTTTCAAATATTTTTATAAAAAGTGTAGTATCAACATTTCCTTTTTCAAAACCTTTTTCAATTAAAAATTTTGAAAGCCTTTCATAACAAGCTCTAGGAGTTTGTTTCAAACCATATAAAGCTTTAGTTAATTTAAAAACATGGTTTGGAAATTTTTGGATCTTCAAAAATAGATGGTTATTCAACATACACTTCTTCAATTATAAAACCATTTAGAAAATCGCTTTTGACATCCATTTGAAAAAGCTTGAAATCATGATAACATGCAAATGCAAGTAATATTCTAATTGCTTCCATCCTAACTACAAGTGCATAAGTTTCATCGAAATCTATTCATTCTTCTTGATTGTAACATTGAGCAACTAATCTAGCTTTGTATCTCACTATGTTACCAATATCATCTAGTTTGTTTCTAAAGACCCATTTAGTTCCTATAGTAGACTTATATTACTAGGTCAATCAACTAATGTCCATACATTACTTCTCTCAAATTGATTTAATTCTTCTTGTATAGCCAGTATCTAAAAATCATCATCTAAAGCTTCCTTGATATTCTTAGGCTCTATGCATGAGATAAATGAATATGATTCATTAATCTAAGAGAACAACGAGTAGTTACCCCATTGGATGGATCACCCAAGATTTCACCACTCTTGACATGGTTGAACTCTCTTAGGTAGCTCACTTCCTGTTTTTCAAGCTTTACATCTCCTAAAGCTTCTATTAGAGGATCTTGTGTGTCTTTAATGGTTGGAACTCCATACACCTTTGAAGCTTGTCGTTTATCAATGGTTTCAATGATTCCTAAATCATCATCATCATAAGAATCCTTCATAGGAAGGAAGATTATCATCGAAAACCACATGTATAGAACTTTCTACAACTAAGGTTCTTTTGTTGAAAACTCTATAAGCCTTTGAATTTTGAGAATATCCAAGAAAAATTGTTTCATCTTTTGTACTTAAAAATAGAACCTAAGTGTATTTAGAGTAGTCATCAAAAATAACAAATACATATGATTTCCCAACCAAGCTAGTATTCCTAATTGGCCCATAGAGATTCATATGGATCCATTGTAAAACTCTATTAGTTGAAACATCATTAATAGACTTAAAGGAATCAAGTTTTTGTTTACCCTTAGCACATGCATCACATATAAGCTTGGGTAAACCTCTAACTAGATTTTGAGAAACTAATTTCTCTAAAACACTTATTCTAGCATGTTTTAGTTTCCTATGTAATAATCATGCATCATTTTCATCACTAGCAACTAAGTATGCATGTGAAAGATTTATGTCATCTAGATGCACCATGTATATATTTCCTATGCGATGACCAATGAGCATTTTTCTATTTGTTTCTATGTCTATTATTTTACAACCACATCTATCAAATAAGACATTAAAATCTTTATCACATAATTGCCTAATGCTCAAAAAATTATTCTTAATACCTTTAACAAGTAAGAAATTTTCAATAAGAATAGTGGAATGATTCCGAATAAAGTCAATACCCTCAATTTGGCCTTTGGAGTTGTCACCGAAAATTACTACTCCACCACTTTTGGGCTCTATCTTCTTAAATCGTCCTTTGTCTCCGGTCATATGTCTTGAGCATCCATTATCAAGGTACCATATGTTTTGACTTAAAGCTTTGACCTTGAAGAAATGCTCAACCAACAAACAAAGATTTAGTTTTGACTTTTGGTACGCAAATCATTTTGGGTCTATTTGAGTTAGCTCTCAAAAAATTGGTTCCCTTAGGAATCCATACACTCCTAATTATTTTAAGTCTATCATGCCTTTGAAATCTTCTTTGTTTGTGATTTTCAAAATTCTTTTTCACATGGTTAGATTTTGAAGTACTTCCTTTCTTAAAATTTGGACTTCCAACCACTTTTACTTGCTCCTTAAACTCATTCACCACCTTTTGGTGATCCTCACTCAATTTAAAAATAAGTTTGTTTAAATCAAATTTTCATTTTGAAAAAAATTCAAATCATCCTTTAAAACAACAATCTTTTCTTCAAGCTCTAAATTTATTTTTGACAAAGAATCATTTTGTTCTTTCAAATCTGAAATCATTTTGTTGTTTTTCAAAATTGATTTTTTGAATTTTAAAACCAACTCATCATAAACATCTTGTAATTCATCATATGCATCATATAATTCATCATAAGTAAGATAATTGCAAGATGGTTCAAGGGTTACCTTAGGCTTTTCAAGAGCCATGAGACAAAGGTTGGCCACTTTATTGCCCTCATCGGATGATGACTCCTCAACACTCCATGCGGAAACATGAGCTTTTTTGTTTCTTCTTTCTATCAAAACCTTTCATCTTTTATTTTAGGCAATCGATTCTTATGTGACCCGATTTCTTGCAATCATAGCAAATTATTTTGTCATTCTCTTCTTCCTTGATTTTTCCCTTAAACTATTTGTTTCTTTGGAATATCCTATTCTAGTTTTCCCTCATGATTTTAGTAAATCTTTTGGCTACCATAGCCAATTCCTCTAGCTCTTCTTCTTTACTAGAATATATCTTCTCTTGAGGGATTGAAGCTTTGAGAACAATTCCTTGCTTCTTTTTTATCTCTCTCTTCTCAAGCTTCAACTCATCTTTCTTCTCTTCTTCTATTCCCTTCTTCATGATCTCATGGGTGAGAAGAGATCCCACAAAGGCATCTAACTAAAAAGTCTTGAGATCTTTAGCTTCAATAATGGTCGTTCTCTTACTATCCCAAGACTCGGGAAGAGAGTAGATGAACTTCCGTATGAGCTTCCCCTCCAGGATGATCTCACTGGATCCTTTTAGACCATTGACGATTACGAAAAATCTTTCAAACATTTCAGTGATGTTTTCATCTAGATCTATATTAAAATTCTCATAATTGAGATTTATAAGACCGATCTTCGTCTCCTTAACGTCATTGGTACCTTCATAGGTAGTCTCCAATGGATCTTATACTTCTTTAGTACTTATCCAATAGGACATCTTGGATTAGATATCGAGGCCAAGAGCACAAAATAATATGTACAAGGCCTTATCATTTGTAGACATTATTCTTCTTTCTTTATCGGTCATTTCATTCCTCTTCTTCGGTAATTGTCGATCACCTTCCTGCTTCATTGGGATAGATGGTCTATCTTCGATTATATACCAAAAAACATAATCATTTGAGTTGATGAACAACATCATCCTATTCTTCCAATAGGGATAGTTGTCACCATTGAAGAAGAGAGGCTTGGTGATGAAATGTGACGCGTACATGCCTTGCCCGGATGTAAATGCCATGGCTTTATATGGAGAATTGATCAAAAATTCTTAGATTGTCTTTTGTGGATGTTAATCTCTTCAAAAGTTAGGCTCTGATACCAATTAAAATTTTTGTTTGGAAGATTTGGTAAAAATGGATAAATTGAAGACATAAGATTTATAGTGGTTCAAGCTTCGAAACAAGCTCTACATCCACCACCTTAGCTCCCACTAAGGATTTTCTAACCAATTCACTAAAGAATTTAACCGTTTTCTAGGTTCAAGGGCTAACCTTTATAATCAAGTTAATCTTTCTACCCAAAGATTAACTTACATCTCACAATATTTACAAAGATGAAAATTGGAAATAAAAGTTTCTCTCAACAGAAAAATATGCCCAATTACAAGTATGACACTCCCTAAACTCAATTACAAAGAATTTGAATGAAGTACAAAGAGTGAGAGACAAGATTTTTGATAAGTGTATAAAATTCTCATTTAATATATCATTTCTCCACTAAATTATTACAAGTAATGAACATATTTAATGGCAATATTGGATAATTCTGATTGTTTTCTACATCTTAGCATTCAAGCACTTAAATGTTATTTTTAGATATTATTTGGTATAAAACAAGTATGATTATAGTTTTCTTTCTTAAATAGGATATAAACCTACAAGTAATACCAATTATAGTCGATGGATGCTGAAAGCATGAATTACATACAAAACCATATGCAGATAAGCACCCGCCAAGACAGCAAATTGGTTTTCGCGACAACAGAATGACGATAACAAGTGGTGCAAGATAGATAGAGAATAAAGTAACGAATCTAGTGAGCACAATTAGAGAAGAAACAGAAGCGAGGAAAGAAAGTTAAGCCATGATCAAAGTCAATGGAATTTCTAGAGTCCAAAGGAGCAAAATTAGAAAATAGAATAAAGAATTGTAATTTAATATGAATATGTATTCTATTCCTTTTAAAAATCCTAATACTTATGGGAGATTTTGACCTAGGCTTGGCCTATAAAAAACAAACCCTTTAGGTCTAGGAAAGCAAGTCGGTTCCCCTAGAATAAATCCTTAGTCACCGAAAAAAAAACTATGTTCTAATTCTTTCACAAGGCATAGGTTAATTGTGGATTGGAAGAAGTTTGTAATATTATTTGATTCTTATTAATGCAATCCAAGTTTCATAGTTTATTCTCTCTTGGTTCTCACTCTTCTTTGCATACGAGCTCAGAAGATAAGTTTGTGAGGAAAAACTCATTTGCCTAGACTAGGGATAATTAGGTTCACGAAACGAGAGAATGCGGTCTTTGCTCATGGGCATTGGCTAATTCGTTAAGGATATCAGTGACTAAAAATAAGCATATTATCGGTTGTTGATCGCCCCTGGTTCATGCCAGGAGGTATTATCAAGACGTGGCCAACAATAGTACCATGAATTAGGGATAAGGAGGAGGCAGTTACAGATCCTCTATCAAACTATGAACTATTGAATTTTCAAAAAGGCATAACCTGCCGAGGCAGCTAAGGTGACCCTTCAGTGACCCGCCGAGGCAACACTTCATCCCCATGCATTAATAAGAGGATAATATATTGGAACTGGACTTTACACTACAAAGCAGTCAACTTGTCCTTATCCATATCATACTGATTTCATTAATTTACTTAGTTTATTTGTTTTCTTTTAAGTTAAACATTCTCCAAACCAAATTACTTGTGTTTTATTTATTTTTAGTGCAGGAATAAGTTGTCGCGTAGGTATCTAGTCCTTGTGGGTTCGACAACCTTAAATATTACGACTTGACAATAGGTGGATGCTTTTATTATAATTATACAAGCCTTCCACAACCTTACCAATTTTGGCAATTAAGTGCTTGGAGTTAGATTTGGATGCTTGAATGTTTAATTGAGGTTCAATAGTTGTTGATGCTGCTTGAATTGCTTGTTTTTATACCTTCTCATTGAATTCTAACCGTTGAAGTTGTTAGGATCTTAAATATAGACGTTAGAGCTTCATCTTCCCACCATAAATGCACTTCTGCAACCATTGGTATTGAAACGCGGGCTACTTGTTTTGAAACGATACCAAAATTGAAAGAGACGTTGTATGCATTTAATAGGGGTTTTGGAACGCTATGTAAGCGTATCAAAACGAGTTATTTTTAAAACAAGGTGTATCAAAACGGCTTGATGGTCGTATCGAAACATTTATGGAGTTTGAAAATCGGGATCTAAACGCCCCTAAGGCCGTTTCGAAACGGGTTACCAAACTTTTAAAGTTTGCTTGTTAAACAACAGTCAAAACATTTAAATCTAAAATAGTCATTGGGAAAGTTGACCTGGTATCGAAACAATTATGTGGCGTAACGAAACTCATTGAATTTTTAATTTATTTTCATAAAATACAGGACGATATTGAAATAGTCAATGGTTGTATCGAAACGCCTGTTTCGATTCCAACTTTAAATATTTCGAAATCAAATTTTACAGTTTTAAATCTTATCGAAATGGTCCTAGACCGTATCGAAACGCCTGTTAAAATTTGAAGAACTAAGTTAAAACTTTGAAGCACGTTTCGAAACCAATTCAAGGTGTATCGAAACACCTGTAACAAAAACACAAGTTTAACTTTGAAAAACACTTAGAAAAAATTGTTTTATGTTTTTGGTTTGACTTAAAGTTATTTGTTTGACTTAAGAATTTAAAAATTTATTTTAAAATGGTCCTTTAACTTCTTTGTTACATGAAAATCAATTTTAATTTTACGTTTATAGTTCAAATTTCCATAAGTTGGTCACTAAATTAAGTTTTAATGTTTACGATAAAGTTCTTAATCAATAACAATGTTTAATCAGTGTCCAATAATTAAACAATTGATCATTTGGTCAAAAAGCATCACAATATTCTAACTGTTTGATGTATACTTTTTGATTGTTGAAATCTAATTTCAACTAGGTCAGATTTTAGGACGTTATAAGGTATCTTTTAATTTGAAACTTAAATCAATTTGATCCCATGAAATCATAATGGTTTTGTCCCTGTATTTATCGACATTTTAGTTTTTTTTTCATATATATATATATATATATATATATATATATACCTTAATTACATGCATATAAATATTTAAAAGAAAATATAAATTTTAAAATTATTAATTAAATAAATTAATTAATGGCTTGTTTATTTTTAAATGTATTATAAAAAATTAAAATAGTTAAGTTTACAAAATTATAATTGATTTAAAATATGGATTAATAATCAAATAACTATCCATAATATACGTGATTTAAAATGTGTCTAAAATATCAGTATCTAAAATATTTTTAACCAAATAAGTGTCAAATACTTTATTTTGTAGCCCTTGTAAGGTTTTTTCGTGACATGTGTTAAATTTTTTCTTATCAAATAAAAATGTAACATATGACATATTTTTGTTATTTTTAATTATTATAAAATAAAAAAATAATTATATTAAAAATCTTAAAATCTTTAATTTCTCAAAAAAAATCCTTAACCTTGAATCACTAAACTCCTAAAATTTTCTCTTTCGATCGTTTATTCATCCACCACTAACCACCCTTTCCATCGTTGATTCTCCACAGTCGATAATTCTAACCTTATATCATTGAAAACCGGTAAACGAGCAGCCAATTGTACCATCAATGTCGAACGTAAAATCTTAAATCAAACAAAAAATGACGAATAGATGAACAACGAATTGGATCTTACAACTCGTGCGACGAAATGAGAAGATCCACTTCGATGGCGACAATATAGTGTTCGATGGTGGTGAAGGAGAATTTAGAGATTGGGGTTATTTTAAAAAATATTAAAGTTTTTGAAAACTTTTGAAAAGTTAATAATTTTTTTTAATAAAAAAATAAAAAAAAAATAAGAAATAGTTCACATGTCATTTATTTATTTAAACCTTTAAGTTAAATTTATTTAAGCTTTATCACATTTTTATAGCCGTTTATACTTTACTCTATTTAAGTATAATTTTTGGTTTGGTCCCGAAAACAACCAAAACCTAAGCATTTGGATAAAAAACCAATATTATTTTGTAAACAACTCTTTGAATAGCGATGTATTAATAGTATTGGTGGGAGGAAATCCTTTCCATAAATAAAATAAAATTTAAAAAAAAATGTGAAAGATTTATTTATTTTTATTATTAAAGATTAGGAGTGTAAACGAGTCGAGTTGAATTCGAATAGTGTTGAATTTGACTTGTTAAGATTTTGAGTCGAGTTCAAGTTTGAGTAATTTTTATCGAATCTGAGAAATCTGACTTTAACTCAACTTATTAAGAATTCGAGTTAAGATTGAGCTTGATTCGAGTTCAATCAAGTCAAGTTTTGATGACCTTTGATTGTGTTGGATTCGAGTAGTGCGTCATCTATCACGTCTCACTTAAAGCTACACTACAACAAAACAGGTCTATAGAGGCGACAATTGCGGCATTTTTAAAACAAACGCCGCAAAAATCGATAAATTAGTGGCGTTTTATATTCAAACGCCACAAAAGTCAAATATCAGTGGCGTTTTTTTGTTAAACGTTGCAAGGTACCTGATTTTAGTGGCGTTGTTTTTATAAAAACGCCGCAATAAACTAATACATTAGTGCGTTTTATCTTCAAACGCCACAAAAGTCAAATATTAGTGGCGCTTTTTTTGTTTCAAACTCCGCAAAGTACCTGATCTTAGTGGCGTTTAAAAAAAGTCGTAATAAACTATTATATCAGTGACGTTTTTATAAAAACGCACATTTTTTAAAAAAAAATACCATAATTAAATAAACCTATAGTGATATTTTTTAAAAACACCGCAAAGGGGATTTTTATTTCACAGATCTGCCTCGATAATCATTTTCCCCCCAACCCCCCAAATCCCTAACTATCGAGAATCTGCATTTTCCTTAACCCAAATCGACGCCTCTCCGTCCACCGTCAACGTTGTCGTCGGTCGTCCAACATCGCTACCTTTTGCCGCACAGCTTTTAGCAGCTTTTCTGGTGGCTCTTTTCTAAGCGCTGCTAATATTTTTAGCGGCGCTAATAAACACCGCTATATATATAAAAACGCCGCTATAAACTTATTTTGCTTGACTCATCTCAAACCCTAAACGAGTCGGATATTTTTGCCTCAAGTCGAGTTATTCAGTTTTTTTGAGACTAGTTTTGCTCACCCCTACTTAGAACTCTGTTAGGAAAAAAAACTTTGATACACAAGTTGTATAAATTCAATCTTGTTAATTTTAAGATAAAATTTGTTAGTTTAGGGTTTAGAGGTTCAAATTGTTGTGTTTAAAATTTAGAATTTAAATTTTAGGTTTTAGAGTTGTTTCGAGTTTATATTTTAGGGTTTTAAGTTTGTGGATTTAAATTTTAAATTTTCTTTTTATAAAAAATAGTATATTATATTTTCAAGTAGCTCACGAGTTTTTCGAGTCGGATATCAAGTAGCTCGACCCTGCTTGACTCATTAAGAACTCGATGCGAGTTCAAGTTCAAATTGAATCTAATTGAATCAAACTTTAACCAAATTAAACTCGAGTAATTTGCTATTTGTCTCGTCTCATTTACAACCTCACTAAAGATAGGATTAACTGCAATAAATATATTCGGTCTATACAAGTCGCATTTTTAATTAATATCAAATTTTAAAATAGGTTTGGTAATGCACATTAAATTCAACTTTAATTTTTATTTAAATAATATGAATTTAATTTAATTTAATTATAATATTAAATTTTTATTATTATTAAATTAAATCACTTAACATCATTAAATAATTTTAATAAAATAATTAAAATAAATATATTTTTAATATATCATAATCCAATAATGTTTTAGTAAAAATTTTGTTATAATCTATAAAAAATAGTTATAATGAAATACTTGAAAGAGTTCTCAGAAAAAAATATTTTTTTAGTTAAAAAATATTTAATAATAATATATGAAAAATATATTAAATAAAAATTTTAATCTTTATTTTTTATATTTAACAATATTGTTAGTATAAATAATTTAATTTATTAATGATAAAATTTAATAAAATAAAAATTTATGATATAAATAGAAGTTAAGGTTAAACGGAGTGATCTAAAATGTAAATTACCCAAAACTGATTTTCAGACATGTGAGTTCATCAGAAAAGCTCGATGGTTAAACTGACTTCAAAGATGTAATTTAAAACATGTTAGAATTTAGGGCATGGAATCGGAATGTAATAAATCTAGAATTTCTCGCCATGAAAGACAATCCCAGTGTTGCAGATAGTACACAAGATGATAACAGCATCTCCTTGCCCACTGGGTCTGTCAACACTACCTTTCCCTTAAAAAAAACCTATCCCATAATCACTCTGCCCTGAATTTCCTCCCAAACCCAAAAAGACAGCAACTTGAACTCACCAGCACACAGACATGGCTTCAGCCTTCAGGAAGCAAAGCAGTTCATTCCCATAACCAGCAGCAGAAGCAGCAAGCTAGAACTGAGGACCCTGCTCTGTCGATTTGTCGGGGCTGTCCAGTCTCAGAAATTAACCATGCGGGCTATTTCCGAGTTGCAGTCGCTCCCCGGCAGTGATATTAAGCTTTTGTGTGACACGGTTGTGGAAAATGTGAGACAGCTGACTGGTTATCATAGGGTAATGGTTTATAAATTTCATGAGGACGAGCATGGGGAGGTCGTGGCTGAGAATAAACGACCGAACTTGGACCCTTACATCGGTTTACATTATCCGGTCACAGATATTCCCCAGGCCTCGAGGTTTTTGTTTAAGCAGAATAGAGTTAGGATGATAGTAGATTGCTACTGCACGCCTGTGCGTGTGGTTCATGATGATGGGCTAATGCAACCACTGTGCTTGGTTGGTTCCACTCTTCGTGCTCCTCATGGTTGCCACGCTCAGTATATGGCAAATATGGGGTCGATTGCTTCTTTGGCAATGGCGGTTATTATCAATGGAAATGATGAGGAAGCTACAGGGGGGACAAATCCGATGAGGCTTTGGGGTCTGGTTGTTTGTCATCATACTTTTGCTCGTTGCATCTCGTTTCCTCCTCGGTAAGCTTTTGAGTTCCTAATGCAAGCATTTGCACTTCAATTAAATATGGAACTGCAATTGGCAGCACAAATGTCGGAGAAACATGTCTTAAGGACTCAAACTCTTTCGTGTGATATGTTGCTTCGTGACTCTCCCACCGATATTGTTACTCAAAGTCCCAGCATAATGGATCTTGTGAAATGTGATGGGGCTGCTCTTTATTACCAAGGGAAATGTTACCTGTTAGGTGTGACCCCGACTGAGGCCCAACTAAAAGATATCGTCGACTGGTTGTTATTTCATGGAGACACAGCACCAAAACAGACTTTAGCGCCGTTTTTTAAGTTTTATAGTGGTTTTTTTAGCGCCGCTAAAAACTATCCCGGGGCTTAAAAAAATACCACAAGAAGCGCCGCTGAAATCAACGTCTTAATTGTTTGTGGCGTTTTTTATCCGAAAACGCTGCAAAAAGTCAAGATCTATTGTCGTGGTGTACACCGTCATGACATATCCAATCATTTAATGTCTAAAAATTGAAAAACAAAGTTTAAATGAGGACAACTATTGTCATCTACTGTTATTCTTCAAGTTTAGACAAGAGATCATTTGATCAGGATCTAAAACCAGCAGACAAAATGCAGCAAATGGGCCAATAGAAGGATCAAGATGAGCTTCCTCCTCACTTTGGTGCTCACTTATGCATGTCAGACAAGGATGAGGTCCCAAGTATTGCAGCCTTGATTTAATAGAACTAGCAAACCAAGATTTCTCCCTTTGCTGTAGTATATATACAATCAATATGTAAATGCATGAATATTAAATGAGTAAATGGAATGACCATAAGTTACAACATGTTTAATTTTTTTGAGGGAGATTGAGATAACTGGTCTTTAAACATTGTTATGTATAATTATAATCAAACTTATTGCAACGAAAGTATTTTGGTATAGATTATAGATTCATTACACAACAGAAAAACATAAGATTCTATAGAGGAAATACATTCAATAATTATGTCTACAATATTAACTATGACTATGGCACCATCATCATTTCTTTTCTGGGTTTCTTTTTTCCTTTTGTATAGTATCTGTTTGAGTTGAGCTTTGTCATCTTTTGTCTGTTGAGTGTGTTGTTTGTTTTCTGGGCAATTTTAGGCTACTTTAATCAATGGGTTGCTTTTAATATGTATGTATGTATGTATGTATGTATGTATGTATGTATGTATGTATGTATGTATGTATGTATGTTTACTTCTATGAAATTGCTTAGAAAATGCTAAATTAGATTGTTATTAGCTGATTCTTACAAGTTATTGTATTCTAGGAAAGACGGGTGATAAATTGTGTAGTTTAGGACAATTTCCAGTCTGAAACTTGAAAGTTTTTACCTTTGCCTTTTTCTAAAGTTTGAAATATACTTCTAATTTCACTCATTTCATACAAAATGCCACCATAGATGTATGTTCAAGTTCTGTTTCTGCTACAATTTTATTGGCTAACCTAGTCCTAAAACATTATTAATAACTCAAATAGGGGGTGGATTATTGGTTAACCTGAAATTTGAGGGTTTCAGGATTGGTTCCATCAATAACATCAACTCTTCCGCTGATTCGAAATTGCTCCCATGAATCTATAAAGTACCAACATATCTATAGAATTACACAATCGATAATAAAAGAAAGATTCAATAGTAAACTCAAAGTAAAATGCATAGTGAAAACAAGTTATTGAAAATATTAGGGGTATACCTCAAATATAAATTACCTCAACAAAAGGGAAATGCTTCAACTCTTCTATCCGTGAAATTAAGAAACAATTTAACACTTATTTCAAAATATATTCAATTGAAGAAAAGGGAAAATTCAGAATGAAAACAATCATGAAAGAGAGAAAGATTAAATATAAAGAAACCTTTTGAGTCATGTCATCGGTGTTGATATGAGTGTTGATATGGAACTTGTCGTTGTTCTCTTGAAATCCTATGTAAATTAAATAAAAAAAAATGAAATTATAAACAAATAGAACTATAACTTCACAAGAATGTATAATTGGGTACTTAAAAACCAGGGTGCGATTGAAGGGTCTTCCATTACAACCAACAGTTGGCTGAAACAGTAGCAAAAATTCCAATAAGAAGAAATCACGAAAAAGAAAAGATTATGAGGAGAGTGAAAATGAGAAAGGTTAACATCAACTAAAGCTCTTACCCGATTAAGAGATTAAGCGATTCTGGTGAGGATTTTAGGTTAAACCTGACGACGATAGGAAACGGAAACCGATGAATGACCGATATGGTTTTAATCGAAAGATTGAGGGGAATATGATGACGGTGACGGTATACACCATGGCGATCGAAGAAACCAAGAATCGAGATGTTGAAAGTTGGAAGGTCAAAGATGGGGTTCCAGAGATTTCTCGATCTAAAGAAACAAATAAGTAAAAAGGGATAAATAGAATGGCTGATATTTTTTTATTATTATCACTCTTATCATTATTTTAATATCCATATATAACTTAAGAGTTCAAGGGGAGACTTAACCTCAAGAGCTATTTAGCTCAATTGGTTAAGTAATATACTATTATAGCAATTAAGTTTTGAGTTCAAAACCTCTTGGTTGCAACATGTTTTTTTTTTCTATACATAATCTTTGCAGTGTTTTTTTGTAAAGCGCCACTAAAATCAGGTTTCTAACGGCGTTTGGTTTTAAAAACGTTGTTAAAAACATGTTTTTTAGTGGTGTTTTACAAAAAATACCACAGAAGACATATATAGTGACATTTTATGAAAAACGTCACTAAAGGTGCAAATTTTGCGGCGTTTACTCAAAAAACGCCACTAAAGACATGTTTTTTAGTGGCGTTTCACAAAAAACGCCACAAAACACTTATATATAGTGACGTTTTTTAGAAAACGCCACTAAATATACAAATTTTGCGATGTTTGCTCAAAAAAGCCACTAAATGTGCCGCTAAAAGCCAGTTTTCCTGTAGTGAGACTCGAGTGGTCTGAACACCGATAGTTTTTCTGATGTTTTTTTTACCCTGGGGCAGCCTCACTTGGGGATGCCATTTGTGAGATGGTTGTTGCTTATATTACTAAAATGGGTCTTCTATTATGGTTCAGGTCCTACACAGCGCAATAGATCAAATGAGGTGATGCAAAGCATCATCCGAAGGAAAAGGATGGTGGACAAAGAATGCACCCATGGTCTTCATTTAAGGCATTTCTGAAAGTGGTCAAAAGTTAGAGTTTTCATTGGGAGAATGCTAAATAGATGCAATTCACTCCCTTCGGCTTATTTTGCGCGACTCATTCAAGGATCACTACAACAAAAACATATTCTAGCGGTATTTTTTAAGGTATATATTAGGGTTTTTTAGCGTTGCTATAAGTATTAGCGGCACTGAAAAAACTGCCGCAAGAAACGTTGCTAAAACCTGTGTCGTAAATATTAGCGGCGTTTTTTTTTAAAAAACCGCCACTAAAGTACATGATCTGTAGCGACGTTTTGTATAACGCCGCTAATGATTTATCTATAGAGGCGTTTATACACACAAACGCCACTGTAGATCGTGTACTATAGTGACGTTTGGGTATATAAACGTTGCAGTTAGCATGTCCTTTAGCGGCGTTTTAGTCTACAAAAACAACATTTGTCATGTCCTCTGTGGCGTTTTTTATTACAACTGCCACTACTTTAATGTCCTTTTAGTGGCTTTTTACACTCAAACGCCGTTAGGAGTGCTATTA
The DNA here is from genome assembly GCA_035048815.1 of Abelmoschus esculentus. NCBI lineage: Eukaryota > Viridiplantae > Streptophyta > Magnoliopsida > Malvales > Malvaceae > Abelmoschus > Abelmoschus esculentus. The sequence goes on from JAUCBN010000055.1 coordinate 8,543,897, forward strand.
CTACCAACATCTGTTTTTAATTTTTATTACTACCAAAATCTACTTGTAATATTCCAACACATAATACAATTGAAAAATAATAATATCCACTTAACCACCAAAAGTGAAGCCTACAACAATAAAGTGAAATATAATTCAATGTTTAAGTTAAATAACAATTAATAACTATAACCTGAATCAACCTAAAATCAACTAAGATGACGGATTTTTTGTTGGTTATTCTTGAACATCTCCATCATACTTGAATTTTTTTTGAAGATTATGATATGTTGTTTCTCTCTCAACTTCTCTTGTTTCTCTCTCTGCTTCCCTTTTAGCTTATCTCCTTTCTCTCTCAACTTTTCTAACTTCTATCTCGGTTTGAAATTGAGTTAATTGTTGTTTTAAATGATTAACTTCCGCTTGAGAAGACTGATTTTGTGATGACATGTACTGAGACGAGTTTGATCCAAAATATTTTGTCGGTGTAACAAATGATCCTTGAAAATGCACTCTACCATATCTTTCAGGACTCAAAACGTCGGCAAAAACTTGATTTTCGATATCACCAATATTAACAGAACTGTCAATTAATGTCGTACCTTCATACTCTGTCCTTTTTTCCTTCATTTTCATTTGATAATCATTTATGAATACATAATAAATGAGAAAATTATTTAAAACATAATAAAATTTTTATAGGCAATGAATATACCATAATTTCTCCAACTTCAGGAGCAATCGGAGAGTCATCCTTTTTTGTCTGTGTAATATCGAAGAGCTTTATCCGCCTAATGCTAGTATCAATCCTAACAAACTAAAACATATAATAAAAATGAATATTAACTTTAATGTAATACAAGTAAAAATAATCTTTAAAAAAAGAATTAATACCTCTATACGAGCAAAGCTTTTTGTCCCAGCTGTGTGAGTAAACTTTTATTTTTGTTTACTAAGAAATCTGACACGCTCTCTATCCTGTGTAATTTTCAATTTTTATTACGTATAAAGTTCATATTATAATGATATAGTATATTATTTTTTAATTTTTTTCGATGTTACTTCTCCTTTTGTTGAACTCCAAAATCTGGCAACATCTTCCCATTGATATCTTAGTATTCTTAGGGAAACATTTTGAAGCTTCTCTTGAAGGCTAAAAGTATTCCTGAAATATATCTTCTTCAAGGAGCTCTTATTGTCTCTCCACTACTTTCCTAAGCATGTTTCACATAATTATCTAAGACTTCTAAAGAAAATTTATCCTAAAAATTACACAATCAAAACAAATATAAATATTACTATTTAAATATAATGACTTAGCTACTATAATAATATTATTACCTTAACAAGATCTAGAGTTTGGTTTTTGTTACTATTCGGCATCTAACGCCATGACTCATTATTTATTGGCAAAATTGAAGCATTATGTGCAATAATACCTAAATAACTTGCCAAAACACCTACTTTTGCCCCAATAGGTTGGCCAACATCGTTTCTTGAAACTTTCACACGTTCTTCAACTGGGAGATCGTATAATTCCGTCAAGGTCGTGTGCCCTCTAGTCTTGCGCCTTCGACCATTGCCACCTATATATCAAGTCAAAACTTATTAAAATAATTTCAATAATAACAAATAGGTATAGTTTAAATAATTTTTTAAAAAATACCTTCTATTTATATATTTTAAATTGTTTTAGGAACTTGTGAAGATCCATCACCCTAGAAATCATCTTCATTTGTTTCTTCCTCTATTCGAGGAACTTGAACAATATTTAAGCTATTTAATTTTCTCCTATGCATAACACCTGTAATAAACAAAAAAAACTAAGTAATGATAACAATACTATTAATGTATGTATATATTCGACAACAAGTTAGATGGGTTGGACATCTATAGGGGACCCTTATGCTAATCTTGCTGATTCTGCACTTAGTTTTGATAGTGAAGAAGCTGCTAAATCTTTTGCCGAGAGACATGGGTAGGATTATGTGGCATGCTCTATCTTTTCTTTTCCTTCACTTTTTTGTTGCAAAGTCAATTATGATTCAACACTTTTTCTTACTTGATTATTTTGCTACAAAAAAGTTTTCATTTGATGAACCATTTTGCATCTTTCTGAGAAACTAACTGGTGGTTGTAGAATTGTGAGAAATTCTCACTTGATTTTATTCATAGGAAGAGTACATATTTATATACAAATACTAACTTAGTATTATAGGTAACTAAAGATACAATCCTTAGTATTCTAGGTAGCTGAAGATACAATCCTAGATATGATTTCTAAACTTATTCTTTTAAAGTTGACTTTTCATAAGTCAAAGATACATACTATATTCTCATACTTAACCTAGAATAATATCTTTACATACCATAATTACACGTACTAACCTACACTCCCCCTCAAACTGGTGTGTATATGTTGTATACACCTAGTTTGGATAAAAAAACCCATCAAAGGTTACTCTAGGAAGTGCCTTGGTAAAAACATCCGCAACTTGATTCATGGTAGGAATATAGTTGAGCTTTGCAATCCCATTGTTGACCTTTCCATAGATAAAATGTCTATCTATTTTAATATGCTTAGTTCTGTCATGTTGAACTAGATTCCTTGCTATACTCATTGTTGATTGACTGTCACTGTAAACTTCAAACTCTGCATTGTCATTCAGTTCTAGCTCAGTAATGAGTTTTGTAATCCATATTCCCTTACATATTCCAAGAGCCATGGCTCTATACTCTGCTTTTGCACTGCTTTTAGAAATTAAAGCCTGCTTTTTGCTTCTCCAAGTTACTAAGTTGCCCCATACAAATGTGCAATAGCCACTTACGGATCTTCTATCCGTTAATTCACCTGCCTAACTTGAGTTTGTGTAGATTTTAACTGTTCTATCTTGACTTTTTCTAAAAATGAGCCTAGATCTAGGTGTAAATTTTAGGTACCTTAGAATTCTTTTTAATGCCTCCATATGTTCTTCTCGACGATCACTCATATGTTGACTTACTATACTCAGTGCATATTCAAGATCATGTCAAGTGAATGATAAATAGATTAGTTTTCCTACCAACCTTTGATAGGATTCTTTGTTCAGAGGATTTCCTATTCCTTCTTTACTGAACTTGAATCCTGGTTTTATTGGAGTCTCAGCTGGCCTGCACTCAAGCATTTTGGTTTCTTTTAGTAAATCTAGAATGTATTTTCTTTGGTTAATGACTAACCTTTCGTTAGACCTTGCTACCTTCATTCCAAAGAAGTATCAAAGACTTCCCAAGTCCTTTGTTTCGAACTCCTTTGCTAGAGCAATCTTCAGTCTTTTTATTTCTTCCAAAAAATCACCAGTAATAATTATATCATCAACATAAACTATTAGAAGGGTTATCCTACCATATGGTGTTACCTTTTTTAACAAGGTATGGTCTGCCTGACTTTACTAGAATCCATTTTGAACCATAGCCTTAGCAAATCAATCAAACCAAGCTCTAGGGATGTCTTCAATCCATATAAGGATTTATTTAACTTGCACATTTTCCTCTTTGTTGATCCTTCCTTCAAACCTGGTGGAATCTCCATGTATACTTCCTCCTTAAGTTTTTCATTTAAAAATGCATTCTTAATGTCTAGTTGGTGCAGTTTTCAGTCTTTAATAACAACAATTGAAATTAATACTCTGATGGTATTTAATTTGGCCACTGGTGCAAAAGTTTCTTAGTAGTCAACTCCATAAGATTGAGTAAATCCCTTAGCTACAAGCCTTGCCTTGTATCTGTCAACACTCCCATCTTAATGATACTTAACTTTAAAAACCCATTTACAACCAACAACTTTCTTCCCTTCTAGTAGATTAGTTATGTTCCAAATATTGTTCTTCAGCAATGCTTTGATATCCTCTTCCATTGCCTTCCTCCATTCAGGACTCTCGAGAGCTTCTTCCACTATCTTGGGAATTTGTATACTGACAAGACTAGCTGTAAAGGCTTTAAAACCAGATAACAATTTTTCATAAGCCACAAATATGTTAATAGGATGAGTAGTGCATTTCCTTACTCCCTTTCTAATAGCAGTGGGAAAATCATCTAAAGCAACATTAGGAGAGTCTTGAGAAATATCATTACCTCCTGTTACAATAGTAGCAAGGCTCAAAACTAGCTCTTGGAAAGTATTAGGTTGAATAACATCCTCAGGAAGTGTTCTTTTCTTTTTGGTATAAACAATAAGTTGTTTGTCGACAGTCAGAGGATTCAAAAGATTTGTGGATAAATTTGATATAGCTTTAAGAGTCAGAGGAGGTGTTGTTTGAGTGTTGAAGCTTTTCGAAGGACTAGATTGTTGTGGAAAAAGTATATCTATTGGATTAGAGATTGGATTATTAGAGACAATAACAAATTCATTTGAGGGACTAGGTTGTTTTGAAGGTTTTTTGGGACTATTAATGGTTTCACCATCAAGGATAGGGAAGATAGGAAAAGATTATTGGCCACTCAAGGACTGAAATTCCTTTTAATTCTCCCCTTGAATAGTAGTCCTTTCAAAATAAAGTTGGTGTTCAAAAAAGGTAACATCAAAAGAGACATAGGTTTTCTTAGTAGTGGAAGAGTAACATTTATAACCCTTCTGAGTTGATGAGTACCCTACAAAAAAAAAACACTTTAAGAATCGAGGATCAAGTTTACCTCTATGTTGGTTGTTTACATGAAAAAGGTTGTGCAACCAAAAACTCGAAGAGGAAGGGCAGAGAAGAAAGGTTTAAAGTGAGAGAAATATTGTTTAAGGATTGTGTAAGGAACCTGAAACTCTAGAGTTTCTTTAGGCATCCTATTGATAAGGTAGGTTGTTGTAAGAAGTGCATCCCCAAAGATACTCAATAGCATTAACAACAAATAAGAGATATCGAGTGACGTCAAGAAGATGTCTATTTTTCCTTTCAACCACACCATTTTGCTGAGGTGTGTTGACACAAGAAGTAAGATGAAGTATGCCTTTTTCTCGAAAAAAGTTCCCAAGAGATTGGCTAAGATACTAACTCCCGTTATCACTCCTCACAACTTTAATTGGGATAGCAAACTGATTCTGGACCATGGTATAAAAAGTCTGAAATATGTGGGTAACATCGGATTTTTCTTTCATTAAGAATGTCCAAGTGATCCTAGAGAAATCATCTATAAAGGACACACAAACCATCTATATCCAGATAGGGTCTTGACTTTAGAAGGGCCCCAAATGTCAGTGTGTATAGTTAAAAATGGGGAGTAGGTTTGAAGGGGAAAAGAACATAAGTATGACGAGTATGTTTAGCCATCTGACACACATCACAAGTAAAAAAAGAAGGATTTTTATTGATAAATAACTTGGGAAACAATTTTTTCAGATAATGGAAATTGGGATGTCCTAATCTGAAATGCCACATCAACACATCATTGGAAATTAAACTAGAAGATATGATAGAGATATGAAGTCCATTGGAGCAAGAGGAATCAAAAAAGGGTAAAGTATCAAAGATGTAGAGTCCATTACTCAACCTAGCACTGTCAGTCACCACTCTCGAGCCTTATTCCAGAAAAAAAAAACTAACAAATCCAAAATGAACATCACAATTAACATCTTTAACCAATGTATTTGACAAATAATAAATTGCAGGTCAGACTAAGAACATAGAGAACATTCGAAAGAACCATGTTGTCACTGATTCGAACTAAACCTCATCCTAATACTTTAGGCAGGGTACCATCTGCAATTTTAATGAAGTAAGGAGTATTATGGCTGTAGAAAGATTGAAAAACCTTAGGGTTACCTGTCATATGGTCAGAGGCACCAGAATCTACTATCCAATGTAAGAAATGGACAATTCGGAAAGAGGAAATTTTACCTTCATTGGATTTCAAGGTTGTGGGTTGAGGAGGAGAGGAGAGGTGACCAAAAAGTTGTTGGAGTTCATCAATTTGTTGTTAGATGAAGTTGTTAATCGAATTCTCAGTAAAAAAATATTAGTTGCCTTCGGATATCTAGAGGATGTGATTAAGGAAAGAGAGGTATCGGATAAAGTGAAATCAGAAGGAAGAGTGATAGTGGAAGAGTAAACTTCTAAGGTTTCGTTTGCCATCGAGAAGAAACAAAATCAATCGAAAGAAAGAAAAAAAAAAGAAGAGAAAGGATCGACCTAAATTGAAACCATGTAGAATTTTGAGAAATTCTAGGTAACTAAAGATACAATCCTAGATATGATTTCTAAAGATACTTAACCTAAAATAATATCTTCTCGTACCATAATTACACATACTAACCTACAGTTAAAAAGCGCCATACACCAGTGCTGAAGGTTTGAAAATTTAAACTCTTTCATTTGAATTTGTACCATGAATTCTTAAAATCAAGCCTACATAGTAGCAAGTTTGGGAATGAAAATCATGGTCAAGTATTTTAGCTAGGAAATAGATTGAAAAAAAAATTCCATATTCTTAAGAAAACTGATAGTGCATCATTGGTTTTGAGCTTTAGGGAATGACTACATTTAGGTCATGCACTGTCTTTATCCTTGACTGGTCATTTTTGTTTGGAATCATAGTAATTCCTTCTTTTTTGGTTGCCAATACAAAGCTTAAAAGAGAACATCTTGAACCCATATCCATGATGGTACATGATAACCCATCTCATGACAAGAGACCATAGAGAGGAATGGTTTTTTTGGAACCTAATTCAACATGCTCATCCTAATGAAGTAATTGACTGCAACCCGCTGAGCTACCATATTGCTAGGCTCCAAGATTCACTTAAGATATAAGATCTTAAAAGTTCACGAACATCCTCTTTCAAATGAGGCATTCTAATGAAAATGTTTACGAAAACCTATATCTGGAAGGAAACTCTAATGTAAAGAGAAATAAGATTTCTTAGGAGCCCTCTTATCACATTGGAATCATCTTACAGATGTTGTGACTTCTAAATATTGTCATTTGATTATTGATAACAACATAAAGGTTGAGCTTTCAGACATCTAGATTAGGGTTACTCTAGTTGACGAGCTTATAGCTGCTAGAATGTAATGCAATACGCTCAAACATTGGTTTATACATAATCTATGTTTTTTGAAGAAAGAAATGTGGTTAACATAATCTATATTCTCCACCATTAGACTGTAGTTTCCTTTGTATTCATCATCCCCTTAAGTTATATCTCATTTTTTCAAGCAGTATATCTTATCTTATAATCTGTTTGCAGACAATGTCTAAATCAATTACAATAATCTCATATCTTTAATTCATTATACTCCAAGTATTTTTAAGGTTACACATTCCAAAATATAAAAATGTGTCTAAGTAATATACATACTTCTATTATTTAACATGTATGTTCGAATCGAATTTCAAGTTCAAATGACATAATCAAATCCAAAACAAAAGTAGATCTTCAGAACATCTAAAAAAAAGCAGAATGCTTCAACGAATTTCAAGAGTCAAGATTAAAATTAAGTCACCTGCAGTGCTTCAACGAAAATTGGAAAATAGATATTGAAATGGATTTGTGGTGAAAGAAATTAATGGATATAGAAATAGGGCTACCTGCAGGTAAACAGAAACAATATAAACGAAAGAAATATAAACAAAAAGGAATGCAGAAGTCTTTGGTTCATGACCTTGTTTACGAGGAATATCAAGAAACAGTTGACATGTTTTTAGTCGTGCTTTGCAAGGTGATTCTCTTTACATTTGCCATCTTTCCTTTCATCTCAAAATCCGATAAAGTAAAATTATATCATTTGATTTTGTATAAACATGCAATTGTGTCAATAAGAGTGAGACCAAGTAAATAAAAGTAAGGATCAATTTAGAGAGAGTTATGTTTTCTGTAGTTTTGAGTTTCGATAGTACCTTCATGCATATTGAAAGCTACATCAAACTGTACAAAATATAAGAACTAAATTGAAGTTATTGTAACGCTCCAAAATTGGGCCTAAAAGTTTAGAGGCTGGTTTAGAAGTCTAGTGGACCGGTTTTGTCGGTTTAGCCTAATTCGAGATTAAATTCTTAAAAATTTATTTTTAATGAAAATAAATTGTGGAAAAATATTCTAAAATTCTTAATTGACTTATATTTCACTTAGGTCAAATCAATTTCGAAAATTGACTCTTGAATCCCTAAGATTTTAAAATTAGTAACTATTTTGTAAAAATTGAAAACTTAAGGACAAATTTATAAATTAAGCCAAAACTTTGAATCTTTAAGGGGCTTTGTTCCAATCCTAATACTATTTGATCTAATTCTTACAAGATCTTATATAAAAAAACCTTTAATCCCTTGTTTTAACCTAAGTAATCAAAATTACCTAATTTTGATTCAAAAACCAAAAAATTATTTTTTAATAAAAATTCTCTAATTTCGGTTTCTTCTTCTCCAAGGCAAACTCTTCACCATATTTTCAAGGTAATATCCATTCAATAAAAATTCGTTGGTTTAATTTCCCATAATTTTCTTCAAATTCTCTTTGTTTTCCTTCGGTTTTACTTGAAAAACTCTATTTTTGCATCAAGATTTAAGCCCTTCTCTAAGATTTCGGTTTTTTCCTTAAAAAGACATATTCTTTATTATCTTTTCAAGTTAAATACTAATTCTTTTAAAATAAATTTCGTTAGGTTAATTATCTATATTTTTCTTGTTTAAAATCTCTTCGTTTTTCTTCGTTTTTACTTGTTTTTAAACCTTGGAAAGAGGTTGGATCAATTTTTAAGTTGAGAATTATTCAAACCTCTGAAACCTAAATTTCTTTAATGAAAATTCTAAGTTCTAGTTTGATTGCAACAATCTTTAAAGTCTTAAATAAATAAAATCGGTTTTCCTGATTTTTATTCAAGGGTTTTATATGGCTGTTTTAGATGACTAAACACATGAATATTTAAGGTTTTAGTTGTAATTAAGATGGCTTTTAATTATCTAATCTCGTACATAAGGTTTAGGTGGTGTTTGGAGAGGTTTTCGGTGGGTTTCGGTTAGATTTTATGGGATTTCTAGGGGCTGCCATGTATTGGTCCGACTTGAGGGATGTTTGGGTGTGTTATAATGCACTAAAACCACTGGCTTTGATGCTTGAATTAGGTCAATGTGTAGAGTAACAAGTTTGAAGGAGATTAAAAAGCCTAATCGCGTTTTCGGGTGACTTGTCGAGCAAGTTTCGGTAAATTGGTGAGTGGATTATGAGGGTTGTCGATTTGAAAGTGTTTTAAATGTGTTTTCAAAGGTTTGGGGGTTTAGGAAAGGTGTGAAAAACCTCCCTATAATCAAAAATAAGTTTTAAGTATTGCTTTCTTAAAGGTTCTCATATTATGCCTCGTTTTTACTATGTGTTTTAGTCATGCTCGTGTTATACTTGTGCATATTTGAATATGCATGTGTTTCAATGCTCATGAGATGTTTTTACAAAGTTTTCATATTCATGTGATGCTCCCACTGTTTTTTTTAAAACATGAGAAAAATGATTTTTACCGGTTTATGCATTTAATGCATGTGTTAGTGGGATGCATGTGTTTTTACATACTGTTTTAACTTGAAAATTGAGCATTAGTTTTGTTTTGTTTTGGATATTATGATGATGGGCATGAGATAAGTTGATTGATCAATAGGATGTGAGTGCACTATAATTATAAAATACGTACGTGTTTTAAATTCCTTGAGTGATGTATTAGAGGTTAGCCTAGTGTTGTGTGATATAACGGTCACCTTATCACATTCGGATATGACGAATTATCCCGGACACCAAGTTGAGATCTTTAGATTATGATAGTTTATCTGTGTGAATTGGTGTACGATGTCATTCTCATGTTTTCGTTTATCCCAACGATTGGAGGTAAATCCATTCGTGTCACTTAACCAACATGTGAAAAATGCAAGTGTAAATTATTTACTATTTTGGTGCAATTCGAGAATTGCATGTGTTTTGTTAAGGAGATCCAATGTTTTTTTAAGTCTTGCTATGAGTAGCATGTAAGATTGTTATGCTTACAAAGCATGTGATTTCAAAAATTATTTGAAAAAGGATTTGTGGCTTGTGAGCCATGGTACACTTGTTGATTTTCGAAAGGTGGCTTTGTTTGCCACGATTGACTGTTTTTATAAAGAGCATGACTTGGTTTTTAAACGTGATTTTGGTATATTATGGGCTACATTGAAAGATGTTTTTAAATATGTTTTTATTCACTCACTAAGCTTATGTTTACCCTCTCATTTACCTTGCAATGCAGAGTATTTAATGTAGAGGCAGCAAAGGGAAGCAAAGATCCAGGTAACCGCCAAGTGAAAGCTCAAGTATGTCTTTTATAAACGTTAGTAGTAGTGAATGAGCAATGGGGATGGGTTTATCGTAGAGTAAATATTTTCTATTTTATTGAGACTTGAAATAGTTGTATGCTTATACATATTGATGATATTCAATGTTGATGTTTCTTTAATGAAAGCTTAAAGTAGGAATGTTTTGAAAGCCTTTAGCCGGGATGTTATGTTTTGATTAGTCGAGATAATGAAAGTTTTGTGACTTGAATTTGAATTACCTATTAGTATATATGTGGTTATAATAAAGTTATATTAGAATTTGATTCTTGTTATCCTTATGTGCGAATTTGAGTGTTTTGATATTGAAGCATGACTAATTTAAGTTGAATCTATGATGTGCTTATTTAGGTTGGAATGAATCTAGAAATCATATTGAGTATGTTGAGGTTGTTCTTATAAGTGTTTATGAGATTATTGAATTTAAAGCATGTTCTTAGGAGTTTAAGTATACTTTAGCTAACTAGGTTGCAATGCATCTAATAAGTTGTACATGATATATGGATGATGTTTACTTAGGTGTATATGTATCTAAAAAATACTTTGAAACTTATGCATGAAATTAAATGAGTTATAGATACTAATTTAAGCTGAAATTTGACATGCAAGCATGTAATGAACTTAATTAAAGGATGGTAACATTAATTTGATAATTAGTCCCTGAATTTCTAGAAATTTACATTTTGGTCCCTAAAGCATGTTTTTTTCGTTTTAGGATTTGTTCCTTATTTGTTTACGCTGTAATTAAATATAATCTATGCATGAAAATATAGGATCAAAATAAATCAGCTATATAAGATAAAAAGAAAAAAATTAGGATCTTTTATCGGGACGAATCTCTGGATTAGCCTCGGTATTCCGCGTATAATTCGCTCGAATTGAGTTTTGTCTAGACCGGATTGAGGGGGATACAGTTATAATAATGGTTTTACTTCCACATGTGTCCTTAATTGGAATATAACCTTCCCCAGCTTAATGCTTGCTTTGATGTTTTGTTTATGTTGCCTCTATTGATGCAGGCGAAGAAGACAAAAATGTAGAGATAATGTGTCGAACTTTTGGCTTAGAAGATCATAAAAAGACTATATATGTGGTGGTCAATGTTTGCTCTTGTAAGGATTACACCAATAATATAGTTGGAGTTTGCTTTATTGGTCAGGATGTGACTGGTCAGAAAGTGGTGATGGACAAATTCATCCACATATAAGGTGATTACAAAGCCATCGTTCATAGTCCCAACCCGTTGATCCCACCAAATTTTATGTCCGATGAAAACACATGTTTCTTAGAGTGGAACACTTCCATGGAAAACCTCATCGATTGGCTTCTAGGGGATATCATAGGAAAAATGTTGGTCGGTGAGGTTTCGGTAGTTGCTGCCGCCTCAAGGGTCCAGATGCTTCGAAAAAATTCATGATTGTTTTACACAGTGCCATTGGAGGGCAGGAGGCAGATAAGTTCCCCTTTGTCTTCTTTAACCGCAGTGGAAAATTTGTTCAGGCGCTCTTGACTGCAAACATGGATGGACAGATTGTAGGATCCTTTTGCTTCCTGCAGATTACAACCCCTAAATTGGAGCAAGCATTGAGTGTCCAAAGGCAACAAGAGAAAATTTCTTAGCTAGGATGAAAGAGTTAACCTACATTTACCAGGAAATAAAGAGTCTTTTGAACGTAATTCGCTTCATGACCCCACTTTTAGAAGCTACAAAGCTGACCGAAGCATATAGAAGAGAGATGGTACTCTCAAATTTTATTAATAAAACTTGTAATTTCTCAAAATAGAGACTAGGTGATATTTATACACTAGTTGAATGATTAATTTTGACAACGGTAAACTAATAGAAATTTTTAAATGTTTCAAACTAACTCATAACAACTTGATTGTCACTTGATACAAATAAACTCATCATTGACCTTACCTATACTTGTAACATTCTCCTTGCTTTCCTTGACTTCAAAACTTTCTGAACAAACATAACTTGCAAGTCATTAGCTTTACCCTAAGAAATTGAAAAGATGCTAAAAAGATGGAAGTTGTTAAAGTTGTTAAACTTGCAAGCCATTAGAATTACCTGCAACTCAAGAGATGAAAAAGAAAACAAACACAATAGAAACTTGTTAAACTACAATATTAAGTTCAAAAAGGCAATTGTATCACACTGATTTATCTCTAAACCGATGACACAAAACCAAAGAGAGGTTTTATCAACACATCAGCAAGTTGTTCACAATATGGAAGCTCATTTATCACTAGCTTTTCAGCCACTTTTTCACGCATAAATGTAAATCAAGTTCTACATGTTTAAACTTAGAATGTAATATCAGATTGACTGATACTGCCACAACGCTTGAATTATCGCACGATAAAGTTGTTGTGCCATCAGGAACAATGTGTAACTTAGAAAGTAAAGATTCAATCCATAAAATTTCGGTAGTTGCATTAGCAACACTTATATACTTTGCTTCTGTTGTAGAACGAGAGACAATAGATTGCTTTTTGGATCCTCATAAAACTGGATTACCACCGAAAAAGATACAAAATTCAGTAATGGATCATCGATCGTCGATCATCCAATTCTGAACCCCAATTTGCATTAGCAAAAGTTGTTATGGAAAGCCAAGATGCAACAACGAATTTAAGACCAAACTCAATTTTGCCTTGAAGATATCGTAGAATTCTATTAAGCTCCATCGTGGATGAAAGATGATTGTTAGAAACCATAGGCGTTAGTAGACTCTTTGTATTTTCCAAATCACTCTTTCTCAACAAGTCACCAATATATTTCTTCTGACTTAGGATAATGCCACCATTTGTTCAAATCATGAATTACCTCTTGAACAACAATATCATCACTTCCATTAAGGATGATATCGTTGACATAAACTAGGAGATACATCACTGAGTCTCTAATTATTTTTACAAACAAGGAAGAGCCTAATTTAGACAACCTGAATCCAACATTAACTAAGTAATCTCGGATTTTTTCAAACCAGGCTCGAGGTGCTTGTTTTAATCCGTAAATAGATTTGTTCAATTTACAAATAAATCGATTTTTGTCTCCTTGCTTTTAACTAGGAGGCTGAGTCATGTAGACTTCTTCAACTAAGTCCCCATTTAAAAATGCATTGCTTATATCAAACTGACGTAATATCCAATTCTTTGTAACAAATATTGAAAGTATTGTCCGAACAGTAACCGGTTTAATTATTGGGTTGAATGTTTCATGAAAATCATACCCATCTTGTTGTAAATACCCCTTCGCTACGAGCCTCGCTTTATAACGAAAAATCGATCCATCCGTATTTCGTTTCATTTTGAATATACATTTGCAATTGATCGCTCTTTTATCCACAGAGAGTTAGACCAATGTCCATGTATTAGTTTTTACAAGTGACTCGTACTCTTCTTGGGCTGCTTTGATCCACTGCTTATTTTTCATAGCTTCCTTGATCATTTTTGTTTCAAAAATAGATTCTAAAATACTTGTATTAAAGATTTTTGGTTTAATAATCCTATTTTTTTTCCTTTTGTTATCATGGGATGGATGTTTTTTGATGAACCATTATTATGAATATGATCATCCAGATCAGCAAGAGGACATGGTAACCCGCCCCTGATTGTGGAGTTGAATCTGATTGCAATTCAGATCGAGGAATAATTATTTCTTTAACCATTTGATTATCATTATTAAGGAACAAACAATCTAATTTTGTATTATCTATATCATTTCCATGACCTATCAAGTTAGTATCAACCACCTAATTTGAGCGTGGCCTAGTATGCACAGGAGAAAGAGAATTGCTACAAATCTGTGGGTTACTATGAAATTTTGTATCACACCTTGAAAGAAGTGGTACAAGTTGTCCAATAAAACCTTCAGTATTACAATTTTGCATAGGACACAGGTCACTAGAGGTACTATAATGGCAGAAGTGATAACCACGTGACTCCAAAACTGTAATGGCAGACCAGCCTGGGCTAGCAAAGTTAATCTCATTTCTACTATATGTTAGTGTTTTCGCTCAGCCTTTTCATTTTGTTCAGATGTGTTAGGAAAAGATGCGATGTAGAATACAATTCAAAGATAACCAATCTGTCAATACTTGATATTCGCCACCACTATCAGTTTCTAGAGATTGAACCTTGCATCCAAACTGCACTTCTACCATTTTATGAAAATTAACAAAGCATTGAAAAACATCTGATTTTCTCTTGATTAAATACAACTAGGTATATCGACTATGAACATCTATAAACAACTCACAATAGGAAAAACCATCCGACACCTCATAAGCAGGACCCTACACATCAAACACTACCAATTGAAAATGAGATTCATACTCATTAGTAGATAAATGAAAACAGAGTTTGTGTGTTTTACCTTTTAAACAAGGTTCAAAAACATTGAGCATTTTATTATCACTCACGTCAATATTACAAGAGTGTAAAGTCATCTTAAGAACATTCATAGATGGATGGTCTAGACGTTTATGCCACAATTCTAAAGGAACAAGAGACTTGGAAATACTATATGCCTCGGGAATGTTGGACATTGATAATATCAGATATGTACCTTTTATTATTCGTATTAAAATGACGTTCATGTAACTTATAAAGTCCATCAGGAGTGAGCCTACCTTCCAACAGAATATCCCTGGTTTGAATATCCTTCACAAAACATTTGTGAGGGTGAAACTCAAAGAACACATTATTATCATTAGCAAATTCTTTTTAATATCTGGAACACAAAGTAGATTGCGCAGGCATAAAGACCTAGAGGTTGTAGATAAAGAACCAAGACCAATATGTGTAATCTATACTTTATCACCATTACCTATAAGTAAAGAGATTATACCTGTATATTTCATATCAGACTGCAGATTAGCTTTATCATTTGTAACATGATGAGTTGTGCCCTGTAGCGACCCTTTTTAAAATCGAGTTAAAATAAAATGATCACTATTTTGAAAGAGTGAAAATTGAGAAATTAAAACTTCTCAAAATTAGGAAATTAGGGTTAGGGATTTGAAAAATGAAATTGGGAATTTTAGAAATTGGAAAATGATTTTAAAAAAGGGGTTGGAGTTGCCACCGATCACTTTTGGTAGACCGGACACCGAGAAAACCATAGATTCGTTAAAAATTGAGTTCGAGAGTCGGTTACGGTTAAAAATGGGGTTAGCGTTTAAAACCGCCCAAAATTGGCACCTTTATAAAATTACCGCTTAATTAATTTTGGATTTTCCGGATTTAAAGTGGCATTTAAATTAATTATTTGTTTAAAGATCCAATTCAATTTTATTTTTACCGTGTCTTGATCCGAAGGCACACACATACACCGTCACCACTACGTTTGGTGTCGGGCCCGTTACGATCGAATAAAGACATAATTATTAAATTCATTAATTAAGAAGTGTAATGTAACTTAAGCAAAAATAAAATAAATAATACATACATGGATAGAAACATAAATAAAATGCAAATATGACAAAATAAAATAAATATGTACAAAGTAAATACATACAATGAACATTAAAATAAAATGCTATAAGTAAAAAAAAAAAACAATATTACATAACAAATAAATGTAATAACAAAAAAAATGCATGTGCATAATAAGACAAATATCCACAAATACATAAACATGCACATATATAAAACCGTAATAAGACATGAATCGAAATAACAAACTAAATTACATGCATGCAACTATATAATAACATGTATACATTATGGTGTATGCAAAGTAACTAAAAGATTACATAATAAACCAAGTAAGATAATTTTAAAGAGAAAGCAAAGATATAAACAAAATAAACAGAATAGTCATCGGCAGACACCCAAAATTTAAAGGAAAATAAAATAAATAAAATAAAAAAATAAAATAAAATAAAATAAATAATAAAAAAGGAGGTTTATATTTAAAAACAGTAACTTGATTGCAAACCAAAATAAAATACGGAGGACCTGAAGAACAATTCAACCAAGGGGAAGAGCTCAAAAACAAAAGTAAAACCACGGAAGGACCTGTTTGTGATAAAACCAATTTAAAACGAGGATTATTATCGAATCGGTGACTAGATTGTAAAGTGAAATAACATGGAAAGGACCTAGAGCGTTATTATTGAAACGCGGAGGGATTTATTAAGCCATTAAACCGATTTTTAAAAAAGGACTGGGTATATAAAATATTTTTAAATCAGAAAAACCACCACTTTATTCATTATAAACAAACCGAAAACTAAACATCACCCTTTTTCTCTCAAATGTTCAACTCATCTGGAAAAATGAATGAACAATGTTGAATGTTCATCATTTTTCCAGAAACCACCACCAAATACCCAGAAACCGGTGGCTTTTTCTAGATTCCAGCCGCGACGGCCGCCGCTAGCGGAGGCCGGCAAAACAAAACCCCAAATATTCTCCTTCCTTTCGAAACTAGAAATAAAACCCCTTTTAGATTTCAGAAAACCGAAATTGAATAGCAAAATCTTTGTACAATCGAAGTTATTTTTTGGAAGAAAAACAGAGGGAAATGCTTCGGCTTGAAGACGAGTCTCTAATTTCTTCCTCTCGGCTCACCAACAACAGCCCGGAGACCGCGAGGCTTATCGCCGGATTCGAAGAAAGGAGAATCGAAACGGTTTGAAGGTAATAAAAACCTAAAACCTTTTTTATTTTTGTTTCTGATTTGATGCATGCAAACAAGAGAGGAATTACCTCTAAAAATGCTTTTTTTGATTGATAATGGAGGGGAAAATCCGATCCCTTTACATGGTGTTTGTTCGGTTTAAATAGCCGAATCGTTACAAGAGAAAATCTGAAAATAAAAGCTTGAAAAGCTTCTCATTGGTTGCCTCTGGAATTTGTCCGGATTCATGTGTGTTTGTGCTTGTACGATTCTGCAATTGTTGGCCGAAATCCTCTGACTTTGTCGAATTGTTTCCTCTGGAATTTCAGAATTTGTTGGTGTTTTTTTGGTTGTAATCGTACGAATTCTGACATTTTTTTTGTTTTCTTGTGTATTCGTGGCTGCCGGACGAGGAGGGGACCACCGGCGATGGTGACGGACGGCGGGAGATGAATGGCCAGATCTGTATTCGAAGAGGCGCGCGTGCACGCAACGCGCGCGTGAGACAACGAGCGGTCGGCGCGTCGGCGCGTGGGAGTATGCGAACCGGCTCTCCTTCCTTTGATCTGAGCCGTTGGATCAAGATCTGATCCAACGGCCCAGATTGGGCTGCGCATGGAAGAAAGGATAGTTAGGGTTTTGTGTTTGTAACCGGGTTTGGGCTAAGTGTATGGGCTTGATCAATTAATTATGTGGGCTTAATGTAATATTTTATTGGATTTGTATTTATTAATTAAAGTTGGGCTATTTATTTAAAATGTTTGGTTTGTTTTTAATTAAATCTGTTTGGGATTTAAAATAATTTGCTTTATTTATTTAATATAAAACTGATATATATATAATAATTAATAATAATAATAATAAATTTACAAAGAAACCGAATCAAAATAAAAATTTATTGATGATAGTATAATATTTTTGATTTTTTCATTTAAATATATAATAGTTATAAAATAACTTTACATAATAAAAGAATAATAATAAGTAAATAAATAATAGAAAAGAACGGAGCAGAAATGAAGTATACAAAACTTTAAAGAAAAATTAAATTTATATAATATTTTTTAATTTAAATATATATATATATATATACACGTAAAAAAAACAAAAATTAACATATAAAGTTTTTTTTTTAAATATAAAGTGGTATATATAAGAAAACAGTAACATTATTACATGTATATATATGTTAGAATTGTCAAATTAGAGTAAGAAACAATATATATAATTAATTTTTTCTCTCTTTTTTCGAAAATAGTAATATTTTTTGTGATTTTTTGGTTTAATAATTACAAGCCCGTTATTGAAATGAAAATTAAAATTAAACCCGGGTTTAAACCCCGGATAAAATTAATGATTACAGGCCCAAATCAGGATACCAAACGACATCTCTCAAAGTAGAAGTTGTTGTACCATTGGAACTTGTAGTTGAAAAAGGAACTGCAGAAAATGTCATATGAGAATTGGAACATACAAGATGAGATTGAACTGATGCAGAAGTAAGAGGAAGGGCTTGAATAGTGTTTGGCATAAGACGTTGAATGTGAGATAGAGCTCCAACAGAGGCATTACAGAAATCACCTGGGAAAGTAGCATAGGATGAAACAGGCATTTGTTGCGACATAAACCCAGAAACAGTCCCTGTAATAAAATATCCAGAGTAAATGTTCAAGAAGACATGAAAATAGGCTTGAATAGGAGTTAATGAGAAGTTTGAGTGTGGAGCTTCTACCTTCTGACCAAAGCTAGTCTTGTTTGCATATATGATATGTTTGATCAAACCTATACCAACACTTTTGAGCAAGATGAATAAAACGTTCACATATTTGACATTGTGGTCGATTGGAATTGGAACGAATTCTACCTCTCCCCCGATATGAATTGGCGTTGCGTTGGACTTTTGAAATAGAAGAAACTTGATTATGAACAAGATCTTCATTGTATTCACTTTTGTCATCAAATTCTTCATTTCTAGTTCCTTGTTGAACTGTAACATTAGCTTAAAAAGACAACCTTTTTTCATGAATTCTTTTTGTCTCACCTCATAGTTAATAAGCATTTCAATGAGACTTTCTAAAGTTTGAGACTCTTTTGATGCAATGGCAATTACGGATTCAAATTCAACAATCAACCTAGATAAGATGACACTAACTTGTTCTTGTTCCGTGACAATACTCCCTAAAGCATTGAACGTGTCACATATTATTTTGATCTTGACTAAATACTCGCTAACAGATTGATCTCGTTTTTTCTGATAATGAAGACTATTACGCAAAGAGGACACCTTAGAAGTTAACCTTACAGTGAATAACCTAGAAAGAGCATTCCAAATGGTGCATGTAGTAGTGAGCCCCGTAAGATGAGGCAGAACATCATAACTTATTGTAGACAAAAGCCAAGAAGCCAAAAGTTTATCCTGCTTGAGGTAAGCAGAGAAAATATGATTTTCAACACGTTATCCTTTGTCATCGGTAACAATTTTTTTTGAAATTTTATGATCAATTAGAAAACTATTCAGACCATATCCTTCTATGAGCAACATCACCTTATGTTTCCAGAGAATATAACTATTTCTGTTAACTTCACTATGTCAAGTTTAGAAAGTTGTTGCACTAAATAGACACTAGAATCGGTAGACATAGAAACAAAAGAATATCTGATGCAAAGAAACTCAGAGGCAAAAAATCTAACACATAAAGAGCAACAATGAGCCAAAGATACAGAAATGATCCCCTCAATCATAGATACAGAGAAACACTGTGAGGATAGACTATATTATCTCAAAGCAAACACGACTAAGAGACACAATTCTCTAATCTAAAGACACCTACGAATCACTAATTTGTTCTTCATCAATCACAACACGAACAAATTTCCTCACGGTTCAACTGGTAGTCTTAAAATGAAGATCAGAAAACTAATGTAGAGATTTAAGCAATAGTTGAGTACATAAAGCTTACCAATCTCTGTTTGATCTCATCGCTAGATTGCACGAAGCAAAGGCATTAACGAGCGAGAATAAAAAACAGATCAAGAGAATGATTATTGAGTCACCTTCTTAATCCACAAATATAGCCGTCTTCACTAGAGATTGGAATGTCGGCGGAAGATAATAAGCACCAGAAACTTCAATAGCGACTGATACCATGTAAGGATTCTCTCAACTAGAAAGCAAGCATAGAAGGATATAAAAGAGATACGATACTCTCAGATTTTATTAATGAAACCTGTAATTTTTGAAAATAGAGACCAGTTAATATTTATACACTAGTTGAATGGTTAGTTTTGAGAACGGTAAACTAACAGAAATTCCTAACCGTTTCAAACTAACTCATAACAACTTGACTATCACTTGATACAATAAAAACTCAACATTGACCTTACCTATACTTGTAACAGACCAAAAGCAATTTCTTGAGACTGGTGTTGCTTGTGAGAAGCAAATGTTGAAGATCATAATAGATGCTGATCTGGATAGCATTGAGGATGGGTAAGTCTCCTAGCCAAATTAATATTAAATTCTTTCGACATGCATTTTCATCGGGAATCATATTGGTCTTAGTTGTTTAATTCTAGAACTTTGAGGAAACAACAATATACATCTGATGCTAGACTATTAAACTTAATCTCTGGCAAGATCATCTGTTAGATTATTTCTTGATTATTGATGCAGTTGCATAGGAATGTAACTCATAGTGTTGAGAGTGGAAGCGTATTACTGGAAATGGAATCTTAAATGCACAAGGAAGTTATTCTCTAGTACTGATAACTCCGTAAAAAGGTTATATTTGAGGCCTTTTTACTTAAGTTATTGAGTGTCCTTAGGCTCATATAGGTTCATTTAGTTGTGCATTTAGGTTCATAACATTGCATATAGTCTTTTAGTTATTTAATGGGAAGGGTAGTTCTTTTTAGTTGTGTTGTGTAGATGAAGCAAAAACGGAAGTTGAGGCAATTTGTCATGGCATTCGCAGAAGGATAGCAATGGGAAAATGCCATGGCAAAGCTAGAGAACTCCTGGGCTGAACTAGACGACAAAGAGATATTTTGATAAGAGTGTCAGCTGGTGCTATCATAGACGATTGGGACCACTACAGCTTGGACACAGCCACCTTGGTAGGGGACTACAACAAATATGGCCTGTATGCGAGCCACCTCAGTAGGGGACCACTGTCACCTCTGAAAATCCTACAGGAATGTCACGACAAAAAGAGGGCAGAAAAGGGTTTTTGCCTATCTTTTAAGGTTTTTCATCCCTTCTTTATAAAGGGTGGTAACCTAAGAAAAGAAAAGACCGATGAGGCCTTTTGAGGAGCAAAAAATAGTAAAAGAGGCACCTTTGGAACGGTTTGCGGCGGAGGAAAGCTCCCACCTTTCTCCTCCAAACTCCGGCCAAGGAGTCCTCCATTGATAGAGCTCGAAGGGAGTGGTATGCTAAGCACCCGAAAGGGGCTAGCACACCAAGGCGCACCATGGTGGTGAAGATCCGGCGGCCCGATCAACCGAAGGGTGTCTTCTAATCCTCCTTTCATTAGCTTTATTTTCTTTATCTCTTCAAGAGGAAGATTTGTTAAATGTTTAAGGTTTTATGTGGATGATTTAACTTTAACATTTAGCACCACCATGTGTTAGCTTTGTTTAGGTGATTGCTTTTGTGGATGATTATCTTTTACCTTTATTAATATATTGTCTTCCATGTGTTTGTGTATTTGCTTTGCTCATTGTTTATAATCATCTAATCATTGTAAGAGGCACGGCCAATGTCCTTTGTTTAGGTGCATGCTAGAGCACTCGGAAGAGGCGTAGCTATAGATCCTTAGATCACTCGGAAGAGGCTAAGGGAGGATCTACGTGAGCAATGGGTTCTAGACTAAAAATAGAGCCTAATCCAAACCTAGAGCACTCGGCCGAGGCGTAGGGGAAGGTTTCAACGACTAAAAGGAGTGTGCTTTAACCGATAGGCTAGAGTGTCATTCGCGTGACATGCGAAAATACCATGACATTTTAGTTTGTCAGGTTCCTATGACTCGGAAGAGCGAGAACACTTAAGAAACCTCTATCGAGTGAGTATACACCATGGTAGCCTTATGTTAGTAAGAGTGAGGGGTAAGAAGTCTATAGGAGTTTTCCACCCAGTCATTCCCGAGAGAGAGTTCGTCAATAGAGGGATAGTACAACATATAGTTTAAACGTGTTCTTGCATCCTGCTTTTGCCTCCGCATTTACAACCTGCTTTCTTTATTTTACTTGTTATCTTGCAATCACTCTGCTTTACACTTCACACCACCTCCATGCATTCACCTTGCCATCATCATCCATTCTATTTTGCCTTGGCATATTTTAGTTGCTTGCATTCTAGAATTGTCATAGCATTTTTATCTTACACTTTCACCGTACATATCTATTTATCTTGTTTATATCTTTTCCCTTGTTTTTCCTTTTTAGTTAGTGACACCTTTTTGCCTTGACAAATTGACTGTGCACTTTACCTAGATCCTCGTGGGAACGATACTCACTCACCCTAATATTACTTGTATGACTGTGTATACTTGCACATATACGTGTGTTCACATACATTAATTATAGCACTACACAGAACACACCAAGTACCGTATTCGGCATAGTAGTATCATGTATGTGCCTTATCTTTAAGGTTATGGTCGCAACTGGCAACTCGTAACATCCCATTTTAGAAATGTTTATGTAAACTCTGTTATTGGTTGGTTTATAAGTTAACCTTAACAAAAAAAATAAGTGAAAGTGAAGCCAAATACACATATGTTCATTTCATTGATGGTGAGGCATTGAACACGGATCTCTTTTTAAGTTTGTATCTGTATTCTCTCTTGTCAATCCACAAGGTTTCATTGCTGAATCTTTGAACCAAATTTGTAATTCCTTTTATTCATGTGTTCGTGTAATTTCGACTTTATTAATATCGAGCATGCACTAATAAGTAATATTATTATCGACATATCTCTGCATGATTTCACTAATTAGGAAGACATGATCTAATTCTTTGCTTCATGTGTTGGACCTAGTTCTGTGGAGCTTGAAAAGGCTGAATTTTTTCTTGGGGGTGTCATAAATGCGGTTGTTAGCCAAGTAATGCGACTGTTGAGGGAAAAAAATTGCAGTTATTCGGGATATTCCGGAGGAGATCAAAACATTGGCTGTTTGTGGTGATCAAGCAAGGATTCAACAGGTATTGGCCGATTTTTTTTTGAATATGGTGCGTTATGCGCCATCGGATGATGGTTGGGTAGAGATTCATCTTCGTCCAACTTTGAAGCAAATTTCTTATGGACTCACTATTGTTCATAAGAATTCAGGTATTTTGATGTCAATGGTTATGCTGATATAAGAGAAATAAAAGGATAAATTACGGTATCATCTTATCGGATAGACATTAAATTCGGAGACAAAATGTTACCGGAAACTTGATTTTGCAAATTACTGTAAATTTCCTTTTTATGTCATGGTGCTAATTTCACAAACACCGGTGTTTTCCCGAAGGATTGTATTCCCTGGTGAAGGCCTTCCGCCTTCCTCTCGAATTGGTTCAAGACATGTTCCATAACAGTCGATGGGTGACACAAGAGGGCTTGGGGTTGAGCATGAGCCGGAAAATCTTAAAGCTCATGAATGGCGAGGTCCAATATATCAGAGAGTTGGAAAGATCTTATTTCTTAATTATCCACGAACTTCCTGTACCTCAAAGAGCGATGACTAGGTTAGCTCCCCTTGAGATCCTCGAAGTTTTTGCCTTCATCAGATTCAACCCGAGTTCTTTTTCCGTAACTTACTGAACCATTGCTTATCCCAGTTGCATGACTTGTACATGAACATCACCTAGAGCCTCCTGATTCAGCTAATGATGCTCGACAGATTGAAGAATTCTGGTCTACTCTCGTATCGAAACAGTATTACACATTATTTCCAGGTACGTTCCATATCAAATAACCTTATGATATAGCCAGCTGATCGAATACCACGAGTGTAGTTCTTAAAAAAACAGACAATGTTGTACATTGTACTGCATTTTATGAACTGTCATGTATTCCTTAACATATTCATCTACATTAGATTACCCCTAAGCCAGTTCTGCTGTGGTTGTCAGAATTTTATGTAATCGACATTCGGATTTCGAATATATATCCTTGCCCTTGTAGTTATTAAGAGATCATTCTTTAGAAAGGATATCTTAAGCATAATTTGCTGGTTTGATACTTTTATGAGTTTTATCCTCATATTGGCTTGGATTGTTAAAGGTTAAACTAGCTGTTTGGTCCCTGCACTTTTTGCTTAGGAGCACATAAGTCCCTCTAATATAAAAGTTGGGGATTTTTTTTGAAATCATAAAAGTTAACAATTTAAATTTAGGCTGAATGTTAAAAAATATTGACTCGAATATTAGCTTAACTTTTGTTCAACGTAAACATTAATAGTATACATGTCCGAAAATATATCGAATATAAATACATAAAAGAAAATTAAAAAAAAGAGAGGAATATAGGTATCATTTGCTAAGTTGGTTCAGCTTTTGTTGTTGTGGTATCTAATGCCTACTTGGATTGTTCCAAAACGAATAAAGCTAGAAAGATGAAAAGCAGTAAAGTTTTTAACATGTTGTCGATTAGTGTTCATGGAAGTGTATTATGATAGTATTTACTCATGGTAAATAGATACATCGAACATTTTTATTCGTTTAATTTTAATTGAATAAACATAAAAAATAAATAAATAGTATTTTTATCTTTATTTGTACGTTAAAAAATGTATCTTGTTCGTGTTTATTCATGTTCGTTCATTAAAATAATAAATAAACGTGAACAAACACAAACAAAGTAAGGAACAATGAGTATGGTTTATTTTTTCTTTCTGTTTCATATTTTTAATATATACTTTTTATTTTTTTTTAAATGCAATATTTTTGTTATAAAAATAATAAATATTAATAGACATATGTGAATAAATTTAAACAAGCAGATCATTAAATGAATCTTTTATTTGTGTTCGTTCATTTAATTAAACGAATAAAAATCTTATTCATGTTTATTCATTTAATAATAAACTAACATAAATAAATTTCCTACTGAGTAATTCATGAACAGTTATTGAATGTTTGGTTTATTTATGACCCTACACGTTAATTTCGAAAATGAGTAATTAACAATAATTAATCACGATACTAATTTTTCATTAATTTAAAAGTTAATTTCTTTGATGTTTTAAAAAATACTTCGACTTTTTTTTAGTGTGAGAAATTAAAAAGAGACAACTAAAATTATTATAAAATTTATAAGAATTTCAGTATCAACTTTTTTTATATATTTAAACTCTTAACTTTTTTAAGAAATTCAATATATATCAAAATAATCGATACCAAAATTCTTATAATTTTTATAATAATTTAAATTTCATCTCATTTAAACCACTTCACCCTAAAACTTTCCACTTCAAACTCCTTTTCCCATTCAATCATTTTCTCGCACTTTCTCGTTACTAAATTTATTTTCTTTTCGAGTTTTAATTTGTTATGCTTTTATCCTTTATTTGCTTCCACGTTAAGTTATAATACTATACATATATGTCATTTAATAATGGAAGGGCCTCATTGACATACTCAAATAGTTTGAGGATATAATTAGAATTTTTTTAAGTTCGAGAGTGTAATTAGTGTTGGTAATGCTCATTTTGTAACAACAAGTTTAAGACCATTTAATTCTATTTAAAATGGAATTAAATTGTTCTTGGAAAAGACTATTTTGCCCTCACTATTTAGCCTATAAATAGTGAGTATATTTTCTCATTTGATATATCCCTTAGCAAATATTTGCTTTAGAAACACTCTTGTTGGTTTTCTTAAAACCTATGTTGAGTGTTACTTTTGAGTTGAGAGAAGAGCAGTACCACCAAATTTCGCTCCATCTTTTGGGTGTACGAAATTTAGAGAGTCGTGTTAACCTCAGGGGGCTATTCGTCCATTGTAGCGATTACACACATCGGGGCAAATTCGCTTCTAAGGCGGTGGTTAATACTACGAAACGGTTTGGTTTCGAATAATTATTTTATTATTTTCCAGTCAGTACTAACGCCTCGTTTTGCAACAGTCTATTTTTCCAACTATTTAGAAGCGAATTCTGTTTACTGCTGTCAAACTTGATCGATGTTACTTATCAATTTTTATGCCTTGTCATATTATGATTCTGATAACAAGACAATTGCAATTTTGAAGAAGTATAAAAGTAGACAACGTCTACTTCGAATTGTATTTCTACTTGCAAGGTCAGGTTATTCATCGATTCATGTTTTTTACATGTTTTATATCAAGCATGTTTTAAACTAATGTAAAAATTAATGCTAGAATCAATGACTATTTTGAGTAGTGAGCATCTTTTTAAATATGCTTAGTAAGATATTAATGTGAGTAAAAGTATCAAGCATACTTTTTAAGAGACCAAAAAAAAAAATTCATAGATGACTTATCAAAAAGCATTATGAAAATGCATGTCTAGGATTGGTTTTATGAAAGACCTGGTATTTAAGCTTGCTTAGTGCAACACCTCTCTTTCATGATAACCTACTTGGTGTATTGTTCTTTAATGTGCTCACTTTATAAAAAAAATACTATGACAAATAAGATCTCTTTAAACTTAGTGTAGAAGTTAAAAGAATAGAGATTAATTTGGTTGAGTAGAATACCAAATTTAGTCATAGTAAATAAAGTATATGATGGTCTCTTCAAATCTAAAATGTTAAATGAGAAAATGATAGAAATTAGTACTACTAAAAATTTATTGTATCTAGTAAATTTCTTAAGTAAGAGAAAAGAAAGAGATGGTCTATCTTAGGAGTTGTATTGAAATCTTTTGTAACAAACTTGAGACAATTTTTTTTCTGTTGAGAGAAAAAGTTGAAAACTCCTAATAAACTTTTTCATAATATTCCTAATTTCTTAAACACTTTTAAGAAAAATTAGGAAAAATAAAATTCCTTTGAATGAGAAAAAGTCGTGAATGACTACTGATGATACATAAAGAATTTTATAATTGTTTGAGATTATGTATACTAATCTAAATGATTAGTAACTTCTCAAAACTTTGAGAATATAATCATGTGTAAACAAGATTTGAGTTTGTTAAAAGCATAATTTAATGGTTAAAACTCATAGCAAACTTACTCTAACATAAATTGAGTATTTGTTTACACAATTATCCAAGACACTTATGGATTTGTTTCTATCTTAAAATGTTAGAAATGTGGGGGTGTCTTAAAGTGATGATTAAATTTAGAGAATAACCTAGTAGATCCGCTTATCAAAGGTTAAAGACGGAAGTTGGTTCCTGGTTCGTCGAGAGGGATGGGTTTAAAGCCCATTGGTTGAGGAATTCATGGTGAATACCCAACTTAGTTATCTAAGTTCAATGTGGTCAAACGAAACCATGAAGAGTACTCATAGTGTACATTTTTACTACCTATCCCTATGATGAACAATGTACATGCCCAGGTTGAGTTTTATTACTCTTAATAAATTCATAGCCCAGGTTTTGGGTGGTCTTAGTGAGAAAGACTTGATGAATTTACCGATTTTGGTTGAATAACTACTCTTAATAAGTTCATAGCCCAGTTGAGTGGGTAGTTCTATCGCGAAGGACTGAATGAACTTGCCTCTAGAATGGATGAGTTTACTTAAAACTCTTAATGAATTCAATCCCAAAAGTTGGTTTGTTCTATTGAGAAGAACTTATTGAATTCACCGATTAAAGAGGTTGAGTTTTTATTCTTAATGAACTCTTATCCCAGAGTTTGGGTGGTTCATTTTATAAATAAATTTGAAGAATTCACCTATTTTTGAGAGGCTGAGCTTGAGAGAAAAGCTCTTAATTATTTCATAGCTCTTATTTGAGTGGTTTACGTTGAGATAAACTTGATGAAATAACCTATGTAAGTGAGAAGGATTAGCCACCTTCTATGAAAAACGTTGGGCCGTTTTTCTAGTACACTTACTAGAATCCTGAGGAAATAGCGTTATATATATACATTCGTATATATACTTTGTAGACACATCGAGGACTTCGGTGGATGAAGAGGTTAGTTGTGTGCTATGAGTTCACCCCTATCTTAGAAAGTTCCAGATTCGTTCACTTATCTAAGAGAAGAATTACTCATTCCACTATGTACTGGTTCCAGATACGTTCACTAGTGCTTAAGCAACTAATCTCGCTATTGCTCTTCTCATGTTTTAACTTCAAGGCTCTCATAATTACGAAGGATTTTCTTTCGCATTAGTGGGGGATTGTTGGTAATGCTCATTTTGTAACAACAAGTTTAAGGTCATTTAATTCTATTTAAAATGGAATTAAATTGGGCTTGGAAAAGACTATTTTGCCCTCACTATTTAGCCTATAAATAGTGGGCATATTTTCTCATTTGATATATCCCTTATCAAATATTTGCTTTAGAAACACTCTTATTGGTTTTCTTAAAACCTATGTTGAGTGTTACTTTTGAGTTGAGAGAAGAGCAGTACCACCAAATTTCGCTCCATCTTTCGGGTGTACGAAATTTGGAGAGTCGTGTTAACCTTAGGGGGCTATTCGTCAATTGTAGCGATTACACACATCGGGGCGAATTCGCTTCTAAGGCGGTGGTTAATACTACGACACGGTTTGGTTTCGAATAATTATTTTATTATTTTCCAGTCAGTACTAACGCCTCGTTTTACAACAGTCTATTTTTCTAACAATTAGTACGTTAAAATTTATAGTTCAAGAATAGTTGGATCAATTAACTCTTAATTTTATAAATTTTAATTGATATAATAATAAATTTAATCTTTAAATGTTTTTAAATTATATAAATTTGATTTTAATTCTAAAAACTTTAACAAATTAATCTAATATTTTCGGTATATGTAAATTATATTTTATATTTTTTTAATAAAGATCAATTATATATAATATATAAAAAGTAAAAATTTATATTTAATATAATTGCGGTGATTTTTTATATAAATTTATTAGTTTTAGGGTTTAGTGATTTAATTTAGGATATATTTAGGGATTGTGGTTAAAATTTTAAGTTTAGATGTTAGGTTTTAGAGTTGAGTTTAATATGGTTAGATATTTATTTTTAATTTATAAAACTTAAATTCTAAACGTATTAAACTCTAATTTAGTTTTTAAAAATATTTTTTTTATTTTTTTATTTTTATATAAAAATATTTTTCTAAAATTTTCTAAAAATAAGAAATATTTGGTTAATAAGAATAGGAACTTGTTTTTAAAAATGAAAATAGTACAAATATGTTTAGTATTTATCCTTTTTAAAATAGAAACGAAAAAAAGTATTAAACAATTAAAATAAAATACAATTAAAAAATATAATTAATAATAATAAATAAATGAAATATAAGTATACGAACTAAAATTTTAAAAGATGATATCAAAAAAATGGAATCCAAATTAAAATAAAAATAAATTAAAAAATCATTATTCTAATATTTTAGTTTTACAATTTTTATTTATTTTTATTTTTTAATTTTATAACAAAAAATATTTTCTTATCCCTTTTTTATTTTCCAAGAAAATAAAAATAAATTTTATTCTTTTAGAATTAAATGAACCTAAACCACAAAACTAAAATCCCTAAACTTAAATTTTGCATTAGATTCACACTTTAAACTGCTTATCATGTCAATCAAAATTGACAGGTTAATTTGCTTCTCTTATTCTGACCAATTTGTCAAATTTCAAAATTTAGAGGCACCCAAGGTCTTTTTACCATTCCTTGGTCAACATCATGCGGGTTTATCATTTGAGAATTGACAAAGATGGCAATGGTTTTCCTAAGCTTTGGATTTTACCCTTTTTTTAACATTCATGGAGTCTTTAGACAACCAAAAATATCTTACATATAATCAATCATCTAAAGTATAAAAATATCTAAAAGAGCCGCTTACCGAACACAAAAACCGCCCAAAGAAAAAAGAAAAGAGAGAAATTTTAGACTCCAAGTCTTGAATTTGACCTCTTGAGGAGGAAAGTTTCTAAAAACGGAGGTAGATGGAAAAGTGGGGTTGTTGAATCTTTATATTATCATAGATTTGAAAACCCAATGCTTTGAATTTGATTGTTTGACGGGAAAAAATGGAAACCCCTTCATCGGAGGAGCTTTTGAGGAAGATCCAGGTGCTGGAAGCGGGGCATGCGCATCTCAAGCAAGAAATTTCGATATTGAAACAATCAGGTGGAGACTCGAAGTCGAGCTCAACTCATCAAAGATCCCACTCTACTTCCCCTCGACGGCCGCGGTTCCCGGGGAACGCGGCCACGCCTGCTGCTTGGAAGAAAGGATCGGCTTCCTTTCGGCATTCTTCTCCCTTGCAAAGGGAGAGCAGAAACAATGACAACGTCAGTGGATGCGACGGCGGCTTAGGAGGAGGAGGAGGAGCTCTAGAAAGAACCGGGAGCATCGGGCATAGTCAGTATTTAAATATTTTTCAGTCTATGGGACAAGCTGTTCATATATTTGATCTTAGTGGCCATATTGTTTATTGGTAAGCGAAAAAACAGTCTTTTATTTTCGATTTGCAAAGACCAAGTTTTTGTGTTCTAAATTAGTAATTAATGATGTGTTTTAATCTTGTTTATTAACTATTAAGTAGCGTTCTCATTTGAGCGTAGGGTTTTACTCTCTTAAATTATGTTTTTTTTTTTTCAGGAATCAAACTGCTGAAAAACTATATGGATATTCACGAGAGGAGGCTTTAGGGCAAGATGCCATTGAGCTTCTTGTTGATGGTAGGGACTTCGCCATTGCTCGTAATATAGTTCGTCGTGTTATGATGGGAGAGAGTTGGACTGGGCAATTTCCATTTAAGAATAAAATGGGGGAGAGCTTTTCGGCTAATGTAACTAAAACACCTTTTTACAATGATGATAATGATGTTGATGATGATGGTGTTGATGATGGTTCTTTAGTTGGAATCATTTGTGTATCCAGCAGTTCTCGAACTTTGCAAGAAAAGGAAGTTGCAATGTCAGCTAACATGCAACTAGAGGGAGATTCAACCTTTAGCCGATGTAAAAACGCCGTCTCGGCTAAACTTGGTCTTGATACTCAGCAACCTTTGCAAGCTGCAATTACATCAAAAATAACAAATTTGGTATTATTTCCTTAACTTTTATGTGTTAGAGGTTTGATTTTTGTATTATTATATATACTTGTAGTTTGGCTTTGGCTGATTATGAGAGTTACTGGTGCAGGCATCCAGGGTGAGCAACAAAATGAAGCCCAGAATTAAGATGGGAGACGATTGTGTTGATCGTGAAGGGGGAAATGGAGATAGTTCCGAGCATGGTTTCTCCATTGCATCTCTTTCTCATCGTAAAGAAGATGCAATTTCCAGTGGAGCTAGTAGTACACCTATGGGGGAAATATACTCATCTGCCTTTGGCGAATTTTCTACATTGGACGATAAGTCCCCAGTAAACACCTCTAGAGATTATGGCGATGAGAGCGAAGGAAAACCTGCAATCCAAAAGATTATGACCTTAATGGGTAAGAAAGGGATATCATGGCCTTGGAAAGGGAATGATCCTGAAGGATCAGAGGCAAGAACTACTCGTATCGTATGGCCTGGGTCTTATAATGATCAAGAGAACGAATCATTTCTACCAAGGAGCCCATATTCTGCCTTAAAACCTGAAAGCCATGTTAATGAAAGCAACACCCAGGTCAATAATGAGGCATCAGGTTCCTGGTCATCCTCTGTTAATGTCAATAGTGCCAGCAGTAGCAGCAGCTTTGGAAGCACTAGCAGTAGTGCTTTTAATCGAGTTGACATGGACAGTGATTGTTTAGATTATGAAATCTTGTGGGAAGACTTGACAATTGGAGAGAAAATTGGGCAAGGTAATTTTTTTGAGTGAACAACTTAGAGACATGAATGAATTATGAACTTGTTACTCATTGGAGCCATTACTTTATGCATAGAAGTATGAAACTTCTCATTGATTCATCTTTGATTTGGATAATATCAAAGCACACAAATGAAAACCCAAATGTCCACTAGAAAATCATTTCAGTGACCGAGATTTTGGTCATTGAATCAAAGCTCTCTCTGCATTTTACTTTGTTTCTATTCTAATGTATTTATTTCTGGGTGATGCTTTTCTTAGATAATATAATAATATTTACTTCATGTTCCTTCTTTCCTCACAGGTTCTTGTGGAACTGTGTATCATGGCCTGTGGTTTGAATCAGTACGTTCCGCTCCTTTGAGAAGGCATCAAAGCACATTATAAATAAATCTAGGTTAAAACTTTTGGGATAAGATGTATCATGATTTTGCTTTGCCTTTCTTCCGTCTTATGAAATTGATACACTTGTGTAAATAGAGTTTTCTAAAATGAAAGACGATGACAGGGATTTCCTCTGCCAGTTTTCTATATGTTATTGCATAATATAGGTCGTCAAATCTACATACGATGCCCAAGTCTAATATAGACTGTGCAATATGAACTATGCTGAATCCTTTTGAGGATCTTATGGCTTAGTTATCGTCTTATTTATTGGTATTAAAATGTAAATGGTAGAGACCATGAAAACTTGTAGTAATCGTTTGTTTTATGTAAATCACCGTATTCATGTTATTTCAGGATGTTGCAATCAAGATATTCTCAAAGCAGGAATATTCAGAAGATGTCATACATGCCTTTAGACAGGAGGTGCACTTTACTGTTAAGTTATTTTGCTGTGTTCACATACTTAGTAGTATATTTTTCTCTCTTTCAAATACTTCCATCACTATTTTGCTTTTGCTTTTGCTTTTCAAGGTATCTCTCATGAAAAGACTCAGGCATCCGAATGTTCTGCTGTTCATGGGAGTTGTAGTTTCATCTGAACATTTATGCATTGTCACAGAATTCCTTCCACGGTTCGATCTCAACTTTCTTTTGGTGATTCTTTCCATGCTGACACTTCTTTTTAAACTTCCACATTGCATATTTTTGCTCTGTGGGACATTTCATGCATCTTCGATACTTATTGGCTTGATGAATGTTTATGTTTATATTTTATTGATGCAGTGGGAGTTTGTTTGACCTACTACAAGGGAATACTACCAAATTAGGTTGGAGAAGGCGTGTTAATATGGCTTTGGATATCGCAAGTATCAAGTAGATTTGAATTATTATTATCATTATTAAGTTGTCCCAATTCAAGCTATGATGGATGTAATGCCATCATTTGTTGGTCTGCATTTATTTTTTTTCAATTTCATTCTCTTTTGCGTCCCTGGAGTAGCTGTTTCCTCTGTCAATTCATCTTACTGATTGAACTTTCGCAGGCACGAGGCATGAATTATCTTCACAATTGCAATCCGCCTATCATTCATCGTGATTTGAAGTCTTCAAATCTTCTGGTTGACAAGAATTGGACTGTCAAGGTTGCTGTTAGTTATCTGCATCCATTTTATTTGCAAATCCAGTTTGGCTTTTAGTTTACATCAGGTTGTTGATGATACTTTTTGTTTACTCGAGGTAAAAGTTAAACGAAATTCCATTTGAACAGGTTGGCGATTTTGGTTTGTCACGTCTCAAGCATGAAACATATCTCTCAACAAAGAATGGAAAAGGAACTGTATTTACCAAAACCTTTATTAGCCTTCATCAATAATATTATTCTAATCTAAATCTTTTTGTGAGGATGCATAATTTTCTAGTTTCTCAGTTGACTTACAAGTACCATGTCTTTTTGTAGCCTCAATGGATGGCACCAGAAGTTCTTCGCAGTGAACCCTCCGACGAGAAGTATGCTTCTGCCTTTCCCCACCTTTTCAATTACACAAACGAATCCCCTCCCCTTCACATTTGCTTTTTGTGAGATTATATAGAGTACGAGTCTATACGATATATAATACTATTAGGAATTTGAGTTAGGATTTATTACTTAGAGATAATTTTAGTATAATTAAAAGTCTTAAGTTAATAGGATTAAAAGTCTAAAGTAATTAGGACTTCTAATCCTATTCAAAGTCCTATTCTAAAGCCTATAAAAAGACATTAGCTTGTGTAATCAAATTCATTCATTCAACAACAGAAAATCAATTATGTTTTTCCTTCCTTTTCACAAAAGGCTTAAATTTTCTTTTTTCTTTTTTATGTTTTATTTTATTTTTCCATAAAGTTGGAAGTTGATTTTCTACATGGTATCAGTCTAATATCGATCCTAGTCTGAATTCTTAATGGGATTCCTTTCGACAACCTCTGAGATGTTACCCATAACAAAACAGACGGTTGGATTGGAGTTTTTTCAAGCAATTCCAGGTTCGACTGTAACCTGTGAAACAAATTTAGCTTTTGTGGAGGATAAAGGCATACAAAATATTTATTCTCCTGCTGCACTCTTTTCTTCTAAAGGTACATCAACATGGATCTTCGACTCTGGAGCATCTGATCACATGACTGGTAACAGAGAATTATTCCTTAATTTTTTAGATTTATCATCTACAAGTTCTATTAAAACAGTTGATGGTTCCTTCTCTTCTATCAAAGGAAGTGGCTCGGTCCTCATTAATGATGACTTGTTGCTTGAAGATGTTCTGTTTGTGCCTAATCTTGCCTGCAATCTCATCTCTGTTAGTAAACTCTCCAAAAATTTGAAGTGTTCATTACAGTTTACTAAATCTGGTTGTTTTTTTACAGGCAATGAATTCGAGTAAAATGCTTGGCAATGCTAGCTTACAAAATGGTCTTTATATCCTTCTCGGTAATCAACCAACTACCATACCAAATACTTCTTGTTCCTTTACTTCTTTAGGACAAATTGATAATATAATGTTATGGCATTTTAGGTTAGGGCATCCTAATTTTCATTATCTTGCTAAATTATTCCCTAAATTGTTTGTTAATAAAAATCCAAGTTCTTTTAAATGTCATATATGTCCTCTTGCTAAACAGACAAAAACATCTTATTTACCATCTTTCTACAAACCTTCCCAACCTTTTTCATTGATTCATAGTGATGTTTGAGGTCCTTCTCGAGTGAAGAATGTAACTGGTAGTAGGTGGTTTGTCACTTTCATTGATGATCATAGTAGAATAACTTGGACATATTTGTTAAGGGATAAATCTGAAGTAGCTTCGGTTTTTGAGAAATTTTACAATATGGTCGAAACCCAATTTGGATGTAAAATTCAGATATTTAAATTTGATAATGGGAGAGAATATTTTACCAAGTCATTGGGAGAATTTTTTAACAAAAAGGGGATTGTTCAAATAAGCACTTGTGTGGATACACCACAACAAAATGGGGTTGCAAAAAGAAAAATAGGCATTTGTTAGAGGTTACTAGGTCTTTGATGTTCACCAGTAACACTCCTAAGTATTTGTGGGGCGAGGCTTTGTTAACTGCGATCTATCTCATTAATCGAATGCCTAGTAAGGTTTTGCAACATAGAACACCTAGAGCTGTTTTTTTGGAGAGTTACCCAAATTTTAAACCATTGTCATCTATTCTTCCTTTTAAAGTTTTTGGTTGCACTGTATTTGTAAAGGATTCTGCTTCCTCTATGTCAAAACTAGACCCTAGGTCTTTGAAGTGTGTCTTGGTAGGATATTCTTCACTTAAGAAGGGCTACAAATGTTATCATCCTCCTTCTCAAAAAAATTTTACTTCAACGGATCTCACCTTTTTTGAACATGAACCTTATTTCCACTCGACTGAAAATCAGGGGGAGAATAGTGATGTCTTTTAGCCTCTCAGAAATCAGGTTTATTCTTCAGATTTATTTATTAATAATCCTTTGTCATTTGAACCTCATAACTCTTCCACTTCTTCACCTACAACTTTTCATCCTTCACCTATTGTTACTACTCCTCAATTCTCACCTAAACCTCCCTCACAAACTCTTCAACTCCTTAAGCAATTGAAAGTTTGCACCAGAAAACAGAAAATTATTCCAAAGACTATTTTGCAATCTGACACTTGCCAAGAATTAGACTTGATATCAGTTGCCAATGAGAATGATAAAGATAATGTTCTAACCGAGACTCCTTCCTCGCTACCTGAGGTTGATGATTTGCCAATTGCTAAAAGAAAAGGGGTAAGAGAATGTACAAAGCATCCCATTCAAAGGTATGTTGCTTATGGTAATCTAATGCCATCTTTTAAGGCTTTTACAACTTGCTTAGATAAAGAACAGATATCTGACATTATTGAGGAGGCTCTAAAAGATTCTAAGTGGAGAAGAGTTGTTGAAGAGGAGATTGAAGCACTTAAAAAGAATGATACTTGGACCATTATAGATCTTCCGCAGAGCAAGAAACCAGTCGGATGCAAGTGGGTGTTCTCCATAAAATACAATTCTGATGGTAGTATACAAAGGTATAAAGTAAGGTTAGTAGCCAAAGGTTTTACTCAAACCTATGGAATTGATTATAATGAGACTTTTGCTCCTGTAGCTAAGCTAAATACAATTAGAGTTCTCTTAAGTTTGGCAGTAAACAAGGACTGGATGTTGCATCAACTTGACATTAAGAATGCCTTTCTTAATGAAAAATTGGAAGAAGAAGTGTACATGAGAGTACCTTCGGGTTTGAAGTCGATAAAAGATGATCATAAAGTTTGTAGACTTAATAAGTCCATCTATGGTTTGAAGCAGTCGCCTAAAGCCTGGTTTGACAGATTCACCAAAGTGATTCTGAAAGCTGAATACAAACAATCCTTAGCAGATCACACACTCTTCATTAAGATAACCTTTAATAATAAAAGGGTTATTTTAATAGTGTATGTGGACGACATAATTCTGACAGGTGATGATGAGGAAGAGATAAGTTACTTGAAAAGGTTATTAAATACAGAGTTTGAAACAAAAAACCTAGGAAAACTCAGATACTTTCTAGGCATGGAGGTTGCTAGGTCGAGCAAAGGTTTAGTAATAAATCAAAGAAAGTATGTTCTTGATTTACTTAATGAAACAAGGATGCTAGGATGCAAATCAGTTGATACTCCCATCGAAACAGGATTAAAATTTAGTAAAGATGACTCAAGCCATAAAGTTGATAAGGGTAAATTTCAAAGGTTAGTGGGAAAGTTGATTTATTTGTCATTAACCAGACCAGATATTGCCTTTCTAGTTAATGTTATCAGTCAACACATGACTGATACGAGGGAAGATCACATGGAAGCTGCAATTAGAATTTTGAGATACTTGAAAGGGACACCAGGGCATGGACTGCTATTTAAAAACACTCAAGAAGAACTGTTCAGATTTTTTTAGATTCAAGCTGGGCAGGTGAACTGACAGAAAGGAGATCAACTAGTGGTTATTATTCCTTTGTTTGGAGAAATCTAGTGACTTGGAGAAGTAAGAAACAAACAGTTGTATCTAGAAGCAATACTGAAGCAGAATATAGGGCTTTAGCATTGGGAATGTGTGAAGGAATTTGGTTATTAAAGCTATTGAAAGAGCTAGATGTGAACCAAGACGAAAAGTTCGAGATTTTTTGTGATAATCAGTCCGCCATACAAATTGCTCGAAATCCAGTTCATCATGATAGGACGAAACATGTGGAGATTGATAGACATTTTATCTCAGAAAAAATTACTAATGGGATAGCTTCTTATCCTATGTTCCTACAGAAGAACAAGTGACAGACGTGTTTACAAATGCATTACCAAAAGCTATACGATATATAATACTGTTAGGAATTTGAGTTAGGATTTATTACTTAGAGATAATTTTAGTAGAATTAAGAATTAAAAATCTTAAGTTAATAGGATTAAAAGTCTAAAGTAATTAGGATTTCTAATCCTATTCAAAGTCCTATTCTAAAACCTATAAAAAGGCATCAGCTTATGTAATCAAATTTATTCATTCAACAACAGAAAATCAATTATGTTTTTCCTTCCTTTTCACAAAAGGCTTAAATTTTCTTTTTTCTTTTTTATGTTTTATTTTATTTTTCCATAAAGTTGGAAGTTGATTTTCTACACTTTTTCTCTCATCACTGACCTTTTATTTCTTGTTCTTTTCGTGAAACCCTTAGGTCTGATGTTTATAGTTTTGGAGTCATATTATGGGAGCTTGCCACGGAGAAGATACCTTGGGATAGTCATAACTCAATGCAGGTATAGTTTTCATTAAAAATGATTTCTAGGTCATTCTTATTCGAAGAGTTCAAAATCATCAAACCAAAGCAAAACCAAATGAAAATGCCCAATTTTTTATTTTTTTGTAAAAAATTAAAATTAATAGAAGGGCAAACAAAAATCTGGTTAGTAGTTTTTTGTCGGTTTTCCTGTTTCAATTCTTTTATGGGTTCTGTTTTTTTTTTTTCTAATTTTATTGTTCAACTTATATGGTTAAACCGCTATACTAACCAGTTCCCGGTTAAACTAATTGAACTGTCCGCCCAGTCTGGTCCTTTTTTTACGTCCCTGATTAAAACCCCTGTACTCCACTTTGAAAAAAGAAAAGAAAAAGGAAAAATGTTTTCTGGTTAGCTGTGTGAATAGGTTTAAGTGGAATTTTACTTTATGGACTATTGAGCGTTGCCAGTATGAGTAACTGTTTGTTTAGAATCTTTGCAGTTGATTGGAGCTGTAGGGTTCATGAACCAACGGCTAGAGATTCCAAAGGAACTAGACCCGCGGTGGGCTTCTATAATTGAGATTTGCTGGCACAGGTTCTTATCTCCTTATAATGTTTTCATGTGTTCTTTCCTTTTATAAATCCACTTCTTAGAGTTTAGTTGTACTCCATCACTATGCATAAAATCAAGCATTTAGTAGTCTTAAACACGGCACTATGTTAATTAAATTCGGACTACATAATTCATTATCAATCTTCAAGATGGCCTTGATTCTTTAAGTGCGATTTTAGGCCAGTGGATTAGGTAGTACTTTAGTTATTAAAACGACTTACCAGCAGACGTAAACCCAGTTTTCTTTTCTACATCTCATGTTGTCGTTATGATTTCCAATTATGACACAATTTGCAAATTTGATCTGATACATGGAACTACAACTTCCTTGAAACCAGTGATCCACAGTGTCGGCCAACGTTCCAGGAACTATTGAACAAGCTTAGAGATCTTCAAAGACAATATACTATCCAAGTTCAGCAAGCTCGTAACGTGGCTGAAGAAAAGGAATCATGAATAAGACGTATATGCCTCTTGTTCCATATTCTTTCATTCGAGAAAAAACTGTAGAGGTATGGGCATATTTTTACAAACATCAGTTGCTCTTGTCCTAATAGTTACTGCGAAATTGCCACTTAGACTTTGTGTCACCGGCGTCGAAAAATTAGGGCCATACGAAATGGAGGTAGTAGTTGTCTCTATGTGAGAGCAAGCATCCCAAGTTTGAGGCATTGCGTGATTTCGAGTTGGGGTATCATGTTTCCTGTGATCTGTGAACATGTGAGGTCAGAAAGGTGTACATAATATACTCTATGTTGGGAATTAATAGAGTGAGATTAATGGCTTGCTTGCTTTGTAATGGTGTGCCTTGACAGAAAGTAGTTACTCTGTTGTGTCCATTCTTCTAGATATCGTTATTTTTGTAATACAAAAGCTCACAGCTTGAAATTTGGATCTAAATTTTTTAATGCTTGTTCAGTTGTTCCTTAAAACCAGTGTCTGAATGTAATACAAGTATTTTGTTTTGTCAATAGGTGGTAATTGATTGATGCAAATCGTTTACTTTTTAATCGTGTTTCATTGGTTCTTTTACTTTAAATTAATGCGTTTAAGGTTTAAAGTTAAAGATTGTGGTTAGGGTTTAAGGTATTAAGGATAGCGTGTATTTTTAGGGGTAGGATTTAGGGTTTAGAACCTTAAAAATTAGGGTTAGGCTTTAGAATTTAATTTTTTATGATTTTTTAGTAAGAGATTAAGAGGTATGAAATGGGGCACGATTAAATTTTTACTCGTAATTGATAGTGTAAATTCAGATATCTTATTTGTTTTACTTTATTTTAAAATTTATTACTTAATATGGATTTTAGCCTGTTGGGATATTATGGAATGAATTTCTTGTTTGTGCGAACAGTGGAAACGAAAATTTTTAATAAGTGTTTTATTTTTGGAGTTTAAAGATTTAATTTAGGGTTTAAACTTTAAGATTTATGATTAGAGTTTAGAAGTTAGGGATTAGATCTTATGGGCAGTTTGATTAGAAATTTAAGTTTTAGCTTATAAATTTTAATCAAACCTCTAAATTTAAAATTCATATAGAATCCATAAACCTTAAATAAAATTTTTAACCTTAAAATTAAAACAATTGTGAAATAAGATTTAAGTGCATGAAACAATCAACGGTGGTGAAAATTTACTCGTATAAGAATTTATATCTATTATACCGACAGTAAAAAATTTTAGATTTTACAAGTATCTTAATTTTAATCCTATACCCTAAATTTTAATCACGTCCCTAAATTTAAAATTTATATAAAACCCATAAACCTTATTTTTTAACCTTAAAATTATAATATTTGTGAAATAAGATTTACTCAAACGCTTATGCTTGAAACAATAAACGGTGGTGAAAATTTACTCATATATATGAATTTATATTCAACATACCAATGGTAAAAAAATTTTAAATTTCAAAAGTGTCTTAATTTTAGGGTTTAGGGTTCAATTTTTGATATAAAATTTAAGTGTATGAGTTTAAAATTTAAAAATAATGGTTAAAACTTAAAGTTTAATGTTTAGGTTTTAAGGTAATATGACGAAGATTAAAATTTTAACATATAAATCTTAAAATATAACCTTAAACCTTAAATTTAAATAAAAACCATTGAATTCTAAATTAATAAACTTAAACCTCAAACCTTACGCCTTAAACTAAGACGCTTGTGAAAATTAAATGTGTTCATTGTCAGTCTATCAAATAATTATTTTATATATATATAGGGATAAGGTTCAATTACATGATATAAAATTTATTTAATTTTACACTAATTCATAACTATTAAATGAGTGAAATAGATAAATAAAATTAAATATAGAAATAAAATCTTAAAACTAATTTTCGATCTCCCTTACTAACCCCACCAAAACACCTTCCTCCACTATTTCTATCGATCCTTACCTTAATTCGAAAATCTTTAAACCACGATTAAATTTCTTTTAATACCAAACCGAGAATCAAACATCAAACACAAAGATTCAACCTTTAAACTATGTTTTTTGTGTGAGTGATTTTAAATTAGGGGTGTTTAAAATTATCTGATCTGATTAATTCAAGTTAAATATTAAATTTAAAATAGACGAGTATTTTTTAAATTTTTATTTTTTATTGGGCTAAATACTCGATCTGGTAAATTTTCCGGATACATGAGCCGGGCTTAAACCGTAAAAATAGTTTATGTCAGATACCCGACAATCCGGCTATATATATAATATTTTATTTTATAATAATTAAATATATATTTATTAATTAAAAGTAAAAATATTAAACACAATTATGCAAATAGACTTCAACTTTCCAAATACTTGATAAACATAAGCCATATTTTTTTAAATCTATAAATCTTTTTGAAATCCCTAACTAAAAGAATCAAGAGATTAAATCAATCTCTTTGGACCCTTTCGGCTCTCTCCGCTCTCTCGCCAATAGTCAATCGCTGATATTTGCTTTATTGTCATTGATTTCGTTCTTTTGTAAATCGTTAAAATTCTGCGATTCTCTTTTCTTTGATAAGTTCATAATTTATTAGATTTCAAGTAATGCTAATAATTGTCTAATTGATGTCTTCTCTGATTAAAATATGGACCTTGAATTTATGGACCATTCGTCGTTCTTACATGGCTAGGTTACTAGAGATATAATTCCTAATTAGAATAATGTTGAACTCCTGATAGCCTTTTAATTCTAGGACTTCACATTACAAATTAGTGGATATTGATAAAATTAACGATAAAGTAATTCTAAGAAAAAGAGATATTAGAAGGAATTTTCTATGTTATTGAATGGAAGCATCAACTATTAAATAGTCGTATACAGCCAAACAGAAATATACGATAAATAAGGA
Source organism: Abelmoschus esculentus (assembly GCA_035048815.1). NCBI lineage: Eukaryota > Viridiplantae > Streptophyta > Magnoliopsida > Malvales > Malvaceae > Abelmoschus > Abelmoschus esculentus. Next base: position 8,585,869 of record JAUCBN010000055.1, read on the forward strand.
GTTTACTGCTACTAGACTTCTAACTAAAAAGAACTATTCTAAAGCAAAAGAATCCCAAATAAACATGACTTTATTTGACTACTTCCTAACAATTCCTCCCTTAAACTAATTTTCTTGTATTAAAGAATTTAGTTTATGTTGTTCTCTGCAAAAAAAACTCCAAGTTCTGTGTGCAGCTTCAAAAAAACATCAAGCTTGAGAGATTTTGTCATCACATCAACAATTTATTTCGAAGTAGTACAATGAATCAATTCTATTACTCATGCCTGTGCAAACTCTCAAAAAAGGTGAAACCAAATATCAATATGCTTGCTGCGCCCATGCATAATTGGATTTCGTGACAATTTGATTGCAAAACTACTATCACAGTGGATAGTTATGAACTCTTGTGCAGTTTGATCAAGTGTCATGAGCAACCTCTTTAACTAAATAGTTTGGCAGGAACATGATGTTGCTGCGATGAATTTTGCCTCTGTGGTCGATAAGCTTATAATTGGTTCTTTTTTCAAACACCATGATACAGCTCCAGATCCAAAAAGGAAGACATTTCCAGTTATACTTTTTTCTATCATCTAGGTCCCAGCATAGTCACTATCAGTGCATGCTACAAGTTTATCACTTACTCCTTTCTTGTAAAAAAATTCAAACTTAGTAATTCCTCGCAAATACCTCAACACCCTCTTTGCTAGTTGTAAATGAAACTGAGTAGGATTTTCTATATACCTGCTTAAAAGACTTACAACAAACATTAAATCTGGATGAATCAAAGTCAGATACATAAAATAACCCACTATTTGCATGTAGTAAGTTTTATCCACTTTAGTCCCTCTTTCATCCTTACAAATCTTAAAGCCAGGAACAATTGGAGTTTAAACTGAGTTGCTTTCATTCATCCCAAAACGTTGCAATATAACCTTTGCATACTTCTTTTGACAAATAAAAATTCCACTAGATTTTTGCAAGACTTCAAGACCCAAAAAATACTTCATTTTTTCGAGATCAGTCATGTCAAACTCAAGCATCATCGAGTTCTTAAACTCAATAAACATCAACTTGTCATTTCCTGTAAACAAAAGATCATTAACATATAAACTAACGATAAGCATGTTGCCCTTTTTGTTTTGTTTAACAAAAAGAGTATGCTCATAGTCATATTTTTTAAAGCCTTCTTTAATAAAATATGCTTTGATACGGCTGTACCAAGCACGTGAAGCTTGTTTAAGCCCGTAAAGATCCTTTTTTTAACATGTACACCTTTTGTTCTTTCCCTCTTCGTACATAACCACATGGTTGCTCAACAAACACATCTTCAACTAGTTCTTCATGTAAAAAGGCAGACTTCACATCTAGTTGATGTATATCCCACCCTTTCTGTGCTGCAAAAGCAATCATCAATCGTATAGTCTTCATACGAGCTACTGGAGCAAATACTTCTGTGTAATCTACACTATACTGCTGAGCATATCCCTTCTCTACTAGTCTTGCTTTAAACTTGTCAACTTCTCCCTTTTCATTGAGCTTAATCTTGTAAACCCACATTACTCCAACTATTTTAACCCCTTTTGGCCGATCGATTAATTCTCATGTGTCATTTCTCTCAATGGCCTCAATCTCAGCATCCATTACATTTCTCCATCTTTCACTCTTTACAGCTTCTTTAAAATTAATTAGATCGACACCAACAGTATATGACACAATGAATGCTGAGTAAAATACAGTCTCTTTATCGAATAACCCTTCGCCGGATACATAATCTCTTAGCCAAGTTGATTGCTTTATATTCCTCTCTTCCACCTGACCTGGAAAAAGTTTCTTGATTAGTGGCAAGAGACTCCTCCGGTTATGCATCAGAAATATCATCTTTAAGAGATTCTTCAGAGACAACCTTTGCATCATCTTCCCATTCTAGCTCACACATAATAGCTGACTCATGTTACTTATCCCATTCTCATTCTTCAGTTTCTTAAAAATCACATCTCTGCTTATTATAATCTTTTTTAATATAGGATCATATAATCGATATGCCTTTGATTCGTCGTTGATTCCAAGTAAAACACACCTCAAGTTTTTCTTATCTTGTTTGGATCTTGAGTTATTAGGCACATAAGCATAAGAAACACAATCAAAAATTCTAAAATTTTAGACCGATGGCTTGCTTCTACTCTAGGCTTCTTCCGGTGTTTTGTCCTTCACTGCTAGTGTTGGATTACAATTCAAAACGTGTACAACCCAATTTACTACTTCTGACCAGAAAGTTTTGGGCACTTTCTTTTTAGACAACATGTTACGCACCAAATTCATGATAGTCCGATTTTTTGTTCTGTAACGTTGCTGCTGTGAATATGCAGCGATCAATTGTCTCTGTCCATTCTCATTGCAGAAATTGTTGAACTCTTGAGATGTAAACTTGTCTCCACGATCTGTGCGCAACCCCTTCAAAGACTTATCTGTTGATTTCTCAACATGTATCTTGAAACTTTTGAAAATAGTAAAAGTCTGATTTTTTTGTCAAAAAATAAACTCATGTTTTTCGGTTGAAATCATCAATAAAATTAATCAAGTACCTTTTTTTGCTATTCAAGGTTGGCTTAATTGGTCCGCAAATATCGACATGAACGAGCTATAAAATTTGTGATGCTCTCCAAGAACTTCTCATCGGAAATGAATTTCGATGTTGTTTTTCCGCCAACTAATCTTCGCATAGCTTGGAGGGCGGTTTAAACAGCGGTAAACCTTCCACCATTTATTTTTGTTGTAGAGTTTGTAAGCCTTTAAAGCTTAAGTACCCAAACCTGCAATGCCACAACTGCACTACATCTTCAGTAACTGTAATAAAATAAGTGGATGTTGCAGGCAAAGAGATGGCATGCAAAATAAACATCCGATTTGCAGACATATTAAATTTCATAACCAAACCTTTTTTAGGGTGATATATTTTGCATTGCCCTTGTTGAAATAAAATACTCAGCCCCTTCTCCTGGAATTGTCCCAGACTTAGCAAATTGTTCTTCAATTCCGAAACATAAAAAACTTCTGAAACGATGCTAATAACCCCATCAATATCAAGTTTGATGTTGCCTTTTCCATTAACCACCATGTTAGAATTATTTTCCAGCTTCACTGAATCAGAGAACTTTTCATCAAACTCAGAAAAATATTCTCTTTTTCCACACATATGATTACTGCACCCAGAGTCAAGAAATCACATGTCTGTTTTTTTTTGTTGCTCCTTTTCTTCAACATAGGTCATCAACAGTAAGTATTCTTCACCCTTTTCTTGACTTTTTGCAAAATTTGTCATCTCTTTCTTACATTCCCACTGAAAAATGTCTAAGTTTGTGACAAGCGTAGCATTCTACCGTTGCTTTATCAACACTTTATCTGCCTCTTTCACGGCTTCTACCTCTAAAATTCCCACGTCCTCTTCCTTTGCTAGAGTATTGGCTTCCATGAGTCACCTTCAGGGCATGTTCTTCTTGGACAGTATTACTCTGCGTTGTTCATGCACGAGCAAACTGTTTTACAGTTCATCAATCGACATCACACTCGTATCCTTAGCTTCTTCAATTGAACACACAACATAGTTAAACTCTGGTGTCATTGACCTTAAAATCTTTTCCACAACAACATCCTTCATATCTTCACCATTGGCTTTCATCTTGTTGGTGATGACAAGAACACGAGCAAAATACTCGTTCACTGATTCTCCTTCCTTCATGTGAGCAGTTTCAAACTCCTTTCTCGAAGCCTGGAGATGAGCACGCTTTACTCGAGTTGTTCCTTGATATTTTTGCTTCATGGAGTCTCAAATACTCTTTGAAGTATCTTTATTAATTATTGTTTCTAAAATGGAACGATCTAAAGCTTGAAACAGATAGTTCTTAGCTTTAAGATCTTTCAATTTCTGCTCTTCGTAAATTTTCTTTTGCGCCTCAGTTAGAGTAACACCTGCTGCTGTTGCAGAAACTCTATTTTTCACCACAACCCAATACTCCTTTGAGCAAAGAAAATTTTCCATAAGCATCCCCCAATGACTGTAGTAACCATCGAACCACGACACCGCTGGTTGAACAAAAGCACCCTCTGTAGTCATTGTCGTTGCCTAGATCTTGAGAAGACTGCTACTTCTACTAAGCCTCTAACCTGGCTCGGATACCAAATGATGAAATTAACGATAAAGTAATTCTAAGAAAGAGAGATTGGAAGAAACTTTCTGTGTTATTGAATAAAAAGCATTAGCTATTAAATAGTCGTATATAGCCAAACAGAAACATACGATAAATAAGGAGTTTATTGCTATTAGACTTCTAACTAAAAAGAACTATTCTAAAGCAAAAGAATCTCAAATAAACAAGACTTTATTTGACTATTCCTAACAGATATATGGTATCTAAAAACTTGAATTCTAAAATTTTACGGGTACATGAAAAAGGATACTTGAAATTAATAAATCGGAATATAGGTCGATGAATGAGATACCTGAAAAAAAAAACGAGTACCTAATAAACACCCCTAACTTAAATGAAGAGAAAAGATAAAAGAGAATATGACGATATATCGATATCACTAAAAATATCTTTTCTACAGAAAATTAAACAATGTTGAATCTTTTTCTTCTTTCAATTATGATTTTACCTCATTATCCTCCCAAAGTTTTTCTAACACATCCCAAAAACAATTATTCAAGTTCAATAACTAAAAACCCTATTAAAACTTTTGAAGGTTTAAACATCTCGACCCAAACTTGAAGCTTATTTATCAGGTTAAAATAATCATCAAATTTTGAAATTTAAGTTGTTATATGAACAATATTGAAGTAAATGTGACACGTCTTTTTTAATAAAAAGGTTACTCAATGACCATAATAAAAATGAATTAAAAGTTTAATGATTGTATTACAAGTTTTAAAAGTTCGTTGATCAAAATAAAAACACTCTAAAAATTTGGGATCATTTATGTAATTGTTTTTATAATAGAGTGATTGATAGACTCGTTGTCTTGAGTCATGGTGTACTTGTTGGTGCTTTCAAGTTTTTTAACACACCTGCTATGATGGTAGAACTGATAAATATAAAAGATGATGTTGGTCATTAGCTTAGTTTCTAAATTTGTATTAATAAAAAAATATCTTAAATTACAATAAACATTTACAAAAAAATAAATGCTAACATATCTAATTATATCGACAAATAAATTATAAAATAGATCAAACTATTAAAATATCACAGACAATTGAAAATTAAAATTAAATATCATAAAACTAATCATACTTAAAATAACAAAGGTTATATAAATTTCTTTTACACATTATGCATTAAAACATAACCAAATTTATATTCCAAGAACGTATAAAATAATAACATTATGTGTTTCAAAACATGGAATTGAATATGGTCCCATATAATAACAAATCCAGAGCCGCTCTTTATTTAGAAACCAGTAGGAATTAGGATCCAAGATTAAAAGGCTCAGCAAAACTGGTATCTGCAGGGCCTAAGGAATACAAGTATTTCCACTCCATACCAACCATTTCCTTACTCTCAGTTAGGACGGAGCCACATGGGATGATGAATAGGGGCAATCGTCTCCCATCCTCGATTTTTTATTTTTATTTTTTTCTTTTATTTAATTTTTTTAAATTAATTTTCTTATGAATTTGCTCCATACTTTTAAATATTTATGTTTTGTCCTTAAATCCTGATTTCGTCCCTGCTCTCAGTAATTACCATTTCCGACCTCAGCGATCAATAACTCTTCCATCCGAACAGAGAAAACTGCAGGCATTAAATGAGGAACTGAAACCAGCTGGGAAAGTTCAGCAGATTCCCACAATTTCTTTTAATATACAGAGTGTAAATTTCGACATTTAAGACCCTTCTGATGGTGAAATATAGAGAAGTCATTGCGGTGGGGAATTCAATTCTCACCGGAGTAGTGGATAGGGATGGAAAACAGGCCGACAGATGTACATATTTTTCATCAATATCTATAGTTATTTAAAATTTTAATATTATTATCTATTTATTATCCAGTATTGATATAATTTTTAAATTTATATCTGTTTATATGGAGAAGTTATATTATGAGTTGTTCTACCACATCATCTATAAGATTAACTAATTAAAAGCATTCATTTAATTATTTTTTTACTTTATAATTTTTATAAAGTGGATCTTCACTAATATTTACCGTAAATTAAGTTTAAAAATAGTTTTTATAAAGTGAAGATTCATTTGGTAAAAATAATAAGGTGAAAAATAATTAAATGAATATTTTTGATTAGTTGGTTTCATAAATAATATGATAGGAATGACTCATAATATAATTTCTTGTTTATGAGAGAATATTTTTATAATTTACGTCCGCACTCATTATCTAGTTGGATGCCCACCACTAAACCTATATGTGTTTATAAAATAGTTCGTGAACTTATTCTTAAATTATAATAGTTATTGATACTAAATATATAAAAAAAAATTGTAATGGTTAAATTAAAAGGTCATCTCTTCAGGATCTCAGAGTTTATAAAATAGCTCGTGAACTTTTTCTTAAATTTATAAGAATTATACTTGTTTTCTCAATTTGCTCCCTAAACTATTTTTTACCTGTTTTGTTCCTTATATTTTACACCGTTACCAAAATACCCCTTAAACTATACCAGATTTTTCAAGTTACCCCTAAATTATACTAGATTTCCCAATTTACTTCTTAAATAGGGATGATTTTTGGTCTAATTTCGTAAAATTTAAGGGAAAACGGACCAAAAAACTTTAGGGGAAAGTTGAAAAAAAATGTAAAGTAGGGGACAAAAAGTGTATTAAGCTAATTTATTATGGTCTAGAACTTATATGGTGGATAGTACGTGGGCTGATGTGGGATATGATGGATGAATATAAAATGAAGAAGGTATCAAATTTATTATTTTCCCATTACCTATAAAATGTATAACTTTTAACGTATACACACGTATATATACTACTCATCAAATTTATACTTTTACTTATCTCATCTTAGACGGATGTGATGCATACTCTACAAAATTGTACTCATTTATCACCCCTACTAGGTGTGGAGTCACGTTCATATAATACAATTTGGCAGCCTTTACACCTATTCCAATGGTCATTAATGCCAAAGTAGTAGTATAAATACATGTTGTCCCATGCAAATGGGATTCATGTTTTTGCTATAAACCCAAAACAATTGTAATCTTTGTTGTGTGTTTATTATCAGCCGGTTGTTCAATTATGAGAATCATGATTGTGGTGATCTTCTTGTTTCAAAGCTTTAGACTTGATGTTAATGGCTTCGGCCTTTCTTATCAATTCTATGAGAAAACATGCCCACAAGTTGAGTACATTGTGAGAGATGGCCTGCGCCCTATGTTTCTAACCGATCCCACTTCTCCAGCTGCTTTGTTGAGGCTTATGTTCCATGACTGTCAAATTCAGGTACATTTTAGTTCATACTTGTATTGATTTAACAGCAGGGACAGAGCTACGTATAATATGGTATTCGTTCTAACCTTAAAACTTTTTGGATTTAATTAAATTTTAGATCTTTTATAGTTTAAATATTAGACAATTTAAACTTAAACTTTAAGTTTACTTTTGAAGTTTGTAGGTAATTTGGTTCTTAATATTCAACCCTACTTCTATCTTAGGCATGACAATTTGACCTAAGTTTGTCGAGTTTTGATCTGATCTGGTAGGGGCGAGATTTTAATTTAAAAAATTAGGTTGGGTCGGGTCATATTTAGGATAAAAATTCCCTAACCTAATATTTTTATTATATTTTTATATATAATATGTAATATTTTATTGTTTTTTCAAGTCGAGTTGGTTTAGTTGAGTTTTTTTATTAATATATCTGGGGTTAGATTCTAGGTTTTATTATTTTTGGTAGGGTCGGGTCGAGAGAAATATATATTAGAGTCGGATCGAGGTCAAAACGAATATTTTACATTTTGGGTCTGTACTGAGACGGGTTTTTGGACGCTCTAACCCGACCCGTTGTTATTCCTATTCAATCCTTATTTATAAACATTTTGTATTTCAATAAGAATGTGTCGTTTGATATTTTGGGTTTTTTAGATAATGCCAAAAGAAAATCAAATGAAAAATCAAAGAGAAAGTGGAATGACAAATGTTGATAGACCGAATTAGATTGAGATGATCACTCTCGTAACAGAATTCTAAAGTATTTGAATTGAATTAGTCAGATTTGATTTTTAATTTTTAAAATACAATAATATTATCTTATTTGACAATTTAATTTTTTTTGTCTCAGGGATGTGATGCTTCCATTCTAGTTGATCCTGGTCATGGAAGTGAGGCAACGGAGATGAAAGCAAGTAAGAATTTTGGAATAAGAAAGAGGGAGTTGATAAGCATTGTTAAATCAATGGTTGAAGCTCAATGCCCTCAACAAGTCTCATGCGCCGACATTCTCGTGTTGGCGGCTCGAGAAGCCGTGGCCGCTTCCGGAGGGCCACGGATAAACGTTCCGTTGGGTCGGCGGGATTCGTCGTACTCCCCTAGCTATCGACTTGCAGACGCATTGCTCCCTCCTGCAACAATTGGAGTAGCTGATATGCTGAATATCTTCGCCAAGAAAGGAATGACTCTTGAAGAATCTGTGGCCATTTTGGGTAATTAATTCACATGAATATCTTCCAAATAAATATTTAATTTAATGTGTATTTCATATAAATTAATCGTCCAAAACTATAAATTCAAAATTCAAAATATTTTAATCGAATTTATTAATATTATATACTTCTAAACTATTTCGTCAACCTAGTCCGTTTCTCTTGGACATTAAATGCCTGAACGGACTTGGCATGAAACCAACTTCACGTGCATGGACATAACTATATGCCGTGTGGGAGGATCCTAACCATCCAAATGTTTTGGTCCAATTACATTCTAGGTCCCTTTCAGTTTTAAAATTAGTAGTTTCACTCAAACTTTCTGGTTAGTTACATTTTATTTCAGTTTTAACCCCATTTTTTATATTTCAAACACTTATTAACTCCCAGCTTGAACTTGGACAAATTAAATCATACCCCTTTTTCTAGTTTAAGTACTTCATATGTCTTTCTTAATTTTAAAGTTAAACAATTTGATCCGACTGTTTCATCTTAATCCTAATAAATTTAATATGTTAAACAAAAACATTTTTTGAAGAGTCGCTTATTTTTACCTATAGATCATGAGATCGGTATACTCAAGTAGGGAGGGAGCCATGTTTTACCTATAGACCATGAAATAGGTACACACGTGCTGGGGCAGAGCCATGTTTAGTATAAAAATAATTTTGTCGCTCTTAAATTTTTTTGTATAATTGTATTTGAGGTCCCTTTTAGTTTAAATAATAGTAAAATAGGGTTTTTATCCGACCTAATTTCTAGATTTAAAGGTTTAATAGACTTTTGTCCCTTCTGAATCCTAGCTTTGTCCATATAATATATATATATATATATGTATGTTTAAATTTGACTCTCTTTACTTTCGCAGGTGCTCACACGCTGGGTATAACGCATTGTTCCAGCATCCAGACCCGTTTCTCCGTTCCTAAAAATGTTGAGCTTCGAGCAATGGACCCTACTTTTGCAGCATTTTTGAGGTTAACCTGTGAGCAGAGATCTTTAGCCTCGAATTTAAGCTTCGTTCTCAACGATCCAACGTCGTTTGCATTCGATAACGAATATTACGTGAATGCAATGCGAGGCCGAGGAGTGCTGAGAATAGATGCGGATATGGTATCCGACCCCAAAACTGCTCGTTTTGTTCAACATTTCGCCATGAATGAGGGTGATTTCTTCAAGGCTTTCTCTTCTGCATTTGTGAAGCTCTCTAGTTATGGAGTTTTGACGGGGAAACAAGGTGTGATTAGAAAGAATTGCTATGAAATAAGGTGATTAGAACTTGTAATTGGGTTTCCCCGGCCACATAGATATCTACAGTAGGGAAACAACTATCCTATCTAATTGAATCATCGAGTATTGAGAATAATCGAGCTTGGTTGAATCACGTTAATTTTTTCCGGATTTATACTTTTGGCAAATTATTTCAAAAATATTGTTAAGTTACTAGAAAGCCCTAAACAAGTAAGTACACTTTGTTTAATAAAGTCTTTAGGGGTCTTGTTAAAAAAATATTATTGTTTTTAAGAATTTCAAATCCAAAACACTTATTTTATGATGTTCGGATCGAAGAATATTATTAAAAAAAATATAGCTTATATTTTGACACCCCATGTTTCCAGAATGTCATCAAATTGGCCTTCATTTTGGCCTTGTGAGTTGTGATTGGGATGTTATCGCTAGAGTTGTTCATGAGATTTTGACCGGTTTAAATAAACTAATTTATTCTATTTAACTTAATGCATAATATTGTTTAATAGGCTCTCTAACCCTATACAATTTTAAAAATATATTTGCGTGATTATAAAGTAATACATGTTTAATTTTTTTAATATTTTAATATTTGTTTGGCTCGAACTCATATATACCGCATCTATTAGTAATTTTACATCAACCAAGATGGTGTATGCTTTAAATGGGAACCGTAAAAATCAATGTAGATAGGGTTTTTCTACCACCGACAAGAATAACAACAATAGGTGGATGATGCGTGATCATGAGGGTTTTGTCCTTATTGGTTTTGCAATGAATTTAAATATGACACACTTACCCGAGACTATAGAAACAACAACATTTAGTGAAGGAATTAAACTAGCAATTTCTAATGGATGATTGAATGCGATTATAAAAGGAGATGTCCTTAGTATAATTAATCGACTTGTAAATTTAGGCCTAGACATATCTATTATCGGTGTACACCTTCATGAGACAAGAGAGAACCTAAGATTTTTCAGCAACTTACGAATTCTTTATGTTAATCGAGTTACAAATTCGATTACATATATATTATCTCACTGGACTTTTGACTCGGTGTTACCGATTAAATTTGACAAGACTATCCAAATTATATTTTTTTTATTTCCAATTAAATAAAGTATCATCTTTTTAAAAAAAATTAAAAAATAAAATTAATAAATCTTCTAGTTTACCCAAATTTGTATATAGTAATTTTTTTCTTTATTTTAATATTTCTTTAAAATAATTAATTTTAAAATAGTTATTCAAAACATTATTTTTTATAAACCAACTATGTTGAAAACAATTACACGCAAGAATAATTTCTGTTGCGAATAACCATGTTGACAACAACTTTAAATAACATTATTTAAAAATAAATTTTATCTCAAAAAATTATATAGATAATTATTTTAAAAAATAAATCAAATTCTTCTATGAAAAAGACACAATTGATTCATCTGATTATTAAAGAATTTGATTTATTTTTTTAAATTTTTTTGAATGATATTTCTTAAATAAAAAAAATGTATAGGGACCTTCCACGTGTTCCTTATCAATTAAAACCTTTAATTTTATTTTTTTTACATGTCATCCATCTATTTAAATCACAATTTTCAAATAATCGCTCATAAAAATTACTTAAAAATTAAAATTTTATCCTTAAAAGTAGGGGTGTTTATTTTAGATATTAGATCGGATCTGATTTTTTGAATATTCAAGTTTTCAGATTGATGATATAATGATCTGTATCCGATCTGAAAAAAGCGGATATTCGCATATTCGGATATCGGATTATCAAATATTCGATTATCCAAAAAAAATATAATTTGGTTATACTAATTTTTCGAATTTGAATGTTGTATTTATAAAAGTTTTAAAATTTCGAATATAATAAACAAAAAATACTAAATATAATAAGATTCACGATTATAAAAGTTCTAATATTTAAAATTTTTAAATATAACAAGCACTAAATTGTTAAATAGAATAATATTAATATTATAAAAATTTGAATTTTTGGATTTTCGGATATTCCAAAACTTAAAATATTGTGATCCGTATCTGATTCGGAAAATTTAAAATCGGATCAAATAGTCAATCCAAAAATAAAAACCAGATCAGATATCCAAATTTTTAAATCCGATCAATAGATAATCAGATCGGATCGATTGAATCGGATATTTTTGAAAAAAAAATAAACAGATGAGAAGAGTTTATAAAATATTTTTTCTTGAAAAAAAAAACTTACTTCTTGCGAGGGAGAATGAAATGGGCTGCTCCGAGTTCAAAATATCCATTAAAAAGGCCCATTATAAAAAGCTTCATTCACATCGTAATTTATTCAAAAAACCAGGGACTATTTTGGAAAAACGTAAATAATAAATAGCCCATTCAGTGTAGGCGCAAGTCATCGCCGGTAATCTGAACGCATTTCTCGCTTTATCACCGGAATGGAATCGAGATCGAGTTTGTTGTTTGTATTATTTCTGATTGCACTGAGCGGACACATCTCTCACTCCGAGTCAGCTCAACAAGCATTCAAAAGAGACCCCGGTCATCCTCACTGGCACCATAGCGCCTTCCTCGAAGTTCGCGACAGCGTCCGATCCGACGTCCGCCGCACGCTCCACACGCGTGCCGAGGTAATCGCTTCTCGCTCTCAAGATTCTTTGTTATATCTCCTAGTAATTGGCATATAAACCTCTTTCCACACCGAGTTTTGTCATTTTATCAGTATGTTAGAGCGTTGAATTTACGAAAATCATAGGACTCGAAATGATTGAATTTCAGCTACGTAGTGGATCTCCGCAAAAATGTTATTCCAAATTCGAATTGCGTTCCTGAAATCTCTAGAAAATTGAAGAGGTAGTGATTGATAGCTTAGTTTTACTAGGTTTTCTTTCAAAAAAATCTTGTTAAATCTCTAGAAAATTGAAGAGGTAGTGACTAGTGATTGATAGCTACAGTTCATCTCCCCTAAAATGTAATTCAAAATTCAAATTGCGTTCTAGAAATCTCTAAAAAATTGGAGGTAGTAATTGTTAAGAGTAATTTTTTACTCATCTCTGGTCATAATTAGATTAGGTTCTCTTGTGCAGGTTCCTTTTCAGGTTCCTCTTGAAGTGAATGTGGTGCTAATTGGCCTCAACGGAGATGGTGGCTATCGGTACATGGTTGATGCACCTAAATTGGAGGAGTTTCTCCGTGTCAGCTTTCCCTCCCATAGGCCTTCGTGTCTCGAGACTGGGGAGCCCCTCGATATAGAACATCATGTTGTATATAACACATTTCCTGTAAGATTTTTTTATTCCTTATTGCAGCTTACTGATACTACTGGTTTAAGGCTCAGTCATCAGCGAGAGATCCAAACTGAGTAGCTAGTGTTGTTCTTCAACTATTTGTTGTACAATAGGCCGGACAACCGGAATTGATAGCACTTGAGAAGGCACTGAAGGAAGCCATGGTTCCTGCGGGTTCTGCAAGAGAGGTTTACTATTACCCTCGATTATTGAAAGGAAAATTAACTATGTCAAATCTTTTGTAAATGAATTTTATTTTTTATACATATTAGTCTGATTTTGGGAGACAAGTGCCCCTATTTGAGGTGGAAGCAACAGTTGTGGAGCCTGTATTCCAAAAGCTATATTCATATATATTTGACATGGATAGTGGGGGATATTCTGCAAAAGAGATGGATAGACCTGTGCCTGTTGCCATATTTCTTGTCAACTTTGACAAGGTATAAGCTACCTCAAATTTGAACCTCAATGCTGTGCTTTGTCAATATGAAAATTTGTTGAATCTGATATACTTGTTGCCCTTCTCAACTGTCCAGAAAAGTTTATACAAATGCCAAGACCACTTGTTTCTGATTATCATTTCCTTGTATTTTACTTTTCTTTTTCGTCTTTTCATGATTGCATTGATTTGGATTTTTCCTTTTTGATGCAATGGTGAATGATTCTGCCACTTTTTAGGTCAGAATGGATCCTAGGAATAAGGAGGTTGATCTTGATAGTTTGATGTATAGCAAACTTACCCCACTGACTAATGAAGAAATGAAACAACAAGAGGGAGACTATATATATCGATATCGATACAATGGAGGAGGAGCGACTCAAGTTTGGCTGGGCTCTCAGAGGTCTGTTTTAGCTGCATTACTTTGTCTAGAGAAGTATAACTTTTTTGAGTATGTGATATACGTAATTATGAGAAAGGACTGCTAGAAGAGAAATATTAACAAGATGATAGATAACATAAAATTCCACTTCTCAATCAGCTGTTTTATAACCTCTCTTTCATTTTTAGTTGTTGTTGTTTTATCTTTCACTGGGACCAAATTATGTCTTTACTGTTCAGATTTGTTGTGATCGACATCTCTGCTGGCCCTTGCACATATGGGAAGATTGAAACTGAAGAAGGAAGTGTAAGTCCTAGAACGTTGCCACGACTACGTAGTATCTTATTTCCGGGTGGTTTTGCTTCTGTCAATAATCATGCTACCCATGATAATTTCATGGGACATCTTGCTGCTTTGGTGGCGAACACAGTTGAGCATGTTATAGCTCCAGATGTTCGGTAATATTACGCTATCTTCGTTCATTGATTAATACATGCATTTTATGTTTCTCAAATTTTTAAGGTTGGAAGCATAGTTGATTATGATTTGTGAACCATGCCCAGCTTCTTCTATACCTTACTAGCAATCTTAGTTACTGGTGTACTTTAGTGCCTTTTCAGTTGCCTGCTTATTCATTTGTCCCGGGTGACCTCAGGTTTGAAACTGTTGATCTGACCACAAGGCTGCTTATACCTATTATTGTCCTCCAAAACCATAACCGGTATAATATTATGGCAGAAGGTCATAACTACAGCATAGATATTGGGGCAATTGAAGCAGAGGTAAGAAACTTATCTTGAATTTCATCTTCATTTCTGCTTATGTTTTTAAAAGACTGTGTTTAGCCCTTTTTCTTGTCTCGTTATCTGGAATAGCATAACTCTGTTATTTGTTAATTAGATCAAAATCTTTTATTTGCATTGAGCGCAAATGAAATTCCTTGGTTTTTTTTTGGGCTCTGCTGAGGGCATTATAGTTGTTTTTGCATGATGTTCAAGAAGCAAAGTTATTGAGTTTCACATGTGGGTATTCTGTTTTCTTCAGGTGAAGAAGTTGGTTCATGATGACCAAGAAGTAGTGATTATTGGGGGATCACATGCTCTGCACCATCATGAGAAGTTGGCTATTGCTGTGTCAAAAGCTATGCGGGGCCATTCCTTGCAAGAAACACAGAAGGATGGACGCTTCCATGTTCACACTAAGACATATCTTGATGGTGCCATTCTTAGAGAAGTAGGTTTTTCTCTTTCTTTCCATTTTTGCCATTTTCATTCTAACAGTATTACTTTCTCTAGAATACATATTATCAATATTTTTTTTATCTCCATGTTTTGATCCAAGTCTTCTAAGAATAATGATGGGTTGTATTTATAGTAAAGATACTTATGATTGCAATGCTAACTTGTTCTTTTCTTTGTGTCTTTAAGTCCCCTTGGGATAATGATGGATGTTTATATTTATTCTATGTGTTTTTTTGTTGGCTCATCAAGGAGATGGAACGTTCTGCAGATGTGCTTGCTGCAGGTTTGCTTGAAATGGCTGATCCATCTCTTTCAAATAAGTTTTTCCTTCGCCAGGTCAGTTTATATTTGCTTTTTTTCTTAAAAAAAAAAACACTGAAAATTTGTGGCATGTCTAATTGTTTTGTCTGCATTGATCTGAGGTTAAACACTAGTTCCACTAATGCTTCTCTATACCACTTTGGCTTCCTTGGTTGCCGTAACATGAATTTTGTGTTTAGCAGCACTGGATGGATGGCTCTGAGAATTCAACTGATTCGGTTCTGAAGCATAAACCTCTATGGGCTAGTTACAACTCGAAAGCTGGCAAGGATAAGAAAAAGAAAAAACAGAAGAAGAGGGGGGATCTGCACCCAACTTATGGAACTAGAGTTATTCCCGTGTGAGTAGATCAACTCATCTAGCACTTTTAAATTGCAATCATTCCCAAGTTGCTTTATAAGATATTTCTATTTCTTCGTGATTTAATCAAAGGATTATCATCTAGTACACTAATGTAGTATTTTAACTCCACAAGCAGGGTTTAGAAACAGTTGTTTTATTTGTTCTTTATTTTTAAAATACTAATTAAGGTCACATGGCAATTTCTTAACCCTACTTGTGGAGTTAAAAATCTCCAAGCCATTATCCGTAATAAAACTGCTAAACCATTTTATCATGCCAGATATTAATCTACAAATTGGTTTTGTATGTTTCTATGAAACATTGGAGAGTGCTCCAGTTTGTATAGTAGTATTGGGGGATCCATATTTATATTAACGGACATGTCATAATGTTAGAACATCTGTTGCTTAGGTCAGCGATACAACTTTTGGATCGTTCTTTAGATTGTTTATGGGTATTAGAACTATTCAAAATACATAAACCAGTTACTTTCTGCAGCTTTGTGCTATCGTTGGCTGATGTGGATCCACAACTTATGATGGAAGATGAAAGCTTTGTTTGGACTGGCAATGATGTTGTCATAGTACTTGAGCACCAAAGTCCAAATATACCTCTGAGGTGAGCAGAACTTTTTCTTCATTCCTTTAAAAATCCCCTAGCACCATATTTTTGAATTTGAGCCATCTTATACATTTGACTTTTCTAGGGTGAAGAGCTATCTAATGTCTATTCATTTTTAACTCTTTCCTCGTGCTTTGTCATGGCTTGTTGACTAGTTATGTTTCTGAAACTGAGAGAAGATATGCTATTCCATCACAAGCGCAGCGCCACATTATAGCAGGACTTGCTTCTGCTGTGGGTGGGTTGAGTGCACCGTATGAAAAAGCTTCTCATGTACATGAAAGGCCTGTGGTGAATTGGCTCTGGGCTGCGGGTTGTCACCCGTTTGGACCATTCTCAAATACATCGCAAATCAGTCAAATGCTTCGGGATGTTGCACTTGTAAGCTAATTTCATTGTCTTAAAGTTCTATGTATAACATACAAGACATGCTTAGTGAGGCATTAAGAGTGCACTTTGCAACTCGGCATATATTTGGTTGAATTAACCAATGAATTATGTCAAAAAATAAAATTAGCATGTACAAGTGGATTGAGGCATGGCTGGATGCAGCTGGACATGCGATCAAAGTTCTTTTTATTGCTGCGTCCTGCTGTACCCACTGCTTAAATTTTTTAAAATTCCCAGAACACTGTATCGTGTTGTACCCATATTGCCGGACAAAAAGAACATTATATCTTCACTTGGATGTTTAGTCCAGTAGGTTCTAGCTGACAAGCTTATGGAGGCATTTGACATATGTTACCATCTTGTTGGCAGAGAAATACAATTTATGCCCGTGTAGATTCTGCTCTGAGAACCATTCGCGATACATCTGAGGTAATGTTATCTTTTTCTAGCCATTCCTTGTCCAAGTTGGTAATATTTATTGTTGATATTATTTATTGAGTCTTTCCTATTTTCTTCAGGCTGTCCAATCTTTTGCTTCAGAATATTTAAAGACCCCACTTGGTGAACCCGTGAAGGGGAAGAAGAACAAGACAACTACTGAGCTATGGGTGGAGAAGTTTTACAAGAAAACAACCAACCTTCCCGAACCTTTCCCACATGAATTAGTCGAGCGAATAGAGAAATACTTGGATGTAAGTTGTGCAGCTAATCTATCTAACCAATTGAGTTATTCGATCTTTTGTAGTTTTTAATTTTTTGGGGTCTATTCCTTGATTAAAACAGAACCTTGAGGAACAACTTGTTGATCTTTCATCTTTTTTATATGACCATCGACTGCAAGACGCACATTTGAATAGTTCAGACATCTTTCAAAGCACCTTTTTTACACAGCAGTAAGTGAGCCTGCAAATATGGCTCTGCAGACTATTCGACATTCTTTCTTTGTCTTTCGTGTACCACATAACATTTTTAGTAGGTATTTTATTTATCATCCTGATTTGAAACCTTCATAATGCAGGTACGTTGAGAACGTTTTGACTAACGAGAAAGAGAGGATGAGATGCTGTAATATCGAATTCAAGTATCCAGTACATTCTTCTCAAACTTTCGTATATGGTGGGATTCTTCTTGCTGGGTTCTTTGTATATTTCATCGTCATTTTCTTTTCATCACCCCCTGGTCAATGATAACAAATCCGAAGATGACCCGGGAAGTCGCACTAATTCGAAGGTAAGCTCGCTCTCTCATCTTTAGGAAACCCATCTAAGAAGATATACGTTTCCGAAAGAAGAAAGTTTCGTAAACTTAGGGTTTCTTTGCTTGCCATTACCACCACATGGTATGAACAAATAGCTGAAATTTTTGGTAAAACATGTGCTATTTTTGATAACCATGAACCAAAATAGAAAACTTTTGATAGTTTATTTCAATTATATCCATGACCATGTAGTGGTTACAGAAAAAATGAACATTACACGTTTCTTCACACACACACACACAAGGAGGGGAATTTTGGGATATCAAAAATAAATTTTCAGAATATAGTTGATCTCCTCAATTATATTTTGGATTCTAGATCTGTTTCTACAGTACAAGTAGGAGAACGTCATGTGCACATGGTGTTGTCCTTGGAAATTTTGAAAAAATATTATAAAAAAATCACCTGTAGGTGACGTTTTCCTCTCAAATCGCCATTTATAAGGGGTGTTTTTCTCTCGATCTTTATTTGCAGGGAGCGTTTTCCTATTATAATGTATTTTTTATCTGAACTTCAAGCACCTTATTTTCTCAAATAAATACATTGTGTTCACATGTTTCTTGCACGTCAAATTTTGAATAAAATTGAAAATTTCAAACAATTTTGTTTGTTCTAAATCGAAATGATAAAGATAACGAATGAATTTGAAACTTTACATTATATTTGGATTGTTAAAATGTTATTGTCTAAACTTATTTTCCTTTCAACTCCACAGTAATCCATGTTAGGGGGTGCGTAAAAAATCCGATTACTTGGTCTTGGATCCGGTAAGACCCGATAGATTTTTATCTGGGATTGGATCTTGATTTTTTGGATTCAGTATCCGGTGGGTATTCAGTAGGGGTACCCAGTAGGACCGGGACCAATACCAAATATCCGGTATTGGTTTTCTTTTGTTTATTTTTTATCAAACTTTCTATTTATGTATGAATATTATGAGTATGATTAGTTTTAAAACTTTAATTTTCAAGTCTATAATATTCTAATTTTATTATTTAATATTATTATTGGTGGTTGAATTTTTTTTCTCCAATTACTCAAAAAAATTTAATAATAAACTAATTGATCGGGTACCCGGTATTGAAACCGGTATCCACTAGTAATAGGACTAGTTCTTAAAATTTAAGACCCGATGTGACCGGGACCGAGATTGATTCTAACTTGGTTACCGCGGGATCGAGACCAATTTTATTCAAATTGGTCGAGTACTCGGTCTTGTACACCTTTAATCCATTAATCTGACTTTTTGCACACGTTGTCCGTAGAACTAAAACTTATTACCTTGATTGTGGTGCTTCACTTTCAATTGTTTTCAAGACTGACCTCAGCTTGACACTTTCTAGTTCACGTGAAAAACAAATTAAAAAAAAAAAAAAAAAAAAAAAAAAAAAAGCTCCCTTAGTTTTGAAACCTATAGACTATAGTAATTAGTAAAGACTCAAATATGCATTTTTGACACTACAACGGTTGAAGTTTCTTTATCTAAATTTGTATCGAAACGAGGCATCTATTTTTAAGTTGATATCTAAATTTTTTTTATTCTTAAATCGATAACCCAAATTTTATTTTATCTACTATTTTAACACTTTTAATAATAGTTTGTTATCAAAATTTATATATTTTATTAATTTGATCTTAATTTAAATAATTTAATAAATTTAAATTTTTTATATTTAAAAATATCAATATAGTACTTTTGTGATACTATTAGTATTAATTAAATAATTGTGAGAAATAAGGTAATGCTTGAATCCCACACGGATAACAAATACCTTTGGGAATGAGTATTTATTAAGGCATCCCTCCACTTCCTTGTTGAGTGATAGAGAACAAGGGAGTCCCTCGCGCACCGCTGTCGTCCGGCTCGGGTTGTGGTCGTGGTCGTGGTATGACACTTACTCTATTTTTTTATAGGCTGAATGGGTGTTGTTTTGATTGATTTAAAATTCTCTTTGAAATTTTAAATAAATAACCGAACAAATTTGATAACAGATTAATCCGAGATTTTAATGGATATAGAATCTGTTAACCAAGATTTTATCTGTTAACCGAGATTTTATCTAAAAATAAACAGATTATCCGAGATTTAAATGGATTCTATCTGTTATTTTTAGTATATTTCAGATTTAATTAATTTAAATTTGAAAATAAATCAGATAAAATCTGATTTTTTGGACGGTTATACCTTCACGTCCAGCCTATAAATATGAAGCAGATTCCTCAGTTTTTTTTATCCCATTCAGTATTCACTGTCTTACTTAGAGAGAAAATCTAAGAGCTTGCCTTTGTCGACTCTATTTTCTGACGAGCGTTTCCTCCTAAGTCCACTCCAAACTTTGGGTGTACACTGTTTGGAGGACCGTGCTAACCTTCGAGGGACAACCGCATAATGTAGCGAGTACACACATCGGGGCGATTTGTTTCTAAGGCAGTGGACTCCATACCACGACACGGTCAATTTATTTTTCTTGGTTCCTTCTTTCCTGTCAGTGCTAACGCCCTGTTTTGTAGAGTTTATTTTTTTAACAATTTAGAAACAAATCATTCTGCAAAATGTCAGTTCCAATGGATAAGTTGGTTTCCGATCTGTCCAAGTTAGATGCACTCGACGGGCGCAATTACCGTAGATGGTCCCAACGCATAATGATCTTCTTTGAACAACTAGATTTTGACTACCTCCTCCTCAATCCTTCTCCGTTTGACGATCCCAGTGCTACTGGAGATACTGCTGGAAGTAGTGCCGGAGGTGCTGCTGTCGTTGACAAGGCCAAATATGTCAAGGACAATAAAACGGTGCGAGGCCATCTCTTAAGTCACATGTCAAACAAAATATTTGACATGTTTCTCAAAGAGAAAAGTGCAAAAACGATTTGGGATACTCTTGAGATGAAATATGGAGCCGATGACGCTGGAATTAAGAAATACGTCGTTGGTGAGTGGCTACAGTTTCAAATGTTCGATGACAAACCAATAATGGAGCAAGTCCATGATTATGAGAAGCTGGTTTCGGACATTTTGGCCGAAGGGATGAAAATGTGTGAAATCCTTCAAGCCAACGTGCTGATCGAGAAGTTGCCCAAGTCATGGTCCGACTACCGCAATTCCCTTAAGCACAAGAAAAAAGGATATTCCATTGGTGGAGCTAGTGGTACCTTAGGGTCCTAACCCAAAAGGTTTATGAAAAAGGGTTATCAAAAGAATTCCACCAAACCTCAAAAGTTCACGAATTTCAAGAAGTCAACCAATGTAAAGGCCTCGGGAAAGCCCACCGCTTGCTATGTGTGCGAACAAGTTGGACATAAAGCCTACCAGTGCCTACGCCGCTCAGACCGCCTGAATGACAATAGACCGCAAGCGAATGTTGCAGAGGATGATAATGATATCATTGCAACAGTCGTCTCAGAAGTCAATCTGGTGGAAAATCCTGCTAAATGGGTGGTTTACATTGGTGCTTCTAGACATTTCTGCGCTAAAAGGGAGTTGTTCACCAAGTTCGAGGATGGGAACAAAGGAGAACAAGTGTACATGGGCAATTCTAGCAGTTCAGAGGTGCTAGGTAAAGGCAAAGTTTTACTCAAGCTGACTTCCGGTAAAACTTTATCTTTAAATAATGTTTTATATGTACCTGCCCTACGTAGAAATTTGATCAGTGGTGGTTTATTGAATAAGGCATGCGTTAAACTTGTTTTCGAGGCAGATAAACTTATACTTTCCCGCAATGGTGATTATGTTGGGAAATGGTTTTTAAATGGGGGTTTATTTGTAATCGAAATTAAGTTTAATGAGAATAAAGTCACCATTTTTGCTTATACTGTTGAATCTTTTGATATGTGGCATGCTAGATTAGGTCATGTGAATTATCAATCTCTAAAGAAACTGGTTAAGATGATATTATTGGTTGAGTGATTCATGGTTGATATGTGGCATACTCGCTCTAGAGTATGTAAAGTCGGAAGTGAACTTGGTTGATCCTCTTACCAAAGGATTGAGCAGGAAACAAATTCTGGATTCGTCGAGGGGATGGGTCTTAAGCCCATTGGTTGAGTGATTCATGGTGGATATCCAACTTAGTTCTTTAAATTCAATGTGGTTAAACGAAACCATGAAACGACTCATATTGTACATGTTCATTTACCCAATCCCTATGACGTTTCATGTACATGCCTAGGTTGAGCTTAAATGCTCTTAATAAATTCATAGCCCAAGTTTGGGTGGTCTTAGTGAGAAAGACTTGATGAATTTACCGATTTTTGGTTGAATAAACTACTCTTAATAAGTTCTTAGACCTATTGCGAAGGACTAATTGAACTTACCGCTCGAAAGGATGAGTTTTTAACTCTTTATAAATTCTATCCAAAGAGGTTGGATTGTTCTATTGAGAAGAACATTATTGAATTTACCGAATAAGAGATTGAGTTTTTATTCTTAATGATTTCTTAGCCAGAGTTTGGGTGGTTCATTTAATATGAACTGAAGAAAATCACCTTATTTTGTGAGGTTGAGCTTTATACCCTCACGTCCAGCCTATAAATATGAAGCAGATTTCTCAGTTTTCTTCATCCCATTCAGTATTCATTGTTTTACTTAGAGAGAAAATCTGAGAGCTCGCCTTTGTCGACTCTATTTTCTGACGAGCGTTTCCTCCTAAGTCCACTCCAAACTTTGGGTGTACACTGTTTAGAGGACTGTGCTAACCTTCGAGGGACAACCGCATAACGTAGCGAGTACACACATCGGGGCGATTTGTTTCTAAGGCAGTGGACTCCATACCACGACACGGTCAATTTATTTTTCTTGGTTCCTTCTTTCCTGTCAGTGCTAACGCTTTGTTTTGCAGAGTTTATTTTTCTAACAATAATTATATTTTATATTTTATTATAAAGCAATTATAAACTGTAGTTAACCTTTTATTGTATCAGAAAAGTATAGTAACTTTTTTGAAAGAAAAATAAAAAGTAGTACATTGATAGAATTTTAAATATAGATGGTTAAATTCAAGACCAATTTTATAAAAAAAATAAGTTTTAGTATAAATTTGAGTGTATAATTTAGGTACTGATTTGAGAGATAATTTTTTTTAAATATCAATTTAAAAAAAATATATGTAGTTTAAGTATTATTTTAAGATAAATAATTCTTTAAAAATCAATTTTAAAAAATGTTATTTAAATATCGCTCTGGAAAGTTGCATGTAATGCTAAAGACTAATAAATGCAGAGTCGTTTATGTGTGTGGATTGCTTGTCCTCTGACCCCAAGTAGTTTGAAGAACCGAGAATAAACAGTTATTTGTGCCTACTTTTTAATTTTATTTTTTTAAGTATGTTTTATTAAATTTAAATTATATTTCACTTGTAAGCACGTGATAAATTTATATTATTTAAAATATCGATGCTAGTTTTTAATTTATTGTTTTTATCAGTGGTCACTTGAAAAGACTTATCCCCACACGGTTGATGGTTGTTTGTTGATAAAATTAATCTTGGGTAACGATACTTTTTGCACGACAGTTTGGATCGCCTACAACTCCTTCTTCCTTCATTATGTGTCTCATTTGGACAGAGACAATGAGATTCAGGAAGCTTCTGAATTTTATTGGTATGTTTATTTTCATAGGATTTTTTATTTTTCTTTGTTTTTTGGTTGTAAGAATTTTTGGATTTTTTAATCTAATTATTTTGCTTCTTGACTACGATGTAATTATAATTGTTCTATGGATTTAATAAAAATTCAGTAACATTTGTTAAAAAAAATACAGTGAAAATTTTAAAAATGATTTTGGATTGTTTAGTTTTAAAAAATGATTAATTTTACTGTTAAAAATATTTTTAAATAGATAAAATATTTATTTTAAATATTTTTTAAAATATAAAAAAATAATGATATAAACGAGAAGACACGGATAAGATTACTTAAAATTAATTTTTAAAAACTAAAAGCTGATTTAAAAAATATTTTTTAAATCAAATTGAAAAGCAATTTTAACTAAAAAATTACTTTTATTATTATTATTATTATTTTTACTCTGAAACTAACTTTTGAAGCTAAAATTCAATTTGAAAAAGCAATACAAAACAAATCTAAATCGAGGATAAATTTAACTCAAAAACTTTATATACCGTTTTAATTACAAAGAATCTTCTAGTCTTGTGTTCAATAAGATAATTGTGTGTGTATCATAATCGTGGGTGCATTATATTTGTTATGAAGCTAAAAGTTGTAGAACACAGTACTGACCTCGGATTTGCTTTTGATTATAATGAGATTAATGACTGGATTCTGAAATAATTATAGCTTAAAATTAGGGTGAGTAAAACTTGACTCGATTTAAAAAATTTAAATAATTCGATTCAAGAAAAAAATATTTAACTCATCTTGACTCGAATTAAGATTTTGTAAACTCGATTCGATTAAAAAATCGAATAACTTGATTCAACTCAAAACGAAATATTCAACTCGTCTTAACTCGATTCAAAATTTTATAAACTCGTCTCGAAAAAATTTAAAATAAAATTTAAATTATGTAATCACTAATTTTATCCGGAATCTTCGACCCAATTTTAATTTATGTTTTAATTTCAAATAACAGGTTTAGAGTTAATATTTATAAACAAAATTAAAAATTTTATTATATGAATATGAAGGGCAATATATATATATATATATTATACTTTAAAAATTTAAATATATTATATAACCTATTTAACTCTTTCTTTCTTTTTAATGTTCGATTATTTTTCTTACTTTATTTGCTATATTATTATTATATCATAAATTAAAGGCTTAACTCAGTAATAAGTGCCTAAAGTATACACTTTTTCTGAAATAGGTGTCTAATGTTTTTTTTTGTTGAAATAAGTGCCTAAATTATATATTTTTTCTGAGATAAGTGCCTAATGTATTTTTTGGCTGAAATAGGTGCCTAAAGTTTTATTTCCTTAGTATTTTAAAGTAACACTATTAAAAGAAAATTGTTTAATTTATAAATAAGTACCTAAACTATATATATTTTAAAATAGGTTCCTAATGTAATTTTTATTGAAATAAATGCCTAATTTTTTTCTTATAAGTAATTTATATTTCTTATAAGATGTAAAATTATTTATATATCATCGTTTTAATCTATTAAATTATTTATTATAATTGATTAATAATTTATTTAAATTTGATTTGTAGCTGAAATTATGATAAAAAAATATTTTTTAACAACACTAAAATAAAAATAATTAAAATTTATATAATTTTATATTAATATTTTCAATTCTTTTTCGATACAATTATAAATGTAATAGGAATATAATAATTTTTGTATATATTCCCCATGTGAACCGGCGGCATGTCCTTGCAAGTGAATCGATTTGTCCCATTGATGATTGTTGTGGAAAATATAAAAAATATTAATATAAAATTATATAAATTTTAATTATTTTTTATTTTAGTGTTGTTAAAAAATAATTTTTTTCTCGTAATTTAAAAAGTTAAATAATTAATTTAAGATATAACTAATTTGTAAATAAATAAACTTACTTAGATAAAAAGCCAATACAAACAGACCATTTTATCTATATTTTCAGTCCATTAATTATAATCCAAAATATTACAAGCCCAAATAAAAATTAAATAAAACAATTAACCCAATTTAGGTCCGTTTTAAACCTAATCTGATAATAACATAAAATCATAATCTAACACTCTTTCCTTTATGCGCAGTCACACGGTAGCTGTTAGATCTGTCTCAGATCTTACGGTCCAAATCGAAGTCGCGTGAACCTTCCGGATCTCCACGCGTTTTATGTGCGCCTGCCCAGTTTCTCTACGCACGTGGAACTCACGCGTACTTCTTCAATGTCCGACAAAGCCTTTTAGCTTTCCAATCACCGACAGTCACGTTTGATCACCATTTCTCTTCCGACGATCGATTCACTTGCAAACAAAGAGAAGAACAATCAGATTTGTACGAAAATGATGAACAAAATGAAAAATTATTTCAGAAGCATTTTCAGAACAAATCAAATGAAAAACAGAGAATTCGGCCAATATTTTTAGAGAATTTAGAGGCGAATACAATCAAAATCACCAGCAAACCAATAATAATTTAGGGCTCATTTTCCTTTTTTTTCAATATTGGTGTATTTATCTGTTATAAATACCGCTTTCAACATTTGTAAAAGGGATTGAATTCTCTATATTTTTCTCATTCAATTAATACAACGAAAGCAATTTCAGAAGTCAAGAAAGCCTCTTTTCGTTTTTGCATGCACTAAATAGGAAATAGATTAAGGGTTTACCTTTAAAGTGATCGAAGCTCCTATTTCTCTTTGTAGAACTAATGTTTTGATATAATAATTGAAAAATAGTTTTGGACTTATTTGAAAAGATTTCAAAAATGGTTCTTTTGTCCAAACAACTTGAAAATATATTAAAAAGTTTTTGAGAGATTTTTAAAAGTGTTTTAAATGATTTAAAGAAATCAAAAGAAACATTTTTAACACATGTTTCGATACCATTTATAATGGTATCGATACCGCCTTATTTTAAAAGGAGAAATCAAGTGGTATCGATACTGGTATCGATACCATTTCACCACTGTGATGTTTGGTTTCAATATCGGTTTCTAAACACCCCCAACGGTCATAACGATTTTATGAAAAAACCCAACGGCTAGGAGCGGTATCGATATTGGTATCGATACCAGTTCATAAATGCAGGTTAACGGCTATTTCCCAAAGAGGGTGTTTCGATACCAGTGTAAGGGGTATCGATACCTCCTGCACCAGAAGAGGAAATAAGCCTTGAAATCAGCTCCAAACGGCTCTAAACCAATCTCAACGGTCACTAACGGCTAGAAGCTCACTTGGGATGATAAAAGGAAGCCTCAAGCATCAAGAGAAGACTAATGTTTCATTGTAAACAACATTATGATTCAAGAATTTTCTTAGAGCTTAATTCCCACATTTTTGGGTAGACAACACTCGTGAGGTCAATTGTCAATATATGCTCAAGTGTAATTAGGAATTGGGTGAGTGCTTAAATTGTAAACATTAGCCTTGTTAGAAGGGTTAAATAAGTTTGCTAAGTTTTCTTTGTTTGAGTGAATTCCCAAAGTTCGGGTTGTGAACTTTGGATGCTTGATTCGGTTTTGAATCAAGGTTTGTAAGGTTAGACCTTTAGCCTCAAAAGGTTGAATTCTTAGTGAATTTGGGAAATCCTTATTGGGAAGCTAAGGTAGTGGATTTAGGCATGGCCGAACCACTATAAATCATTGTGCTCTTTGTCCATCTTTTTGCTTCCACCACAAACACCCAAAATATCAATTTCTCCATCACTTGGCAAATCTAATCGGTTATTCATTGAGACCTTCAAGCCCAACAATTGGTATCAGAGCGTGGCTCAATCGAGGAGGATTAACATCCTATTGAGAAGATCCGGTGAGCTCGACCTTTTACCGATCAACCGACAACTCATGGCGCAATCCATTGACAAGCCACCTTTCTTTGACAGGTCCAACTACTCCCAATGGAAGATAAGGATGAAGTATTTCATCAACTCAAGAGACTACAAGCAATGGGATATTTTGGAAGACGGACCATTTGTGTCAAAGGGAACAAAGGCGGAATGGAGCGTGGAAGATCGCAAGAAGATGGTGCTTAATTCCAAGGCTTTGTACATTCTTGTTTGTGCATTCCATCCAAGCATCTATGAGAAGATATCTTCTTGTGAGAGTGCCAAAGAAGTTTGGGATAAGCTAGAAGTTACATACGAGGGTACAAACGAAGTAAAGGAGACCAAGATTGGACTCCTTAACCAAGAGTATAAGAACTTCAAGATGAATCCGGAAGAGGTCATAACAAAGATGTTTGATCGATTCTCCACCATCAACAATGGACTTAGAGGATATGGAGAGATCATTCCGGAGGAGAAGCTTGTTCGTAAGTTTATCTATTCCCTTCCGAGTCATGGGACTCGAAAAGGACCGCCATCGTCGAAGCAAAGAATTTGAAGACTCTAAAGCTTGATGAACTCATGGGGTCACTCCTTACACATCAAATCATGATGAAAGGAAGAGAAGAGGAGAAGTAGAAGGAAGAGATAAGAAAGATGGGGAAGAAGAAGGTCCAAGAGCTTGGTGTAAGCGACAACATCGTTGCTCTCAAATCCTCCAAGTGCATCCACTTAGAAGATTCAAGTGAGGAGGATAGTGAAGAAGATGAAGAGCTTGCCCAACTCTTTATTGACTTTGATCGATTCGTGAGGAACAAAAGTAAAAAATCTTCAAAGCACAAATCAAAGAAGAAGATGAAGGACTCCCACAAGTCTATCATGAGGGGGTCATCTTCAATGAAACAAGCATATGTGGCTACTTGGAGTGATGAGAACTCCACCGAAAATGAAGAAGCCAACCTATGCTTGATAGCCCTCAATGAGGGGGAGGTAGCTTCTAACTCTCAAACTTTAAATTCTTATTCATTTGATGAGTTGCAAGAAGCTTATGATAAATTGGTTTTTGATTTCAAAATTACATTTTCAAAGAAAAACAAATTGATTTCAAAGTTGAAAATTGAAAATGATTTACTTTTGAAAACCAATTTGGAGTTTAAAGCAAAAATGAGAGATTTTGAACTTAAAGTTTGTGATTTACAAAAATTGCTTCAAACAATGGAAAAAGATCATCAAATTGCTTTAGATGATCTTAAGAAGGAAAAAGATTTGATTTCCAAAGAACTTGAAATGAAAAATAATTTGGGAAAATCAAACTTTTACATGAGATAATCTAGTGCCCCTAGATTTGTGAACAGAAAATGTTTTAGAAGTGTTTGGGTCCCAAAAGGACTAATCACTTCAACCAAAAAGGATGAAATTGAAAAATGGATTCCTAAGGGGACTAAACTTTGTGTTACTAACGTTAAAGGATCCAAAGCAATTTGAGTACCAAAAATTACTTGATTGTCTTATTTTAGGTGTGATAGAGGCAAGAGCAATAAAGTGCAAGATTAAGGGGGAGCTCCATACACACAAGAAGGACACTTGAAGAAAGAATGCTTGACATCCTCCCTTGAGTTCAAATAACTTAAAATCTTTTTACTCAATTCGATCAAATAATCACTCCTACTCAAAACTTCGACACCCTCTGACCCTAACAATAAATGCCACAAATTTTAACCTGCTGGTAAATGGTAAATGCCACAAAATAAATAGGAAAAATTATATCTCAATAACCTAATTAATAAAAATTCATTCATTTCATTAATTTTTTTATATATTATTTTTTATTAAGTAAATTTTTCTTTATATTTATTATAAATTAAATTAAAATATATCATATAAAAATTCACTTACTAAAAAGATAATATAAAAATAATAACAAAATAGATAATTTTTATTGAGACTATAGTCTACTATCATATAATTTCTCATTAGGTCAGACTCAAACTAAACTGATATTTCCACTCATCAATTCCTCTTGAAATGGCCTGTAACGCAGAATGCAGAGATTTCCCGGTACCATTTGAAAATGGTCATCCCTGAAACGGCAATCAGACAGTTTTGTTAGAAAGTAATCTGATAACAGAATTCTACCAGTTCTTACAAACTTTAAGCTGTAAACAAAGTTAGAATAGAGAATTGCCTGCTGCTGTCAAACCCTGAAGATTGCCTGGTCCCATCAAGGTACAAAGGTCTAGTTGTTCTCTCGCATTTAGCAACGACAAATGTGTCGAGTTGTGGCTCTGGAACTGGTAAATTGTAGACATAAATCAATCATCAACAACCAAAATATACACATCACAAAATTGCAGTAACAAATTAAGGTAAATAGAAGACAGTTCATATATCAATCACTTTCTACTTTGAATATCTTTTTTCTCACATTTTCCCACATGTTTAGAAAAACATATATATGTATGTACTAGACATGATCCTTCAAGAAAACTGAAGCATTGAAACATGGGAACATGACCATGTACAGAAAAAGATGATGCCTTAATGTTTCAGTGTAAGAGTTGGAGGAAACAAGATATATTAGAATTACCCATATCATCTTCTTCACTTATAATCGACTGCTTCAATACAGACTGATAATTATCAGGCATTTTTGACAGAACAGTTTCTTCAAGATGTTTCCCTATATCACGAATACACCTGCAACAATGAAAACAAATTTTAAAGATAACATTTTAGATACATCTCCAGAATATGGTGTTTTAAACCAGGTTTGAAAAGATAAAGTTAATGTATGTATAATTCAATTCTCAAGGCCTTTACCTTTCAGTAAACTTCTCTTCTTCTATTGAGAGACGGTTCCGGTAAGTGTCCGTTTTCCAGATACAAAACATGAACTTCTCAATCTGCATTAATAACATCGCCCAAAAGATCAATAAGTATCAAGAATTTCAGGATGCAGTTTCATACAGGGAATGCAGAAAATGTATCTCGTGGCGAAAACAAAACGATTCATTGGTATGTCCCTCCATCATAAAAAGAATATCATCAATTTTCAGCTTTCTTAGAAACATCACAATGTGAGGAGACCGGCAAAAGAGAACAGACATTGAGAGGATCTTTTATACCTTCTGAAGCCGAACCCGAAGATACGATCTTAACAAGAATTGAACCCTATCCAGGTCCATCTGATAGAGTGACGCAATGAGAGGATCATGACCACTTTCCTCTAAGTCATCTACCGTTTCCTCCTGCAAAGTGTGCACCAATTCAGCCTCAAAGAAAAGATATATCAACAAAGTAACTAGTAGTGAGGATAAATTATCAATGATCATCTAGCATATGCTAAGCAAAACTCTCCTGAGAACTCTCCTTTTCACACCAAAACTGACCATGACTCTACGCCCAAACCAGAAGACTCAAACCGCTTAAAAACACCAGCACCCTACTTTAATGGTTTCACCATCAACATTATCATAATCTTTTAGAAACCTTTTCACTTTTTTGGAAAGGAAAAGTCATAGTAATTCATCAAATAATAGCATCAACTGCATCGTTTAATACATAATCATGGATTTCCATGGAACAATTCATCTAAAAAATAATAGGAACATAACAATCCAAACCAAAAGAAGCTAAATTATGGGCTATTTGGTTGCCTCATGTCTGATATGTACTATATCCACGCTTTTAAAAAGCTTAAACTGCATGTATATAGCTAAATTCTACCAGTGACGAAAAATTAAAATCGTAATTGACATGATAATTGTAGAATTATTCAATTAAGTTTAACTTTTCTCTTCAATATTTACAGAAAAATCCAGATCGAAAATATTTTTCACATTTCTTTGTTAATTTTTTCTTTTACATTTAAGTAACTAATGCAGAGAGAAGCAGTGTAATTAATGTATAACCAAACGGAAACGTCGAATTGAGAATGATCACAGTTATCTCTCTCTCTCTCTCTTAGTAAAGTATATTTTTCTCTAGAAACAAACGGTGAGGGTAAAATTATGAGATAGAGGAATAGTACCATTAACTGGATCTGCTCTTTAGCTCTCTTAACTAAAGCTTCCTCGAAAGGAAGGATCTCAGGAGACGCCTTCTCGTTGCGCCATGCTTTCTTCAATAGCTCCACATCTGTCGTCGAAATTAACGTCTCGTAATCGTCGATCTGCTCCGCCGACCACTCTCTGGCACTGGACGCCATCCGATATCTCTCTGTGAGTGTGTTCTTGGGGTTTCGAAGGAAATCTTAAAATGAGAACTTAACAAGGGGAATTTTCGATGTTGGCGGGAAAAAAATGAGGTCAAAGTTGGCGCCAAAAGCAAAACAAAATGATCGTGTGTTTCCAGAATCAGAGGAACATATCACAAGTTTGCTTGTGAATCGAACACCATTGGACGGACGGATTTGATGGCGTCCTATTCGTGCATAATTGGAAGAAAGGGACTAAGTTTGAATGATTAAAATTATGTTTATAATTCGGAATGTGTTTATGTTCTGTTTATATTTATTTATTTATTTTGAAAAATATTTATATTTATTTATTTCGTATTTACGAACATATTCATCTAAATATTCATAAATATATTTATTTAATATTCACAAATATGTTTAACAACTAACATTTCTTTCATTCATAACCTTTTATTTGCGAACCAAAGAAAATTATGAAATTACATCATTAATCCTTAAGTTCTTCAAGTTTCATAGTTTAAAACTTAAAGTTCATTTTATGTTCAATTTACGCCTACCATCACCAATATTTCACATTAAAATAAAGAAAGAAAGAAAATAATATAAATAAGCTTGTTAAGAAACGTAAATAAATCAAAACACATCTACTCATTTAAAGAATTATGAGTAGAATATATTTTAAGGTTTAGAGTTTATGATTTAAATTTTAGAGTTAAAATTTAAGAATTATTTTTTATTTTTTGTTTTCATTGTTAAACCTTAAACCTTAAAAAAGACATTATTAATTAATGGGATCATTACTAAACTCTAAACCTTAAATAAGCATAAATAAAGAGAATATATTATTTTAATTTTTAAAAATTTATTGTTGAAATTAAAGTTGATGGTTTGGGTCAAATTTTTTCGATTAAAGGACATTGAATGAGGATTAACAGGCTCTTTAACATAAGATTGTTAGAAATTGTGAGAAGAGATGGGTGGAAAAATGATTAGATAAGTATAATTTATTATGTTATCCAAAATTTAAAAATTATATTAAAATAAATAAATATTAGTAGATAAGATATAATAAATTAAATTTATCTAATAATTTGTTGATGGAGATTTAATATGCCGACATAAAATGCAATCTTATTGGCTCTTTGTTTGAAATTTTTTTCATGATTGGACAAGCTTGGGTTTTAATAACAGTGAAATAATCGATAATTGGTTAAAAAAAGAAGGTTGTTCTTTACCTGCTAGAAACTGTAAAACTGATGTGGATTTCACTTAATAATGCCAGTTAGGATTAATTTCTAACGAAAAATTTTAAAGGATTGTGTCCCACCGATTCCCCCTATTAAATTCCTAACAAAATGATCACTTCTCTATTCTTTTAAAAGAGAGCTAGTTGTAATTTTTTATTAAATAAAAAAATATTATATTTTTAATATAAATATCAAGATTTAAATTAATATAAGATATAATAACATAAATATATTTATCACTAACTAAATCAATAAATCTAACTATCTAGTTTTACTTTAAAGCAACGTTTGGCATAAAAAAAAAGTATAAAGTTGAGTTATTAGTTATAGATTGTAACATAATCATTGTGTGATGTATGAATGATATTGTAAAATAATCATGGGAGAAACTTGCTTTATGTTTTGTGCTAAGAAATTGGACTAGTCATCAAGCAACTATTTGAGTGTTTAATTACTATAAATTTGAGGTGAGACAGGGACGGAATTATGTTGATGGTGAGGACTCTTGTTTCTCTTAAATTTTTTTAATTTAAATAATAATAAAATAAAATTTTTATTTATCTTAAATTTTAAATTTAAAAATTTAATAGACATTTGTTTTTTTTAATATTCTCGTCCTAAATGAAAACTATAAAGATGAATCGATTCACAAATCCGCTAATTGTAGTCTAAACTTTGTAACATATCCATAATTAACTCGGATAAACTCACAAGTAAACAAATCGTCTTATGCCAATTTGGTAAGATTTAAATGTTTACACCATGTGCTCATCCCCTAGTGAGAATTTCTAGTATCAAGTTATATAGTTTTTTTAAGGATGGATCATATTGAATTTGGATTTAAAATAATTATTTTTATATATTCGGATCGATAAAAACTCAAATCCAATTCAATTGGTGCTCGTCCCTACTAACAACATGTAGATGGATTGATAACATTGTGGTCACTTCGGCCTTTGTTAATTTTTTTTAATTAGATTTAGTTTATGTTCAACTTAGTTGTCTTTTTCAATAATATTATACAAAGTTGTTTTTAAGATTTTAGTAGTTCAAGGACGAACTCAAAAATTAAGCACTTACCAATAAATATCGTTTTTTTTAAAGTATATCCTTAATAAAAAATAAAAAATAGATATCTAATAATAAGAATAAAAAATTAAATTTTAAGAATAAGTATCTAATAACAAATATTTGAAAAAAATTATCGCTTTAATGATAAGTATTTAAAAAAAATTATAACCCTAATAATAAGTATCAAAAAAATTATAGCCTTAATAACAAGTATTAGAACTCCTAATAGTATATCTCTTATAACAAATATCGGAAAATATTAGTCCCCTAATTACAAGTATTAAAAAAATTAAATTTCTAATAGTAGATCTATAATAACAAATATTAAAAAAAATTAGGCTCTTATTAAAAGTATTAAAAAAATTGGCTCTCTAATGATAACATGTATTGCGAAAAAAATTGGATTTCTAATAATAAAATAGAAAAAATATCAGTATTCTTATAATAAATATTGAGAAAAAATTGAGTTTTGAATAATAAGTGTTATAAAATTTTGGATTCTAATAATAAATATTAAAAATTATTTAACTCTTAATAAAAATATTAAAAAAATAAATTTTAAAAAATAAGATCATAATATCGAATATTAAAAAAATATTGAGCCTTGGACGGGCTCTCCTCTTACCCTTGCCCAGAGACGACTCTCATATTATATCTAAAGTTCAAATTTATAGTCTCTCTTTAAAAATATAATATATTTTATCGTTGTATACTTAACCTATATTAATTGGATTTGGGGTAACTGTCTCTCATATTTTGTATTAAAAATATATGAAAAATCAATAATTTATACCTTAGATTTTACCCTTTATTTTTATGATAATTTATATTTTCTCTCTCTTAAGTTTAATTTCTAACTCTGTCCCGTTTAATTTTACCCTATTTATATTTTATTGTTGTGCTGGATCTTAAAGAAGTCCAAATCCTTGATGTTGATCCAACATCATTGTTGTGAAATTAAATAAATATATGGATCATTTCATGCTGTATAAATGTCGATCTTGTTGCGACTATGCCACCAAGTTTATGTGTGTCCAGCACATTTCAGACCCTACCTCTTTCAGTTCCTCTTTGTCTGAGGTGACTTTGGTGGACACAACATATTACACAAAATATGTTTCAAAATTTGAAAACAGGGGGATGAACACACACGGAACGTTTTCGGTGGAAAAAAGACAGTTTAGATTTTAGATAGGATATATATTGAAGGGATAATTGTTGGTTTAGTACCTAGACTATGATAAAATTTGGGATTTAGTCCATTTATCTTCAATTCACATAATTTGATCTCCACAGTAGATTAAAGTTTCTTTATCATAATCCCAGTAGATTTAAATTGATAAGAGTATTTTCTGTTGTGATGGAACATTCTACTTAAAATAAAGAGTTAATTACACCATATATCTCCGAACTATAAGTTTCATTCTAAATTAACCCTTAAATATTTTAATATTTTAATTTCATACTTGAATTATGAGTCTCTCACAAACTTTTGAATATTTTAATTTTATCCTTAATTTATGATCCTCATTCAAAATTAATCTTTATTTTTTAAAATTTTAATTTTATCCTTAAACTATCGGTATATTCTAATTGCATCCACTGTTATTAGAATTGTTTTAAATTTTTTAATTACCATTGTAAACATTGATGTATATTATGTTTTTTTTAAGTAGTAGCATTATAAAGGAGCTCCAATGCCAATACATAAAATTGAGGTGCATTATATACTAATATAATGTGAGATAAACGGTAACTAAAGATGCGTATATTAAAAAAAAGTTGGGATGAAATTAAATATTTAAAATATTTAAATTAATTTAGAATGATAGTTATAATTAGGAGATAAAATTGAAACATTTAAAAATTTAAAAATAATTTAAATAATAATCATAGTTTTGAGAACATATAATATAATTAACTATAAAAAATTCTGGGTGAGAATCTGATGCATAGGTAATGTAAATATCAGTTATACAAGCGATATCTAAAATGTTATTAAAAATTAGTTTAAAGTCCGATACCTAAAATATTATTAAAAATCAATTTGAGGTTGAATACCGAAAATGTTGCCTAAAACTAATTTGAGGCTTGGACATTAAAATGTTAATGAAGTTATGTTTGGGGCTTGACACCTAAGATGTTATTAAATTTGAGTTTAAGTTCGACACTTAAAATGTTATCGAAAATTAAATATTCTTCTTTTGTTATTTTCTTTTTTTTCTCTTAGGATTATTGTCGTTGTTTTGTTCTTTCTTTTTCTTTGAGTGTCGGCGGTTACACCAATTTTAATATTGGTCACCGACTGCCGGAATCTATCGTTTCGTTTCTGTTATTTGTTAGTTTTCAATAAATAATTTTGCTCTTGTAACACGATCTATTCTACCTTTTGGTACGTTTTTTTTGTCGTTTGACAAGTTTTTTTGTTTTATTTTTTTAAGGTTAGATCTGACGACGCCACGATTGATCAAGATGTCGCTTATTTGTTATCACGGTGATCTTCCTTTCTTTGGACTCTCAGATTGAATATGGATACGCAGTTTGCGCTCGTGGATAGTTTGTCGCGACGCTCAGTTCTGATTTGCGATTCTCAGTGGTCTTTCAATAGATTAATCCCCTTTTGTGGTTCGTTTGCTGATGTAATTAGATTTGT
Organism: Abelmoschus esculentus; assembly: GCA_035048815.1. NCBI lineage: Eukaryota > Viridiplantae > Streptophyta > Magnoliopsida > Malvales > Malvaceae > Abelmoschus > Abelmoschus esculentus. The sequence continues at coordinate 8,622,657 of JAUCBN010000055.1, forward strand.
TCGTGTCTATTTTTCGATCGAATCTTTGGTTGAGTTTATAAATTTTTTCCATGTATGTTCCTTATATGATCTAAAGTGGTTAGTTGTAAGAAAATATTCAAATTATGTATTTAGTTTACAATTATAATTGTAAACCATTATTGTAATATTGGATATTTTCTTGTTTAATAAAATTAACTGCTTTTATTCAAAAATAAATGTTATCGAAAATTAATTTAAAAATTAATACTTAAAATATTATTGAAGAGGTTTGAGATTTATAATATTATTAAAAATCAGTTGAAGATATGAACCTAAAATGTTAATAAAATTTACTTTTAGGTTCGATACTTAAAATATTACCTAAATTCAGTTTAAAATTTAAAAACCTAAATTATTATCTAGATATTTAACATTTTAAGTTGAATAAAATATATCATTCGTGACTTAATAAATGAAGTAAATTATTTTAAAAGATGTAAAAACTAAAAATTGATTCTACCGATTTAAATTATTTTGTGCTTGATTTTTTATTTTTTATCTTTCTCTAATTGTTTGGTCCTACTTATATGATTGAACTATTTATATAAATCAATTCAATCCGACCAATGAAACAAACCAATTGAACCCAATAAAAAATAATAGAAAAAAATCGATGATACTTATGATAAAAGATTTAAATTTAAATTATTTTATTTATAAAATATATATTATTAAAAAATTAAAATATATAAATAAATATCATCGTATTATAAGTATTTAAAATATTAAATGAATAAATTCCAATTCTTTTTTTATTTTATTTTATTTACATTTGACTGTAGGTAGACTCTAGTCATCTCATATGAATTTAAAACTAATACTGACTTTAGGTTTCGATTAGGTCGGCCATTTTCTTGAAACCATCACACAGAGACTATGTAGCTTTGACATCTTCACATTATTACAAAGAATGAAGTTGAATTTTTGGGAAAGGGACTAGATTGGTAATTATCCCAGCAAAATATTTTGTAATGATAAGAGATGGATAGAAGCCAGAACGGTGCTGAGAAAAATAATCTTCCTTTAAAATTATATATATATTTTTTATATAATATGTCACTTTTCATTTTATTTTTCATAAATATTATAATAAATCAGAAATTAAATAGATTATAGTTTGATTTTAAACAGTATTTTACTTTAAAATATAAAAAAATCAATATTATTTAAGATCGGATTATAATTTATCTATTTTAAAATAATAATATAAAAAAATTGAGTAAAGCACTGATAAAGTTGATAATCTATCCGTCTTCAAACAATAATCTAAAAACTTTAGATAAAGTATTATTTAAAGTCTAATTATAATACATCCATCTTTAAATAATGTTAGATTTTTTTAAGATAAAAATACTATTTAAAATCAGATTATAATCTATTAAATTTCCTATTTAAATAGTAATATATAATATTACTAAAAATAGTTTGAAGGAAATTATATTTTTATAAATAAAAAAATTAAATACAATATTTTAGTAATTTCATCAAGCTTAAATATCACTAATTGCTTTTATCTTAATACTTAAGATGTATTTATTTGTTCAAATAGGTGTATATCTTCTTTTAATAAATTATTTTTATTTTTTGTTAATGTAACGGACCGCTTATTAAAAACCAAATGAAAAATAATACTTCAAATAATTAAATAAAATAATGATGGCTTTAAATAATTACTATAACAAAACCATTTGTTAACTTTTTTTTATAAATTATATTTTTGATTTTAATCTTATCTGAAGAGAAAGAAAATGAACTATGAGAAAGAAAAGATAATACTGATAGTTAATGCGGAACTTATGATTTAGGGTCCGTTTGTTTTATTAAAAGCTGTTTCCGGAAAGTGAATTCTGAAAAATAAATTACAAAAACTAATTACGAAAACTATTTTCAAGTATTTGGATAAAACTGTGTAAATCATATTTCGTTGTTTGATAAAAAAAAATTGAAAACAAAACTCAAAATTTATTTTTCGTAAATAAACACAATACAAGTTTTATTAAATTTTATCTTTTATTTTTTTATTGAATTAATAAAATTATATTTTACAATATATTTTATTTTTATAAACACATTAAGTTAATTGTCTTTATATTTTAACTTGTGCATATTTTATAAGTGTTGTATCAAATTGTTGACAACAATAAAAAAAATCAATTTTATGGCTCATTTTCTAAACAAATATTCTTTGATATTGATCTTATTTTAAAAGTTCGAAAACATTAAAAAGAAAATTTAAAATACAACTCATTATAATTAGAATGAAATATTAAAATATAAAATAAATTAAAACAATGAATTATAGTTAGGAATTAAAACAAATTAAAATATAAATAAATATTAAAATTAAAATAAATATTAAAATAAAAATAAATAAATTTAAATATAATTAAAATAAAATATTAAATATAAATAAATTAGAATATTTCTTCATTTGTAGAGAGAGCAAAAGGATGGAAAACAACTTACCAAGAATGAAAAGGTAAGTCATTTTACATAGAAACAAGGGGGTTTCATTGACAGTAATTGATTTTCCTTTGACTTTTTCATTTTTCATGAACCAAACAACGGAAAATTAAGAAAATGTTTTTCGTAAAACCATTTATCCGAAACAAGCAGACCCTTAGGGTCCAAACACACTCATACGACCCTTAAGTATGATCCCTTAACAGCAACCCTTAACACTTATAAAAACCTTAACCGAAAACTTTCTAAAACTCACCAAACTTTACCTAAGCCTTAAATACGGGATTAGATATTAAAGACATTTTATAAACATCCTAATATATCCAAAAATATGAATTTAGGATCCAAAAATAGTGAGTTAAAACCCTTGAACGAAAATCTTGAATTTATTCACAAAAATCGTTTTTTCTTGATCAAAACATAAAAAACAATTTTTACCAAGCTAACAAATTGGGAATTTTATTAAAGAAATCTTAAATTCATAGGTTTTAATTTTTCCTACCCCCAACTCACTTCCAAAGTTTTTGAAGAAGAAAACAAGTGAAAAATCATGAATTTTGAAAGAAAAATATTAGGAATAATCAAACTAACGAAAATTATTGAAAATATTAAGATTTAACTTTGAAAATCTGATGTTTCTCTTACTTGAGAAGAGGGGAAACCAATGAAGGATTTTGTTTTTAACGTAAAATAGGTTTTGGGGATTAAAATTGGGTTAATTTAATTAAAACACGTAATTAAGGGTTATTAAATAAGCCCATTGGAAGGTTATATCAATTAGAATTACAATTAGATCAAAATATCTTAAAGATTCAAAGTTTTGGCTTAGTTTATAAAATTGTCCTTTAGTTTTTACAAAATATTCACTAATTTCAAAATCCTAGGGATTCAAGGGTAAATTTTCAAAATTGAGTCGACCAAGGTTAAATATATTTCAAATAAAAATTTTAGGATATTTTTCCAATATTTATTTTCATTAACAACAAATTTTTTTAGTATTTAATCTTGAACTAGGATAAACCTACAAAATCGGTTCACTAACTTCTAGGCTCATTTTTGGGGCGCTACAATATTTTTTGATCACTATTTGGTTGCTAGGTCTCTTAATGTAAACAAATATTCATTCTGCCTCAAGAAAAGGGTGATGATATTCTTGGTCTAAAAGAACCATATATACATTAATTGATTTGGAAGCATCGTATCTTAGCTGACCTAGAAATACTATTTAAGTGCTACAAAACCATTACCTTTAAACAATTACTTTGCTTGAGGTAAAGCCGAAATATGTGTTTAGTTAAACATATCCAGAAGATATATGAATTGTTTTCACAAGATAAAATATAAGTTATCTTTTGTAGAGATAATAAAAAATTTATATATCGAGATGGATACATCAAATGTGATAAAACGAAACATATTTCTTTAAGGTTTTGTCCTTCATGACTTTCAGAAGAACAACATTCGATGAAGCATTTCAAGTAATAATTTGGAAGATTTATCCACTAGTGCATAATCTCCTTCAACATTTGAAGATTGTATTCAATATTGAATTATGAAGATTTTAAGATCTTATGTGATATTTTTATGAGGGAAAATAAATACGTATTGCACTCTTTTCTCTTAATTGAGGTTTTTTCCAACTGAATTTTCCTGGTAATATTTTTAATGAGGCAACATATTATGCGTATCAAAGATGTGTGTACTCTTTTTCCTTCACTAAAATTTTTTTCCACAGTTTTTTCTTATCTTATTAATGTTTTAACGAGGCACATTATCTTTATGGATATCCAAAGGGGGGTGTTATGAATATCTTTATTTATGGTGGATATTCATATATTAAATAATACTTTAATGTAATTTATTATTAGAGTTTAATTCTCATTGGAATTAAGAATTTTATCTTATGCCTATAAATATAGACTTTTAGAGAAAACATTGTACATAACCTACTTTGATAATATAATACAAGTCTCTCTCTTTTGTCTCTCATCTTTGTTCATCTATTTTGTTCTTATTCTTCACTTTATTCACAACATCTATAAATTTATTTATTTTTAAGAAAAAAATATTTATTATTTTTTAAGTTAATTAGAAAAAGTGTTATATTTTGACTCAATTTCTAATTGATACTTAAGTTTTAATATAATTCTAGTGGTTAAAAACTATTTGGTAAATAAGATTTATTTTAATGAGTAAATATTTATTTTATGTAAAAAATCTTCTTGAATAAGGTTACTCTTTATCCAAGTATTTGAGACTATAGATATAGATAGGGGTGTTCAAAAATAACCGACCCGAATTACTCGACCCGTTGATCTGCTTACGTGATTAAAAATTATCGAGTATTTATAATGAAATACCCGAATTTTTCGGGCCGAGTACCCGACCTGTATTTTTTTCGGGTAGCCGGGCCGAGTCAACGCCGAATTTTTTTTAGATCCGGGTACCCGACCCAGTAATTTTAATAATCATATATTCTAAATTTTAAATTATATTTTTATTTTTTATTATTTTTCCTTTAAATTAATTTTAAATCTTTAACTTGTTTTTATACTTGTAATTAGGAGGTTAAAAACCGACTCAATGGGTACCCAACGACCCAATAAATTCAATATTAATATTATATTATTACTATTGATGTGAGCACATCAATGCAAGCACAATATGATCCGGAGGTCTTGCCACAAGGACCTATTACTCGTTCTAAGGCAAAGAAATTAAGGGAAGTACTTTTCCTTACATGTGCTTCAATTCCAGATTCATTCGATAATGTTTATGCCTTAGAATATAGGCTTTATAATGTGTTGCATGCTGATATGTGACATATTAGACTATACTACTTATTATATATGTTTAAGTATGTATATATGCTATTAAGTATGTTTTAAGGTTTGGTTTGATAGTGTTTATTATGTTTCTAACTTATTTATACGTTCTTGTGTGTTTTTTTGAATAAGTTTACAAGTGTTTCAACCTTGTGTTTTACGAATGGATCCTTGTGCTGTTTTCCAGTATAGGTAAACAGAGGTGTACTAGTGAGTTACGAAAATGATTCTTGTACTGTTTTCCAGTATAGGTAAACAGAGGTGTACCAGTGCGTTACGAAATGGATTCTTGTACTGTTTTCCAATATAGGTAAATAGAGGTGTGCCAGTGTAAGAGCAGCCCAAACACAACCCTCTTTTGGAATGATGGACGGCAACAAAGGATAAGGATGAGGGGTTTCTCATTCAAATTCAAACAATTAACACATGTTTAATGTGTTTTATGAGCCCAAACATGTGGCTGATATGAATGGAGCCTAGATGCAAGTTATTAAGCATTTGAATTTAATTTCAGCCAAGTATTCAAATTCGGCCAACTCTTTCATTCTCCTATATATTCTGAAATTTTTGTAAAGACAAGGTTACACAATTTGAATCAATAAAATTTTTATTCGAGAGTTCTTTCTCTTTTCGGTTCTTTTTAGAACTATTTGACACTCAATTCGTTGATTGTCTTTTGATACTTCGGGTTCCTAACTTGATATTTAGCGGGTCCAAGTTCTACGGCGTTAAACAGATTCGATTCGGGTTCGTTCAACATATTATTCGAGTTCTTTCGAGTTTAGCGTTTTCCATCACCGGCCGTTTTTGAAGTCTTCACCGTCACCGTCGTTGAAGTCCTTTCCGAAACGCCAAAATTATCACCTATATATTTATATATTTTTTATGTCATTTTTATTCCTTTAAAAAATTTAATACTAATAATGATGTCGTATAATTTTTGCTATCTTTTTGTCGTTTTTATTGCAGGAACGCGCCTATAACACTCCTAGATCCGTAACAAACGAGGAAAGTCCGTTTCAACGAACTTCGCGTTATATTAACTATGTTTCAACAGCATCTTCAATTTTTTAATTTGTGTTATGAGTTTATTAGACCAATGAGTACCCAGTAGGCTAGTTTTGAACACCCTTACTTGTAATATACTTTTAAGTTTTGATTTTTTCATAAACATTTATATTAATTTGTCAATATGAAATTTGAAAGAAAAATCATGATCGAGAGTAATACATTCTTTTATCGATAAACTTTAATATATATACATATATCCAAATGTTTATCTTTAAAACCAACCTCAAATCAATATTTTTGTGTTTGAAATATATATCATGAAATTTTATGTGTTTTTTATATATTTTTTTTTAAAAAATAAATTTAAAAAATATATAAAAAAATTAAACCGGTTACCTGAATTTTGCAGGTACCCATAAATTGGGTACCCGATTCTTATGGATAGGATCACGGGCCAATGTTTTCGTACCTGAAATTTTGGATACCTGGATATGAACACCCCTAGGTATAGACTATGTTTAACCTTTTGAATTATGAAAGAATGAGAGATAAAAAGAGAATTATTTAAAGATATAAACATTTTTAGATTCTCTACAACTATTATGATTACGTTGTAGAGAGAGACATTGTAGGGATTGGGAAGAGTATTTTTGTTTCATCAAGTTTTAGGATATATATACCAAGTCTTTAGATTACATGGGTTATATGTATTTGTACTCTTTGTGTTCTTTATATTAATAATGGATTGTTCGTTTTTCTCGTCTAAAGAGGTAGGCAATGTTGAACGACATTAAATTTTATCTTATGTGCATGTCTTTGGTCCATGTTGTTATCGATTTGATTATTTTGTTGCATACTAAATTTCTAACAAATGGTATCATGAGTTATAATTCGAGTTATACGATTGTGAAAGAATTTTTGTTGCGGATTTTGTGATACGATGTTAGAGATATGTAAGCGAAGTATTGTTGTAACGAGTTATTGTATGGGATAATTCTAAATTGACGATAATGTTTCAACGAATATTTAATTTACGTGTTGAAGACTTAAAAGACTGATACTTAATCTTTTGCTTAATTTTATTTTAATAAAATCGCAGTGTTATAACTTTTTTTAATTATTATAATACTATTTTCTTCTAAATATTATTACTCATCTTATTTTAATAAAACTGAAATATTAAAATTTGGGTCTATAAATATAAAATATGTTTAACCTTTTAAATTATAAGAGAGAGTTACTCAGAAGATATATACTCACTTTTACGTTTTACATACCTATTATTATTAAGTCGTAGAGATGAGTGTTATATAGATTTTAAAAAAAATATTCTGAATATTTATACCAAGTTTTTAAATTACATGAGTTATTATGTATTTGTATTATTTGTATTCTTTATAGTTGATAATAGATTATTTATTATTTTTCGTCTATAAAAATAAGTAATGTTATATCATGTAAAATTTTATCCTTTGTACATGTTTTAGTCTATGTTATAATTATTTTTATTATTTTATCGTATACTAAATTTCCAATAAGATATAATTAAATCAGTTATATTTTTTCAATAACTTTCATTTTCGGAGGTTGTGTTTGTTTAGAGAAATTTGAATGAAATCGGTACAAGTAGTTTAAACTTTGTATGTTATTTAGTTGTAGAAAGTATTTAGCTTAACGAAAGATTCATGCGGCAAAATTCTGTTTACGGTACTTAAGAGTTATAGTTAATGGGAGAGACGAAGCTAGATTTTAGGGTTGAAAAGAGTAAAACATAAATGTTTAAAAATAGAGGATAAATTCATAAAAAATAAATTTTAATAAAAATTAAATAGAAAGATAAAAATAAAAAAAATCTTCGGGGTGGGGGCAATTGCCCCACCCATCCCCACTTGGTTTCGCCTCTGGTTATTGGATGTCGAAGGTTGTGGAAGTTCCGGGGAGAAATAGGGTTAAAAAGAAATTAAAATAATATTATATTAAAATTATTATAAAAATTATAAAAAATTTTGTATCCATTTTTTGGTATATATTAAATTTTTTTATAAAAAGTTAAGGATTTCTATATATATCAGATTTTTTATTAAAAAAATATAAAGTTTTAATATATATTGTTGAACCCTACAATCCAACATGCCGAGCTTTCCAAAATGAGCTGTCGCTGTGAGTTGGAAAACAAGGACACTAACGCTGAAAACAAGGAAGAAGAAAACGACAAGTAGTCTGCTGTACATAAACGCTACTTTTTGTAGAAAAGTTGCCCTAGTTTTTCCTATTTAAGCAATGCATTTTCTGTGTAAAACCAAACTGAAATCTATCAATAAGAATTATCTTATGAGCTTCAACATGGTATCAGCTGTTCTGGTTCTATCCTGATATTTTTCTTCTAAATTATCTGGTTCCATCTTCTTCTTTTTGGCTTCATCATGCCTGGTGACTCTCCTTCTACACCTGGTGTCTTGGCATCCCTATCAGTTCCCGAAGAGACTACTGATCAATCCTTCTCGAACAAACGAATCAACATTAGCCTTGACGACACAAACTTTTTACTATGGAAGCAGCAAATTACACTTATGATGCGGGGACATGGTTTAGAAGATTATCTCGATGGTTCTCTCGTTCCTCCTGTCAAACACCTGGCGGGAGCTGATGGAGAGTTGACACCCAATCCAGCTTACACTCGGTTCTATAAACAGGACAGTTCCTTAGCCTCTTGGCTTTTCTCCACCGTCAGTCCAGACATTCTCCCACAGCTCGTGGGTGCCGAAACCACAGCCTCCATTTGGAACACCATCATTGGCCTCTACTCCAAACTCTCCACCACTAGGATCATGCATCTTCATTGTCGTCTTCGCTCTATTAAAAAATCTGAACTTTCCATGAGAGCGTATACAATGCAGATTAAGGAGGTGTGCGATCTGCTTGCTTCTTGTGGACATCTTGTCTCCTCTGTTGAACAGATAGCCACACTCCTAAATGGTCTCCCTCCAGAATATGACCCTTTTGTTGCTGTTATCTGTGCCAGTCGCGAACCATACACAGTCGACGGAGCTGTCTCTGTTATAATTGATGCTGAGTCGCGAATTGCTGATCCTCTGCGTATGCCCATTGGCATCCATCTTACTTATTATAACAAACAGTTGTCACAACCGGCAGGGACTCGAGCAACATCCTCACGATATAATGGTGGTAGATTTAAAGGCAGACCAAGAATCCAATGTTAACTTTGTGACAAACTTGGTCATCTTATCGATCGGTGTTGGCACAGATTTGACAAAGCTTTCAAAGGACTGTCTACTCAGGAACCCATGTCCTCCCCCACTCAAGCTAATACTGCTTGTTTCAATGGCACCATGGAAGTTGCATATGATGTGTGTGTTAGTGCACCCACATGTCCAGACACTGCTCCACCTGCTGTCTTACCACATTCTGAGGAAGTTCATCTTAACACCCTTATGGCTACAATTCCCAACACCTCCCTTATTACATGGATGCTAGACTCAGGTGCTACTCACCATGTCACCAGTAATCCAACAACACTTTTCTCTGGTTCTCCCTACTATGGTAAGGGTCATGTCCATATAGGTGATGGTTCCTCTCTACCAATCTCTCAAGTAGGACAAACTTCTTTACTTACTGATACTCGATCCTTGCATATCACTCAGTTACTTTATGTACCTCAGATTACTCGAAATCTTTTATCTGTTTCAAAATTTACAAAGGATAATAATGTTTATTTTGAGTTTCATGATGATTTCTGTTATGTGAAGGATAAGGTCACTCAGACTACTCTTCTTCAAGGTATATAACAAGATGGTCTCTACAACATTACTGGTGACTTGACTTCAATTCCAACAACAGCTTATGCAACTTCTTTTGGCACACAATCTCCTTTTTGGTTATGGCACAAACGACTCGGTCACGCTTTTGTAGAAATAATTCACTTAGTAAATAAAATGTTATAGTGGACAAGAGCCTTATATGTAATGCTTGTCAAATGGGCAAAAGCCACACATTACCCTACAAACATTCTACTACTTCATATAGTACTCCCTTTGAACTTGTTTAAATAGACCTCTGGGGTCCTACTGCTATTAAATCTTCAGTTTTTTCTTACTACATATCGTTTGTTGACATGGCTATTCGTTATTGTTGGCTCTTTTTACTCAAAAGTAAATCTGAAGCCTCTGCAGCTTTTCACATGTTTACTTCCATTGTTCAAACTCAACATAACACACATGTGAAAGCAGTTCAAACAGATGGTGGTCGCGAGTTCTCCTTCCTTCACACTGCATCAGCTCAACATGGCTTTAAGTATCGCATCACTTGTCCACATTCTTCTCAGCAGAACGGTGTGGTCGAACGCAAACATCGCCACATTGTTGAAATAGCTCTCTCTTTACTCGCACAAGCATCCATGCCTCTCAAGTTCTGGTCCTTTGCAGTGCTCAGTGCTGCATACTTAATCAATAGACCCCCTTCAAAAAAGTTGGGTAATGTTTCTCCCTATCAACAATTATATGGTCGAACACCTGAATATGATTTTCTTCGTGTCTTTGGTTGTGAATGTTTTCCACACATACGTCCCTTCAATACTCATAAACTGGATTTTCGCTCCAAGCCATGTCTTTTTCTTGGCTATTCACCCAAATATAAAGGTTATCAGTGTGTGGATCAGACTGGCAGAATATACATTTCTCGCAATGTTGTCTTTAACGAGCAGGTCTTTCCCTATGCTGCTCAATCAAAGGTTGATATTGAGCCTCGAAAAGGAAACACATCAGCAACTATTCTTATTATCTCACTAGGGCCATCACAGTCACCTATTCCTCCTACAGGAACTGGTCCCAATCCTACTCACACTCCTTCTCTACCATCAAACACAGCACCTCCTGGGTATTCTGCTCCTCCTTCTCCAACACATACTCCTGTTGCTCTAGCTGCTTCTCCACCAATGAGTGAGGTTCCTACTTCGCCTATGACTTCTGCTCCTCCTCCGTTTGATAATCCAGACATAGCTTCTGATTCCCCTGATGATCGTTCCTCCATGAAAGCCACCCACCCCTCTATTAATGATGATGTTGCTCCTGCCAATACTTCAGCTGCCGCACCTACTGCTCCAAACTCTCATCCAATGATAACACGCAGTAAAATGAGGATCTTCAAACCAAAATTGTACCACATTCAACTAGAGTCTGTTCGTACCACTATCCATGAGGCTTTACAACATCCAGAATGGTCAAAGGCAGTTCTATCCGAATTCAAGGCTCTCCAAACCAATTACACATGGGAACTTACTGAACTTCCAGTAGGCAAAAAGGCAATCGGTTGCAAGTGGCTCTTTCGTGTTAAGCACAATCCTGATGGCACGACCAGTCGCTACAAGGCTCGTCTTGTGGCAAAAGGGTTCACTCAAGTCCCAGGGCAGGACTACATGGATACATTTAGCCCAGTCATTCGTTTCTTTACAATGAATACCATCATTTCAGTGGTTGTTACTCATAATTGGAAAATTCACCAAGTTGATGTTAATAACGCATTTCTCAAAGGCGACCTTCATGAGACTGTGTACATGCTTCAGCCTGCTGGCTTCTCTGTTCATCCTGATAATGGCAAACTGTTGGTCTGTAAACTGAAAAAGGCTATCTATGGCCTCAGACAAGAACCTCGCAACTGGTTCTTCAAGTTAAAAGAATACTTATGTAAGCTTGAATTCCAGTCCTCATGTGCTGACACATCTCTATTCATTTATCGCAGCCACTCTACATTAACTTATATCGTTGTCTATGTGGATGATATTCTTCTCACTGGAAACTCAGAATCACATATTTCTAAAGTCATCCAACAGCTACATGTTGAATTTTCTCTCAAGAATCTGGGACATCTCCACTTCTTCCTGGGGATTGAAGCTCACACAACACCCTCAGGAATGTTCTTGAATCAGAAGCAGTACATCCTTGAGTTGTTACATAAAGTTGAGACTCCAACAAACACATCTACTACAACTCCTATGACTACCTATCCAAAAATCAACATACATGATGGTGATCTTCTCTCTAATGTTCAAAACTATCGAAGCATTGTAGGTGCCTTACAATATGTTTGCCACACCAGACCCGATATCGCATTCGCTGTCAACAAAATGGATCAATATATGTAGAATCCCACTGATGTTCATTGGCAGGTTGTTCTCCGAATCCTACGATACCTTGGTTCCACTCTTGATCATGGTCTCTGATTTTCGAGTCAAACCACTGATCATATCACCTTATCAGCCTACTCCGATGCTGATTGGGGCAGTGATATCGACGATCGTCGCTCCACTTCTGGTTACTACATCAAACTTGGCTTACATACCGTCTCTTGGAGCTCAAAGAAGCAAAGAGTTGTGTCTCGCTCCACAGCTGAGGTTGAATACAGGAGCCTTGCTGATGCCACTACTGAAGTCCTTTGGATACGATCAATTCTGTCTGAAATGGGTATCTCCCTCCTTGATACACCCAAGATATGGTGCGACAATACCAGTACAGTCACCATGGCAGCTAACCCTGTTCTTCATGTCAAAACAAAACATGTCGACCTGGATCTTCATTTCGTCCGAAAAAAGGTGTCAGCTGGCACGATTCAGGTCAACTACATTCTTGCAAAGTACCAAGCCGCAGTCATTCTAACCAAACCAATTCCGTGTCAGCTCTATCAAGCTTTTCGTAATCAACTTGTTGTATGTACTTCATCTGCTCTTGATAAAAACAACATGCTGAGCTGTCCATAATGAGCTGTCGCTGTGAGCAGGAAAACAAGGACACCAACGCTGAAAACAAGGAAGAAGAAAACGACAAGTAGTCTGCTGTACATAAACGCTAATTTTTTTAGAAAAGTTGCCCTAGTTTTTCCTATTTAAGTAATGCATTTTCTGTGTAAAACCAAGCTGAAATCTATTAATAAGAATTATCTTATGAGCTTCAACATATATAAAAAATAATATTATAATTATTATAACAATTTCGTTACAACTTCATTTAAAAAAACTAAAAATACTAAGTCTCTCTCGATATTCCTTGTTTTAATGTTTCTCATTTTATTTTCTTTTAACTCTAGTTGAGAAGTTTTAGAAAAGACAATCTTAAAAAAGTTTAAAAATGGCGATATTGTTTTTCTTATAAAAATTATAAAAATTTTGGTACACATTTTTCGCTATATACCGAAATTTTTACAACTTTCATAAGAAAAACAGTATATACTAAATTTCTTTAAAAATATAAAAATTTTGGTTTATAAATTAAATTTCTTACAAAAAAATATAAGAATTTTGGTATATATTATTTTTTTATAAAAATTTTGGTATATATCAAAAAATATTATCACAATTCTTATAACTTTTATAAGAAAAATAATATCACCATTTTTTAAAACTATCGTTTTTTAGAATTTCATATTCGACTGAGTCTCTTTTTAGCTTCAAACAAATCTCATGACTCGGTTCATTTTTTTCTTGCAAAGTATTAAATATTATTTATTCTTTTACTTAATTAAACCTTGTAAGAGTAAAATATATGATAATTTACTTAATTATAAATTTAATAATAAACAAAATAAAATATATTATTTATCACTTAATTATTTTTCACTCATACTTATATTCATCATCTTTTCTCTTGTCTCTTTTCAAAAACGTCGAAAGTTTGTAAAGATTAGAAAAGTTAATTCATGACTTAAAATTTTTAAAAAAATAATTTTAAAATTTAAAATTTAAAAAATATATATAGTATTATCCCCTTAATTTAAAAAAATATTTATTAAATTTTAAAATTTTGATTAGTTTAATTTAATCCTTCAAATAGTTGAATTTTTTCGGGTTTCAAGCTAACCCTTGAAAATCAAATAAACTTTACGAACTTCAATAACACTGTAGAAACGATCAACAACAATGCTGAATCCTCACGTTAAAATCAATTATAACATCATTTGATTAGTTATATTTTAATATTAAAATTATTTTTAAAAAAATTATGATACTATATCAATATCTTTATATACGTGACATCGCTTGTCAATAAGTCCGGAGCGAAATTATAAATTTATTATATAGAACTAAAATATATATTTAAATAAAAAATATCATTTTTCAAGAATAAATATCTTAATATTAAAATAAATATAAAAATTATTTTTATTTTATAATTATTATTTCACAATATGTCCCGTTTTCTTTAGTGACATCCATATAAATTAAATTTTTTTAATGAATTGAGTATTAATCTCTAAATTTGAAAAAAAATGTTTCATGAATAATTATGTTTTAATACTGTTTTCAATATTCTATAATTCACATAAGCTTAAGATATTTTGTTTTTCAATTTAAAAAGTATCGTTTCAATTAGTTAAATTCTATAAATTTGTTTCAAATATTGGGGGTGTTTAAAATTTTAATTAACCGAAATAATTGATCAAATCAAAATTTTTGATTAATCAATTGATTAGGTTTAATTAGTTATCGCTAAATTCGGATTAAAATCAGTTAATTAATCGAATTAACTAAATTAATTGATATATATTATATATTTATTTTTTTGTCATTAAACAATAAAATTATAAAATTATCATTAAATTTTTTATATATTATAAAATGTTCATTAAAATTTATCAAGTTAACATAAAATGATCATTAAATTTATTGAATTGTTAAAAATGATCATTAAAATTTTCAATATTTATCAATTATTTATAATAGGCAATGAATCAATGATCATTTTGTAAGAATTTGATAAGTTTAATGGTTATTTTATAACTTTTTTACGTTCAGTGGGTAAAACAATCATTTTAACATAGTTTAGTGATTACTATTATAATTTACTCAAAATTTTATAATAAATTTTAGTTAATTTAAAAATTTACTAAATTAAAATAACTTTTTTAATTCAGTTAAAAATATTTAAAACAATTGATTCGACTAACGGTTAATAAAAAAATTGATTAATAAACTTTTGATAGCGATAATCTTTGATCAGCAGTAAAAAAGTTATGAGCAATAATCTCCATCTTCTGTATTTTAATATAGTGATAGATAAATTCTCAAGGTATAATATTGAAATTCCTACTTATATAAAATAAGATTGAATAAACATCTTTGATCACACAACGAATTATTAGTTATTTATTTTCTTTTTAAGATCATTACACTCTAATTTTATACTCCAACATGGGGTTCATTATTTTCGTTATATGTATGGGTGTTTAAAATTATTTGATCAGATTATCTTATACAAAATAATTGAGTATTTTTAAGATTAATTTTTTGAGGGGTTGAATAGCTTGCCCGATAAATTTTTTGGATATTCAAGTCGAGTTTATGCTCTACATTAGATTATATATTCACCCCAAAACACACAAATTATTAGAGGTTTTATGTTTAAAATGTCTATAAACTTTCGAAAGAAATCAATTCAATATTTGATTTTTTTCATGCAATTTTTTAAATATTTTAAAAATTATTATAAGATAATATATATTTTTTTATTTTTAATAATATGTACATATTTTATATATAAAATATTGAATTTGAGTGTCTTAAAATAAATATTATCTGTTTTTAGTAAAACTTTTAATTCAATTTCTAAATTAAATTCACACATAATTGACTCAATTAAATTTGAAAATTTAGAGTTTTTATTTTTTTATTTTTTTTTTTACATTTTGACCAAACTTGAATATTAATTTTAACTAATTTTAAATTTTAATGTGTCGTGACATTGTTGATTTCAAGTGGTATATATATATATATATATATATATATATATATTAAAAAAATAAAATATTTAAAAATATAAAACCTTTTTAAAATATTAAAATTATAAAAAATAAAATATTTATTTATTTTAAAATTTGTAAATTTATTAAAAAAATATTAAAATAATTATTATAAAATTCTAAAAAAATAATAAGCATTATTATGAAATTTTAAAAACATAAAAATAAAAAATATATTTATTTTGAAAATTATTAACTCTACTAAAACAATATAAAAATATTTAGAAAAACTCAAGATATTTAAAAATATATATGAGAACGGTCTTTTAATGGTTATTCTTCGGGTATATGCTAACCTTCAAGGTAGCAATTCTATCTTAGAGACATCTATGACATCGAAGCACCACAATTTATTTCATATAATTTTTAAAATATTTTTAAATGCTTTTTTACTAATTTTAATATTTTTTAAGTATTTTAGAATATTGTGTTATATTTTAGAGTTATTTAATACTTTTTGAAAATTTTCAAAAGTTCCAAAAAAACATTTTACATTTTTTTTATATTTTTAACTAAGTTTTAATATGTTTTTATTATTTTAATACATAATACTTTTTAAAATTAATTTTAGAGATTTAAAAATGATATTTTTTTAATAATTATTAGATGTTTAAAAATTAAAATTAATAAAAATAATTAATATAATATTTTTATTTGAAAGCTTAATTAATTTTAAATTGAAAGCACATTTTTTTGTTATAATTTATATTTATAATATAATTTGAAAGTTTTGTTCTTTGCTATATAAAAATGTTTCTTCCGTGAATCATCTTGTCTCAATGGTTAAGGGAACGATTGTTGTTTTTGAAGATCATGGGTTTGAGCACCAATAATGTCAGCACAGTGATTTAGCGATCAATGTCTAATGGTTGAGATTATACTCTAGAACAAATACTACTATAATCATTGTAGCTAATTAAAAAAAATAATTGTTTCTTCTAAAATGTCGTCTTTAGAGTTTAAAGTATAGATTTTTTTCTTTAAAAATATAATGTGTCTTGATATTATACATGAGAATGTATAATAAAATCTATTTGACCCATCAAATCTATTTATTCATTAATTTGATTAGAAATTTTGGATAATTTAATTTATTTTTTAATTTTAGATAATTTAGATTAGATATCCAAAAATTTTAGATTAGATATTAATAATTATTTTAGATAATTATCTGAAATCTGAATATTTAATTTTTCTAGATGTAAATTTTGTTATATTCAATATTTTTATTTTTTATATATGAGAATTTTAAAAATTTCATGGATACAAATCTTTTTATATTTAATAATTTTTTATTGTTATATTCAAAAACCCAAAATTTTTATGAATAAAACCACCAAATTAAAAAAAAACTTAAACTAAATCATAAATTTAGATAATCAATCTAAAAATTTGATAATTGTTATAAATATATTTATTTATGGTGGATATCCATATATTAAGTTAAACTTTAATGGGCTTTAGTATTAGGGTTTAATACCCATTGAAATTAGGGTTTCCATCTTATGCCTATAAATATAGACTTTTGGCATAGCATTGTACACAACCCTTCTTTGAGAATACAATAAAATCTCTCTCCCTTTTGTCTCTCATCTTTATTCTTCTATTTTATTCTTATTCTTTACTTTATTCACAACACGTTATCAGCACGAGTTTGCTCAGAAGATTTTTATTTCAAGTCTCTTCAAAGATTTACCCGGTATGTTCTTTTTCAATCTTTTATATTTAATTTATAAAATAGTATATATACGATGATGATTATGATTTTTCTCTTTTTCATGTAAATATTTCTATTTTTGTCTAATGATATTATGTGTCATTAATATTTTGTTTTAATAATTTAATCCGAGTATATTGGCTGGACATCCCGTTCTGCGAGGCTACTGGTCTCAAAGGAGGTTCTTTTTAAAGGACCTTGTGGACTGGTTTAACAACGCCGCGTATGAAGATTAAATTTTTATTCTTTGAATATATTGAATATATATTGGCTGATCAATTACTATTTAATAGTATGAATATTATAAAGTTTATATTTGCTTGGAAGCAATATTTTTTTTATGTCGAAAAACTCGACTATAGACTTCTCCCAAGTTCAAGTTACGAAAATTGTCTTGATCAAAGAATTTTTATGGGAGGCATTCCCTGAAGTGAATGCATGCATGATGATTATTCCATGCAATTATTGGATTTATGACATTCCTTAAAGTGAATGCAAGCATGATGATTATTCCATGCGATTATTGGATTTATGACATTCCATGAAGTGAATGTAAGCATGATGATTATTCCATGCGATTATTTGATTTATGTCATTCCCTGAAGTGAATGCAAGCATGATGTTTATTCCATGCGATTATTGAATTTGTTTCATTCCTTGAAGTGAATGCAAACGTGATAATTCACTATATGGTTAATGAATAAAACTCAATTATGTGCCAGAGTATCATTGATGAGGATATGTTAGAAAAAAAAAAAAACATACTCCATTTTTCATGCCAACAATGTTGTCCTTCAGACACAATATCGTGAAAAAGGCTTTAAGAAATATTCCAAGTTAATTTCTTGCCTTCTTGTGGCTGAGCAAAATAATGAGTTGCTCATGAAAAATTATGAATATCGCCCAACAGGCTCCGCTCCATTCCCTGAAGCGAATGTGATATTATATAGCGGAATGAATAAAAGCCACATTAGTAATTGTGGTCATGATTGAGATCATAAAATAGACATGGATAAGATGATTATTTTAAGAATACTTATATCCACAAGAAGTGGAATTGTAAAGATGCCAAGAATGATAGAGATCAGATTAAAAATCTTTATGTTATCAAAGTGATGGTATAAACCATTGATCTCGTACTTGTCAAACGCCGAAGCATTACGGACTTTATTCATAATCATGAATGATAAATTGAAGAAAATATAATCAGATTTTCTTTGTGGCAAAAATAATGGCGTTATTGATCCAACTCAATTGGATATTGATAATTTTTCTCATAGTCCTTCAAGAAAATAATTCGCCATTTATTTTATTTCCCTTATAACATCTAAAAGAAATAATTGATCTTTATTTATTTTGTTTTATTTATTATATATTTATATTATTTATTTTACATATTATTTATTTACGCTTTATGTTAATTTATCATTAATTTATTTTATATATTATTTATTTACATTCTATGTTAATTTATCCTTTGAAGAATATTATCACTTCCGGAATGAAATCTATAATGAATTGTGGCTATTTATGCCAAGCAAACAGTGCAAGTACTCATACTATACTTAAGCATAAGAAATATTTTCCCATTTAAATACAAGGGAAAATGTGAGTACTATATCTCAAAGTACTGAAATATCAATGCTTCGGAAGAGCTTTTGAGAGCTTATCTTTGATAAATAAACGAGTTGATATAATGTGTTATATTTAATATTTTCCATTCCCCGAAGTGAATACAATAAAATCTCTCTCCCTTTTGTCTCTCATCTTTATGAATAAAACCACCAAATTAAAAAAAAAAACTTAAACTAAATCATAAATTTAGATAATCAATCTAAAAATTTGATAATACAAAAAATTAAAATTTTCAAATTGAATATCAATTGTTAAATTATCAGTCTAAAAATTTTGAATAACTAAAATTTTTGATCATCCTAAATCAGATATTTAAAATTCACACCCTTAATTATACTCGTGACTCAACACTTAGCGATAAAAAAATAATGAATGAAATAAAAAAGTTATGGATAATTTACATAAATTATCAATAAATTTTACTCTCAAACTTATTTTAATCACTAAAATATCAAAACATTTAACTTATTTAGTAAAGTTTAGATATTAAATATTATTTTATTATCATTTATCCTTTAAGTTTTTGATGGCATTATGACGTGATGCTATCCATCATTCATTGTTGTTGGATACTATAATCAATGATTAGTTATTTGGTCTTTATATATCATTAGTTAGTTTATCTTAATACTTAAATCTAAATCCAACCTTCATTTTACCAAAAAATTTCTCAAAGATTATAAATAAAAATATGACTTTTCTTTTGCTGATTTCTCTTTTCTGTTATTGAATTGAGTTTATTCTTAGTATATAATTTTTTTGTGCTAATGAGTACAGAGATGAATGTTTGATTTAGTCGAGCCGAATCAAAAAATTTTGAGTTATTTGAGTTGATGAGTCTAATTTTATCATTCGAATTTTTATTCAAAAAAATTTTAAATCGAGTTTCGAGTTCTTTTAAAGATTTAATTGTAATTATTTATTATGTATAGAAATATTTCTTCATATTCTTATATATCAATATACATATTATAAAAATTTAAGGAATTTGTCTCGAACTTAAAATAAATCTTCTAATTATTAAAAAAATTGACTTATTCGAATTTTTATTTTACAACTCAAACTTTATTTAAAATTTTTTTCGTGTTATTCGAGTTTATGAAATTTCGAGTAGAATCAAAACGAATCAAATATTTTTCGTCTCGAATCGAGTTATTCGATTTTTCAATTCGAGTCGAGTTTTATTTATCCCTAAACGAACCTCTCTATTATTTGAATTTTTAATAAAAAAATTAGTTCACCGATAGATAGATATTATTAAAATAATAATAATAATAAATATTTAATAATTAAAATTCAATAATTAATTAAATATATTAAAATTTTAATAAATTCTTTATAACCAAGTATGAAAATAAAGTTATTTACAACCAAATTGATTTTGTAAGGACTACACATCATTAAGCTATAAATAAATCGAGTCGAGCAAGTAAATGAAATTACAGCCAGCTCCCATTTCGTATCTTTCCTTAATAACCCTCTCCCTCTCCTCCAGCCTTCCATTTCCCACACTCTCTTCCTCCGTTCCGTTCTGTGACTTCATAAAAATCGGTAATTAAATTCATTGTTTCTTTTTGTGGAATTGTAATTTGGTTCTCTCCGTTTTATCTCAAAATCCCGATTCTAAACCCCTTCCCTCTTTTGTTTGCAGACCTTACCTTTACAGTTTCAATATAGAGATTGATAGATTGAGGGGCGGATTTGATCGGCTGTGATGGCGTCAATGGTAACGAATCCTGTGATGAACCCCAATTCTGAGTGCAGGAGGAGGATAAAGAAGAAATCGACGATGAAAGACAATCAAACCAACCAAAACCAGTCCCACATCGCCCGATGGAAATCAGAGGCGCAGCAGCAAATCTATTCATCCAAACTTCTTCAAGCCTTGAGTCAGGTCAGTCTACACGCTCCTTCTTCTTCGGCTCCTCGCGGTGGCCGAGCCATCCGTGAGGCTGCCGATAGAGCTTTGGCCGTAGCTGCTAGAGGGCGAACCAGGTGGAGCCGGGCCTTATTGTCGAGCCGGCTTAAACTGAAATTCAGGAAGCAGAAGAGACAGAGAGGATCCCCCGTGGCTGCCGTCTCCGGGAGTAGCCGGTCGAACAAACCGAGATTTAGCGTTTCGAAATTGAGATCCAAAAGCTTACCGTCTGTTCAAAGAAAAGTCAAGGTTCTTGGCCGGTTGGTTCCCGGTTGCCGAAAGCAACCGTTTCCAGTTATTCTTGAAGAAGCGACTGATTACATAGCTGCGCTTGAAATGCAGGTTCGAGCCATGGCCACTCTGGCCGAGCTACTATCTGGGTCCGGTGCCAGCAGCTCTGGCTCAGCTCCTCCATCTCTTCCGTCACCACCGCCGCCTTCGACTAGTCAGTAACACTTTTATTTTGCTTAGTTACCAAGTCATCTTTTTTCTTTTTAATTTTTATTCCACCCCTCCTATAAGTAATCTTGTCTCATGTTAAATACATGTCTTCACATTTTCATTCTATTAGAAAAATAGTTGGAATTTTTCTTCATTATTATGCTACTGTTCTGCTGGAATTAAATTGAAATAAAAATATTGTAAATGATTTGAGTTTGTAGATTTATTAATAAAAATTTGGATTCAACCTAAATTAATATCCAATTCTATATAAATTTTTACCAGCAAGAATTATATATACTCATTTTTATGTAAGTTAAAAAACGACGTCTTTGTTCGCTAGAACTTCCTTTTTAGTGTTGAAGTGTAGGAGCATTTACCATGATCTGTCCTTTTTAGTTGGTAGATTTCAGTGGCATTTAAACCAGAAATATGATATATATATTTATATTTATCACACATCTTTTTTAGTTGTCAAGGTAAGTTTTTCTCTCTTTTTTTTGCCAATATTTGAGGAAAGCTTTGTTTATAGGAAAAATAAGAATGTAAATGGAGAATCAGTTGGTAGGAACAGTCTGTGAGTTGGGGGATGATGAATTTGAAAGTGAATTTCCATGGAAAATCAAATCCATGTGCATGGTCCGAAAGGTGGGCAGAGGATATGGCCAAACGAATCGTAATGAGAAGTCTCCCCGTCTCTGGCATGGCAGGCATCATGTGGGGATATGTCCCCACATTTTGTAAACATAACCCAGATTGGGTTCTAGTGATTTAACAGCTAACCCAAAATTTGATTTTTTTTAATCATCGATGTTTAATCTATTGGTTAATATAGATCAAATATTGCAAAGATTTATTATGACATCGACCGTTTTAATCGAATTGTTCTGTCGGTAATTTCGAGTCGTTTTACTTACATACATTTATATGCTTAACGTGAAACTGAGATGGATGAGATCATCCTTTTCGTTGCTTTATTTTCCCCATTGTCATTTTTGATCTTATCTAAAGTTTTTGGGTGGAGGTGGTGTGTGTATGTATGCAGGGGACTGGGGGTCACACTCAGAGACAGAGAGAGACTAATTGGTTGCCAAGTTTTTCCCCAAATCCCAGAAGAAACAAAACACACGAGTGGACTGACCTGGATATTCATTCAGTACTATCAATAGGGATGGGGTTGTGGAGTTTCTTTTGGGTAGATTTGCAGAGGGCAAGGGTTGAACAGAATAAATTCAAAATCAAAGGACTATTCTCAGGGTAAATTATACAGGTAGTCCTGAATTTTTAAGGTGCTTATATCTTGATCATCGAATTTTCAAAACTTGCATTACAACCATTAAACTTTTAGTTTACTTTCACTTACTGGTGTTGTCATTAAAATAATTGATGGGACATGTTAAAGTTTATAAATACTATTCATCATCTTCTTCATCATGTTAACTTCAATTTTTTAGTTCTCATCAACGTTATTATCGGTTGATGTTCTTCCGATCATTAGCACCACTAAATACCACAGTTGTATTTGCATTAGGTGAAAATGGCTTTTTATCCGCTTTAAGGATCGTAATGAAGATTTACCTAATGAATTAGCAAATGGGAGACTAACGCACATAAAAATCACTTTCAAACGTTACACTTCAAAGAAATCAAGCTTCCAAGATGATAATTTGGAAACCTAGAGGGAAGAATCACAAATATCGAGTACGAATCATACGTAGTCATGAACAATATATATGATCTATTATTAATGTTTGAGTCCAAATAGAGACGGAACTATATAGGGTAGAAAGGGACAATCGCTCCTCACTCTTGAAGATTTTTTTTTAATTTTTATTCTTTTATTTAATTTTCTTAAATGATTCATTAATAATTTTTTTCTCACTTTCAAATATTTATATTTTACCCTAACTCTAAATCTTAACTTTATCCCTAATCCAAAGAACATAGAAATCTGAAATAGAGAAATAAAGACAAGCTTATTATTAAACTTTCGAGGATTTAGTTTCTAGTCATTAAACTTTTATAACTTATTAATCAAAATGTTTCATTCAAATTATCTTTCCTATGACCCCACATCATGCAAAGTGGAAAAGAAAATGTCACCTAACAGAGTAAAATCTTTTTTCATTATGCTTCTTTTCATGCATTCTATTGAAAATTTATAAAATATTAAAATTTAAACTATAACTCTTATTTTCTATATCATAAACCCTAAACCTCACATCCTAAAAAATACATCCTACCCCTAATTCTCTAAACACTAACTACAACCCCTAACCTTGAACCCTAAATCCTACACCATCTAATTTAAAACGGAAATATAAAAGGAGGCATGAAAAAGAAGTAGACGATTTCTACCCGTGAGCTATTATGTTCAAAATTCTCATTTATTTCCTTAGTGACCAAAGAAACATAGCAGGAAAGAACCAAATCTTTGAGTAACCTTGTCATGTTCAACAACAGTCCAAACCCATGACTTGATGCAATCATCTTCCATATCCCAACAAAGAAAAAAAAAACATTTTCACCTACTACAAATACAGTTTTGGACTGTTTAATAGTGACGCCAATTGAAAGAACGTTGAACAATGACGATATTGATGACCCATTCAGCGATGAACAGACGACACTGATGATCTATTCAGCGATGAACAAGACGAATAGTGTTCATAAAAATTGAAGAAATAAAGGAGCATAATCTGTTGAAGAAGATGAATTGTACTGAAATACACTTTAATAGCCACGATAGTTTTTTAACGATACTGACCGTAATGTCATAAAAGTTGAATTATTGTATTACAAGTCCATGTGCATGCATATATTTATAACCAGACCAGACCCATGCGCCCAATGCCCTTTTATGATTTCAAATGATTCTCATCTCCCTTTTGCCACCTTCATCATCATTTTCTCTACACTCCTATGCTTAATCTTTTGACTGACTTTGCTTACAGAAAAAAATGGAATTTGGGGAACTAAAATGAATCGAATCCATTAATTGAAATATTTTCCTTGCACAGAAAATCTTTTGGATTTCAGTTAATATGCGAGAGAGATGTGGTGTGCAAAAGTGTAGTCGAGTGAATTCACAAGCGTTGCGGTGCTGTGCTTCTAAATCATCTGGCCACTCCGGCGGCCCCCCAGTTGTCCATTTGCTTTGTAATAAAACACACTCTTTTTTAATGAAGACTTCACCTTTAAGAAAAAACTGTTGTAGAGCATGCAGCTGAGGTTGTCTTAATTATATGCATGAAACATCATCATTAATGTTTGGAATGACATGTTTTGTTAGTTTAACACGGTATTTTAGCACAGAATTTATAACTTCTTTTTATTAATCATTAATTTTTTTAATTTATCAATTCATTAATTCAAATCGAATATTATAAAAGTACACATTTCATATATGTTGTCTTGGGATTAGGAAGTCTCCTTTTTTTCTCATGTTTTCCGAGAATGTAATATGGCAGCGGACGACACTGTAAAGTCGCCACAAGTTTCCTTATCTGGTGGTCGGATTTTTTGACTCCGTCCAAAAATATGCTGGTGGCTCTTCATGATGATCTTGATGGCCCTTCTTAAGCTAAACTCTTAGTTTAGTTTAAGCATTTCTTAGTGTAATAAAATTATATATATATTTTTGACTTGTACCCAATAAAAAACAATCTCAAACCATCCATTTTAAAGTAAGTTCGATAACAATGTTGTGGGGAAAAAGTTGTAATAAAATTCAAAGAAACATGTGGAGATGTCCTTGTTTAGCCCAACAGCTTTGATGTTGCAGCATAGCTTTATGTGCCATGTAAAAAGCAAAGTCATGAACCCTATCTGCATAGCTTTTTCATACAGTGCGTAGGGCTTGCACCATGTGAATATACTAGGTCTATCCAAAACGTTTAAAAGCAAAACTATGAATGAAAAAGCACATGCAGTCAAAGGATTTGAATGTCTTAAAACTATGTATTTTAAATACAAAACGGTGGTGTGAAGCACAGAATCAAGATTTAAGGTTTGAAGGGAAAACATAAAAATTTAAAAATGAGAAACAAATTCATAAATAAATCATTTAAAAAATAAATAAGGAATAAAAAGCTTGAGAGAGTTGGAATCTGAGTTTACAACTTATTTTGCTTAAGGTTGGTACCCCTCTTACTCCCATTGTATCATACATCTCATGAATTTCGGGGTTTTATGATTCGTCTTTAAATTGGCAATATCTCACCATAAACTTCTTCAATTACATGTAGGAATGATTTTAGATTGAATGATTTACTTTTTGGGAGTGTTCTTGGCAAATTTCAGGTCCAAACCTACATTTTTGTGCACGCGTACTAATACGGGTTGGGTGTGTATCGTTACGATAGAGGAAAATAAGGGCTTAAAATGCAGGTGTATCGGTACGTCAACTCCGCGTATTGATACCCCTTGCCTATTTCAAATTATAGAAATAATTTTGAGTATCAATACGTAAAGGCGTATCGTGATCGTCTCGCCAGTAATTTATTTTCGTTTTATTCTCAGTTTTGTATGTTCAATATTGGGTTTTTATTAGATTTTTGTGTTTATGTTATTCTGATTTCTGCCTCATTGATAGATCTCATTATAATTTATATGTATGGTATTGAATTTTATGTGATTTTAGGGTTTGTCATATGGGTTTTCTATTGTATTTGGTTTGATTGGGGTCAATTATTATTGGGTTTTGTTTCGTTGTAAAGATTATTTTCAGATCTGGCATTTTCTTTTCGTTGACTTTTATGCGGGAGAAATACTTCTTAGATTTGTTTCTAATTTTTCTTAGTTATGGTAGATTAATGACCAGGGCAATGCATTACTCAGCCCATCTAAATCAAAGAGGTCTTTTTGTTGATTGGTCTCTGAAATTATTATTTTTTTAATCTTATATAATTTGAGAGTCTTGTGCTTGATTCCTCATTTAATTTTAATTTTGTTCTCTTTATTTTAAAACATTCTTAAAGTATATTTATAGAATTAAGATCATATGATGTGTGTTTTAAATATTTTTTTCACTCCAAATCCAAATTAACATTTCATAATTAAAATAATGAAAAACTTAATTGATTCGACGTGTATAATTTGAAGACTCAATTAAAATGTTTTAAAGTTGGATGACTTTTTTAGTATTTAAGCCATAGGTGGAAGCTTTAATCGAATCTTTGGATGACACAATCAAAGCTTGGATTAGAATCTCAATTTATTTGGACATTCGGGAACACGTCAGTGTAACACCCCAATTTTCTCTCGATCTTTAAATTCTAAATCCCTAATTCGAATAAACCTTAAGTTTTAATCTAAAAAATTAGATTAAATTTAAGGGTTACAGTCAGCCTACACACTCCCATTATCAGTTACCCTTTGTTTGTTAACGTATTTAAATCGAATTTTGATCAACTTTATATATGACATTTATTAGTGTGTGATGTTTTAAATCTGGAATATTGATATCGAACCATTAAAACCGAGACATTTTAAGTGAACAAATGGAGTAATCATAGCTTAAAGGTGGTTGGTGAACAAATGGAGCCTGCAATCAAAAATGCAATACACATGTACAATTCAACTGAGTCATTTTAAGTGAAAATGATGTACACGTTGTCACACAGGACAAAAAGCATAAGAACACGCACCAAATGCCTAAAAACAGAATAAGAGATTGGAGTCTACCTGAAATACAACATGCATGAACTGATCATATGAATGTGAATACATCATATTAGCACTAGGTCACTGCACATAAGGACCGTCTCTAGAAGTTTGATTCAATCCCATGTAACAAAAAGGACTCACAGCCGGCCTTGCAGGAACAACATAAGCAAGAGGAGCTTGTGTGCTTGCAATCTGACCCAACTGAGGAAAAGAAGAATCATACTGCACGAATGGTAGCTGAACCTTATGCGTATTGTAAGGAACCCCGCCTAAAATTCATTCTTATTTCATCCCTTAAGTGCCATGTAGTTGTATCATTATAATCATCATAGGTACTACTATAAACATTTGATTTAATTAAAGAGTTTGTGCATAATACGTCACACAAAACAATACAATCATCCACCTGATAATTCGAAATTTTTGAAATATAGAACATAAATCCCACCTTTGATAACGATGGTCATAATTTGGGTCAGTACGATCTTTTTCTTTATCTCTTAAAATGGCTACTTGAGATGTACCATCCCAGATGGTAGTATTTCTCTCCTGATCAACCATGGAGCTCCGGTAATTTTCCAACTCATCTCTTATAAGAGATCATTTTTTCCATCAATAGAAACATGATGAGAAGAATCATCAAAATCAGGAATACTAGGACTACTGAAAATACGAGCTCGTGCACGATCATACTCTTCCTTACTCTCTTCCACACTTTTCACAGAACTTCTTTTGATATCACTTTGATTAGATTCATTTACAGATCCATTATTTGGCCTGGACCTAATAACAATTTTAATCTGCTCAGGCTTATCATTTTTCGAGTTTTTAGCAGGATTTTCAGAAATCGAATACGCAACCCATGAAACATATGATATCATCCAATATATCAAGTAACATATTTACCTGAAAGATACAAATGATAATGACAAAAGAGCTGTTAGAAAGATGGCATCAGGGTATATCCTCGACGGAAGGTTTTGTACAAACGAAGTAGGGATCAAGTGTTATTAAGATGAGTCAATGCTCGAGAAGCCAAAGTTATCTTGGAAGAAGTCCATGTAGGTTTGTATGGGACCTATTCTAGTGAATTCCTAATGACAAAGAAAATCGTAAGATATATTTACTTTTGGTCAACAACGAAAGAAGATTATATTAATTATGCAAAAAAATGTTATAAGTGTCAAATCTATGCTGACAAGATATATGCCCCTCTGGTGTTATTAAATGTGATGAATTTGCCATGGTTGTTTGCTGCTTAGGGATATATTGTTATCGGTCAAATACACCCAATGGCTTCCAATGAAAAACGCTTCATCTTGTTGGTTATCGACTACGTATCAAGCGGGTGGAAGTAGCGTCTGTCGCTACCCCTTTTACAGACGGTTCAATGATTTTTTCTTTAACAAAAAAACAACAACAGAGTCACCACCAATCTTTTTTAAAATTAAGTTAAAATTAAGGGGTTACATTTTTTATATCAGAACACTAAAAAATATTTAAAATTAAGGAGTTACATTTTTTGTATCAGAACACCCAAAAAATATTTAAATAGAGTCAAAGAGAATAAGAATACTTGACAGCGAAACAACAGATTGGAAAGAGACGAAGTTGAAGAATATACTATATTAATAAAAAAAACTCATTTAAGTCCATTAAATACAGGAAAACCCCCAAAAAATATATACATAGAGTCGAAGGGAATGAGAATACCTGACGAGACAACAGATAGAAAAGAGACAAAGCTGAAGAATATACTACATTAATAAAAAAACACTCGTTTAAGTCCATTAAATACAAGAAAACCACCAAAAATATATATAGAGTCGAAGAGAATGAGAATACCTGACGACTAAACAAAAGATGAGAAAGAGACGAAGTTGAAGAATATACTATATTAATAAAAAAAACTCTCATTTAAGTCCATTAAATACAGGAACCCCTAAAAATATATACATAGTTAGTGTCGAAGGGAATGAGAATACCTGATGGCGACGAGACAACAGATGGGAAAGAGACGAAGCTAAAGAATATACTACATTAATAAAAAAATACTCATTTAAGTCCATTAAATACAAGAAAAACCCAAAAAAAATATTTACATAGAGTCGAAGGGAATGAAAATACCTGACGTCGAGACAACATATGAGAAAAAGAAGAAGCTGAAGAATATACTACATTAATAAAAATCCATCATTTAAGTCCATTAAATACAAGAAACCCCAAAAAATATTTACATAGAGTCAAAGGGGATGAGAATACCTGACGGCGAGACAACAGATGAGAAAGAGACGAAGTTAAAGAATATACTACATTAATAAAAAAAAAACACTCATTTAAGTCCATTAAATACAGGAACCCCCAAAAATATACATAGAGTCAAATGGAATGAGAATACCTAATGGTGAGATAACGGATGTGAAAGAGACAAAGCTAAAAAATATACTACATTAATAAAAAATCCTTAAGTCTATTAAATAAAGGAAAATCCTAATAAATATATACATAGAGTCTAGTTCATATTTAAAATACAATACCCACATGTTCAAGCCCAACCGCCCTTCTAACCAGCCCTAATAATATCTATAAGCCCTAAAATAATAATAAAAAACTAACTTATTCTATTTTGCGTAGGTCACTCTTCTGGATATTGGATCATATCTATAAGCCCTAATGGTCACGCGCCTGAAGCTTTTTGTTTTCCTTCGCCACATGGCTTCATCTGATGCCACCAAGAGCTCATCCGGACCGATCAGCTCTCGAATCATCTCTATCGTTGTATCAAATCTGATCAAAGACCATCATTAAATTTGAAAAAGACATCATTGACCTCCCGTCGTGATCACCAAAATTTACGCTTTCAAGCGCGACTATTGTATATGTAGAACCAAAAAAGGATATAATCAGTGAATCATGAAAACTAAATCTGGAAATATATGTAACATAATCAAAAAGCCTATGATATATGACCAGATTTTCTGGATTTATAAACAGGGTAAAAATGAAATCCCAGAACCATTTTGTACATAGTTTTTCTTCGTAAGTAATAAAAAAAACTTAAACCTATACTACATTAATAAAGAACCCTAATTTAAAACAAAAGAGCCAAAATTGATATGCAAATTAAAAATAAAAGGCCCATCGATAACTTCACTTGAAAGACGATTTAATAATAAAAACATAAAAAAATTATTTTCAAAGATAAATATTTTAAAAAATTATAACTCCCAAAATAAACAAAAAAAATCCGGAATCATTTAACAATATACAATAAGAAAACTCAATGAACAAAATACTAATGCGCAAATAGAATGTAGAGCCAGCAAAAACCAAAGAATAAGAACGAACTAGCATTATTCTTCGACTGCATCGAAAGATGACATGGGGCTGCAGAAAAAGGAGGTGGAGCCGTAGGTTCAAGCTGACAATACAGAAGATGTTTTGAGATTTAGTTTTTTTTAGTATAGTTTTGTTAGAAGAAGGTTGCGTTTAGCATTGCATTCTAAACCATCTTTTGGGCCAAAAGCTGGTTTAGAACGCAGAAGCAATACTAAACAATTAATTTTTAGAGAAAAAACTACGTTTGAAAAATAATTTTCAACCCAAATGCAAAAGCTAAAATTTTTAGCTTTTGCGGTTGGAAAAGTGTTTTTAGGAGTAAAATTATAATTTTAACCTTCATTTACTATGTTTTATTATAATTTAATTTTTACAAATACATAATTATATTTAACATAAATTATTTTTTAGTTTAAAAATTATATATATATATATATTAATGTCAAATTTCTAAAAAAACAATTTTAAAAAGCACTTTTCTCAAAAACACTTCTGAAAAGCAGTTTTAAAAATAATTTATATATTCATTTATTAATATTTTTAAATTTTATCGTAATTTAAGTTAATATTATAATATGAAAGAATTTAATTATCATTTAAATATATATTTTTTAACTTATAACATCATGTCTAAACTTTTTTGACAGCAATACTAAACACATATATCTCAAACAAAAAATTCTAAAATCTCTTTTTCACTATATTTTTTTCACCACACTTTTTCATCGCACTTTTCAAAAGTAATGCTAAACTGGCCCGAAGGATAATTAGATGTGTCAAGAGAAAATCTAAGTTAGAAAAATGTAAGACAATTTATTTAAACAGGAGTACAAGGATAGGGATTGATAATTCATGTTTAGATTTAACATCCTACGGTTATAAATATAGATTTAGTGGGATAGAAAGATGCTAAAGGAAAAAAATTATGAAAATACTTGAATTGTTTTTTAAAATATAATCAATCTAAAGTTAAACTTTTGATTTGATTAATCAAATTTTTAGATAAAATTTTGTTCTCTCTTTTTCATATAAATCTGTCAAAGATAGATTGAAAAAAAAGTAGGAGCATCGTATATTACGTGAAGGAATAAATATAATTAAATTGTCATTCGTAGTTTTAATCAATAAAATTTATATGTTTTATTTTTTTAAGTTGAATATCCACTTCTTTCTTATATGTAAATAAAATATAAGTAATTATTTAAAAACTACTTTAAAATGAATGAATTTTATTAGTTGTGATTATAAATGATATGGTAAGTGAATTCATCTACAAATTTTTAGTGAAGGAGGGCGAGAGATAACATAGTTTGTGACTATGGTTAAAATTTTAAAATAATTGTTAAAGTTATGTAACATTTTATACTATTTGTTTTATTGTATTAGAAAGTGTTAGATATTTATTTTAGTTCAAATATATTTTACATTACTTAATTTGGATTTTTTAATTTAATATTTTAAATTTTAAATTAAATTTAATTAATAAAATATGATTCGTCAAATTAACTAGTTTTTTACGTGATGTAGAATCGAAGAAAATAATAAAATATTTTAATACCTCTTTTTAGCTCATTTATTATATTTATGAGTTTGATACTATTATTTTTAGTATCAGAACACCCAAAAAATATTTAAAATTAAGGGGTTACATTTTTGGTATCAAAACAATTAAAAATATTTATATAGAGTCGAAAAAAATGAGAATAACTGATGGCAAGACAACATATTGAAAAGAAAAGAAGTTGAAAAATATGCTACATTAATAAAAAAAAACACATTTAAGTACATTAAATACAAAAAATCACTCAAAAATATATACATAAAGTCAAAAGGTATGAGAATACCTCACGGTGAGACAACAGATGAGAAAGAGACAAAACTAAAGAATATACTACATTAATTAAAAAAACTCATTTAAGTCCATTAAATATAAGAAAACCTCAAAAAATATATATACACAAGTCTAAAGGAACGAGAATACCTGATAGGAAAGAGACGAGAAGAAGCTGAAGAAGAATGTACTACATTCATAGAACCCTTAAATACAGAAAAAAAACCCAAAAAATATATATTTAGTCCATATTTAAAATACACAACCTACATATTTAGGACCAAACGCCCATCTAACCAGCTCTAGTATTATCTATAAGCCCTAAAATAATAATAATAAACTATCATATTCTATTTTGTGTACCCACCCTTCTGGCCATTGGATCAGATCGAAAGGAAAAATGACTCATGGTGTCCCTTTGCGCGCTTGCTCACGCGCCAGATGTTTTTCATCTCATCTGATGCCACCAAGAGCTCATCAATCGTCTCAAATGCAGAACCAAAAATGAATATAATCAACACGAAAATTAAATCTGAAAATCTATGTAACATAATCAAAAAGTCTAAGATCTATGACCAGATTTTCTAAATTTGTAAACGGAAATAAAAATAAAATCTCAAAATCATTTTTTACATAGTTTTTCTTACGAAGTAATAAAAAAAAACATCGGATTTCAAAGGTAAACAAAAAAGTCTTTCATCTTGCATGCATTAGAATAGAAAAAATAGAAGTAAGAAATAATAAATGAGAGATTCTTATCGTTCGGAATGAAGCGTTGTTGTCATACATAATGTCTGAGGTTGTGTCACCGATGAACGACACCTTTTTATCGTCCTCCCCTCTCCCATCAACATGGATCTAAAAATTCTTATATTTTATGGAAGAGAATTATACAATCCTATAAAAATAGGAATTTATCTAAATTTTAATTATCCTATTAAATTACTCCATATTTCAATCCATATTTTTAAATATCAGGAACTATAATAATTTTAGATAGCATAGTTTGTGACTATAGTTAAAATTTTAAAATAATTGTTAAAGTCATGTAATATTTTATACTATTTGTTTTATTGTATTATAAAGTGTTAAATATTTATTTTAGTTTAAATATATTTTATATTAATTAATTTGTATTTTTTTTCAACTTAATATTTGAAATTTTAAATTAAATTTAATTAATAAAATATGATTCGTCAAATTAATTAGTTTTTTATTCGACGTAAAATCGAAGAAAATAATAAAATAGTTTAATTTCTCTTTTTAACTCATTTATTATATTTATGAGTTTGTTACTATCATTTTTGGTATCAGAACACTATAAAAATATTTAAAATTAATGAGTTACATTTTTGGTATCAGAACACTCAAAAAATATTTACATAGAGTCGAAGGGAATGAGAATACCTGACGGCAAGACAACAGATTAGAAAGAGACAAAGCTGAAGAATATATTACATTAATAAAAAAACACTCAATTAAGTTCATTAAATACAAGAAACCCCCCTAAAAATATAGAGAGAGTCGAAAGGAATGAGAATACCTGACATCGAGACAATAGATGGAAAAAAGACGAAGCTGAAGAGTATAATACATTAATAAAAAAAACATATTTAACTCCATTAAATATAGGAAAACCCCCCAAAAAATATATACATAGAGTCCAAAGAAATGAGAATACCTGATGGCGAGACAACAGATGGGAAAGCGACGAAACTGAAGAATATACTACATTAATAAAAAAAACTCATTTAAGTCCATTAAATATAAGAAAACCATCAAAAAATATATACATAGATTCGAAAGGGATAAGAATACCTAACGATGAGACAACAGATGAGAAAGAGACGAAGCTGAAAAATATACTACATTAATAAAAACCCTCATTTAATTTTATTAAATACAGGAAAACCCCAAGAATATATACATAGTGTCTAATCCATATTTAAAATAAATAGTTCACATGTTCAGACCCTACCGCCCATCTAACCAGCCCTAATATTATCTACAAGCCCTAAAATAATAATAAAAATAATTGGGTGTCTTAGTTTTAAGGTTTAGAGTTTTAGTTTAGAGTGAATAGTTTAATGGGTTAGGTGTATAAGTTTTTAATTTAGGGATAATGGTTAAAATTTATAGCTTAGGGTTATAATTTAAGGTTTATAGATTAAAACTTAAATCCTAATTATATTACCTTAAACCCTAAACTCTAAATTTTTAAATTTTACATCTAAAGCCCTAAACCTTATACCTTATACCTTATACCCTAAACCTTAAAACTAAGATACTTATGTATAAAAAAATAATCCATAAGAAAAATGGTGAATCGAATTTGGGAGTTCAACATCAAATACTTAAAACGTTACCTGTTGTCACTTGTTAAAGCATCGTTGAAATTATTGTGTATTTATAAATACTAATAAATTATTTAATATAGGGTCACATACAAAGTCATTTTATCCGGTGGATCAGAATTTACAGTCTTTTATTCGGCTAGATGTGCCTATCCGTTTACACTTCACAGAGTGAAATTTGATGTCTCAGAATCCAGTTTTGATTACAAAGATTTTAGCCTTTTGCCTAAACCAAATGGATGTTAATCCAAAAACAAGGCATTTCAAGATGGTTCAAAAGTTTTTAGCTTTTGCCTAAATCAAATGGTCTACATTCATATCCGTTTGTTCTTTATCATCCAAATCAATGGTCATGCTTTTAATAATATCATTAATTACAAAACATGCTTTCTTAAATCAAATTCCATAACAAGTTTAATCACAAGACTAACATGTACATCCTCGATAAACAACAAAACCCATATATCATAAATTATATAAAATCCTTTTAAGAATTTAATGAATTTTCAACTCAACAAGTAGATCAAACGAAAAAGAAGATGATTCCGACTAAAGTTATCTTCTTACATAGAAGTGAAGAGACAAAACAAATCAAACAACATACCATTAGGTCACTAACGAACAACATAGCATTAAGTCAATAACAAACAATCAAACAATATCAACGTATAGAATGCATATAATTAACATGCTCTTATGCCATAACTTTAAATTAGACCAATATTCAATGATTCTTAATAATAGTTTAATGTTTAATATCAATGATTCATATGCCATAACAATGAACTCAATAAATCATTATAAATTCTTGAATCGATCAAGATGGTGGATACACGGATTTCCTACACCTCACCAATACAATGAATGGTCTGATCCTTTCGCCTCGCCAAAATGACCAATACTCAATTATCCCTCTGCCTCACCAAATATAGGTCGTAGCCTAAGGACCGTAGTCCACCCGTACCAATGAGCTCATAAATCCTATGGCATGCCAATTGTATTTAATTTCCACTCAAATCCAGGGTTCGATACATTTAGGCCAATAGATAAATCCAATGACATTATCCATGGTTTCAATAAATCAATAACAATGATTTTGACCCTTAGGTCTATGTCAATGAGTCCAATGATCTATATCACTTGCTTGGCCATTTTAATATAATCAATGATATATTAGTGTTAATAGGAATGATAACATTATCAATTTTTTAATGATATGCTCAATGATCAATATTTTAATAATTCAGTGCATCAATAATTCAATCTCGTGTTCAATGATCAAGTGAATATCAATATGTTAAAGGAAGCTTACCATAACTTACTACAATACCCTACATGGGTTCGATGCCATATCCTTGCCATGGTCATGGTTCATGTAAGCAATGAATGTTACAATGAAATGAAAAAAGCATCTAGCTTTTTCCCATGACAGAACTACACTCACCTTGACACAAAAAGCTCTCAAGGTTCTTGAATGACCATTTTTTTGCCCTTAGCTCGAATAGGAATAGACGATGAATTCTCTAGAATTTTAGCTAGGAAAAAATTCATGAAAGTTATTACTAACATATTTATCAACATAAAATCAAGAAGAAAGCTTAATAAGGCTTATAGGCAACTTAAATTCCATGGATCATACTCTACGTCCATAGGTTCTATCATGATTTCCCCAACATGAAACTAAAAATTAAACTCAATATCTACATAGAATTCTAAAATAGATGAAAGTTTTACTTACCAACTTCTTAGCTTCTATTTGGTGTACGGAAATCAACCAATTAAGAAAGGAAATGTTAAAGTGCTTGCTTGCTCAAGCTTAAAGGTGTGTGCTTGTAAAATACGATGGAAAAGAATGATAAAATTTAAAGCTTATTTCTTTCGGTAGTTAAGTCTTTCATAAGGCTATTCATTCTTCTCATAAATGTCATACAAGGCTAATGATCACTTTTCCAATTCTCTTGGCCAATAGGAAGATTTTCTTCCTAGTAAGGGAACCAATTTTATATTTTCTATATCATGTATTTTCCTTCTTTATTTCCTTTCCTATTTGTGTCATGACAAAACATAACCCTTTAACGTGTGAAACATCCAGTAAAGAGGTCACTAAGCACCTTAAAATGGGTTAATTGCGAGAGTAGTCCCTCAACTTTTCCAAGTTTACACTTTTATCCTCGATCTTTCAATTTTTACAATTTAGTCACTAAAATACTTTTATTCTTTCTAATTAGGTCCTTAAGACTTAATTAAGTAAGATTCCGTTATACACTAATTATTAAATACAAAAGGGTTCCGATATTATATTTATGACTTTCCGATACAAAATTTTGATCATCGGAACACAATTCCGACTAAACCGATTTTTGGGTTGTTACATGCATTCTGCCATGCTAAAAATACTATTTAAAATCGGATTCACTTGTTGCCATGTTTGAATAGTATCCTAAAAAAGCTGAAGTCGGATGCACATAGTTTTGACTTTGAACAATGTCTAAGTCGAGTTCACCTGGTGCTAATTTTATCTGACATTATTTGAAATTGATTCAAGTTGATTCCACCTTCGATTGCACTATAG
The DNA here is from genome assembly GCA_035048815.1 of Abelmoschus esculentus. Classification (NCBI taxonomy): domain Eukaryota; kingdom Viridiplantae; phylum Streptophyta; class Magnoliopsida; order Malvales; family Malvaceae; genus Abelmoschus; species Abelmoschus esculentus. The sequence goes on from JAUCBN010000055.1 coordinate 8,660,255, forward strand.
AATATACAATATTTTAGAAAAATAATTTCCCAAAATCACTTGTTAAAAAAAATTTAAATGCAATATTTGTGGGAATTGTCCATGACTCGTATAAACATATAATATATTGAATATTATATTATCACGATATAATTCATATATAAATGATAATATAACATATTAAACATCATTTATATTACAATAAATGTACAATAATAAATAATAATTGTAATATTTGTATATAATATATATATTTATATATATTATATTATTTAAAAATTAAAGTAAAATAATATCAGTGATAATAATAATTTAAAAGAAAAAATGACCAAATTAAAAAAACAGAAGTTAAAATATATTTAAAATAATATGTCAAGAAGTGTAAATTGGAAGAGCAAAACATAAGGATACAAAAAATTTGTAAAGTAATGATTAGCGATGGTTGCGCCGTCCTCAATCAACGGACAATTCAAAGTTCAGTCCTTTCTGAAGCGTCTTTCTTTCCCGAATTCAAATCTGAATTTGGATTTCTTCAAAGGAATGCACACATGTCTAGATCTAACATAAATGAAAGGTATGTTTAAATATATATATTTTTTTATCTCTTTTGTTTTATTATTTTGCTTTCTTTCTGGATTTGGAAATAATTCTTTTCTTTTCTTGCACTTGAACTCTCTTTTTTATTTTATTCGAAAAAAAGCCTTATTACATTCAATTAATTGAGTTTTTATAACCCGACATACATGTAAAAACACATACTTTAGATCTAATCGTATTCTTTTTTCTGATTTTTCAAGGCGGTAGGACTGTGGCCACGTGATGGACGATGATTATAGGGAGGTGAATAACCATGGTAGCGCACGTGACAGTCACAAGACAGGTGAAATGCCACGCGTGGCCTTTACGTGTGGGGAAGATGAATGGACAAGGATGGCGGCAACTGGCAGGAAAATATTGGAAACTGATTGATCTATTATTTAATCAGATTTTTCGAGAAAAAGCACATGGGTCGTGGAGGTGGTAGCTACGTCAGAGTACTGGGTATAAATTTGATCGTTCTTAGAGTCAATTCCAGCCTAATTTGATTTTAATTATTGGGTGGTCCATCATCTCTTACCACACAACAAAACAAACAAACAAATTTCTTAATTCGGGATTTAAGGCTTTTTTTCCCTTTATGCCTTGACCCTCCCTTAGTCTACCGTTTCAGATGCTTGGCTGTTCTAATTCTATGATGTTTATATTATCTAATATAGGCTCTGGGTTTTGTTCTATTTTGCTTATTTGTACTTTGGGCATTTTGTTTCATCATTGAGTAGTTTTTTATTGTTCTCTTTGATTTGATTCATTTTAAAAGACACGAGTCTTTAGAGTATATAACATTACTTCTTTAAGTTCTTGGAGTTTTGATCAACTAGAGCAATTTGATTCTTTGTTAAATTATATGTCCATTTTTTTTAATGTTTTGCTCCTCTTTCGCTGTCACAATATGTATACATTAATATATGTATAATTATTACTTATATATATATATACTAGGTATATATATTAATATATGTATATAATATACATTGATATATATTATGTATATAACATAGTTTAATATATATAATATATATTATATTTTATGTATTAATGTATTATAGGTAATATATATATACTTTAATATATATTATATATATAATATTTAATTTTTTATGAATTAACGTATGTATATTATTAATTCTTTAAGCCCAACACTAATCTCTTAAGCTCAAATCACTAAACTAGTTCTCTAAGATCAATTCTCTAATCACTAAACTAATTTCATATGATCAAATTGAAACAATTTTAAAATATATAATCTGATTTTAATTAAATGAGGATCAAATTGAATAAAAAAATAAAATTTAAAACTTAATTTTTGAATGTTCATAACCAAATTGAAATAATTGTAAAGTAAGGTGTAGAGCAACGCGAGATTCGATTTTTTAGGCGTGACCTATTTAAAAATATGCTAATTTTTTTTACCCGACATAAAGTAGTGTCAAATGAATATCTAAATCTAATCTCACTTTTCTATATTTTTAATTGATTATATTCAATCAAAGTTTATTATTTGATTATATGTTGTAATAATAATAATAATAATCCAAAATTTACTATATATATTAATTCCCTCCAAAATGTTGTTTTTTCCCTCTTTTTATATAATAGTTAAAATTTATTTTTAATTCCCTTCAAAATTTTGGATAACTTATATCCCTTCAAAAATTTTACACTAAAAGTAAATTAATCTCAAACTTAAAAAATGAGTGACTTATTTTCCTCTAAATTTTTATTTTTTCACTCTTTTTTTATCAATTGTCTTTTTCTTTTTTTTAATCAATTGATTTAGTTTAATTTTAATTTAGTCATAATTTAGATTAATTTAATAAAAATTTAAATTTAATTTTAGAATTTTTTTAATTATGTTTGTAATTTATGTTTTTATATTTTAATTTAGCTTAATTATTTTAAGTTCAGTAAGTTAATTAACTTTATTAGATATTAATTTAAAATATTAATTTTTTAATAAAATATTATTTTAAAATTAAATACATTAAAACTAAATAAAATAGCAAATAAATTAATTTAATTAAATATGTAATACTATATTTAAATATTTAATCTCTATATTAATTCTCATGTCTAATTTTATTTCTTAAGACTAATTATATTTATCAATATTTTAAATTCATCAAATTATAGATATACTTAATTATATGTCATTTAAATATTAAGTCTTGTTAATATTTGTTAAAGTCAATAACAGGTCGGGTTCAAAATAAATCAGGTCATTTATCAGGTCGGGTTCAAAAAAGGTCGGGTAAAATCAAGTCTCGGGTTGATTCAGTCGGGTAATATTGATTATCTATCCGGTCAGACTAGGGTTCGAGTTTGTTTCAGTCGGATGTAGGTCGGGTTTCGGGTCGACAGTAACAGATTGAAATCGGGTTTGGGTCATTATCGATTAGATACAGTTCGGGTTCGGTTACTACAGTAACAGATCTAGCTCGGGTTCGGGTCAACAACAATCAAATACAGATCGGGCAAGTCATTACATCCTCGGGTCAAACCAGGTTCTGACTCAAACAGGTTTCATTCGGGTTTTCAAGTCGAGTAAGCTTTTTACATCCCTATTTACGACTCACTTTTGACACCTAAACTATTTTTCACTCTAAATATGCTCCTAAAGTTTTATTTCTATCATATTAGGTGCTCAATCGTTAACAACTGTTACTTTTTTAAAAAATATTTATTTATTTTTAATTTAATTTATTTTAATTTAAATTCTAAAAACCCTAAATTTATCAAAATTAACAAAAATAAGCCTTAAATTTAAAATTTTAACTTTCCCATTTGATTTGTACCGTCACCATATCATTATTAGACCATCATGATCAATCCCTTAATTACAACCAACGATAGGTATGTTGATCAGCTTTTGTGATATCCCAAATTTAGGCTTAGTTACTTAAAACAAAAGTTAACTAAAATTAATTGTTTGAATCACTTTTGAATTAAATTAAATTAATAGAATTAGTGGCTAAATTAAATGAATTATAAGAAATTAGATAATAGTAAGATCAATCAGTTTCCAATTGAAACGGTTTAACTGATCGGATTGCAACCAAAAGAACAAAAATGCTACTATATACATGCTGAATAATAAATTATTGTTTTTTAAAATTATCATAAATAAAAGGTAAAATATGAATGAAAAACATGAAAAAAAATTATAAACAAAAAATTAATAAATAACAAATCCCGTATATAATTAATAAATTAAAACTTAAGGATTAAAAATTTAAGCACGTAATTACAAATTAAAAGAAGTCGGAGATATTGTGACCTAAGGATGCAGCAAAAGTAAGAATTCGGAGAAAACGAAAAGAATAAATGAAGGTTGTGATCCTAGACAAATTACATAAATGGAAGTAGAAGGGACTCTGGGGCCCGCTTATTAGGTTAAAATAATTGTTTTTAAACCAAGTTTTAATCAAATAAGTTTAGGGTTTAGATGTAAAAGTTAAGTACTTGTTAAAATTAAGTGTTTAGGGTTTAGAAGTGGAGTTTAGGGTTTAGGATAATATAATTAAGATTTAAATTTTAATTTATAAACCTTAAATTATACACTCTAAACCCTAGAATTAAAAACGTATAAACATAAACCATTAAACTATACACTCTAAACCCTAAAATTAAGATATCCACAAGTGTATCAAATAATTAATTTTTTATTAATGTGAGTTTAAATGTGCTTTTTGTAATGGTTAATTTACAATCCAATTTATTTGTATATCGTAGTTTGTATTATAATTAATTTAATTTAATTGGCGTAAAATAGACTCTCGTTAGATAGTATACTTTCGACCCTGTCCGAGTTTCGTGTGCAATGTGGATAAAATTACGGTCGAGAGTGGTTTACAAGTGTTCCTCGTTCCTAAAGAGTACATATATTCCTCCGCCGATTATGGGATTCTTCTTTTCTTTTAGATCGTTGGATCAGATCTGATCTAATGGCCAGAAGTGGGTTACGCAAAATAGAATATGTTAATTATTTTTATTATTTTAAGACTCATAGATAATATTAGGATTGGTTAAATGGGTGGTTGGGTCTAAATATGTGGGCTATATATTTTAAATATGGACTGGACTTTATGTATATATTTTTTTGGGAATTTTCCTGTATTTAATGAACTTAAATTTATGTATTAAGATACTTGGTTCTCATAATAATTTCTTTGGGTTTATATTATGGCCTAAACATCAAATATTATTTACTTGTTATTTATCTAACTTAGGCTTCACCTAATATGTATAATAGATAATATGTTTGCATAACAAAGTAAATAAAACATGCAAGCAACGCACCTTAATTATAAGTGCAACATATTAATTCATGCAACTAACGTACACAATGCGAACCTCACTTAGTAAACAATACATGCACATGACAAACTTATATATACATAATTGACTTGATAATGCAACATACGAATGCACCTACATATACATGTATTAACTAAGCCCATTTCATTTGAATTGAAGCCCTAATGATATATCCGAAAAACCCTTTATCATAAGCATGAAAGAGATGAGTTAGGTTAGGATAAAAATAGTGATTATAAATAGATGTCTTATTTGATCTTAAAACAAGTTTAAAATATAAATTTTATGCACTTATTTTAGTTTTAAAATATTTTAGACACCTATTATAAAAAATATAATTTGAATATTTATTTTATAGTTATTTCTCGATCAATTGATATCTTAACCATTTGATAAAATTAAATTACTAATTTTATTCATATGAACATTTTCATAAATCTCGTATTTATATCATCCCTATTCTTATTTTACGTTAAGAAATTGACATTTCCAATAAAAACTGTCATGTATACAAAAATTTTAAAAAATCTAAGAAAATTATAAAATATATAAATAAATTTCTTTTACAAAATATAATTTATGTCTTCATATTTTTTCAAGTTTATAGTTGTACTTAATTTTTCTTTAAAAATATATAATTCCTATTTTTTAAAAAAAAAAACTTAAAAAAAAAACATGTTTTTAAAAAGAATTTGTGGATCGTTAATGAAATTTTTATATTTTATGATTTTATTTTTTATATTTTTAAATATTTAATAATTTTTATTAGGCATGATAATATGTTGGTTCAGTGAGATAAAATATCATTAAGCCTTCAACTCTAAGCCCTAAGCCCTCAATGCTAAACCTTAAACCTTAAATCTAAAATTCTAAAATCTAACATTAAACCTTAAACCCTAAACTTTAAATCCTAAATCATAAATTTTTCACCGTAAAGTTTTAACGTAATTGCTTAAAAGTTCATTTTTCTCAATAAACTGTTCACCGTAAAGTTTTAACGTAATTACTTAAAAATTCATTTTTTTTCAAAAGACCATGCTCCTCTATTCACTCTCTCTTTGGCACAACATGGTGTAACATATAATATGCTTCTAGTGTAAAATGATCTAATTTAATAATTTTTATGTAATTTATGATTTAGGATAATAATATAGTTATATTTATCGTTTTTTAAAAAACCAATCATGAATTATTCAAGAAATAAGATGAAAGAAATTTTTAGAATGTTCTTGTATATTCATATTTGTATACAATTTAAAAGAAAGCTAAATAGTATTATTTTATTAATGTAGTTAGTTTGGTCTCTTTTTCATCTATTTGTTTTTGTCATTACTTTATGCATCTTAAGATTAGATAATTTCTCAAACAATTAGTTGTTTTTTAGGTAGTTACAACCATTCTGCTGGTACAATATTATATTTATATCTACTCTTGGAATGGATATGAGAAAAATTGAAAGCCTTAATTAGATCTCATTCAGTGTCTTGTTTGGTATTTAAAATGCATTGTCATTATTTAAAGAATTTGAGGAGTTTTTATTTGTTTTAGAGATTTTTTATATGATATTATTTTCTTAATATTGTTTGATATCTTAATTATACATGTAATTTCTCATATTAATAAATATTATTATATTTATATAGAAAAATGATGATAAAAATTAAAAAGTTACCTCTGCAATTGTTAGGAAGAATCAATTTCATTGTCCCAAATTGATTAAATTAGTTCGTAGTTAAATTAGTTTGTAGTTAAATTGATTGAACATGTGTTTTTTTGGTTTTTTGTTAGTTTTTTTGTCTTAAAATAATCAATGTAATTTGTCCTAGTTTTTCTTTTTTTGTTATTAATTGTCTATAAATTATAATTTAATATGTATCTGTTTATAGATTAATAACCTTTTTAAAGGATTTTTCATGTAATTAGGATGTCGAGATTTAATCATGTCCCATTTAGTTCTTATCTTTTGAGTATTTGTAAGAGTTATCAAATTTTTAAAGTTAACCTCTCCCGGTGAGGTGAAAATCATAGTTCACCCGGATGATTATGAAAGAGTTTGTCGTGTTATGAACAAAGAACCAAAAATGAAAGTTGGTGAGGGTGATATTGGTGTTAACGAGGATAGGAAAAGTGTTGGTGTTGGTGGTGTCAAGTCTACTGCTAGCAGTAGGGGTGTTCAAAAATATCCGATCCGATTATCCATTGATCCGATCCAAAAATACGGATATCCGATCCGATTTTAAGTTTTCCGGATCGGATACGGATCACAATATTTCAAAATTCGGATTATCCGAAAATCCGAAAATATAAAAATTTAAATTTTTATTAATATTAATCTTGTTATATTTAACAATTTAATGTTTATTATTTTCAAAAATTTTAAAAATTAAAACTTTTATAAATGTAATTCTTGTTGTATTTAGTAATTTATTATTTATTATATTCGAAATTCCAAAATTTTTAAAAATATAACCTTCAGATTCGAAAAAATAATTTAATCAAATTATATTTTTGGATAATTGGATATCCGAATATCCGATCCGAGTATCCGAATATGCGGATATCCGCTTTTTTCGGATCGGATACGGATCACTATATCATCGATTCGAAAACCCGAATATCCGAAAAATCAGATCGGATCCGATATCCGACAATGAACACCCCTAATTGGCGGTGATAGTGTCGGGTTTGTTGCTTGTCCTGGTGATTGTGGGGAAGGTGCTGTCGGTGATAGGGGTGCTTTGGAAGGTTTTGGTGCTAGTATTCGGGAAGGTTTTGGTGCATATTTTAAGGGATTATATCGTCTAGGTCAAGATCTTTCCTACTTTAGAATTTTCTAATTAGAAACATACTTTGTATATATAAATATATACCATTATTCTTTGAGTAATAAGAGAAAAATACAAAGAGACTCAGTTATTTTCTACATGGTATCAGAGCAGAAATTATTCTACCAAAAAATTTTTTCCTTCAAAACAATCTTTTTTGTTATTAATTATCCATAAATAATAATTTAATATGTACATGTTTATATTAATAACCTTTAAAAGGATTTTTTATGCAATTAAGATATTGAGATTTAAGCATGTCACATTCAATTCTTATTTTTTTGGTATCTAGAAGAGTTATCAAATCTTTAAAGTCAACCTCTCCCGGTGAGGTGAAAATCATAGATCACCCGGATGATTATGAAAGAGTTTGTCATGATGTAAACAAAGAACTAAAAATGAAAGTTGGTGAGGATGATACTGGTGTTAACGAGGATAAGAAAAGTTTTGGCAGTGGTGGTGTCAGGTCTACTGCTGACGGTGGTGGTGTCGGGTCTGTTGCTTGTCCTGGTGATTGTGGGGGAAGTACTGCTGGTGATGAGGGTGTTGGGGAAGATTTTAGATGTTCTTTTTACTTATAGAAATATATGTATTATTTTCATCTCTATTATAATCCCTTATAAAAATAAGGGATTGTATCGTCTAGGTCAAGATCTTTCCTATTTTAGAATTTTCTAATTAGAAACATACTTTGTATATATAAAGATGAACCTTTATTCTTTAAGTAATAAGAGAAAAATACAGAAAGATTCCTTTGTTTTTTATATGGTATCAGAACAGAAACGATTTTATCCAATTTTTTAAAAAAAAACAGTCTTTTTTGTTATTAATTAGCTATATCTTTCTGATGATGACAATTTGTGTGATTGGGATTGAGATGAATCAAAGATTAATGTGGATGTCGACTTTCTTCGAAACAGCATCAGTCCGCGATTCTTCGAAGTAATGACTTTTTTTTTATTATTTGTATAATGTCATTTACAATTAATTGTATTCAATAATGGAAATTTGGTTAAACTCTTTGCGATGTTGGTTTGTGTTTTTCGTCGACTCATGAGAAAATATGGATGGAGAATTAAACAAGCTCCAAACTGCAATATATAACACCTGAACCACAAATAATAAAATTATGAAAAAAGGTATTTAAAATATTGAAGTTAAACAATGAGGATTCAAGACTTCCTTTTAAAACGAGTTCATTTATAAAATAACATTTATTATCCTATATGCTAAAAGGAACTAGTTTGATTAAATATTGATAATGTGGACGATTAAGCATCTTAACTTCAGTCAAAAACTCTTGTTCGCCAAGTTGATAATCTCTTTTAAATTTTCACTGACACTGACATTGATGCAATTTTTGACATGCTTTTCATTGCATCACACTCCTATTAGCCTATGTAGAATTTATATTTTCATAATTTGTTACAAAATGAAGCTAGTAAAAATCCGAATTCAAATTTCTTCAAAAGAATGTACACACAAATTAGGTTTAACTTAGGGTAAACTATAATGGTGGTCATTTAATTGTAGGTAAGGTTATATTTGAGGTCACCTATTTATTAAAAGTTATATTTGGATTACTCATTTATGGATAAAATTACATTTGGATCACTCAATTATTAAAAGTTACATTTAGATCACTCAATTATAGGTAAGATTACATTTGGGTTACTCTTAATGTTTGAAATATTTTTATCAATTCATGTATTATATTAATTAATAATTTCAAATAAAGTACTCTAATATTAACAAGTGTATACAAGTTATTTAGAAAAAACGATCAAATTGATATCCTTTTTTAAATATAAAATATGACCCAAATTTAACCTTTAATAATCGAGTGACACAAATATAACCTTTAATAATCGAGTGACCCAAATGTAACCTTTAATAATCGAGTGACCCAAATATAACATTACCAATAAATAGGTGACCCAAATATAACTTTCAAAAATTAGGTAATTCAAATATAACCCATAATTAAGTGACCTTTGTTTCGATTTACCCTTATAATTATTAATTATGAAGATTATAAGACAGTATCGTAAAATGCAATAAATGGTGAAGTAATTATAATTACAAGTATACAAGTTTTTAAAAACAAACTGTTAGTATACCCTACAGTGTTTCTATTTTATCTAAAGTGACTGTTACAATTACCAAGCATATGATTAAAATTATTTTATTTGGGTGCACTCTGCTATTGTTGGGGGATGATGATGCTGTTGAAGGCCCAACTCCTTGTTTCACCAGCATGTCCATTGATGCTACGGTAACCTCTGCAGTAGCAACATGATGTCTCCCCAGAGGTGTTCAAGTCCACAACCGATGCAGCGGCAAGACCTGATCATCCTATGACCCATATTTCGACATTGGACTTGTATTGATGCAACCTTAAAAGCTAAACAGACTCCAATCTAACCATAGGTTTCCCAGACATCACAAGCACTTCTATAGAGAATCAAAATTCAAATCGAGAAACAACCCCGAACACGATTGCAAGCCTTAAGTTTGTTTATGATACGAATCGAGACAAATGTAAGGCTATTATTATAATCTACAGAATCCAATTCAAAATCTACGTTACACAAATACAGATGGCTTCCATTGCCCTGACTAGTATCATCAATGGCATTAATGACAAACACCAGGAAGAAGGCAGGCAATGGTTACCACACACTAAACTCAGACAAAGTAAATAGTACAGATATTTCACCTACTAGTAAACATCTGATATGGATGGCATTGTAACTGCATGCATGGGATTTGTTCTTATAGATTGCCTAGCATTAAGCAACAACAAAATTTTGTTACCATGCGCAGACCCTCCTCAGCTTCAGATTTCAAGTCCTGCAGATGGAAAGGACAGTCCCTTAATACAAGTTCAATCTATACACAGGTTTTCATTTTGGTGGATTGAGTCCGCCTATAATAATTTGATTGTTTATCTCTACGTTTCAAAATATATAGTTCCAATCCTGAGATCAACTTTTTTCCTATTAATTCCATTAAATAATTTGATATACACATCTTAGTGGTATTTTTTGTAACACAAGTTCTTACCCATTTAAAAAATGATACAAAAAGGAGGAAAAGATTTAATATTTGTAAAACTGTTCACCACATGGTTAAAATATAAACCACATCAAATTATGTGATGGAATTAACAGAAGAAACATTGACCTCGGAACTGAAAAAAATTCATTTCGAAAAGTATAGTACAATGATCAAATTTTAGTATAGCAACTAAATCCATGAAAAATAAATAGTATAAGGACCATCTTAATAAAATGAATGATGCATGAAGCATACAATAAAATGGTTTGAACATGTGATCGACAATTGCCTAAACACATGGACAGAAACAAGGGAGGGGGGTTGCTTCACTTTGAGACAGACAAGGATCCAAGAAGTATTTAAACAAAGAAAGAGGGGTTAGAGCTTAATTTCACTATTTTAAAACTAGTAGACAGCCGGACCTAAAATGTAACTGAACCAGAAAATTTGGCGTCCATCCCACAATGTAAATAGTTATGTCCCTGCCTAAAATATTTGTTAGTGTCTTAACATTTTGAATTTCCATTTCTCAAACTTAACTTTCTATTATAGATGAACAAGCAGAAGAAAAGGAAAATGTTAACCAAAGAGCAAGTAAAATTAAAACCTTATGGCTTATTCTTCCGTGCTAAATCCTGCACCATCTGAAACCCCTACAGAAAATCCACCAAAGAAATGAATAGTGTTGTCTAACGAGACGGAATAATGGAAATTACAACACCTGATACCTGTTGGAAGCGTGATGGATCATGGGGTGATGGTGTCACTGGTAATTGTCCATAACCAAGTTCCTAGTAGCATCAAAAGATCCAAAACAATATGAGATCTTATGAGACAGTGAATTCCTAAAGAGTGAAAACAAAGAATGCCTTGCAACACAGCAATTTTATTGTGAAATGATTTGACAAAAAGTTCGGACAGTGAGGTTTTCTTTTTTTATGTGGCTGAGCTGTTAACATGAAGTTACCTGTGTAGTTTGTTGATTTCTAACTCCAGAAAGTGAATACTGGATTTCCACAAAGCAGAGTTAGCATTTCCACAACTGAATATCTAACACAATAAAAAGAAAAAAATATCTAACACAATAAAATTAAGACCAATTAATAAAGTTGATAACCAACCGATGCAGGATACATATGCTGCTGTAACCGAGGATGATGGTGAATCTGTGTTTGAAACTGCGGTTGTTGTGAAGCTTGCTGAGCAGGGCGTGATTGAATTTGAGTTTGTTGACCCAATGGCTTCTGTTGTAGCTGCTGTTGTTCAAACAAACTTAATTCTTCAGGCTTCTCCCACTGCATATAGATACAGAAACAAATTCATCAGAGCAAAGTAATTAACTAGTTAAAGAAACTCGCCAACAGTCAGCTGGAGATCAAATAAATGTCTCACCTTGCTTTCACGCGTTAAACTGTTATGGTAGTATTTGAATCCGTCAGGTGAAGTATGCTCTGTCCAATGACATTCT